>CM075986.1:4975708-5028208 GCA_038087875.1 Malacoraja senta
CCACAGAAAGGATATGACGATTTACAGTCAATCGTCCCCACATGCCAAACGCAAGATTCCTTAATTGGATCCCAAAAGCTGAGCAAAGCCACAGTTCTCCAGAAAAGTATGTATAATTCCGTCCCTTCATATGTACTGGTGCATTTACTCCCACTTCCACGCATTGCTATAGTACTTGTTCACAACATCTTTATGGAGCAGAATTGGTTTCTGTGTTAGTGATCTTTCTTTAATCCTGTGCACTGAGCTGTTTTTGAGGAAAGTGCAAAAACTGAGCATAAAGAGTAAGTTAAATGAATTCACATTAGAAAAATCTTCATATTTCCAATGCAGACATTTCCAGTATCATTGAGTCAAACAACACAGAAACAGACCCTTTGGCGTAACTCATCCATCCAACCAGCATTCAACCTCGACCCATGTTCCCGCACATGTCCTTTCCTATTCACATATCTGTCCAAATGGTTCTTAAACGTTACAGTACTGCCTCAACTACTTCATAGGGAAGCTTGTTTTTGTGAAAAAGCTGCGCCTTAGGTTCCTATTATATTTTTCCCCTTTAGCCTTAAGCCCATGCTCTCTAGTTGTCAATTGCACATGGTAAAATACTGTTTTATCCCCCTCATATACACCTCTATGTCTACCTATCTATGAGATGATTGCTCAGTCTCCTGCTCCAAGGAATAAAGTCCTAGCTTGACTAACCTCTCAGATCGGGCGCTCGAATCCTGGCAACATCCTCGTAAATCTTCTCTGTACTTTTTCCAGTGGGGACCATTTATTTGTGCTGCATGGTAGGTGCAGCTTCCACAATATCAACAATCTCAACACCAATCAGGCCAAAGAAATTGTTCGCAGTCCATCCAGCACGCTAAATGTTTGCTACCTCCACCACTGGAGATGTAATGCAGTTAGCCCCCAGCACTGCTGTCACACCGTCAAAACCTATGACTTCTTTTTCACCACAAAGGGCAACAGGTTTATGGGAATACCACCACCTACAGATTCCCCTCCACAGAGCACTAAGCTGACTTGGACTAAAGTGTTATACCCTCACTGTGTTGCCAGCAATGTCGATATTCCATGATGATTCAGGATTTAATGTTAAAAAAAATGAACATCACAAAGCTAATCATTAAATTCAGTATGTGTAGGAAGGAAGTGCAAATGCTGGTTTACACCGAATTTAGACACAAAATGCTGGAGTAACTAAGAGTGACAGGCAGCATCTCTGGATAGAAGGAATGGGTGACGTTTCAGGTCGAGATCTTCAGACTGAGAGTCAGCGGAGAGGAAAATGAGATAAGGTGTGAAAACGATAGATGAAAGGGGATGAAGCTGAAGGAAAATGTAGAATAGATCATTGTTAGCTAGGTAAGGTGATAACGAGGCGTACAAAGTACAATTCAATCAGGAGGACAGTCAAACTAGTTGGAGAACAAGGATGGGGAAATGGATGGAGAGAGAGAGGGAAAGCAAGGGTTACTTGAAGTTAGAGAAGTCAATATTCATACTGTTTGGTTATAAGCTACCCAAGTGAAATATGAGGTGACAAAATATTAACCAAGCAAGGCCCTGATGGTAGAGATTATTGTATTTCCTTGGGCTTTTTTCTTTTTCTAATCCATCCTTTAGGCAAGTACTCTATGACTTGGACCGAGATACAAAGAGCTGGAGTAATTCAGTGGATCAATTGGCATCTCTAGAAAAGGAATAGGTGTTATTTTGGGTTGAGACCCAAGAAGGGTCTCGATCTGAAACGTCACCTATTTCTTTTCTCCAGAGATGCTGTCTGATCCGCTGAGTTACTCCAGCTTTTTGTGTCTATCTTCGGTTTAAACCAGCATCTGCAGTTTCTTTCTACATGTGAAATCTTTTATGCGTCATGGGGATTCTGTCAGGAAGCTCGGACAGAATCCCCATTGTGGGATCCAGTAATGCTTGGTGAATTTGTTCTGTGCTTGCAGCTATCGATTACATCCAGTTTCTGCACAAAGAGAAGAAGAAGCAAGATGAAGAGATCTCCACTCTACGCAAAGACGTCATGGCTCTGAAGATCATGAAGACGTAAGGTTCAGCAATCTCTTCTAGACCAACTGCTGCCCACGTGAGGAGTCTGATAGCGAGACTATCTGTGGTTAGTCAGAGGGTGGGCTTAGGCTCGCTAGCTCTGCTCTCGACTGGCAGGGATCTGATAGGCTGAATGGTCTACACTGTGTAACAGTGATTATAAATCAGAAAAGGGAAGCATCCAAAGATATTTCACGATAAATGCTCCCCTCTTACCTCAGCCATCCTGATTACTTCCATACATGGACAGCTCTTAGCAGCAAAAATATATTACTATTATCAGGCTCGTAATCCAGTGGGAATATTGGGCCGATGGGCCTATTTCCACGCTATTATTGTTGATCAGACCAATTACTCTGACTTTATAGTGGATAAATGGTCGGCGACCACTTGGTGGCTCAAAGGGCTGTATTTCTGAAAAGAGAGCTGATCTCATTGAAATGTTCAGAATGATAGGGTTTGTAGTATAGATGTAGGGATAGTGGTTCCCCTTGTTGGTGTGATGAGAACCTAAGTCATAATTTAAAATATGTTCATAAGACATAGGAACATAATACAAACGTGAGGGGTGGCTTTTATACACATAGGGTGGTGGGTATATGGAACAAGCTGCTGGTGGAGGTAGTTGAGGCTGGGACTATCATGGCATTTGGACAGATACATGGATAGGATAGGTTTAGAGGGATATGGATAAGTTGGGCCGAAGGGCCTGTTTCCATGCTGGATGACTATGAGCAGCATTAGGCCATTCGATCCATCAGGTCTGCCATGACATTCAATCATAGCTGATCTTGGCCAATCATAAATAGCATTACCTATCCAGGACTATAAAAAATCTTCATGAAGGTAAGAACTTCTACTGGAGAGGTTTGGTCACTGAGTACGTCACAAGTTGACAGATTTTTGGATATTCACAAATATGAGAATCACCGTATATGAAGTTAATACGACAGGAGATTGATGAAGGTAGAATGTGGATGTTGTATATATGGATTTTAGTAAGGCTTTTGATAAGGTCCCACAAGACATATGGTATGTCTGTCTTTATTGCTAGGAACATTGAATATAAGAATAAGTAAGTCATGATGCAGCTCTATAGGACTTTGGTTAGGCAGCATTTGGCGTATTGCATGCAGTTCCGGTCGCCCCATTACAGGAACGATGTGGAGGCTTTGGAGAGGGTTACCAGAATACTGTCTGATTTAGAGGGTTTCAGGTACAGGGAGAGGTTGGATGGACTTGATTGTTTGGAACATTGGGGGTTGAGGGGAGACTTGATAGAAGTATATAAAACTATGAGATCACCGATATGGTAAGGTCATAAGGAATAGGAGCAGAATTAGGTCATTCAGGCTATCAAAACTACTCCGCCATTCAATCATGGCTGATTTATCTCTCCCTCCTAATTCCATTCACCTGCCTTTTCCCCATAACCTCTGACACCTGTACTAATCAAGAATCTACCTATCTCTGCCATTAAAAAAATCCCACTGATGGTCTCCGCAGCCTCATCTCCTTCCTAAAAGAACATCCTTTAATTGTGAAGCTGTGACCTCTAGTCCTAGACTCTCCCACTAGTGGAAACATCCTCTCCACATCCACTATCCAAGCTTTTCATTATTCTGTATATTTCAATGAGGTTACCGATTCGACTTGCAGATTAACATTTTGGGAAACCTGCACCAACACTCCTAAGTCCCTTTGCTCCTCCGATTTCTAGATTCTCACCCCATTTAGAAAATAGTCTATGCCTTTATGCCTACTGCCAAAATGCATGACTCCACACTTGGCTACACTATATTCCACCTGCCACTTCACTGCCCACTCTTCCAACCTGTCTAAGTCCTTCTGCAGAGTCCCTGCTTTCTCTACACTACCTGCCCCTCTACCTATTTTTGTATCATCCGCAAACTTTACCACAAAGCCTTCAATCCCCTCGTCCAAATCATTAATATACAACGTGAAGAGTAGCGGCCCCAGCACCGACCCTTGCGGAACTCCACTGGTCACTGACAACCAGAAAAAGCTCCCTTTATTGCCAGTCTTTGTCTGCCATCCAGCCAACCTGCTATGCATGCTAATATATGCCATTTAATACCATGGACTCTCATCTTCCTTAGCAGGTCACGTGTGGCACCTTATCAAAGGCTTTCTGAAAATCTAAGTAAACAACATCTACTGACTACTTTGTCCAACTATTTATTTCTCCAAAGAATTCCAGCAAACTTGTCAAGCAACGCCTCTCCTTCACAACGCCTCTCCTTCACTTTTATCATGGACTTCTAAGTACTCCATAACCTCATCCTTTATAATGGACTCTAATATCTTACTAACCACCGAAGTCAGACTAACTGGCCTAGAGTTCCCATTATTCTGCCTTGTCCCCTTTTTGTGCAGCGGGGTAATATAGGCAATTTTCCAATCATCTGGGTCCACCTGACTCTAGTGATTCTTGAAATATCACTATCAATGTCTCCACAATCTCTAAAGCCACCTCTTTCAGAACCCTATGGTACAGTCCATCCGGTCCAGGTGACTTATCCACCTTCAGCCCTTTCAGCTTCCCAAGCACCTTCTCCCTAGTAATAGCCACTCCACTAATTTCCTTCCCTAGGCAGTCAGAACCTTTTTCCCAGAGTGGAAATGTCCAATACTAGAGGGCATAATTTATAAGGAAAATTTAATGGAGATGTGCTGGGCACGTTTTTTATAGGGTGGTGGGGGCCTTGAACGCGCTGCTAGAGAGGTGCTGGAGGCAGATACGATAGTGGCGTTTGAGGCTTTTAGATAGGCACATGGAAGTGGAGGGAATGGAGGGATATGGATCACTTGTAGGCAGATGAGGTCATGTTCGACATGAACATTGTGGGCCGAAAGGCATGTTCCTGTCCTGTTCTATGTTCTGTGAAAGTGCTGGAGTAAAGCTGACCGTGATTTTCAGCAGATGCAGGGGCTGGATACACTCCAGCTGTTTGCATTTTATTCCCATTTCAGGCACTCACTCCAGGATTTATGTTCTCTGGTAATTTCCATATATTGAATATTCATACAAAACATTTCCTTTTTTTTTATTTTTGATTAATGGGAAGTGAAAGTATAAAGATGAGTCCAGTACTTTAGATCAGCGGTGATCATGAACCTGTCAATTTGTTTACAGGAATTATGAACAGATTGTCAAAGCCCATCAGACTAATCCTCTACAAGGCAAGGATCAAGTAACTGATCAAGTCAAATTCAGTATATTTCAAAACATCATGGACTTATTATTCCAGTCATTCAATGCGTGCATCTCTGTGGCCAGTTTTCAGGAGTTGTCAGCCTGTGTTTTCAACTGGATTGAGGAACACTGCAAACCACAGGTCAGATTACAATCTAAAGCACATGGTGGAACATTCTGCATGACTGTAGATTTCAGTAGAAGCAACTCTGATGGACCCAGGGACGTAAACAAGTGTTTGCCATTGCTGAGGGAGGGTTGTGTGTTGCCATCTTCACTGAGCATTCAACAGCACCAGCATGAGATCTGTAGCTGGTACTATGCACTTCCCCAGTTTGTAATGAAACTGGGAATTATCTATGGATAATTCTTACTTGCTGCAGATAAACAGACCCATTAAACGCAACACAAATAAATATAAATGATCAGTTGTCGTCGGTAAAACAGACCATGATAGTGCAAGCTAACATATGTAGTGCTACCGTACTTGTGCAAAGTGCACGGGAGTTCGTGCTGAGGTATGAGGGTAGATCTAGAGCCTGATGTTTGATGGGAAGGAGCTGTTCTTGAACTGGGAGGTCACGGTTCTCAGACTCCTGCACCTTCTGGCCGATGGTAGCAGCACGATGAGAACGTGGCCAGGGAGGTGTGGGTTTTTGATCATATTTAGTTTAGCTTTGAGAGTCAGCATGAAAACATGCGGCCCACCGAATCCATTTCGACCATCAAATCACCTGTTTACGCAAAAGATAGATAGAAAACCAGTCTGAAGAAGGGTTCCAATAGACTAGGTGCAGGAATAGGCCATTCGGCCTTTCGAGCCAGAACCGCCATTCAATATGATCATGGCTGATCATCCCCAATCAGTACCCCGTTCCTGCCTTCTCCCCATATCCCCTGACTCCGCTAT
The DNA here is from genome assembly GCA_038087875.1 of Malacoraja senta. Taxonomy (NCBI): domain Eukaryota; kingdom Metazoa; phylum Chordata; class Chondrichthyes; order Rajiformes; family Rajidae; genus Malacoraja; species Malacoraja senta. Next base: position 4,981,906 of record CM075986.1, read on the forward strand.
CTTTAAGAGCCCTATCTAGCTCTCTCTTGAAAGTATCCAGAGAACCGGCCTCCACCGCCCTCTGAGGCAGAGAATTCCACAGACTCAACTCTCTGTGAGAAAAAGTGTTTCCTCGTCTCCGTTCTAAATGGCTTACCACTTATTCTTAAATTGTGGCCCCTGGTTCTGAACTCCCCCAACATCGGGAACATGTTTCCTGCCTCTAGCGTGTCCAAACCCTTAATAATCTTATGTTTCAATAAGATCCCCTCTCATCCTTCTAAACTCCAGAGTATACAAGCCCAGCCACTCCATTCTCTCAACATATGACAGTTCCGCCATCCTGGGAATTAATCTTGTGAACCTACGCTGCACTCCCTCAATAGCAAGAATGTCCTTCCTCAAATTAGGGGACCAAAACGGCACACAATACTCCAGGTGTGGTCTCACTAGGGCCCTGCAAACTGCAGAAGAACCTCTTTGCTCCTACTTACATTAATTGACGGATGAACAAGGACACCTGGTTCCAACCTGAAACGTCACCTATTCCTTTTTCCAGAGATGCTGCCTGACTTGTTGAGTTACTCCAGCATTTTGTGTCTATCATCAGTATAAAACATGCTTTTGCGGTCCCTTCCTACACCTGTTCACACTAGTTTGATATTATCCCACTTTATTATCCACTCCCTGCACCACTGGTGGCAATTTAGAGAGGCCAGTTAACTTACAAGCTTTGGGATGTGGGAGGAAACTAGAGCACCTGGAAGTCACAGGGAGAACGTGCAAACTCCACAAAAGCAGCCTCGGTCTGACGTTGTGAGGCAGCAACTTTACCAGCTGTGCCACTGCCATCCTTGGCTGCTTTGAGGCAACGCTTCCTGTAGATTCCTTTGATCATGGTCGGTGAGTATCTGTGATAGACGGCAATATCTACCATTTTCTGAAGCTTCTTTTGTTCCCGAGTCTTCAAATTATAAAACCAGGTGTAATACAACCAGTCAGTATGCTCTCTACTGTACACCTGTCTTGGTTGAATAGAATATTATGCACCCAATCCCAAACTCTGAAGAAGTAGAGGCATTGGTGAGCATTGTTTGTAATTACGTCCGTAAGCAGTATTCCAATAGCCGGAGATTTAGGTGATGATTAATTTACTGCAGTCTACGTAGTTCTGATCATGGGATGAGTTAACTTGTATCACCTCTGCTGTTTCAGACTCTGCGGGAGATCGTGGTCAGTGTACTGCGACAACTAAATGGTCAGCTACATTGAGTTAGCAAGCTCGTACAGCGGAGGTGGACTGGGAGAAGAATTATACACTGCAAACTTCTAGAAACCTGACATGAACACATATCAGTTCAAATAATGATGTTGAAGCTGATGGAGTAAAAGATCGATTGCTTTTAATCCTTGTACCTGGACTGGATTCTAGTTAAGGACATCAGTTTGATTACTAGATGTGAACCACTTCGAGTCCAGTTGACATTTTTAACTTGTCATTATTTTTCTTTAAAATCCAGAAGGCAGGAAGGTGGTATGTGATTTTACTGAAGAGTAACTTTTTCCAAGATCTCATCTTCCAGCCACTTTACAGTGCTATAAAATGTTAATATTTACAACATTTCAAAGTTTTTTTTGAGCGGAACATTGAAATAATGAAAACAAATTTTTAGATTTCAAGAGTATCATGTTTTACCTTTAACGCTATTTTATGTTAGTGACCAAAATAGCTTGAAAAACGAATGATATTTATTTATAAAACAATTTCCATTTAATCCAGAGATAAAATGTTATTTGTCTCTATTTATTTCCACTGGTGATGTGCTAAATCTGAACCACTGCAGGGAGACATGGTGGTGGCCAAGGCTGAAACTCCTTAATATTGGATAGTTGACAATTATCAAAAGTAACTGAAGCACCAAAATGCAGTTATCACAAACACAAAACAAACTGCTGGAAGTGCTCAGGGCAATTCTGGCAGCATTGGAGATTGGCTGCAAGGCAGAGAAGCCAACACCTTGGGTCAAATATTCCTCATCACAACAGACTACACTTTAAAAAAAAATCTCTTGCCTCGAAGGAGATGCAATTTTTTTCCTGTCAGACATCGACCTTGGAGCTCCAACCACGGGAGCCTGCGGACTTTAACATCTTGGGGCCATGGTTAGAGACCGATTTCGAGAGCTCCAAGCTGCAGGAGCTTCGACTGCCCCAACTGCGAATGGTTTAACTGCCCCGACCGCGGGAGGATAAAGAGGAAGATTAAACTTTATTGCCTTCCATCACAGTGAGGAATGTGGGGAATGTTTATGTTAACTTTTATGTAGTTGTGTGTCTTGTTCTTTTTTAGTATGGCTGTATGGTCATTCGAGTTTCACTGTACCTTAATTGATACTCGTGACAATAAAAAGACCTTTAAACTTTTGAAAGGTGAGAAAATGTGCACATTTCAAAGAGAAGCAGAACAAAAGGAATGGTTGGAGAAAAAAAGAACCACGGTGCTGGAGTAACTCAGCCAGTCAGGCATCATCTCTGGAGAACATGGATCGGTGACGTTTTGGGTCGGAACAGATGCTGCGTGACCCACTGAGTTACTCTTTAAAAGGAATTGCTGGTCTGGGTAGTATCACAAAGTTGTCAACTGTCAGTTGGAATTTTAACAGAAACAAAAAGGTACAATCACATCAGTGGAAAGAGAAATAAGGCAAATAGCTAAAATAATTAACTTGCTGGGAGCAACGGTGTAAGTTTGCGATGGGCACTAAAGTTGGTGGCTTTAGAAGAGAGTAGATGGGTGACCATGAGAAAAGGGAGAAGGCAGAGAGTGCAGGTGATCCCTGTGGGTTTACATAGATTGGCAGAGGGGCAGAACCCAACACAGGACTGAGTCGGGTGAATGAAAGAAAGTTCAGTGGACAAGATAGGCAGGAACATGGCAGGAAGCAAGGAAGGATTGTTGGATTGAATTTGATTTATTTTAATGCGAGAGGCCTGACGGGTGAGACAGGTTGTAGCCATTACGAAAACCTGGCTAAGAGAGTGACAGGACTGGCAGCTTAATGGTACAGGTGTTTCAGGCAAGATAAAGTGGGGGTAAAAGAGGGGATGGCAAGATGACATTACCAATGGTTGGTCCAGAGAGACTATATGGGTGGAGCTGAAAAATAAAAAGAGGATGATCACCTTATTGAGAGTGTACTGCCGGCCCACAAATAGTCAACGGGAATTAGAAGAGCAAATATGGTGGAAGATTCCAGGCAGCTGTGGGGCTAATGTGGTTGTCATCGTAGGGAATTTAAATTTTCCCAATATTGACTGGTGCAAAAGGTTTAGATGGGGCAGAATTTATCAAATGTGTTCGTGAAAGTTTCCTCAGACAATACGTGGAGGTCCAACACAGGACAGGGCAAAGCTTGATCTAGACGTAGGAAATTGGGAAGGGCAAGTAACTGAAGTGTCCGTGAGCAAGCCTTTTGGGACCAGCGACCAATGTTCTATTAGCTTCAAAAGTATGACGAGAGAAGGTGAGGCTCTAGTTGTGAAAATAAAGAGGCGTGGGTCAGCTGGGATTGTGTAATCCCTGGGATTTCCAGGACCAGAGGAGCAAAATTAGGAAGGAAATTGAAAGGACAAAAAGGGGGCAGGAGATACCTCCGGCAGACAATATTAAGAAAAATCCAAAGAGATTTTGTGAGTACATTAAGGGAAAGTGGGTAACGAGAGAGAATAGGGCCACTCAGAAGTAAATGCAGCGCAGAATTGATTATTTTTGGAACAATGGAAGCCAGCTTTGAGCTGACTTCGTTCCAAAAGAGCTTCCTTAATTACGGCTTAATAATGGCAAAAAAACGTATACTTAAATTCTGGAAAAATGCTCCCACACCAACGATAAAAATGTGGGTTTCAAATATGTCCGAAATGTTACACCTGGAAGACATGAGATTCCTCCTAGCAGGCAAATCAGACCATTTCCAAAAGATTTGGTCTCCATTTATCGACTTATTACAAGCATAGGGTGCAACATAACTTTGAAAATAAATGGTTTCAGGACCTGGTGAGGGGGGTGTAAAGATACGAAGTAGGTACATCCCTTTAATCTTATTTTACTTTCTTATATCTTCTGTTCTCTATTTTTCTCTTTCTCTTTCTTTGGTTTTCTTTTTAACTCTTTCTCGTGTTTTACGTTTCTATGGGTTTCTTCTGATCACTCTTTCACGCACCTACTATCTTATCTAACTCTATTTTTCTTCTTTTTAAAGTTTAAAACAAGAAGTGGTACAGGAAATGTATTATGTTATTTTTGGCTTATATCACTGTAATGTACATTACTTCTAATAAATAAAAATAAAAAATTAATAAATAAATAAATAAAAGTAAATGCAGCCGCCTATGTGTGTTGACGCAGGAGACGGGGGGCAAGCTCCTCAATGAGTATGTCTCCTGTTTTACTCTTGCAGTGGAGGCCAAGGGCAGAAAGGGAATGGGAATTGAAGTGGCTAGCAACCGGGAGCTCCAGCTGACCCTGGAGATCAGAGCAAAGTGCTCAGTGTAATGGTTGCCCAGTTTATGCTTCTCCTCAACTACCTTCCCCCCACCCACATCACCCAGCACCTTCACCCTCATCCATCCGCTCATCACCCACCCCCGATCCATTTTTCTTCCCCTCCCTCCTGTTCCCTTCTCCCAACCATTCCTCCCCTCTGCTTCTACCTTTCACTCCCTACCTTCCTTATCACATTCCACACTTGTGTATTCTCCACTTATCACCTTCAGCCTTGGTTACTATCTCACCCCTTCTCCTCCAAATGACTCACCTGGCAAATAAAACCGTCCTGGAAGATGTCGGTAACTGCAGGGTAGGTGGCGGTGGAGCGGGGAATGGAAAAAGCGAAGGGTGAGGGGGGAGGGAGCCCCACGGTGACTCAACTGTCTTGTCGGTAGTAGCATTCTGAAGAAAGTGTGTCCTGTTGGGGACTACAACGTGAGCTGCAACAATAGCCACGCCAAGACCAGCGCCATCGGTGCCTAGTTTTAAGGTGAAACTTAGACCAACTGGGAGCCGTTGGGTCCCTGTCACACCGGAGGCCTGGTCCCCCAATGCAATATTACACCACTCGCCCATAGCCCCCATGGGAGGCAAGGGGAGATTTAGAGCGATTATCATTCAGTCAGTGAGCTGTAGATGTAGACGACATGACGGTAATCACGAGGCAGCATATCAAGATGGCGCGAAAAATTACCCATGACGTACTACGGCTTTTTCGCCGAGTGGAGTATCTTGCTCCGCTCTATGATCTTCTCAACCTTAAATGGATAACCTCTAATTCTAGATTGCCTCAGGAGAATGTAAAACACATATTAGCACTCTCAAAAATATTAAGGATTCAATCAAATCCCCTCCCATCTAGTTCAAAAATATACTTAAGGGAAGGAAATCTTTCATTCATTGCTCATTATTCCCCAGGCACCTGCAAAATGGAAGGTTCAGAAACCGCCGAGACCATCACGTTGGGGAATATACATCCCATAAATAATAACAGAATTTTAATCTTAACAAATTAAAATAATTTTAATCTTAACAAAAACATTTACAATGGTTATCAGACAATCCGCTCAACACAAACATTTTTGAAAACAGACGATCAAGCAGTCCTTACCCCACTCCATCACTGATCTAAAGGTTAAGCTCCTGATGAACAGTCCTGACAGTTTGATTCATTGAAGTTCTCCTTGGAGGTTTATAATTATACTTTTCAACCACTTTTGGACAGCTCTTCGCAGTGGATGTAGTGCTAGATAAGTATATGCATTGCTACCCTAAGCTGAAGTTCACAGCACTCAAGAGGAGGCTGGGAATGAAATTGGAAACAATAGAGCCGCAATTCTGAACTGACACTGCAGTGAAGAAGTGAAGCATCGGCTACATATCTTCTATCAAAATTTACAAATTTCCTACAAGACTTATCAGACTCAAATAATGGAGGATTTCCCCACCCCTGGCTGAGTGGACAGTACCAGGGGTCAGTCTCAGAGAAAGGTGCACTCCATTCAGGATTGAGATGTAAAATTTCTTCATATACACAGTGGTGAATCTCAGAGAATTCTCAATCTCGGAAGACTGCGCAGGCTGTTGTTATATTCATTCAAAGCAGAGATAAATAGATATATGAATATTAAGGGAATCAGGAAAAATGGCACTGAGGTAGAAAGCTAGCTCAACCTTATACAGATTTGAAGGGTCAAGATAGGTGGTCTACTGCAGTGAAAATCCTGTTCCTTAAATTGTGAGAATCTGAAGCAGAGAGAACTGCAATGGAGTGAAACTCAGGAAATAAACAGACTTCACAATAGTTTCCACTCAAAGCAGCAGCCACCAGTCCCAGTAAAACTCACAAGTGCTGAATGCATTGAGTGGAGAACATTAAAACTATGGCTTTGGATGAAAAAGATATTCAGTCACATAATTGAATCAAATCTTGCAGGAATTCTCCACTGAGCATAGGATTTGATTCTTTCACAAGTCTGGTACAGCTACAGAGTGATCTTCATCAGTTTCTATCCCAAGCTCCTCCTGAATTAATAAAACAATGAAAATGTCAATGGTCAAGTTAGTGTATTTACCTATCAACAGAACAATGAGGGAGGGAGATCCGCGTGGCTATTCCCACTTTCTCTAATTACATATCTTGTTTTGGATTATATGGGGAAAAATGGCTAATCAAGAGGTTTGCAGCGAGTCATGGAAGGTAATGATAGGGGTTGAAGAGCAAGTGGAAACCAGGTGGGGGGTAGTGGGAGAAGGGATGGGAGATGAACAAAGGGAGACATAATGAAAGCTGGAATTAAGCAAAAAGCAAAAGGCTAGATGAACTCAGTCAAGCATGATAGTCTACATAAAGTGAGATGGAGGGGTGAGACAGATGCTGGTCGAAGATATGTGGTACCAGGTAAGGTAGCAGGTAGGATGATGGGCAGATGAAGTCAGGTGGTGTTGGGGCAAGACTGGAGGCAGAAGCTGGTGGGTGAGAAGAGGCGTGAAATGTGAAGCCAGAAGAAGGATCACTGGTGGAAGGCAACAGTGGGAAGGGGAAGGGGGAAGCTGGTTTGATGGTTAGTTATCTAAAATTCAATGTTTATACAGTTGGACTGTAAGCTACTTAAGCGGAATATGAGGAGTTGTTCCTCCAGTTTTCGCGTTGTCTCACTTTGGCAATCGAGGTGGCCCAGGACAGAAAAGTCAGTATGGGAAAAGGAAGGGGTTAAAGTGGTTAGCAACTGGGAGATAAAGAGAAAGCATAGAATGATCACATTGGCAATGTCGTCTGAGCCTACTTAAGCATGCTGTGCACAGTTCATTCTGGCCTGAGCTCGTGCTTTTCATTACTTACATAGAACTGTTTCTTGTTTTTGGGATACCCTTCCAGAACAGCATCAATCAAATCAGTTGCCTGAATAGAAAGTGTGATAGTTGGTGTTAATACACAGGTCAGCAGCGGTTCCAACAGAAACCACAACTTTCTTTCCTGAAACCAAATCATAGACAATAGACAATAGGTGCAGGAGTAGGCCATTCGGCACTTCGAGCCAGCACCGCCATTCAATGTGATCATGGCTGATCATCCCCAACCAGTATCCCATTCCTGCCTTCTCCCCATATCCCCTGACTCCGCTATCTTTAAGAGCCCTATCTAGCTCTCTCTTGAAAGTATCCAGAGAACCTGCCTCCACCGCACTCTGAGGCAGAGAATTCCACACTCACAACTCTCTGTGAGAAAAAGTGTTTCCTCGTCTCCGTTCTAAATGGCTTCTAAAAACCCTTATGCTTAAACTGTGGCCCCTGGTTCTGGACTCCCCCAACATCGGGAACATGTTTCCTGCCTCTAGCGTGTCCAAACCCTTAACAATCTTATCTGCTTCAATAAGATCCCCTCATCCCTCTAAACTCCAGAGTGTACAAGCCCAGCTGCTCCATTCTCTCAGCATGACAGTCCCGCCATCCCGGGAATTAACCTTGTAAACCTACGCTGCACTCCCTCAATAGCAAGAATGTCCTTCCTCAAATTAGGGGACCAAAACTGCACACAATACTCCAGGTGTGGTCTCACTAGGGCTCTGTACAACTGCACCTCTTTGCTCCTATACTCGACTCCTCTTGTTATAAAGGCCAACATGCCATTCGCTTTCTTCACTGCCTGCTGTACCTGCATGCTTACTTTCATAGACTGATGTACAAGGACCCCCAGATCCCGTTGTTCTACCCCTTTTCCTAACGACACCATTTAGATAGCAATCTGCCTTCCTGTTTTTGCTACCAAAGTGGATAACCTCACATTTATCCACATTAAACTTCATCTGCCATGCATCTGCCCACTCCCCCAACCTGTCCAAGTCACCCTGCATTCTCATAGCATCCTCCTCACAGTTCACACTGCCACCCAGCGTTGTGTCATCTGCAAATTTGCTAATGTTACTTTGAATCCCTTCATCCAAATCATTGATGTATATTATAAATAGCTGTGGTCCCAGCACCGAGCCTTGCGGTACCCCACTAGTCACTGCCTGCCATTCTGAAAGGGACCCGTTAATCCCTACTCTTTGTTTCCTGTCTGCCAACGAATTTTCTATCCATGTCAGCACTCTATCCCCAATACCATGTGCCCCAATTTTGCCCACTAATCTCCGATGTGGGACCTTATCATATGCTAGAAACTTAAGAGTCTGAGGTATACAACACATCAATGGGCCCTTTGGCTGACCGTTTACCTCATCTACACTAAGCTCTGTATCCATACCTTTGTATCCTTCTATGCCTTCCCACAAACACTACCTCTCTGGCAGTACATTCTGGGTTCCAACCACGCTTATAGGCAAATATTCTGACTATCGACAAGACTTATGCATTTTCTAATTTAATATGCCTCAATCAGGTCACCCTTTGGTCTCCTTCACTTCAGGGCATATTAGCCCAGCCTATCTGATCACTTCCCAAGGTGAATCTCCTCTGCACTTCTCACAACTGCATCCTTCCTGTGATGATTGGAACTGCACAAAATACTCCAAATTTCGTCAAACTAATATTTTTGTAAAGTTGCAGCTGTTATATTCAGTGCCCTGACCTATACAGGAAAGCATGTCATATGCCTTCTTCTATTTACGTGCGTTGCCACTTTCAAGAAATTATGGACTCAATCCCTGAAGTGTCTCTGTCCCAGGGGCGGAAAACCCTGGGGGGGGGGGGGCCAGAGGGGACACGTCCCCTCCCCCCATGATTTGAGAGGTGGGGGACATCCCCCCCAAGTTTTTGTGATCCCGATTTAAAAATCTCCGCTTTCCGCGAGCAGTGGGGGTGGGACTGATGATCGAGGGCGCGATGATTGGAGGAGGGAGGAGTGGGGGGGTGTGGGACTGAGGACAGAGTACGGTGATTGAAGGAGAGAGACGTGGCACAGACCTGCGCCTCATCCGCAGGCAGGATCGATCCCGGCCGGCTCTCTGGCGCTGTCCCGAGTGCTCCCCCACCGGTGGCCAGAGAGGTCGGGAGTCAGACGCGAGCTGTGCCTCCAGGCCCACAGCCAGCGCAGAGAAACAGCGCTAAACCCAGCTCAACTCAGCCTGTCCCGCCAGGTGAACCTGCCTGGACTTGCGCGAAATATGGCCAGCGTGGAGAAGCAGCGCTGATGTCCCGTCAGTCCAGGCAGGGCTGTAGTTAACCCGGCGAGACAGGCAGAGTGGAGCTGCATTTAGCGCTGGATTGAGCCTCCGGAGCCTCGCACGTGTGTGTGTGTGTGTGAGTGTGAGCCTCGCGCGTGTGTGAGTGTGCGCATGCGCGCGTGTGTGTGCGCATGCGCGCGCGGCCGCCAAAAAATTGTGTGTCCCCCATCCCCTCCACGTTTTGATAGCGAGTTCCGCTCTTGCTCTGTCCATCCGCATTCTAGAGCACCCCGCCATTTACTGTGTATGTGCCAAAATGCTTCACCCTACACTTTCCAGGATTAAATTCCATCTGCCCATTCTCCACCCAACTTTTCATTAGAACTATGCTCAGCTGTATCTTTAGACAACCTTCTACAGCATCATCAACTTTCATGACATTGGCAAACTTTCTGAGCATGCCTCATGAGGCATTTAATATTTATCACCGGCAGTGGTATCAGCTGAAATCCATATATACAATGTCTATAACTCTGCATCAACTTTTTTGATCACATCTTCAAAAACTCAATCGGATTCATGAGACACCACCTCCTATGTACAAAACTCTTCTGACTATCCCTAATCAGTCCTTGCCCTCTAAATACATGCATATCTTATCCTTCAGAATACTCTCTGGTAACTTTCCCACCACAGATGTTAATCTCACTGGCCTGTCATTGCCAGGCTTTTCTTTGCAGCCCTTCATAAATAAAGGCACATTTCCCACCTCCAGTCTTCTGGCACCTCTCTTGTATTTAATGACTCACATTTCTAGCTTCCCACAGTGTTCTCGGATATATCTGGTCAGGCTCAGGAGATTCGTCTATCTTCATATGATTTAGGACCTTCAGCATTTAAACCGCAATACTGACCACCCTCAAGACACTTCCATCTTTTGCCCCAAGTTCCTCAGTCCTCATGTCTTGGAGAAATAGTCATTGAGGACCTTACACATGACCTGTGGCTCCACACAGAGTTGACTGCTTTGATTCCTTAGGGGGCCTACTCTCTTTGTGGTTACTCTTGCTCCCTTGATGCACATAAAATCTCTTAGGAATATCCTTAATATTATCTGCAAGAGCTATCTTCTGCCCCATTTTTGCCCTCCTGATTTCCTTCTTTAGCGTGCTCCTCGATTCCCAAAGTTCCTCCAGGAATACACTTTATCCAAGCTGCCTATACCCACCCCAAGTCTCTTTCGTATTCTTGACCTGAGCTTCAATGTCTCTCGTCATCCTAGCTTCCTTACGCCCAACTGCTTTGCCCTTCATTCTATCAGGAACATGTATGTCCTGGACTCTTGTCAGCACACGTTTAAAACCATCCCACTTTCCGAACTTCCTTTTCCTGCAAACAACCTGTTCCAATCAACTTGAGCGAGTTCCTCTTTAATACCTTCAAAGTTGGCCTTGCCCCAATTTAGAATTTTAACTAGCAGGCCTGCCTACCTTTATCCATAACAATCTTACAGCTAACAGAACAGTGGTCGCTGGTCCCAAAAGGTTCATCTACGAACACTTCATCCACTTGCCCCACCCAATTTACTAAGACTAAATCAAGTGTTACCCTCTCACATGTGGGGCCCTCTGCATATTGCCCGAAGAACATTTCCTGAACACATTTGACAAATTCTGCCCCATCTCAACCTTTTGCACTATAAGAGTCCGAGTCAACATTGGGAAAGTTAAAATCCCGTACTATGACAATCTTTTAGACCTGCAGTTGACCTTGTGTGAATGTTATTTGGACACTTAGGCTATTTAAAAATGTTAACTTTTTAAATAACAGGTCAACATTCCTTCCATTTGGCCTATAAATTCGTGACAATGAGATTTAAAAATCATGTTATATTGTGAATTCTTGTGTGAATGTTATTTGGACACTTAGGCTATTTAAAAATGTTAACCTTTTCTTAAGAAATGGATAGATGTTTAGATCTAGTAATTGCATTTTTTAATTAGCTACAATTAGGTAACTAACTAATGTTTAATTCCCGTAAATTAATGGCCATTTAAATCATCTTGCGAGTGGGTTTTTGTGGAACGCGATCGATTGGAACGTTGTGGATGCGGTGAATTTGAACCCCATATCGGCAGGAAAAATACTGCCGGTTCGTATGGGGCCAAAATCACATTTTAGACAATTAAATTTGGATTAAAGTCATCCTAAGAAGCAAGTTTATATGTAAAATAAACGACATACATTATGTTTTGTCCCCTACATGAGATCCGTCCCGTTGTAGGTGTTGAGGGCGTTGTAGGTGTTGAGGGCGTTAGAAGTAGCTTTTTTATTTTACTCCAGCGATTGAATTGTCCCACGATTTTTTTTTTTTACTTCCGAGAAAGGAAGTCGGAACGATCTTTCTGCATCAGCTAGCAGCCCGAGAAAATATATCTCGGACAGGCAGGAGAAAACGGCATTTTAATCCAGCCCCCCCCCCCTCAAAGGCGCCAAAGTCGCACACACGGCCAGTGGCAGAACTGCAGCGCCGCTGAAGGTAAGTATTGTAACATCGCTACCTGTAGTACACTTCCAACAAGGTGATCATCCCTTTCTTATTTCACGGCTCCATCCTTATAGCCTCACTGGACGAACCATCAGTAATGTAATCTCTGACCGCAGCCATGACATCATTCTTAATCAATAAACAACTCCCCCTCTCTTTTATCCTCACCTCTATATCTCCTGTAGCATCTCTACCCTGGAACATTAAGCTGTCAGTCCTTAGCCATATTTCTTAGGCCCCCTTCGATCAAGGCTGACCATGGGTGTCTCCAGGGTTCTATTCCATATATGGAGGAAGCCTGTGCGTGACTTTGTTTAACGTGGTGAGACTGGTGCACAGACAGCCACCCCACGGTCTGACAGATCTGGGTCAGGATCCAGTGGCATGGAGCCCAAGATGACCGGAGACTCTTTTTTGCAGCAGCCTTCATCTGCCTTCCCAGCTGTTGTGACGCTCCACTAAGGTCAGCCATTGTCCTCTACCTGTTCCACCGTTGAGGTCTTGGTTGGATTGCTCTTTGTCAGAGACCTCCCCCTCGACCTCACTGCCATGGGTGGCCCTACCAGGAGAATTGCCCGCTCACAGCATCGCTCTCAGGTCCACACAAGCTTCTCCACCATGACAAGGTGACAATCCACGGAGAGTCATAGCAATATCAGATTAATAGCTGGGCTGGTGGTGGAGGCAAATATGATGGTGGTGTTAAGTTTTCAGATAGGCACATATAGCATGTACAGGCAGGTTTAAATTGGCATCCTTGGATCCAAAGTTGTAAGCCAGCAAGTGTGATTGGAAGATAAAGGTTAGGATTTGTATGTCTCAAAGGAAGGTTAAGTATGGAGAGACAAAGGAATATGGTGAAGCTGATGAGCTGAAGGAATATGGTGAAGCTTTATTTTGCTGCAAGGAGTATTGTGGGGAAAGCAGGTGAACTTATTAGACCTTGGATCGTTGCTTGTGATTAGAATGAGGCCATTGCAGAAATGCAGTTGCAAGAGGGATACGAATGGCAGCTCAATGTTCCAGGGTTTTAATGTTTCAGACGTGATAGAGGGAGGGAGAAAAGGTGGAGGAGTTACTCTACTGATTAGGGAAACGGTCACGGCGACACTCGGAGTGGACATACCTTTGTCTATGAGGCAATGTGGGTAGATCTCAAAAATAAGAAAGGTGCAAGAACTCTAATGGGATTGTAGCATAATCAGCAGGAGATAGAAAAACATTTAAGATTGTTTTAAATAGGGATAACACTGGACCTTCTGGGGAGGTGCTAAATTGGAGTAAGGCAAGTTGCATTATTAGGCAGGAGCTGGGGAGGGGTACATTGGGAGCAGTTGTTATTGGCCAAGTCCACATCTGACATGTGGGAGTCGTTTAAAGGAAAGTTGATCAAAGTTCACGACAGGCTTATTCCAGTACGGATGAGCGATAAGGATGAAAAAAATAAAAGTGAGTGTCTACAAGGTTTAAGAAGATTAAGTCAGAGAGGACCTTTGAGGAATATAATGCACGGAGGAAGAACTCAAGCAGGTGATTAAAAGGGTCAAATGCGGCTACAAACGGCTTTGATGAGTTGGGTTAAAATGCCTATATTAAAAACAAGAGGGTGACCAGTGAGAAGGTAAGACCGCTCAAGGATAAAAAATGATTTTTTTGTTGGTAGTCAGGGGATGTTGGCAAGGTACTAAACAAGTACTTGACATCTGTTTTCACTAAGGAAAAGAAGGACATGGAGGCGGTGAGATCACTGTGAAGAATACTAATACGCAAGGGCACCTTGAGATTAAGGAGGAGGTGTTGGGGCTCGAGAGCATTAAGGTGGAAAACCCCAAGACCTGATGGGATCCATCCCAGTTATTGAGAGAGACGAGAGAAGATTGTAGAGCCTTGACAAAGATCTATGTCTTCTCTAGCCACAGGCAAGGTCCTGGAGAACTGGAGACCAGCTAAAGTTGTTCCTTTGTTTAAGAACAAAAGTGGGGAGAACCCAGGGAATTATAGACTGGTGAGGCTCATGTTGGTGATCGGGAGATTGCAGACGATTCTTTAGGATGGGATTTACTCTCATTTGGAAGAGAATAGGTTAATTAGGGTCAGTCAGCATGGCTTTGTATACAGCAGGTTGTGTCTTACTAACTTGATCAGGTGTTTTGATGAAGTGACGACGGTGTTCGATGGGTGTAGGGTGGTGGATGTTGTCTACAGGCAGTTGAGGTGGAAGGACAATATTCAGGCTGGCAGTCTGTGACCAGTGGAATTCCGCAGGGATTTGTGCCGGGACCTCTGCTGTTTGCGATGTATATAAATGATGAATGTAATGTGATGTGTTGGTTAGTAAGTTTGCAGATGACACCAAGATTGCTAGAGTTGCAGACTGTGAGGAAGGCTGTCAAAGTATATAGTGGAATATAGATCAGCTACAGAAATGGCAATTGGAGTTTAATCCGAGCAAGTGTGCGATGTTGCACTTTAGGAGATCGAATGCAAGGGGAAAATATATAATTAATGTGAGACACTTAACAGCATTGATGTGCAAAGAGATTCTGGGGTCCAAGACCATAGCTCCCTGACAGTTGCACAAGTAGATACAGTGGTAAAGACAGCATGTGGAATGCTTGCCTTCATTGGTCTTGGCATTGAGTACAAGAGTCAAGAAGTCATGATGCAGCTCGATTGAACTTTGGTTAGCCCATATTTGCAATATTGTGTGCTATTCTGGTCGTCCCCATATAGCAAGGATGTGGAGACTTTGGAAAGGGTGCAGATGAGGTTTACCAGAATGGCGCCATGATTTCAGGATAGTAGCTACAAAGAGAGTTGGACAGCCTTGGATTGTTTTCTCTGGAACGCCAGAGGTTGAGGGGAGACAAATATAAAACTATGAGAGGCATAGACAGGGTAGACAGTTGGAACTATTTTCCCCAGGATGGAAGTATCAATAACTAGAGGGCACAGGCTCACAGCTTTAAGGTGAAAGGAGGTGTGTGAGGCAAGTCTCTTTTATTTTAAACAGAGGGTGGCGAGTGCCTGGAACACGCTGCAAAGGTTGGGGGGAGGCAGATACGTTGGTGGGGGAGGCAGATATGTTAGTGGCATTTAAAACATTTTTGGATAGGCATATGGATATTCAGGGAATGAAGGGATATGGATTATGCGCAGGATGATAAGACTTTGTCTTGGTGTCATGTTCAGCCTGATCCTGTGCTGTATTTCTATGTTCAATGTTCGACACAGACATCTTGGCACCAAAGGCCCTGCTCTTGCTGAACTAGTTATTGTTAACCATATCATTCCCCACCTGTACAAATGCCCCAAGCGGGTGTCTCTATCTCTAATTGGACCATAATTCATACTTACCATTCTTTTTCTTTTTCGCCATTCTTTGATGTATCGCTTTCGTTCATTATGAACCTAGATAAGAGGAGAGAGGATTAAAGAATAGTTATAGCCTCCCTTCTATTCACTAACAATTGCAGTTCCTTTTCAATATAGCCTCAAGAACTTTGCCCATTCACATCCTGTTCAAACTCTTTAATTAAATTTACACCCATACAAAAGTAAAAGATGATCTTGGTCACTTGTAAATGTATGCAAATTGACCCACTGGCCCAATGCAGCACGCTTCTACTGCTGGGGGAGGTAAGCAGACCAGACAGCATCTGTGGAAGGAAATGGGTCGTTGATAATTGGGGTTTGACAGCATGGAAACAGGCCCATGAGCGCAACTCATCCATGCCAGACAAGATGCCCCGTCTAGACAAGCCCCATTGCCTACCTTTGGTTCGTATCCCTCGAAACCGTTCCCAACCATGTACCTATCCAAGTACCTTTTAGATGCTGTTACAGTATCTACCTTAACTATCACCTCAGGCAGCTCATTCCATACTCATTCATATTAAATCTTGCCCCCCTCACCTTAAACATTCGTCCTCTTGTGTTTGATTCCCCATCTCTGGATAAATTTACCTTATCTATTCCTCTCAAGATTTATCCACATCTATACGATCACCCCTCAGCCTTTTGCCCTCCAAAGAATAAAGTTCTAGCTTTCCCAACCTCTCTCTATACCTCAGCCTCTCAAGTCCTGGCAACATCCTCATAAATCTTCTCTATTCTTTCCAGCTTAATGACATTCTTTCTCTAGTCTTCTTCCTTCATGTCCTTATGCTATATAGTGGCTCGCCACTGCTGTACACATCATTGCGCTATTGGAGTGTTAAGTGCAAGGTCTGCAGTAGTACATGGATTATCCAGCAATGGGCATTGCAGTAGGTGTTGCATTGTCTGGGTCTGTGTGCCACAGTCACAGGTTGTTGTACCCTCGATGTAGCCCCATTTGTGCATTGTCACCCTTGACCGCCCGACCCCGGTTCGTAGTCAGTTGAGACATCACCAGTTCAGCCAGTGTTCATCAGCACCTGGTGGTAAGTGCTCTGCTGCTGGTGTGCCCATCTTGGTGGAAATAGGGACAGTGGCTAGTTTGTTCTTCCACATCTGGAGGCGAGCTTCAGTTGTGTTGTTTCCAATGGGGTGACGCTGGTTAGGACGTTTTTAAGGGATTTGAACCACCTAGGAGGGGGAACATGGCTGTGTAATGGGTGTCTATCGTCTGTCAATTGTTTCAGACGCTCTGTCCTACTTGCGACAGCTCTCCTGATGTCTGGGGGAGCGATGCCAGCCAGTAGGTAAACGTTGTTTATGTCCGTAGATCGGAGGCAACAAGTGATGCTATGGCAGCTGGCATTTAAGGAAAATGTCAAATATGTTCAGGAAAATTTGCTTAGGCCACATGTGGAGGGCCCTACAAGGGAGAGGACAAAGCTCGACCTACTCTTCGGAAATTCTGGAGGATGGTGACACAGGTGTCTGTGGGTGACACTTTTTGTACAAGGTATTGAGGTTGGGACGCTATGTTAAAGTGTGTAAGATGTTGGTGAGGCTGCACATTTAGTACTGTTTTCACTTTTGTTTACCCTTTTCACCAAAAGTGAAAACAGAAGAGATACGAATGGTACAAAATACCCTGCCCCTGCTCCAATTCATAGAAACATAGAAAATAGGTGCAGGAGGAGGCCATTCGGCCCTTCGAGTAAGCACCGCCATTCATTGTGATCATGGCTGATCGTCACCAATCAATAACCCGTCCCTGCCTTCTCCCCATATCCCTTGATTCCACAAGCCCCTAGAGCTCTATCTAACTCTCTCTTAAATCCATCCAGTGACTTGGCCTCCACTGCCCTCTGTGGCAAGGAATTCCAGAAATTCACAACTCTCTGAGTGAAAAAGTTTTTTCTCACCTCAGTCTTAAATGGCTTCCCCGTCATTCTAAGACTATGGCCCCTGGTTCTGGACTCGCCCAACATTGAGAATATTTTTCCAGCATCTAGCTTGTCCAGTCCTTTTATAATTTTATATGTTTCTATAAGATCCCCCCTCATCCTTCTAAACTCCAGTGAATACAAGCCTAGTCTTTTCAATCTTTCCTCATATGACAGTCCCGCCATCCCAGGAATCAATCTCGTGAACCTACGCTGCACTGCCTCAATCACAAGGATGTCCTTCCTCAGATTAGGAGACTAAAACTGTACACAATACTCCAGATGTGGTCTCACCAGAGCCCTATACAACTGCAGAAGAACCTCTTTACTCCTATACTGAAATGCTCTTGTTATGAAGGCCAACATTCCATTAGCTTTCTTCACTGCCTGCTGTACCTGCACGTCAACTTTCAGTGACTAGTGTACAAGGACGCCCAGGTTTCACTCCTACTCTTTGCTTCCTGTCTGCCAACCAATTTTCTATCCATGTCAACACCCTACCCCCAATACCATGTGCTCTAATTTTAGTCACCAGTCTCCCGTGCGGGACCTTATCAAAGGCTTTCTGAAAGTCTAGATACACTACATCCACTGACACCCCTTCATCCATTTTACTTGTCACATCCTCAAAAAATTCCAGAAGATTAGTCAAGCATGATTTCCCTTTCATAAATCCATGTTGACTTGGACTAATCCTTTTACTGATATCCAAATGACCCATTATTACCTCTATAATAATTGACTCACGCATCTTTCCCACCTGGTCTGTAATTCCGCGTTTCCTCTCTCGCTCCTTTCTTGAAAAGTGGGATAACATTAGCTATCCTCCAATCCACAGAAACTGATCCTGAATCTATTGAACATTGGAAAATGATCACCAATGCGTCCACTATTTCTAGAGCCACTACCCTGAGGACCCGGGATGCAGACCATCAGGTCCAGGGGATTTATTATCCTTCAGTCCCATTAGTATACTCAATACTATTTCTCGCCTAATGAAAATTTCTTTCAGTTCCTCTCCCCCCTTAGATCCTCTGTCCTCCAGTACATCTGGGAGATTGTTTGTGTCTTCCTCAGTGAAGACAGATCTGAAGTAACTGTTCAACTCTTCTGCCATTTCCTTGTTACCCATAATAATTTCACCCGTGTCTGCCTTCAAGGGACCAACATTTGACTTTGCTACTCTTTTTCCCTTAACATATCTAAAGAAGCTTTTACTGTCCTTCATTATATTCCTGGCCAGCTTCCCATCGTACTTCATCCTTTCAGCCCGTATTGCCCGTTTTGTTTCCTTCTGTTGTCCTATGAAAGTTTCCCAATCCTCTGGCTTCCGGCTACTCTTTGTTGTGTTATACATCTTTTCTTTTAGTTCAAATAGAAACGACATTTTGTTTGGACCTCAACGGGGTCCAAATGACAAATAAATTGTATTGTATTGTATTGTATAGTAGCCTGGATGTAGGGTGTAAGTTGCAGCAGGAGTTAAAACTGGCATGTAACAAAGGTAACGCCACTGTGGTGATGGGGGATTTCAATATGCAGGTAGACTGGGAAAATCAGGTTTGTTCAGGACCCCAAGAAAGAGAGTTTGTAGAATGCCTCCGAGATGGATTCTTAGAGCAGCTTGTAATGGAGCTGACCAGAGAAAAGGCAATTCTGGATTTAGTGTTGTCCAATGAACCAGATATGATAAGAGAACTCGAGGTAAAGGAACCGCTTGGAGGTATGATCATAATATGATTAGTTTTAATCTGCAATTTGAGAAGGAGAAGGTTAAATCGGAAGTGTCAGTGATGCAGTTGACCAAAGGGGACTATGAAGGCATGAGAGAGGAGCTGGCCAAGGTAGACTGGAAAGGGATCCTAGCAGGAATGACGGTGGAACAGCAATGGCAGGAATTTCTGGGCATAATCCGGAAGACGCAGGATAATTTCATTCCAAAAAGGAAGAAAGATTCTAAGGGGAGTAGGAGGCAACCGTGGCTGACAAGAAAAGTTAGGGATAGAATTTGGGGGTCTGTAGATAACACCAATTAAGGGCCTGTCCCACGAGCATGCGACTGCATGCGGCTAGCGCGACCTAACGTGGTCGCGCTAGCCGTGCGGCCTCACGGGGCCGGTCCCACTTCGATCGCCGGAGCCGCATGGATTTGTGCGGAGCTGGCCTCCGAAAAACTGAGTGTTCAAAAATTCCGCGCGGCAGAGGCCTGCCGGCCCGCTGCCGCATGGAGGCCGCACACACCGCCTCGACGCCGTACGCAGCGTCTTGACGGCCTACGCCTAGCGTGTGGCATTGCGCGATGACGTCGCCACCCGGCGTGCCGTTGCGTGATGACGTAACCGCCCGACGCCGTGCAACGTCCAAATTCAGTCGGCCCGCCTCCTGCCCAGCTGATTGGTGAGTATGATGTCGGGACCAGCTCCGCACAACCCCAGACGGCTCCGTGGTTGGAAGTGGGACCGGCCCCGCGAGGCCGTACGCCTCAAGCCACCACGTTTGGTCGCACTAGACGCATGCAATCGCATGCTGGTGGGACAGGCCCTTTAGTGTCTTCTTGCCTTTACAATTCCTCAACTCAATCCAGTGACTCTACCTCGTCAGTCCCTATGTCTTCCCTCGCAAGGGACTGAATTCCATCCCTCACCAACAGAGCTACCCCCCCTCCTCTGCCCACCTGCCTGTCCTTTCTATAGGATGTATAACCCTGAATATTAAGTTCCCATGCCCAATCCTCCTGCAGCCACGTCTCAGTAATCCCCACAATGTCATATCTACCAACCTCTAACTGAGCCTCAAGTTCATCTACTTTACTTCTTATACTTCTTATACAATACTTTTAATTCCTTACGCATCTCACCTTTCACATCGATCCCTATTACACTTGGCCATACTCTCCTATTCCTTTATGAGCTTTCTTTCCCGTTAATTCTGGGGTCATTAACTATCCCTTTACTCTCTTTCCCTTTAACTCCGTCCTTGACTATTCCATTTGACACCCCACCCCCCTTATTCAGTTTAAAACCACCCATGTAGCAGTGGCAAACCTGCCTGCCAGAATGCTGGTCCCCCACCTGTTAAGGTGCAATCCGTCCCTCAGCGACAAATTTAGCTGTCCTCCATTCCTGTTCTTATCCTCACTGGTAAAAACATAGACAATAGGTGCAGTAGTAGGTCATTTGGCCCTTCGAGCCATTCAACATGATCATGGCTGATCATCTAAAATCAGTACCCCGTTCCTGCTTTTTCCCCCCATGTCCCTTGATTACGTCAGCCCAAAGAGCTAAATCTAACTCTCTCTCTTGAAAACGTCCGGTGAATTGGCCTCCACTGCCTTCTGTGGCAGAGAATTCCAGATTCTCTACAAATTAGCCCTAAAGTAGTTGATTAGGTAACAGATAAAGAAGTACAGCTGTAGCGGAGCTGCCTTGTTGAGAGCGGCACTGTTGAGGTGAAGTGCCTTGGTGAGTTGTGTCTGTGGCACGAGAGTTTTCGGCGAGGAGGCTACACGATTCAAAATTTGTGATTTTTTTGCCCATTGAAGAAATGGCATGCAAGTCGGTACAGTTTGTTTCCTGCAGGAAGTGGGAAGTCTGGGACACTGCTAGTGCTTCTGGAAACTACACCTGCAGAAATTGTGTCCAGGTCCAGGTGAATAAACATGTTGGGGAACTGGAGCAGCAGTTGGATGACCTCAGGGCCATCCGGGATAGCGAGTGTTTCCTCAACAAGACCTTCAATGAGGTTGTCAGACCAAAGATACAAGAAGAGCGAAGGCGGGTGACTGTGAGAAATAGGAGTAAACGTGGAGTGCAGGAGACCCCGGTGGCTGTAGCTACTGAAAACCGGTACACCCTCTTGGGAGCGGATGACGCAATAAGATTGAGTGGTAGCCAGGGCTGTGATTCCAACCCTGGTGCCGAGGCTCAACGGGGAAGAGTGACGACAGGCAGAGCCATAGTGGTGGTAGACTCTATCGTTAGAGGTATGGATATAAGATGAGCTTAGAGCATGGAAAGGTACGAGCGACTGGGACGTTGTAGCCATGACTGAAACCTGGTTATGGGAGGGGCAGGATTGGCAGCTCAATGTTCAGGGGTAAAGGAGCGTCAGGAGAGACAAGGGTGAGGGTAAAAGAGGAGGGGGGACGGGAGTTGCATTGTTGGTTAAGGAGGATGTCACGGCTGTGTTCAGAGGTGACATTACAGACGATTTATCTAGTGAGGCTATATGGGTGGAGCTGAGGAACAAGAAAGGGATGATCACCTTGTTGAGGGTGTACTACAGACCCCCGAATAGTCAACAGGAATTAGAAGAACAAATGTGCCGGGAGATTGCAGACAGCTCAGGGCTCGAAATTAGCGGTTGCCCGGGTGCCAATGGCCACCTAAAGTGCCGCCGGGCAACCTAAATGCCGAGTCATTTTGCCTGGCTTGGCACTGCAAATATTGGTTTATACCGAAGATAGACACAAAAAACTGGAGTAACAGGCAGCATCTCTGGAGAAAAGGAACGTGACGTTTCGTGTCGGCGGTGGCGGCGACTGTAGTGCAGGGCAAAGATACTAGGTGCGGGGTGACGGAGGGACGGAGCGAATGGCGGGCCCCGCACAGCGGCTCCACCTCCTCCTCCCGCACCCCACCTGCCTTGATAGCGGCCGATGCTTTCCACCCCGCCAACGGCGATAACCGCTTTCAAAACAAACCTTCCCGCACGCCGAGGCCGGGAGGAAGGAGGGAAAGAGGGAGGGAGGAAGGTGGAGGCCCCCTTCCGCCGTCTGAAGCACCTGCACCGCTTGGCCCCGCACCTTCTTGTTGGCTGGCGGAGGAGGGAAGGCAGTGGCGAGGAGATCCCATCTGCCTCCCCCTTTGGCGGCGGCACTTGGAGGTGGACAGAGACGGCCAAGGCAGCGTGGCTATGATGCCGGTGTTGTCCGAGGAGCGCTGACCTTCCTTCCTCCCCCCCTCTCTTGTATGCCCCCCTTATCCTGGGACCCCTCCTCTCCATCCCACACTGATCCCCATTCCCGCCTCTATTCAGTCCTCACAGACATCCCCTGTGCTCCCCTCCCCATCTACCCCCCCCCCCCACATCTATTCATCCTGCACTGATCACCCTATCCACCTCGCATTGATTCTCCTGCCACCCCTCCCATCCATCCTACACTGGTCCCCCTATTCATCCTGTATGACCCCCCTTCCCATCCATCACTGCTCTGCCCATTCATCCTGTACTGCTCCCCCCCCCATCCATCCTGTACTCATTCCCCCATTCATCCCGTACTGACCCTCCCCCCTCCATTTATCCTGCACCGATCCCCCCATCCACCCTGTAGTGATCTCCCCATTCATCTTTTACTGAACCCCCCCATTCATCCTGTACTGATCCCTTCATTCATCCTGCACTGATCTCCCGATCCATCCTGTACTGATCCCCCCTTCATTTATCCTGCACCGATCCCCCATCCATCCTGTACTGATCCTCTCATTCATCCTGCACTCATCCCTATCCATGCTGTAGTGAACCACCCATTCATCCTGTAGTGAACCCCCTATTCATCCTGAAAAGACCCTCCGATCCACACTGTACTGACCCCCCCCCATTCATCCTGTATTGATCCCCCCCCATGCATCCTGCGCTGATCCCCCCCATCCATCCTGCAGATCCCCCCCGTCCATCTGGTACTGATCCCCCCCATTCAACCCCACTGACATCCCCGCACTCTCCCGCCACAATTTTACCTACTCCAACTAACATGCACTAATTCCCCTGCCTCAATCCATCCATTCCGCACCGATTGCCGTCTCAACCCCCAGCCATCTATCCATCCCGCACTGATTCACACCCCCCCCCCCCCCCCTGACCCTATTGTGCTGGAAATGTCTTCAGAGCGTACATTGACTGTGTTTGATAACGGAATGCAATCAAATGTGTTTTAATTCGCAATGTTATTATTTGTTTTAATCCATAAAGATGGATTAATTAAATTGTGAACACGTGAAGCATTAAAACCACAGTGTTCGATTGTCACTGCTACCATTGACACGTTATTACAGAATTCATTTTAATAGCAAATCAATGCTCTTAATATGGAGTATCAGGACTGTAGTTATTTAATGAGCAACATTCACAACTATACGTTGGATTTATCCAGGTTTTACTTCTAGTCAGTCATATACATCACAAATTTGGTCAGGAGATATTTCAGTTGAAATTTTAACGTTAATTCTGGTGGGAATGATGGAAACAGCGTTTATTAATAATTAAAAATATGGTGCGTATAAACTGGGTATCTTCATTGCTGTTCACAACACATACATCCAATCTGAATGTCCGGTAATGTGGCATTTTGACACCTTTAAACATATTGCCGAAAGAACATTTGCTGCAGTTATATCTTTTGGCAATCTCTTGTCAGTTAGTGTAATGTTTAACCTGTCAGATGGGTATAGTCGATTTTAACAGCTATTATTATTAAATGCCTTTAGAAGTTTCCTTGCAACCTGTATATTTTGTTGTGGATAAATTATGTGGGAAGCGAGAGTGTTTCTGTACCAATAGCAATAACGACCCATGCTATGGCCATGTCATGATAATTTACAGTCCTTTACAGAAAACATGCTTGCATCAATCTGGAATGTGCATGGTTAAGCATATATGTTACCATGGTCCAGGATTTATTGACACAGGTTGATCATACGCTGAATAATCCAACCACATTTTTGTTTGGAAGTGGAAAGAAATAATAGAAATTGCATTCAATGCAACGTGTAAAAAGAGGTGAGATACTGTATTGTAATTTTGCTGCATATCATTGTGGTATATATCATGTCTTGATTGGTGAATATGTTTAGTTTGTGACTTTATTTGAAGCAGAAATAATATGTGAATGCTTCATTGAGCATAATTCCGACTGGTAACTACGCACTTCGTCCGAGCACATTATCGCACGTGAC
The DNA here is from genome assembly GCA_038087875.1 of Malacoraja senta. Lineage (NCBI taxonomy): Eukaryota > Metazoa > Chordata > Chondrichthyes > Rajiformes > Rajidae > Malacoraja > Malacoraja senta. The sequence continues at coordinate 5,006,355 of CM075986.1, forward strand.
ATGCAGGCCGTTTTAAATGACCACCTAAACTCTCATTTGGCAACCTAAAAAGCTGCCAAGGTTGCCCGGCTGGCAACAGGGATAAAAAGTTAAATGAAAGCCCTGCAGCTGCAGGTCAAATAAGGCTGTTGCAGTTGCAGATTTTAACTTTCCCAATATAGACTGGGAAAATCATAGCGTGAAGGGTTCAGATGGAGTGCAATTCTTCCAAAGCGTTCAGGAGAGTTTTCTTTAGCAGTATGTGGAGGCCACCACACGTGAGAGGGCAATGCTGGATCTAGTATTGGGAAATTGGGAAGGACAAGTTAATGAAGTGTTTGTAGAGGAGCCTTTTGGAACAAATTACCACAGTTCGATTAGGTTTAAGATAGTTATGGATCAGGACAGAGAGGGTCCACGTGTTAAAATGATCAACTGGGGTAAGGCCAACTTTGAGGGTATGAGAGAAGTCTCCCTCAAGCTGACTGGAGCAGGTCATTCGAGGGGAAAGGAACATCGGCCAAGTGGGATGTTTTTAAAAGTGCACTGAAGAAAGCTCAGGATGTGTACGTCCCCGTTAGAGTGAAGGGCAATGCAGGCAAACGTAAGGAAGGCAGACAAAAATCCTGGCGAAACTCAGTGGATGAGGCAGCATCTATGCAGTGAAGGAAATTGGCAACGTTCCGGTCGAAACATAAGGAAGCTTGGCTGACGAGGGAAATTGAGACGTTAGTCAAAAACAAGAAGGATGCATGGGACAGGTATAGGCAGCTGGGATCAAGTGCATCTCTGGAGGAGTTTCGGGAACTAAGAAGTAAACTAAAAAAGGAAATCAGAAGGGCAAAAGGGGCCAGGAGATAGCTCTGGCGGGTAGCATTAAGGACAATCCCAAAAGATTTTATAAATACATAAGGGGGTAAAGGGTAAATAGAGAGTGGGACCTCTCAAGAATCAAAGCGGTCACCTCTGTGTGGAGCCACAGGAGATGGGCAAGGTCCTAAATGAGTATTTCTCCTCTGTATTTACCAAGGAGAAAGACAGTAGGACGGAGGAAATTGGAGCAGGCACTGGAAGAGTCTTGAGAGCAGTCAGGAACCGTGTTTAGAATATTGTGTTCAGTTCTGGGCACCATGTTATAGGAAAGATATTGTCAGGTTTGAAAGGGTTCAAAAAAGATTTACAAGGATGTTGCCAGAACTAGAGAATGTGAGCTATAGGGAGAGGTTGAGTAAGCTGTGTCTCTATTCCATGGAGCGCAGGAGGATGAGGGGAGATCTTATAGAGGTATACAAAATCATGAGAGGAATAAATCGGGTAGATGCAGAGTCTTTTGCCCAGAATAGGGGAATCGAGGACCAGAGGACATTGGTTCAAGGTGAAGGGGGAAAGATTTAATAGGAATCCAAGGAGTATCCTTTTCACACAAAAGGTGGTGGGTGAATGCAACAAGCTGTCAGAGGACATGGTTGAGGCTGGAACTATCCCATCGTTTAAGAAACAGTTAAGACAGGTACTGCAAATGGATAGGACAGGTTTGGAGGGATATGGACCAAGCGCAGGCAAGTGAGACGAGTGTAGCTGGGACGTTGTTGGCCAGTGTGGGTGAGTTGAGCCGAAGGGCCTGTTTCCACACTGTATCACTCTTTTCACAACTCTTTGGATGAAAAACGTTTTCCTCATCTCCGTCCTAAATGGCCTACCCCTTATTCTTAAACTGTGACACCTAGCTCTGGACTCCCCCAACATGGGAAAGATTTTTCCTGCATCTAGCCTGTCCAATCCCTTAAGAATTTTATATATTTCTATAAGATCCCCTCCCATCCTTCTAAACTCCAGTGAATACAAGCACAGTCGACCCATTCTTTCATCTTTAATACGACAGATGGCGCAATGGGCTAAGTGTTCGGCTGGCAACCGGAAGGTAGCCGGTTCGAATCCCGCTTGGAGTGCATACTGTCGTTGTGTCCTTGGGCAAGACACTTCACCCACCTTTGCCTGCGTGTGAATGTGTGTGAATGTGTGTGAGTGATTGGTGGTGGTCGGAGGGGCCGTAGGCGCAGATTAGCAGCCACGCTTCCGTCAGTCTGCCCCAGGGCAGCTGTGGCTACAGAAGTAGCTCACCACCACCGAGTGTGACTGAGGAGTGAATGAATAATGCGATGTAAAGTGCCTTGGGTATTAGAAAGGCGCTATATAAATCCAATCCATCATCATCATCATCATCATCATCATATGTTAGTCCCGTCATCCCGGGAATTAACCTGGTGAACCTGCATTCCCTCAATAGCAAGAATGTCCTTCCTCAAATTAGGAGACCAAAACTGCACACTATACTCCAGATGCGGTCTCACCAGGGTCCTGTACAACTGCAGTAGGACCTCCTTGCTCCTAAACTCAAATCCTCTCGCAATGAAGGCCAACATGCCATTAGCTTCCTTGACTGCCTGCTGTACCTGCACACTTACTTTCAGTGACTGATGTACAAGCACACCCAGGTCTCGTTGTACCTCCCCTTTTCCTAATCTGACACCATTCAGATAATAGTCTGCCTTCCTGTTCTTGCCACGAAAGTGGACAACCTCACATTTATCCACATTATACTGCAACTGCCCACTCACCCAACCTATCCAAGTCACCCTGCAGCCTCATAGCATCCTCCTCGCAGCTCACACTGCCAATTCAGCTCAACACTGCCACCCAGCTCACACTGCCAACCAACCTTGTGTCATCCGCAAAAGGTGAGGTACCCTCCCTGATATTAATGCAAAACACAATTAGAAAAAACACACACAAAAGTCCATCATAGTGCAAGAGATGTTCCATAGTGTTATGATGTCAAGATAGGATTAAGCTTGAAGGTAAACACAAAAAGCTGGAGTAACTCAGCAGTCAGGCAGCATCTATGGAGAGAAGGAATGAGTAACGTTTCGGGTCGAGACCCTTCTTCAGACTGATTAAGCTTGTGCAGGTTGGTTATAGGACATGACATTTGTAGGAAAGTAATTGTTCCTGAACCTCATAATGTGGGACTTCAAGCTTCTGAACCATCTGTCCAATGGTAGCAGCAAGAAATGGTCCTTGTCCAGATGGTGGGCATCGTCAAGGATAAATGCTACCTGTTGAGGCAGCGTCTCATGACTATGGTTACAATGGAGGGGAAGGCTGTGTCCATGATAGACTAAACTGAGTGCATCACTCTCGGCAGCCTCTTGCATTAGTGTGCATTGGTATTTTGTACCTAGTCATGATGCAACCAGTCAAGATACTTTCTGCAGCACATCTATGGGAGTTTGTTGGGAGTACCTTGCTCCTTCTGGTTTCTCTCACATTCTACCAGATAACTGCTGGTATCACTGCCTATTGCAGGCCTTATCTCACTTTCTCTCAGGTGCTACTGGTTTTTGTATGCCTTACTTCACTTCCTCTCACTATTGGCCAAATGCATAATGAGACTAGCCCAATATGATGGACATGGTGGGCCAATGAGCTTGCTTCCGTGCTGTACAGCTCTATACCACTAAATCACTCAGAATAACAGCCTCACCTGCTCTTTATCTTCTGGGGTAACATGGTTGCTTGCAGATTTAATCTTCCGTAGTTTCTCCCGATACAAGGGACATTCTTGCTTTAATGCTGTGATTTCCACTGACATTTCTTGGGTTGTCATCGAGTTATTTAGCTCTTTAAGTTCTAATTCAGATACAAATGGAGGTTAATGTCCACTTCAATTTCACAAACTAGATACAAAATAAACTCTATTATCATTGCTTCATAAAACAAGGGATAATTACATTCTGTTCTGCAGGTCCCATAACAGAGCCTTTTATCCACAGTAGGTGGATCAGAGGACAGAGGTTTAAGGTGAGAGGGGAAAGATTTGATAGGAACCTGAGGGGCAACTTTTTCACACAGAGGGTGGTGGGTATATGGAATGAGCTGCCGTAGGAGGTAGTTGAGGCAGGTACTAAAACAGTATTTAAAAGAATCTTGGTCAGGTACATAGATAGAAAAGGCTTGGAGGAATTGGGACCAAATAGAACTAACTTACATGTGGCAACTTGATCAGCATGGACGAGTGGGCCGAAGGGCCTGTTTCCTTGGTGGATGAAGCTATGACTCAGTGGGCATTTTTCTTTCTGAGATTGGGGGCAGTAGATGAGGTTGCACGGTTCAAATCATAAACTTCAAAAACTTTTCCTGTACTTTATCAAAAAGTTTAAATCACACCAGTGGAGCATCTCACCTCTGTAACCACTGTCTGTTTTAAAGTCACTGCAGTTCATTAATGAAGTTTGATTTAGAAAGTCAGCTGCAGAAATGGGCGTTTCTTGAATTGGCTGGGAAGTCAAGCCCCAAGATGGCTGAAAGGATGATCAAAAACTCTGGAAACAATTGATATGGAAGGTACTGAGCACAGAGGGGATTAGACAACCCAGCCGTTTGTCAAAGAAGCCTGATGTGCAGGATCTAAAATTGAGACAGGCTTTAATTATGATAGTGCTGATAGAGAGGAACAATTTGCATTGGTTCGAATTGTTCATCTTTGTGTATAATCTAAAAATTAGTGTGAAGCCTTTTAGGAGAATTTGGGAAACGTACATCCAAACAGGTAATGATAGCTTGGAGGTCTCTCCCACAAACAATGTTCATTTTACATCTGGAATTGCAATCTGTTAATGTACATGAAAAGATAGGGTTGGGTTGTGAATCTGCAATCTCCTAACTTTAGGATTTATGGTGACTATGTTTTAGTTATGACCTCTAATTTTTGATTTCCTCATCATAGAAACATAGAAAATAGGTGCAGGAGGAGGCCATTCGGCCCCGAGCCAGCACCGCCATTCATTGTGATGATCATGGCTTATCGTCCCCAATCAATAACCCATGCCTGCCTTCTACCTATGTCCCTTGATTCCACTAGATAGCAGTAAAAGGAGCCCCTAGAGCTCTATCTAACTCTCTTTTAAATCCATCCAGTGATTTGGCCTCCACTGCTCTCTGTGGCAGGGAATTCCACAAATTCACAACTCTCTGGGTGAAAAAGTTTCTCACCTCAGCCTTAAATGGACTCCTCTTTATTCTAAGACTATGGCCCCTGGTTCTGGACACCCAACATTGGGAACATTTTTCCTACATCTAGCTTGTCCAGTTCTTTTATAATTTTATATGTTTCTATAAGATTCCCCCTCATCCTTCTAAACTCCAGTGAATACAAGCAGTCTTTTCAATCTTTCCTCATATGACAGTCCCGCCATCCCAGGGATCAATCTCGTGAACCTACGCTGCACTGCCTCAATCACAAGGATGTCCTTCCCAAAATTAGGAGACCAAAACTGTACACAATACTCCAGATGTGGTCTTACCAGAGCCCTATACAATTGCAGAAGAACCTCTTTCCTCCTATTCTGAAATCCTCTTCTTATGAAGGCCAATATTCCATTAGCTTTCATCACTGCCTGCTGTACCTGCACGCCAACTTTCAGTGAATGGTGTACAAGGACACCCAGGTCTCGCTGCACCTCCCCCTTACCTAAACTAACCCCATTGAGATAATAATCTGCCCCCTTGTTTTTGCCGCCAAAGTGGATAACCTCACATTTATCTATATTATACTGCATCTGCCACGCATCTGCCCACTCACTCAACCTGTCCAGGTCACTCTGCAACCTCCTAACATCCTCTTCACAGTTCACACTGCCCCCCCGCTTTGTGTCATCCGCAAACTTGCTAGTGTTGCTCCTAATTCCCTCTTCCAAATCATTAATATATATGGTAAACAGTTGCGGCCCCAACACTGAGCCTTGCGGCACTCCACTCGCCACTGCCTGCCATTCTGAAAAGGACCCGTTCGCTCCTACTCTTTGCTTCTGGTCTGCCAACCAATTTTCTATCCATGTCAACACCCTACCCCCAATACCATGTGCTCTAATTTTAGTCACCAGTCTCCCGTACGGAACCTTATCAAAGGCTCTCTGAAAGTCTAGATACACTATATCCACTGGCTCCCCTTCATCCATTTTACTTGTCACATCCTGAAAAAATTCCAGAAGATTAGTCAAGCATGATTTTCCTTTCATAAATCCATGTTGACTTGGACTAATCCTTTTACTGCTATCCAAATGCCTCATTATTATCTCTTTAATAATTGACTCCAGCATCTTTCCCACTACCGAAGTCAGGCTAATTGGTCTGTAATTCCCCGTTTTCTCTCTCCCTCCTTTCTTGAACAGTGCGATAACATTAGCTATCCTCCAATCCACAGGAACTGATCCTGAATCTATTGAACATTGGAAAATGATCACCACTGCGTCCACTATTTCTAGAGCCACCTCCCTGAGGACCCTGGGTTGCAGACCATCCGACCCAGGGATTTATCATCCTCCAGTCCCATTAGCCTACCCAATACTATTTCTCGCCTAATGAAAATTTCTTTCAGTTCCTCTACCCCCTTAGATCCTCTGTCCTCCAGTACATCTGGGAGATTGTTTGTGTCTTCCTTAGTGAAGACAGATCCGAAGTGCCTGTTCAACTCTTCTGCCATTTCCTTGTTACCCATAATAATTTCACCCGTGTCTGCTTCAAGGGACCCACATTTGACTTTGCTACTCTTTATCCCGTAACATTTCTAAAGCTTTTACTGTCCTTCTTTATATTCCTGGCCAGCTTCCCCTCGTACTTCATATTTTCAGCCCGTATTGCCCGTTTTGTTTCCTTCTGTTGTCCTATGAGTTTCCCAAATCCTCTGGCTTCCAGCTACTCTTTGCTGTGTTATACATCTTTTCTTTTAGTTTTATTCTATCCCTAACTTCTCTTGTCAGCCACGGTTGCCTTCTACTCCCCTTAGAATCTTTCTTTCTTTTTGGAATTAAATTATCCTGCGTCTTCCGGATTATGCCCAGAAATTCCTGCCATTGCTGTTCCACCGTCATTCCTGCTAGGATCCAGTGGAAACATTTTTTCAATTTCATCTACAAACCCCTTTCTGCTCATCAGCTCCACAGAAACCTCCTTTAATAATTCACCCCCTCAATACTGGTATCACATTTCAGATATTTTTTGCAATCTCTACACCAATTCCACTTCTAGGAATGCAATAGGCAGAAAAGATTATTACTAGATAATCACCTAGAGCAGGGTTCGGCAACCTTGTTCTGCATAGGGGCCGGACGCATATCTGTGAGCGGATGGCGGGCCACATCTATCACGTGTACACATGACCCCGCCCCGGATGGCAGGCATCAAATAGATCCCGCCCCTTCGAGGACGCCACCGAAGTGCCTGTTCATTGGCCCCCAGTTGCTAGCAAAGATCATAGTAACTCCTACGAACGTGGCGTACCTACGGCCCATGCCTGGCTGTCTGAAGGCGTGGCCTCATATCCCTAATCATCCAGCCTGCAGGCGTATTTTCTACGTATTTATTCGCCCGCAGACTTCCGTCAACTCCAGTACCCTCCGGCCCGAGTCGGGTGCTGCCCAGGCCGCGGTGACAGGCAAGGGAGGCCTGCAACGGCCGGCCGTTGCAGGCCTCCTTGTGTCACCGCGCCTGGGCGCCACGACCTCGGGCCCGGGAGGTACTGGAGTTGACGGAAGTCTGCGGGCCGAATAAATACGTAGAAAAATACGCCTGCAGGCTGGATGATTTTGGGTTATGGGCCGCATTCGGCCCGGAGGCCGTAGGTTGCTGACCCCTGACCTAGAGATAGAGTTAAGTCACAGCAAACAACATAAAACATCTAAATCAGTATGTTGAGGAACCAACAAGGAAACATCGAATTTACATCTCGTATTGTAGAATGAGAAAGGGTTAATGAGAAATCTGGTAACTAAGGAACCTTGGAGAAAAATAAGATGGAATTTTAGATGTAGATTGGAAGTAACAGTGTGATATCAGGTTATTGACTTTAAACAAAGCAAATTATTTAAGTTACTAAATGAGTAATGGCCTACATTTAAATAATTAATTCACAACAAATATATATCACGTTAAGACAAAAATATAGAAAACGTTTCTAATTGTCACTGATAAGAAACGTTGAACAGCATTAGATCAAAAGAAAAGGGACAATGATACCAAATGCGGGGATAAGAAAACAAAAATCAGATTTCATTAATAATGGGCAATGGGATGTAGAATAACAGTTGTCTGGTAAAAAAGGTTTTACATGATAAAAGCTTCTTTAGATTATCAGGGTGGGCAGTAGGACATCAAAAACCATAGCCGTGAGCACTGGCTCGCCCCAAGGCTGTGTCCTAAGCCCCCTGCTGTTTAGTCTGCTAACACACGACTGTACTGCTAGACTCAACAACAACTTCATCAACAAGTTCGCTGATGACACAACAGTGGTGGGTCTCATCAGTGACAATGATGAGTCGGCGTACAGGATGGAGGTGGAGCTGCTCACAGGATGGTGCAAATCCCACAACCTCATTCTCAACGTGGGAAAAACTAAGGAGATGGTGGTTGACTTCAGGAGGGCGGGAAAACAACACCATACACCTCTGCACATCGATGGAGCTGATGTGGAAAGGGTCAACAGCGTGAAGTTCCTAGGACTCCACCTGTCAGATGACCTGACGTCCACGACCAACACCACAGCACTGGTCAAGAGAGCCCAGCAGCGACTACACCCTCTCCGAAGACTACGTAAAGCAGGTCTCCCCACTACACACCTACAAACTTTTTATAGGGGGACAATCGAGAGCACATTAAATACGGCATCACTTCCTGGTTCGGGAGCTGCAAGGCGTACGAACGGCACCAACTAGACAGGATTGTGAAGACCGCCAGCAGGATTATTGGTGCTCCACTCCCTTTCCTGCTGGACATATACAGGAAGAGATGTATCAGCAGAGCCATCTCCATCATCAAAGACCCCTACCACCCATCCCATCACATATTCTCCATCCTGCCATCTGGGAAGAGGTACCCGGAGCATTAGGTGCAAAACCAGCAGGATGCTCCTCAGCTTCTTCCCGCAGGTTATAAGACTGATAAACAGACTTTGTCCCCTGCCAAAGTATCGTGCACCAACCACCAACCTGGACACACTGCAGCAGAGCCACTGTCGTGCCGCTGCCGATCGGAACGCCTGTTGATGTTTACTAGAGTAGAGTGTTAATTTGTTCATGATATATGTATTTTTACTTCTATTTATTTTTTACTGCACACACTGAAATGGACACTGGTTGAGGAACGGTTTTTTGTTTCCTCTGGGTATGCGAATACTCAGGAAATGACAATAAAGATATACAATACAATACAATACAAAAAGGGAAAGATTTGCGAAAGGAAAAAATATGCCCTTCATTATTTTGCACATCTCTCTTAGGTTATCCCTCAGCCTTCTCTGCACAATAAAATCAAACACAGCTTATCAATAGACACAAAATGCTGGAGTAACTGCAGCTTATCAAAATCTATTTTCATAACTGAAAAGCTCCTTCTCAGACCAAGCATAGACTAGGCGACCATTCCGCTGAACACATGCACACTGTCCGCCAAGGCCTGCTGGATCCCTGTGCTGCTAACCATTTTACCTTCCCTTTCCATTCCCGTTACCGTCCTTTCTGCCCTTAGCCTCCTCCATTGCCAGAGCAAGGCCACACACAAACTGGAGGAATAGCACCTCATATTCTGCTTGGGTAGCGTACAATCCAACAGTATAAACATTGAATTCTCCAATTTTACCCAGTACTCCCACCCCCTCTCTTTCCTATTCCCTCCCACCGCAGAGCGTACCCTTTCCCTTTCTCTCAGCCCCGTCACCCTGCCCCTTTCCCCTCCTTCATAAACATCACCCATCACATAGTCCCTTATTTCCCTTTTATCCCCCCCCCCCCCTATTTCCCAAATGTTCCCTTCCACCTATATCTCTCCCTATGCCTTTACATTTAATTCCTCATCTCTCCTTATCCAATACCCTTTTATCTCAATTTCACTCCCAGCCTTTGTCACTTACTCCACCGAACTGCCAACAAAAGCCCCCTCACCTGTATCCACCTATCACTTGCCAGGCGTTGTCTGTCTCCACCTCTCTTTTCCAGCTTTCTCCCCACTACTCCACCGGCATCTGCCCAAAATGTTGCCGGATCATTCCCACTACAGATGCTGCCAGAGCTGCAGAGTTCCTCCAGCACTTTATGTAGAGCTAAAAGGACAATGCTTGAGTCATTGTATCACCTTGTGCTCTGTGTAATTGATGAAATGACACTCATCTATAAATATTGGCTCACACAAGGTTTACTTCACGTTCTTGTACTACCTACATTTGGCCAAACAAGGAGAAAGCATAATCACCACCTTGATATTCGCATCCCACCGTTAGACTTCTCCAAACACAGCCTCCTCACCCCACACTATGTAATTTTATCCTCCACCTATTTATTCCCCGTTATACCTGCTTCCATTTTACGACAGCTCTGTTGAAGGTTTTGAAGCTTTTCACTCTGTTCTCCTATCTGTTTATCTAGTGTCTTCAGATCAGCTTCACCAACAACTGTAAATTGTTCCTGGAGGGAATCAGACAACAGTCAACCATAAGCAAAGGGCACAATCATCCACTAGACTCTAAGATGCAAAGATGATCATCAGGATGTTGCCTGTGATAGAGCATTTCAATATTGAGGAGAGATTGTAATATGGGTTTGACTTCCTTGGAACAAAGGAGCAGATGGAAGAATTAATTAAGGTAGACCAGATTACGAGGGGAATAGATAGGATAATGACAATCATTTCTCCTTAGAAATGATATCCACAATCAGAGGGCGTAGAATCACAAAGTGATGCAGAACAAAACCCTTGGCCTGTCTCATCCATGCCAACCAAGATGCACATCTACATCAGTCCCATTTGTCCGTGTTAGGCCAAATTCTGCTCCTACTCTATTTACAAGGTTGCAGATGACACCATGTAGTGGGCCAGATCACAAACATTGTCAAGACAACGTACAAGAAAAAGATAAAGAGCTTAGTTTTTTGTTTTTTTTAAAATATTTTATTTATTAGAAGTACATTACATTTTGATGGTACCTTTTTACAGGTTCTCAGAATTATTAAAACATTCTTTGTACAACTTCCTTTTTTTTTTTTTTAGAAAGAAATGAGAAAGAAAGAAGTAGTGAAGAGTAAAGGAAAGTCTAGTGAGTGTGAGGTAAAGAAAAGAAATAAGTAAGAAAGTGAAGCAGAAAGGAGATTCTCCCTCGCCACAAGTCAATGCTTTTTTATATTCTTAATCATTTTTTGCCCAAACCCAGAATTTTTTAATTTTACGATACTATTGCACCACATGAATCCACAAGGTCAATAAATGGAGACCAACTCGTTAAGAATTGGTCTTGTTTATCTATTAGGAGGAGTCTCATTTCTTCCAAGTGGGCAGTTTCCAACATATTACCAATCCACATTTTGAGTGTTGGTATAGTAGCATTTTTCCAAAATTGAAGTATGAGTTTTTTTGCTGTTATTAAACCATAATTAAAAAATGAAATTTGGGATATATTTAATTTGTTTCCATCTCCTATTACTCCGAAGATAATCATTTCCATATTAGGTTCCATTTTTATCTTAAATAAACTAGTGAATATATCAAATATATCACACCAAAATCCATGAAGTTTTGTGCAAGAAACGAAAGAATGTGTGATATTAGCATTTTGAGAAAGACATTTATCACAGATGGGAGAAATATTTGAATAAAATTTATTCAACCTAACTTTTGAATAATATAATCTATGTAATATTTTAAATTGAATTAAATTATGTCTAGCGTTAATCGAACATTTATGCATATATATCAAATACCTCTCCCATGTTTCTTTAGAAATTTTTGTCATTAATTCTTTTTCCCAGTCTTCTCTAATTGCCTCTGTTGATGGCAATTCTCTATTAAGAATACTATTATATAAATATGATATTAATTTTTGTGTCCACCTTAATATTCATTGCTTCTTCCAGTGGGTCTATCATTATGCTCTGTAGTCTTGGTATATATTTTTTAATAAAGTCACATATCTGTAAATATTTAAAGTATTGGTTATCATTCAGATTAAATTTTGATTTTAATTGTTGAAATAATAATAAATTTCCCATTTCATACATGTCACCCACCTTTTAAATTCCCAATCTTTCCCATTGTCTATATGTTTTATCCATAAAAGATGGTTTAAATACCGGATTATTCACTATTGGTGTTAATGATGTTCCTTAATTTTAAAGTTAATTTTATTTGTTTCCAAATTCGAATTATATTATGTATAATTGGATTCTTCTTATATAATGTATTATTCAATTTTATCGGGGAAAAGAGGATCGCTCCTAAATCGTACGGAAAACAATCCTCTTTCTCCATTCTTATCCATTCCATCTGTTGAGAAGGGCAGTCCAACCAATAAATGATATTCTTAATATGCACTGCCCAATAATAATATAAAAAAATTAGGCAGTGCAAGTCCCCCTACATCTTTAGGTTTACACAGATGATTTCTTTTAATTCTATGTGCTTTGTAGTCCCAAATAAAATTAGTAATATTAGAGTCTAGTTTTTTAAAGAAATATTTTGGTATATATATTGGTATGGATTGAAATAAATATATTATTTGTGGTAGAACTATCATTTTTATAGCATTTATTCTGCCAATTAATGATAGTGGGAGCATTTTCCAAAATTTAATCAGAGCGTTCAATTTATTTAATAAAGGATTAAAATTAGCATTAAATAATGATTTATATCTTCTAGTAACTTGAAAATTTTTCTGTTGCAATTTTAAATGGAAATTTTAATAGATGATTCGCTTTCTGGGGCTGTAATGACATAATTACACTTTTATTCCAATTTATTCTATATCCAGAAAAAGAGCCAAATTCCTCTATTACGTTTAGTAAATTCGGGATACTCATTTCTGAATTTCCAATATATAAAAGTATATCATCCGCATACAATGAAATTTTGTTATTAGAGTCATTAGTATTATATCCCTGAATATTCGGATGTGTTCTTATCCTTTCAGCCAAAGGCTCTATCATAAGGGCAAATAGCAGGGGTAATAAAACACATCCCTGCCTATTGCCTCGTGATAATTGGAATTTTGGTGACAACATATTATTAGTTAACATTCTTGCCATTGGTTTATCATATAATAATTTCACCCGTCTAATAAAATTATCTCCCATATTAAATTTTTGGAGTACTAAGTATAAATACTGCCACTCTACCTGATCAAATGCTTTCTCTGCATCCAAAGATATAACTGATAAGTCTTCCTTTTCCACTTTATGTGAATACATTATGTTAAAAAGTCGTCTCAAATTATTAAATGATTGTCTTTTAGGTATAAAACCCCGTTTGGTCCGGGTTTATCAATTTATTAATATATTTACTCAATCCTCTTGCTAAAATCTTTGCTAACATTTTTTGATCTGTGTTTAAAAGTGATATAGGTCTGTACGAGCCCGGATCTTCTAGATCTTTATCTTTTTTTGGTATAAGCGTAATTGTAGATTCTGTTAAAGTTTCTGGTAATTTCTTTTCGGTAAAAGCATAAGTATATAATTTAAGTAATCGTGGGACCATTAACTCCTGAAATCTTTTATAGAATTCATTACTAAAACCATCAGTCCCTGGTGTCTTCCCATTTTTCATTTCTTTTATTGTTTCTCTTATTTCTTCACTTGTGATCTGAGCTCCTAATTCCTCTTGTTCTAAAATATCCAATTTTGGCAAATTACAATTATCTAAAAAATTTATAATTTTATTGTCTTCTATTTTAGTTTTAGTTTTAGATGTATATAAATTTTGATAAAAATTGAGCGAACCTTTTATTAATGTCCTTAGGTAAAGTTAATAGTTCCCCGTTCTCTGATTTAATTTTAATAATTGTTTTTTCCTTTCTTTTCCTTAAAGAGCTTAGTAACATGGTGCCAAGACACAACCTCTCCCTCAATGCTAGCCAGAAGAATAAGCTGCCAGCCTAGTCCCTCCCTTAACCAGGTTTCTGTAACGGCTATATTGTCCTAGTCACACGTACCTATCCACACCCCGTGTACATCCACCTTAACCGTCAGGCCTCTCGCATTAAAATAAATGCAACTTAAACCATCAATACCACTTCACACCCTTCCATGCTCCCGTCTATCTTATCTACTGAAGTCGCTTTCATCGCCTTCTGTACAGTCTTCGAGCTTCTCACTTGCCTGGCAATCTAGATTAAACAGCCCCCCCGCCCGAGTAGCACTCTCAAACCTACCCGCCAGGATATTGGTTCCCATATGTTCAGGTAAAACCTGTCCCTCTTGTACAGGTCACCTCTGCCTCATAAGAGATCTCAATGGTTCAAATCAGAATCCCTGCCCACACCAACTCCTCAGCCACACATTAATCTGTCTTCTCTTCCTACTTTTATTCTCACTAGCATGTGGCTCCGGGAGCAATCCAGAACTTATTATCCTACCAAAAACCATCCCCACCCTCCCAATCTCTTCCCTGTGCCCCACCTGGACTTGCACCAATTTCTCCCATTTCCCCTCTATTCCTATCTCTGGCTTCACAATTCACACTTCTATTCCTGTCCGACACCTTTTGCCTTTTCATCTCTGGCCTCTCTCCAACCAGCTGCCTGACAAAACTCCTCCATCCCTCATCAGTATCTACCTATCACTAGCCAGGATTTGTCCTGACTCTCCTCTCTTCCAGCTTTCTCCTCCATCACCACAATCAGTCAGAAGGGTCCTGACCTGAAACATCACCTATCCATCTCTAGAGATGTTGCCCGACCCTCTGAATTACTCTAGCACTGTGCCTTTTTTTTTTTGTAAACTAGCATCAGCAGTTTGTTTCTCCACTATCCTTGAAGTTCTGCTTTTAAACCTTTTGCTTAGCTCCCAGTGTTCACTCCAAAGGACCTCATCCCATTTCCTACCAATGTCCTTTGTGCCAATGGGCACAACAACTTCCAGCTGCATGCACTCCCGCTTAAGAATCTTCTGCAGCCGCTCCAGGATATCCTCAACCCTGCGTCTAGGAGGGTAACACAAGGTCTTGACCCGAAACGTCACCTATTTCTTTTCTCCAGGGATGCTGTCTGACCTGCTGAGTTACTCCAGCTTTTTGTGTCCACCATCCTGGAGTCTCTATTGCTGCCGCAGAATCTCCTGTGTGTCCCCAAACTAACGAGTATCCTATCCTATCACACTTTCTTGCTGTGCCTCAGAGCCAGGCACGATCCCACAGATCTGGCAGCTGTTGCTCTTTCCTCACCGGTCATCCCCCCCTCCCCCCCCCCCCACCCCCAATGTCCAAAGGGGCATACCTCTTGTCTAGGGGAATGGCCACAGGGAATTGCAGCACTCTGTCTATTCCCTTTCCTGGTGGTCACCCATCTATTTTCTGCCCTGGAGGCATTTTCATACAGAGGGTGGTGGTGTATGAAACATGCCAGATTAAGCAGTTGAGGCAGGCACAATAACTTTTAAGACATTTGGATAAGTCTTTCCATAGGAAAGGGTTAGAGGATATGGGCCAAGCATGGGTGTGGGATTTGCTTGGATGGGGCATGTTGGTCAGTATAGACATGTTGGCCTGAAGGGCCTGTTTCCATGCTGTATGAATCTAATAACTATCTGTAAATGGCTTTTAAATGTTGTGACAGTACTTGCCTTAACCACTTTTTTCTGGCAGCCTGCTCCATATACCTACTACACCTTCTATGAAAAAACTGCTCCATCAGTTCCTATTAAATCTTTCCCCTCACCTTAAACCCAGTTAACGGTTATCTAGTTATTGATTCTCCTTCCCTGGGAAAAAGACTATGCATTCACCTTATCCAAGCCCCTCATGCTTTTATATACCTCTCTCAGGTAACCCATCAGTTTTCTACTCTCTGCAGAATAAAGACCTTGCTTGCCCAACTGAAGATGGACACAAAATGCTGGTGTAATTCATCGGGACAGGGAGCATCTATGGAGAGAAGGAATGGGCGAGGTTTTGGATCGAGATCCTTCAGACTAGAGTCAGGGGTAAGGAAAACAAGAGATATAGATGTAGAGAGATATAAGAACAAATGAATGAAAGATATGCAAAAAAGTAACAATGATAAAGGAAACAGACCATTGTTAGCTGTTTACTACGTGAGAACGAGAAGCTGGTGTGATTAGGATCTCGGAGGGTTGGAGAGAGGGAAAGCAGGCGTTACTTGAAGTTAGAGAAATCAAATGTCATACCACTGGTTGTAGGCTGCCCAAGCGAAATATGAGATGCTATTCTTCATCTCATGCTGCCCATCTCCCCTTCTAATCCAGGCTCTTTTGGAAATATTGGTTCCATGTTTCAGATGCTATCTATAGACCTACCCAAATACAGAGTCTGACATACAAATCAAATATAATTTTCTCACCTGATCAGCAAAGTAGATTTTCTGTTTCCCATATACCTTTTCTTTTATTTTCCCATCTTGTGCTAGCTGCTCAAGGGCTTTCACTGCAGCCTGCCACAAAAGATTTGATGAAAGAAACTGTTACCATAACAAAACACTGTTTTAACAGGGTTGCAACATTTACCCCATAAATCATAATAAAGGACACTAATAAAATCAGAATATAACTTTTGCCACTAATGCATTCCTAGAATCCACTCCACAGAAGTGTCCGCCAGTGCTTCCTTGCAGCCTCCGGCATTCTGATGTGGTACTCCACCCTTGGACATTTCTCCAAAACATTACTTTTGAAAAATTGAACTGATTAATCCTGTTGCACACTGATCAAACCAAAGAAAAATTATTTGGATGAGAACATACATGGCAAGATTAGCAAGTTTACAGATGATACAAAATTGGGTGGTTTTGCAGGTAGTGAAGATGGTTGTGAAAAATTGCAGCAGAATCCTGACTGATTAGCCAAGTGGCTGAGGAATGGTCAATGGAATTTAATACAGAGAAATGTGAGCCGTTTCATTTTGGGAAGTCTAACATGGGCAGGACCATCACAGTGAATGGTAGGGCTCTGGGGGGGGTGTTGTAGAGCAGAGGGATCTAGGAGTACAGATGCATGGTTCCTTGAAGGTGGAGTCGCACTTGGGGTCACCCAGCTATTGAAACAATATCATTAAGCTGGAAAGAGAGCAGAAAAGATTTACAAGGATGTGGCCTGTGATGAACTGTGTTTCAAGGATAGGTTGGGCAGCCTTGGACTTTATCCTTTGGAGCATAGGAAACTGAGGGATGATCTTATACGGGTACATAAAATCAAACAATCAAGGGACTGCACCATAGTAACACAAAACAATCTTACCGTTTTCCCAAAATGATGTTCTTGCTGGAGATTCCCAAAAATATCCTGCGCACTGAAGGGCCGATTCTGGTCAGTTAAATACTTTAAAATAATGGCCAAAGCTAAAAATAATGCATCAAAATATTATATAATTTTATAGAAGGGATATTATATTATTATTGATACACGCTGCCAAGTAAAATCAAATCAAGGAGCTAGATACTCAACTTCCTGGCCCATGGACTGCAATCAGTGAAGATAGATGACAACTATCCTCCATGATAATTCTCAACACCTGTACTTTGCAAGGATGCATTCTTGGCTTCTTACTATATTCACAATACACTCACGAATGCATCTGTATTCTGCTGACTCCATTTACAGAATTTGCAGATGACGGCACTGTAGTGAGCCAAATCTTGAACAGTGACAAGACAGAGTATAGGAAGGAAATATTAGGAGGGCTTAGTAACATGGTGTCAAGATAATAACCTCTCCCTCAACGTCAGCAAAATAAAGGAGCTAATCATAATCTTACTTTATTAGCCAAGTATGTTTTGCAACATACGAGGAATTTGATTTGCCATATAGTCATACCAATAAAAAGCAAAACACACAAAATACATTTTAACATAAACATCCACCAGTGACTCCACGTTCCTCACTGTTATGGAAAGCGAAAAAAAAGTTAAATCTCTTCCCTTCTTTGTTCTCCCGCAGTCAGGGGCCTCGAGCCTTCCATTATCTATTGTTGACAGGGCGATCTTCACCCTGACAATAGATACTGCGTTGGGGCAATCAAGCTCCCGCATCGGGGGGGGGGGTCTCAGCCATATGGGGGGTAGGGGGAAAGTATCTGAAGAAGTTGGTGAGAGTTGTAGGGGACATGGCAACCTTCCTAAGCCTTCTAAGGAAGTAGAGGTGTTGGTGTGCTGTTTTGGTCGTTGCTTCAATATGGGTGGTCCAGGAGAAGTTGTTGGTGATATTGTCTCCTAGGAATTTGACGTTTTCCACCATCTCTACTTCAGCACCGTCAATCCAAACAGGGGTATGGGCTTCCTGGTCGATCACTATCTCCTTTGTCTTGCTGACATTGATATAGGCCTAACTTGGGCAGGTGGGACATGTAGATAGGGCATTTGTTTCCACCCTTTATTATTATGACTCTAAAACCCAGCAGCACATGGAATCTCGTCATAGTATTTTAAACTAACGAATGCCCATGGATTGAAGATGAGTCTCGACCTGAAACGTCAACCATTCCTCCTCTCCAGAGATGCTGCCTGTCCCACTGAGTTACGCCAGCACTCTGAAACGTCCCTATCCATGTTCTCCAGAGATGCTGCCTCACCCACTGAGTTACTCCAGTTTTTTGTCCAGATTTCTATTGCAGTGCCAACTTAAAATCAAGCTTGTCACATTCCACCAGAATCCACAATATTTAAGATATTTAGTGCGAATAAAAGCAGATTTCTGGAAAAACTCAGCAGGTTCAGCATCAAGTGTGAAGGGAACTTGTCGATAATCCAGATCGGAACACTGATTCAGATTTTGAAGTTTACCATGGGAGACATGGTGAAATCCTTCTTAAAACCACAGAATTTACAGATGACTGTTCAAACTTTGGAGCTCATTCAGTTAAAAATACAACTGCCAAACCAGCCAAATTTAAAGGTCATAGAATATTATGATGGGTGACTATTTGGCCCATCGTCTGTGTTGACCAAACCTATCAATGTTTCATCATGCAACTCTACTCTTGGAGTACAGCCAAGCACGGCTTCATATCATGTAGAGTCAAGTGTTTTATTGTCATATGCTCCGAAACGGAACAATGAATTTCTTACTTGTAGTAGCACTACAGATATATAAAAACATAGTACTATATAAACAGACACATAAATAAACAATAATAGTGTAAAGTGAAAAATAATGCCCAACTCTATATAGCTTGGAGCCAATTTAGAGGTAGTGGTGTTTAACAGCCTAATGGCTGTAAGTTGTTTCTGCATTCTCCGGATTTCCCTTTAATCTCTTCCCTCTGGTTTTTGAGCCCCGTTCAGAGAAATGCGTCCCTCCCACTTCACACTCGCTGCCCCCTCACTCTCAGCCTGACTACCCCCTCACTCCCCCCTTCCCCTCTCACCCTGACCACCAACACCCCGCTCCCCCTTCCCCGAACTCTCACTCTGACCCCCTTCCCCTCGCCCCTCCCTCACCCTGACCACCCCCACTCCCCCCACCCCTCCTTCATTCTCACCCTGACCCCCCCCTTCCCCTACCCCCCTCATTCTCACCCTGACCCCCTCTTCCCCTACCACTGCCTCATTCACACCCGACCCCCCCTTCCCCTACCCCTGCCTCATTCACAACCCGACCCCCCTTTCCCTCCCCCATTCTCACCCTGACCCCCCTTCCCCCCCACCTCTCCCCCTCACTCTGACCCCCCTCCCCCCTTCCCTCTCACCCTGACACCCCCCTTCCTCTCACCCTGACCCCCCACCTCCGCTTCCCTCACTCCCCCCCCTTCCTCTCCCTCACTCACACCATGACCACCTCCACCTTTCCTCACAACTCCGGCAACAAGCTCAGCAAACCCATCGTATCCTCACTTTTGTGGAAACCCACCAGCACAATCCTTCTGCTTGCTCATCGCGCCCCCACGCCGAGTGCGACAGAGTCAGGCCGCGGAGGTGAAGATGGTCAGATCTTTGGTCAGACGCGCAGCGGACCGACCGTTCTTCCCAAAGATCATAGAGCGGAGCAAGATACTCCACTCCCACGAAATCTAATGCACTGAAGTGTGGTATGTAACGTAGTCCGCTCTATGATCTTTGGTTCCTTCCCCGTCGCCGCCTTTTCCCGCCTTTCGCTCAGCACATGCGCACAAGAACGGCGGGCCTTGCGCCGCCTGAAGCCCCGTTTCCTGGGCAACGGCCCGGGTGGGAAGTGACGGCCCGGGTCTGTGAAGCCAACGCTCCTCCCGTTGCCCAGGAAACGGGGCTTCAGGCGGCGCCTCAACTTGATCCGCTCAGGCGAGAGGTTTAAACTGAACCATAATTGCTGCCAATCAACCTCTGCAGCTGAAAACAGAAACTTTGCAGATACTGGGAATGCGAATTAAAAGCAGACATGCCGTAGAGGTTCAGAATGTTTGAGGTTGGGACACTGTGGGTTAAATTACTATTTGTGCATTGTAGGGAAACATGTTTCTGGCTTGTGTGAATGTGGGAGTAATGAGACAGTTAAGCATGTTTTCCTAGAATGTAAAAAGTATAGGGTAGAAAGAAAAGTATTCTTTGTTAGACTGACAGGACTTGGAGTTGAGGCTTTTTCTGTTTAACTTTGTTTGGACACAATGAGAAACATCAACTGATATCCAGGGCTGTTCTTCAATTCCTGCAAGTTACAGGACTGTATGTAAGAATTTAGTTCAAACTTTGACCTGTGGAGGGCAGTAATACGCTTAGCAGCGTCTACACTGCCGGAATCCTACAAGAAGAAGAAGAAGAAGAAGGTTCAGAATGTCGGGTAGCGTCCATGGAGAGAGAAAAGGGCCTGTCCCTCTTGGCCGTCATTTGCGCGTAATTTACGCGACATCATTTACACGTCACTATGCACGACGCGCGCGTTGTGACACGCACGTGATGCGCGCATGGTGCGCGATGACATAGGCAGTGACGCGCGGCGCGACTTTCGTCAGCAGCGGCCTCTGCAGTCCGTCTGTCTTTTTACTATTTTTGTCTCGTTTTTATGTAGTTTTTATTAATTTTTTTTGTCGGGGTATGTGTGTGGGGGGGGGGGGTGGGGGTGGGGGTGGGGGGGGGAAACTTTAAAATCTTTCCGCTGCACGGGAGACCCGACCTTTTCTTTGTCGGGTCTCCGTTGTCGTTGGGGCTGGGCAACGTGGAGCGGCCTCCAGCAGGAACGACCTGGGGCTCCCGTGGAGCTGCGGACTACTCACCGTCGTGGGGCTGGCCGAGTCCGGAGCGGGTGGAGCTGTGGTGGAGACAATCGCTGCTGCTACCCGACCCCCGGAGATTCGGAGGCTACAACCGCGGGTCTGGCGGACGGCAACACTGGAAGCCCGCGGGTCCCCTGGTGGGAGACCGCTTTTCGGGGCTTCCGCAGCGGCGACTTCTCCCGCCCGAGTTGCGGGGTTGAGGAGCACCTGGAGCGGGGCTTTATACCCCCGCGCGGCTTGGAATGGCTGCCGGACTTTGCGGGCGAGCGCCGGGGCTCTTACACCAAGACCCGGTGCGCGACCTTGCATCACCCGGCGTGGCTTTAATGGCTGCGGGACAATCACCATCGCCCGCCGGGGGCTTTGACTTTGACTCTGACATCGGGGGGGGGGGAGTGCAGTGGAGAGATACGTTATTTTTGCCTTCCATCACAGCGTTGTGATGGATGTATGTGTAAATTGTGTTGTGTCTCGGGTCTTCTTTGTTTTGTATTGTATGGCTGCAGAAACGACATTTCGTTTGGACCTCAAGGGGTCCAAATGACAAATTTGTCCCTCAAAAGACAAATAAATTGAATTGAATTGGATTGGATTGGAATTGGATCTTTGCTTTTGCTGGCAGTGGAAGACTTCAGGAGAAAACAGTTGATTTT
>CM075986.1:5033208-5076676 GCA_038087875.1 Malacoraja senta
AAAACTTGTAGTTTACAATGCCAAAATTGAAAAGTTGAGGAAAAACAAGGTGTACAGAGTTGCTTATTGGTTACAATCTGAGGAGTATGATGATGCTACTGAATATGATATGCCAATGTACCAGCTACCTGATCTTCTCCATAAAGACTTGGTCGATTGCTTGAAATAGTAATTTATTTACCTATCTGTTACAGACTTACAGCATATAATGCAATAATATTAAAGTTCTGATCTTGAGAATACCACATTTTTGAATTTTCAAGGCAGTCTGGGTGTTTATTACTATTTCCATCACAACGGTCAATTTTGTAATTAACTACAATTGGGTAAGTTAACTAATTATATGCTTTAATTTCAGGTCATCCAAGTAAGATGTTTTATATTTGTTTCAGAATGCTTCAATCTATAATAACTGAAAATTTCATTCAGTTGTCTTGATTTTTAAGAAAGTTATGGGCTTTTGACTGTCCTCGATCACAGCTTTTGTGTTAAGTCAATGGAAAAGCAATAGGGTACAAGATGCTAATATCTGAGTATGAAAATGGCCATAACATTTTTAATACTGAAGATATGAAAGTGAATTAGGTGTCAAATTAAACTTCTTTTTATGCTTTATCTGATGGGATAAATTGCTGACTTGATTTTTTAAATCTCAAAATTTTGTAACATTGCTACTCAATGTCCCTCAGTCCCTCAACATCGGTCAGTGCCTGGTGCTGCCTCAATGACCCTCAGTCTGGCAGTCCCTCAGTGACCAACTGACCCTCAGTGTCCTTCATTCTCTCAGTGACCAATCGTCCCTCAAAATCTTCCTCAAGTGTCCCTCATCTCCCTCCTTTCCCTCAGTGTCCGGCTTGGCGCCAGTGTGGGGGGGGGGGGGGTTGTCACGCGGGCTCGTGGCCGAAGAGAACGGCCAATCGCTTCGCACAATGTTTCCTTCGCCCGCCGAAAGTTGGCGGGTTTCGTAGACGGACAGCGGTCTCCGCCAATCGGATGGACTGTCCACCCCATGTCCCAATGCCATGGCCGGAGCGAGGTCCAATGGTCAGCGAGGGGGGCAGGACATGGCGGTGTCTATAAAAGGCGGCACTGTCCAGCAAGCGTCCGCAGTGTCCACCAAAGATCATAGAGCGGCCAGTCCGCGCTAGTATCTTTGGTGTCCTCCAGTGGCCGGAGAAGAACCTCGACGTGCGCCCCCACCGCGAGTGGACAACGGCGTCGCCGCCAGCCAGGGATCCTTCAAGACACAATCCACCGCTCTGGTCATCCCACTTGTCAGCGAGGCTTCACCGGCCGGGCCGGGTCTGCGTTCCGGACTCGACCAAGAGTCAAGGCCAAAGACATCGCCCCTCTCCCCCAATTTAATAAAGCATCCTCTCAGGCGTCACTCCTTCCTTCCAGGGCCGGATTTAGATGAAGAGAGGCCCTAAGCTATTTCACTTGTGAGGCACCCCCCCCCTCCCAATCCCCCACCCCCACGACTAGAGGACCATGACTACCCGACAGTGACAGTGTGACACTTTTAGATCCTACCTTATGTTGTCATTAAACAGTTGGTGTTAAAATACATATTGGATTCACCGCGGAGCAGGCGATGCTTCACCTGGATCGCCGTTTGAAGCTCTGGAGTGTTGGGCCTGCTGCTTCAACATCATGGAGCTGTGGTTTGCGGAGCTCCCAGCCTCGGGCCCCGCTGATTTCAACATCGCGGAGACCTGGGATCCCTTTGCCGAGGGCCGCCAGCGTGAATCTACACCGAGCTCAGCCTGTGGACTTCGGGAGCCGCGGTATCTGGTAGGAAGTGGCCGATTTGGAAGTCCAAGCCGCTGAGAATGTTCTCCCGTTCCGACGTCGGATGGTGACCCCCAAATTTCATTGTACTAATGGCCATGAGGGGGGGGGTCCAAGAGGAGGGGGTCCGTTGGAGACGGGAAAAGGGATCATCAATGGGGGCTAGGACTCCTTCCCATGGAAGAACGGTGTGAGGCGGAGGCGACGGAAGAAGAGCTCCAAATCGCGGCGGGCGCAGAACTCATTGAGGTGGGGACGGAGAGGGACAAAGGCCGATTGGACCGATTGCTCCCAATTGGGCCCCGCGAGTAAGGGGGCCCCGCGCCAGAGTAATCTACTCTCAGCTCGGGTAGATGTACCCCGGGTGGAGGGGGGAGAGAGGGGCGGAGAGAGAGTAGAGGGGTGGGGGAAGAAAGGGGTAGACGGGGAGGGGGGTGTGAGGGGGAATGGAGAAGGGGGAGAGGGGGAGGTGGGTCGTTCCCTCACGTCCCGGGGCAGCGTTCCCGCCCTTCCAGTCGCCGTGCTTCACGCACACAGCCCCGGCACCACCCCTCTCTCTCCCCAGGGAGACGCAGTGAACAATACACGGAGGGCCGGGCCGGGGGTTGGAGCAACGTTTACAAACCTCGGCCTCAGCTCATACCCGTCCGCTCGGACCCCGGCATCTGCTCCTGCCACCGGCCCTCTCCCTCCCTTCTCTCCTTCCCTTCCATCCCTCCCTTCCCTTCCTCCCTTCCCTTCCTCCCTTCTCTCCTTCCCTCCCTCCTTCCTCTCTCTCTTTTCCCTTCTCTCATTTGCTCCATCCCTTCTTTCTCTCCTTCCCTCCCTCCTTTCTCTACTTCCCTCCCTCCCTTCTGTCCTTCCTCCCTTCTCTCCCTCTCTCCCTCTCTCCCTCCCTTCTCTCCTTCCCTCCCACACACACATCACGCACAGACAACTAACACACAGTTAGGATGGGGTAAAGCCCAAAGGGTATGATGGGGCTGAAGCCCAAAATTTAATGCCTGGACTGGTTTTTCACCAATGGTTATTGGTTTTCCAGGATCTATTTAATTAAATTAATTGTTTTTCATTTTACAGTCACTAAAACAAGTGATATTGTAACTATGTACTTTTCAGAGGTGATCTACACATTTTGTTTGTTACTTGTAGGCTTACGTATGCAATTTTATATTAAAATTTAGCTTAGATCTAATTGGTCCATTAAGTCGCACATTTTGATTACTTTCCATTCTACCATAGAGATATAAAGTCTATAATAGACTTTAATTATATTTCTATGAATCTACAGACCTTGGCTGGGAACCTGGGGCTCACCAAAATTGTTCCCAATTGGGCCCCGCACCTCCTAAGGCTGGCCCTGGCTGAGGGCTCTGCTGAGGACAGTGTTCGTTATCTGAGAGGGGGAGGTCAGGGGGGATGGTGAACACACGGCAGGGATGGGGGTTGGGGCCGGAGGAAGGCCGGTGAGTGGTCTGAGGCCAAGGCGATGTCTGGTGGAGGGGTGGTGGGTGGTCAGGGGGTAGGGGGGTATGAGGACTGTAGTGTGGGTGGGGAAGAGCTGGGGTCACATGGTTTGAGGGGAATGGGGAAAACCCAGTGGAACAGCCACTCAGATTACCAGGGTTGGCTGACTAGCACTAGGACCCAGTGCAGTCAAACCCGGGGGAGTGGGAGTTTGCAGCGTGGAAGCTTCAGGCCAGGCCAGGTAAGGCGACGGCTGCAGGCTGCTGGAGGGTGGTGGAGTGGCAGGGTCAGCGGGCAAAGAGTAGGAGGTCCCGGTGGGCGGATGATCGGTGGGGCAGCGAGGTTCGACGGGTCTGGTGAGGCAGCGAGGTGAGTAGGCCCCCCCTAGATCTCGAGGCCCTAAGCTTAAGCTTGTCTAGCTTATACGTAAATCCGGCCCTGCTTCCTTCCCACCCGCCCTGTCCACGCAGCCGCTGACCGACGGGCCGAGTCTCCTTGAGGAGCAAGGGGTGAGTATGAAGGGGGGTGAGGGCGGGGAGTTTCTTTCTTGTGTCATTCTGCTCCATTGATGGTGTTCGCGGTTACACTCACAGGCGCTAAGTCCCCGCAAATTCAGCTACGCACAAACATCTGCAGGTCAGGTTGGCTCCGAGTAGATCCAGCGCCACTGGACCACTCTGCGCCCGGCCTTGAAGACGATGGCGCGGTCGATTGAGACCGAGATGTGCTTCCAGACCGAAATCTTGTCGGAGATCTGTAAGGTTCAATCTCCTCGGTAAGAAGAAAAAGCTGGAGGAACTCAGCGGGTCAGGCAGCATCTGTGGAGGGAATGGACAGACAACGTTTTGGATCGTGACCCTTCAAGACTCCATTCTTGTCTCCATTTAACAGGCCAGTTTCCGCGACAGCAGGTAGCAGAGGTTGATGATCACCATGGGCTGGAATGACACATAGTTGAAGATCCCATAGGCCAATCTTGCTCCAAATTCTCTGTGACCTTCCACACCTGGCGCTGGAGAAGCTGTTGAGGAACAACCTGGTGGGATTTCTTGTCGCCCTGGATCTCCTCCAGATGGTGTGAAGGGGAAAACATGAAACATCTGCCGACGGTTGTGGTCGCCAGCTGTTTGCGAGGAACTTTCCCTCCAAAGACTTCCAGGAAAATGCCACTGGGGCAGATGATGGGTCGGAGCCGGACGAGTTTGACAAATTTCTTAAACGCCGTGGATTCTCCAGTGCAACCACAAGAAGGATTGGATAGCACGCAACAAAAGCCTTTCACTGTACCTCAGTACACCTGACAATATAAACCAAACTAAACTAAATTAATCTAAACTAAACTAAGACAGATAAAATGAGCATCAGGAACTCGAGCACCGTTCGTGTAAAACCATCGGATTTGAAGCCACATCGGTGGGGACCGCACTGGAATTTCTCACTCCAACAAAGGCCCTTTTAAGAGCCACTAGCCACCCTGTGCTCTCATCTGTATTTGGGATTTCATTGTCAACATTTCCCAATGCAACTGGCAGCAATTTGTTGCACGTGAGAATCCACGGCGTTTAAGAAATTTGTCAAACTCGTCTGGCTCTGACTCATCATCTGCCCCAATGGCATTTTCCTGCAAGTCTTCAGAGGGAAAGTTCCTCATAAACAGCTGGCGACCACATCAGTCGGCAGATGTTTCAAGTTTCCCCCCTTCATAACATCTGGAGGAGATCCGGGGCCACAAGAAATCCCACCAACTTGTTCCTCAACAGCTTCTCCAGCGCCAGGTGTGGACGGTCACATAGAACGTGGAGCAAGATTGGCCTTTGGGATCTTCAACCATGTGTTATTCCAGTCCATGGTGATCATCAACCTCTGCTATCTGCTGTCGTCGTTAACTGACCTGGTGAATGGAGACTAGAATGGAGTCCTGAAGGGCCGTGATTCAAAACATCATCTGTCCATTCCCTCCACATATGTTGCCTGACACGCTGAGTTCCTCCAGCTGTTATTCTTCTGACCGATGAGATTGAGCCTCGCTGATCTGTTCCGGAGCCACAGGCAGTTGTTCCTCAAGAGCTGCTCCACATGTGGAAGTTTCCTATAAACTTGGAGAAAGATTGGCCTTCTTGCAAAAGCTTTTGATTCTGTCTGCAGACATGGCTCTATCAGGTATTGGAGATGATTGGATGTCCACCACGTCTTCTAAACCTCACTCATTCCTTCCACAAGAACATGCATCTACAGTGCAATTTGATGGCGCTACTTCGGACAGTTTCCCCATGAGTAGTGGAGTGAATTGGGTATAAAGATAGAGTTAAAGGGAAAGCAAGAACAGGAAGTTACAAAAGACTCCCGAATTAATGGCAAGGAAAGTTTGAGAAGGGATAGGAGAGTAAGATCAGGGCCAATAGTGACTGGTGTGGGAGGGGTGGTGAATACCGAAGTTAAAGTGTTCTATATTAATGCGCGAAATATAAGAAATAAAGTGGACGAGCTTGAGGCTCAGTTAGAAATTGGCAAGTATGATGTTGTGGGAACTACAGAGACATGGCTGCAAGAGGACCAGGGCTGGGAACTGAATATTGAAGGGTATACGTCCTATCACAAAGACAGGCAGGTGGGCAGAGGGGGTGAGGTAGCTCTGTTGGTGAGGAATGAAATTCAGTCCCTTGTGAGGGGTGACATAGAATGAAGAGATGTCGAGTCAGTATGGATAGAACTGAGGAATTGTTAAGGTAAAAATCCCTAATAGGACATCTACAGGCCCCCAAATAGTAGCCTGGATATAGAGTGCAAATTGAATCAAGAGTTAAAATTGGCATGTCGTGAAGGTAATACTACGGTTGTTATGGGAGATTTTAACATGCAGGTAGACTGGGAAAATCAGGTTGGTACTGGACCCCAAGAAAGGGAGTTTGTGGAGTGCCTCCGTGATGGATTCTTAGAGCAGCTTGTACTGGAGCCTACCAGGGAGAAGGCAATTCTGGATTTAGTGTTGCGTAATGAACCGGATTTGATAAGGGAACTCAAGGTAAAGGAGCCATTAGGAGGTAGTGACCATAATATATGTTTTAATCTACAATTTGAGAGAAGGGTAAATCAGAGGTGTCAGCATTACAGTTAAACAAAGAGGACCATGGAGCCATGAGGGAGGAGCTGGCCAAAGTTGACTGGAAAGATACCCTAGCAGGGATGACAGTGGAACAACAATGGCAGGTATTTCTGGGAATAATACAGAAGGTGCAGAAGCAGTTCATTCCAAATAGGAAGACAGATTCCAAAGGGAGTAAGGGGCGACCGTGGCTGACAAGGGAAGTCAGGGACAGTATAAAAATAAAAGAGAAGTATAACATAGCAAAGATGAGCGGGAAGCCAGAAGATTGGGTAACGTTTAAAGAGCAGAGAAGATAACTAAAAAGGTAGTACGGGGAGAAAAGATGAGGTACGAAGGTAAGCTAGCCAAGAATATAAAGGAGGATAGTAAAAGCTTCTTTAGGTATGTGAAGAGGAAACAAATAGTTAAGACCAAAGTTGGACCCTTGAAGACTGAAAAAGGTGAATTTATTATGGGGAACTAGGAAATGGCAGATGAGTTGAACAGGTACTTTGGATCCGTCTTCACTGAGGGAGACACAAACAATCTTCCTGGTGTACTAGTGGCCAGAGGATCTGGGGTGACTGAGGAACTGAAAGAAATCCACATTTGGCAGGAAATGGTGTTGGGTAAACTGATGGGACTGAAGGCTGATTAATCCCCAGGGCCTGATGGTCTGCATCCCAGGGTACTTAAGGAAGTGGCTCGAGAAATTGTGGACGTATTAGTGATAATTTTGCAATGTTCTATAGATTCAGGATCAGTTCCTGTGGATTGGAGGGTAGCTAATGTTATCCCACTTTTTAAGAAAGGCGGGAGAGAGAAAACCGAATTATAGACCAGTTAGCCTGACATCGGTGGTGGGGAAGATGCCGGAGTCAATTATAAAAGATGAAATAGCGGCACATTTGGATAGCAGTATAGGGCCTGTCCCACTTTGCGATTTTTTTTAGGACTGCGAGCGTCAGTGACTGACGCCCGTAAAACTGTCAAGTTGTACGACATACACGCTGACGTATGCTGTCCTGCTGGTGATGAGCCTATCTGTGGTCCCTAACCCTAACCGGGCATCACCTGCAGGACAGCATACGTCAGCGTGTGACAGGGCGCACGTCATGATGAGACACCCAGATGTCACCCCTGGATTTTGAACATTCCCAAATCCTGGGGCGACAGGGAGATACCGCGCGTCACTACATGCGTCACGACCCGACAATGACGAGAGAACCTCTTTTCAGTCTGTCGCCAAAAATGTTGCCCAAGTGGGACTGGCCCTTAACAGGATCGGTCCGAGTCAGCATGGATTTACAAAGGGGAGATCATGCTTAACCAATCTTCTGGAATTTTTTGAGGATATAACTAGGAAAATGGACAAGGGTGAGCCAGTGGACGTAGTGTACCTGGACTTTCAGAAAGCATTCGATAAGGTCCCACATAGGTGATTAGTGGGCAAAATTAGGGCACAAGGTATTGGGGATAGAGTGCTGACATGGATAGAAAATTGGTTGGCAGACAGGAAATAAAGAGATGGGATTAACGGGTCCCTTTCAGAATGGCAGGCAGTGACTAGTGGGGTACCGCAAGGCTTGGTGCTGGGACCACAGATATTTACAATATATATTAATGATTTAGGTGAAGGGATTACAAGTAACATTAGCAAATTTGCAGATGACACAAAGCTGGGTGGCAGTGTGAACCGTGAGGAGGATGCTATGAAGATGCAGGGTGACTTGGACAGGTTGGGTGAGTGGGCACATGCATGGCAGATGCAGTTTAATGTGGATAAATGTGAGGTTATCCACTTTGCTAGCAAAAACAGGAAGGCCGATCATTATCTAAATGGTGTCAAGTTGGGAAAAGGGGAAGTACAATGGGATCTGGGGGTCCTTGTTCATCAGTAAGCATGTAGTAAGCATGCAGGTACAGCAGGCATTGAAGAAAGCGAATGGCTTGTTGGCCTTCAATACAAGAGGAGTTTCATTGTCATTGTCAAGAATTTCATTGTCCTATCTGGGAGACATGACAATAAACTCTCTTGAGTATAGGAGCAAAGAGGTCCTTCTGCAGTTGTACAGGGCCCTAGTGAGACTACACCTGGAATATTGTGTGCAGTTTTGGTCACCAAATTTAAGGAAGGACATTCTTGCTATTGAGGGAGTGCAGTGTAGGTTCACAAGATTAATTCCCGAGATGGCGGTACTGTCATATGCTGAGAGAATGGAGCGGCTGGGCTTGTATACTCTAGAATTTGGAAAGATGAGAGGGGATCTTATTGAAACATATAAGATTATTAAGGGTTTAGACACTCTAGAGATGGGAAACATGTTCCTGATGTTGGGGGAGTCCAGAACCAGGGGCCACAGTTTAAGAATAAGGGGTAAGCCATTTAGAATAGAGATGGGGAAACACTTTTTCACACAGAGAGTTGTGAGTCTGTGGAATTCTCTGCCTCAGAGGGCGGTGGAGGCCGGTTCTCTGGATACTTTCAAGAGAGAGCTAGATAGGGCTCTTAAAGATAGCGGAGTCAGGGGATATGGGGAGAAGGCAGGAATGGGGTACTGATTGGGGATGATCAGCCATGATCACATTGAATGGCGGTGCTGGCTCGAAGGGCCAAATGGCCTACTCCTGCACCTATTGTCTATTGAAGCAAGGTTGTGTCCCAGCTCCCATGCTGTTTGGCATCTTTCTATCTGCCCTCTGTCCTTTGTCCTCACAACTGACACAGAAGGAGCGTATCTTCACACTTGAAGCAACAGGAACCTCTTCATTCTAGCAACGCTGAAAGCCAAGACCAAGGTAAGAACTGTGCTTATAGATGTTCAATGGTTCTTTATTAGTCATATTTATCGAGCTAAAGTGAAATTAATTTCTGTATACAGTTTAATACATGTATCACCATACATAATCACTGTGACAAATCTTAAATAAGCATCTTGGATACGGTACAAGTGTATAACAGTAGTAGATTGATTTAGTAGACAGAGGCCAGGTTTGAATGAATGAAATTCTTTATTGTCATTATAACATGTAAACATGTACAACAAAATTAAAAATGCCAACCAGTCAGTGCACCATTCACACATTATCTAAAAGCTAACAATACGTAAAAGAGAAATATCTAAAATAAACAACTAAAATAAATAACATGAAAAAAAAAACAAGCATAAACACACAACCATACATTCTTCTGTCGATTTCACAGTCCCTTTGGTATGTAGCGCACCTGCGCTCATTTGGTGGCTACATTAAGTGTAGTTATTGCTGTGGGATAAAAACTGTTTTTGAGTCTGGTTGTCCTTGTCCTCATTGATCTGTACCGTCTGCCTGACGGCAACAGTTCAAACAGGGAGTGTCCGGGGTGGGAAATGTCCTTTATAATGTTCTGGGATTTCTTGAGACAGTGGGAACTGTGTAAGTCCTCCAAGGTGATGAGAGGGCAGCCGACAATCTTCTGGGCGTTGTCAATAGCCCTCTGGAGCGCGTTCCTCTTAGCCGCTGTGCAGCTGGTGTACCACACGCATACACAGTATGTTAGGATGCTCTTTATGGAGCACTGATAAAAGGACAGCAGCAGTCTCTGGATGATGTTGTTCTTCCTGAGCACCCTCAGGAAGTGCAGTCTCTGCTGGACCTTTTTCAGCAGCGCAGAGGTGTTCACGCTCCATGTCAGGTCCTCCTCAATGTGGATTCCCAGGAAGCGGAAATCCGCCACCCTCTCCACACAGTCCCCTCTGATGATTAGTGGTGTAATGTCCGCTTTCTTCTTCCTGTAGTCTATTATGAGCTCCTTGGTCTTTGAGGTGTTGTGGAGCAGGTTATTCTCTCAACACCACACTGTCAGCTGCTCCACCTCATCC
This sequence comes from Malacoraja senta, assembly GCA_038087875.1. Taxonomy (NCBI): domain Eukaryota; kingdom Metazoa; phylum Chordata; class Chondrichthyes; order Rajiformes; family Rajidae; genus Malacoraja; species Malacoraja senta. The sequence continues at coordinate 5,043,412 of CM075986.1, forward strand.
CTGTAGGCGTACTCATCCCCCCCAGAGATGAGCCCCACCACCGTGGTGTCATCCGCGAATTTGACAATGGTGTTACTGTGGTGGGCGGGGGTGCAGTCATACGTGTAGATGGTGTAAAGCAGGGGGCTCAGCACGCAGCCCTGTGGAGAGCCGGTACTGAGGCTGAGGGCCGTGGATGTGTGATGGCCCACTCTGACTCTCTGACTGCGACCCGACAGGCAGCTCTTTATCCACATGCAGGTGGAGTGTGGAAGTCCCAGGTCCCCCAGTTTGTGGGGAAGGATGGTGTTAAAAGCAGAGCTGTAGTCCACAAAGAGCATCCGCACGTAGCTCCCCCGCTGCTCCAGGTGGGACAGTGCAGCATGGAGGGCTGTGGCTACAGCATCCTCTGTGGATCTGTTCGCTCTATACGCTAACTGGTGGGGGTCAAAGCTTCGGGGCAGGAGTGATGTGATGTGACCCCGGACCAGTTTTTCAAAGCACTTCATCACCACTGGTGTGAGTGCGACTGGCCGGTAGTCGTTGAGGCTGGAAATGTGGTTTTTTTGGGGCAAGGGGACTATGGTGGAGGACTTCAGACAGGGTGGGACAGTGGACTGGGCCAGAGACTGGTTGAAAATCCTCGTAAAGACTCCAGCCAGCTGGTCTGCGCAATCCTTCAGCACGCATCCAGAGACGCCGTCGGGTCCAGCAGCCTTCCTCGGATTGATGGCCCGCAGCGTGCGCCTCACCTCCTGCTCCTCTATTTTGAGGGATAAGCTGCTGTGGACCATGTGGTGTGATATGGCTGTCTCTGGTGGCTCCACTTCAAAGCGAGCAAAGAAGAGGTTCAGCTCGTCTGCCAACGAGGCGTCACCTTCAGCAGCTCCAAGGTTGGTCTTGTAGTTGGTGAGATACTGGATCCCCTGCCACACCTGCCTGCTGTTGTTACTGTCCAGGTGGTCCTCTATCCTCCTCCTGTAATCTGATTTGGCCTCTCTGATGCCTCTCTTCAGGTTAGCTCGGGCCGTGCTGTATAAAGGCCTATCGCCAGACCTAAAAGCGGTGTTACTCTCTTTTAACAGCTGCTGGATCTCCCAGGTCATCCAGGGCTTCTGGTTGGGGTAGACCTGGATGCGTTTGTCCACTGTGACAGTGTCCATGCAGTTTTTAATGTAACATAGTACACTGTCTGTGAACACCTCCAGGTCCTGGTGTTCAAACACATCCCAGTTGGTCCTGTCGAAGCAGTCCTGCAGCTGCTGAGAGGCACCATCAGGCCAAGTTGTGATGGTCTTTGTGATGGTAGGAGCAGTTTTCCTGAGGGGGGCATATGCAGGAATTAAAAGCAGGGACATATGGTCAGACTGGCCCAGGTGTGGTAGTGGTCTAGCCCTGTAGCCCAGCTTGATGTTGGAGTAGACCTTGTCCAGTGTGTTAGCTCCTCTTGTAGCACATTTAACATGCTGGTAGAATTTGGGGACCATTGCCTTCAAGTCCGCGTGATTAAAGTTCCCTGCTATGATGTGAACAGCGTCAGGATATGTGCTCTGCTGGCTGCTAGTGCTACCATACAAATGTCCGATAGCCGAGTTAGCATTAGCATCCGGTGGTATGTATACAACAGTTATCATGACGACAGTAAACTCTAGGGAGATAAATGGGCCTGCATTTAACAGTCACATACTCCAGGTCCGGGGAGCAGTGACTGTCTACAATCACTGTGTTAGTACACCAGTTGTTGTTCACGTACACACAGACCCCTCCTCCTCTGCTCTTACCGGAGTCTCTTGTCCTGTCATGACGCTGTGCGGTGTAGCCTGCTAGCTCGATAGCAGAGTCCGGAATGAATGAATGAAGCCAGGTCTCCGTGATCAACAGAATGCAGCTGTCCTTCACGGCGTTGTTAGCTGCAGTCTGTAGCCTCAGTTCATCCATCTTGTTAGCGAGGGATCTGGCGCGCCGGCCCTGCAGCCTCGCTTTTGCTTTCTCTCTCTGCGCCGCCTTCGCCTCCTCCCCGCGGGGATGGTAATCCACGGAGAGCCGGGGCTCCTCGCTATGTCCACCGGGATCTTGTGTGAACGGACAAACTCGGCTATAACACTCCGCTCGTGACCAGCTCCAATCCTAAGGAGATCATGCTGGCCGTAGACGTTGTTCGCCCGACAGAAAGTACACAGGACAAAAAACAACACGTACACAAAAAGCACGAAGCACCGACCGAAAGAACATTGAGCTGCCGCAACTGTGTGCGCCGCCATCTTTAATCAAAATGGCATCTTGCTGCCATTTTTCAAGTCTCAGTTTGTAAGTGCTGTGTTGTTGTGTTGGTGGGGTTTCTGGGGGGGAAGAGGAGGGAGTGCAGCGAACATTGTTGAGCCGGAGAGTTGTGGGGGTGGGGTTGTGGGGATGGGGGAGGGAGGATGTGGGAGGGGGGGGTGTAGGGGAGGGGTGTGTGGGGGAGAGGGTGTGTGTGTTGGTGGGGTGTGTGGAGGGGGGCAGCGAGCGTTATGAAGCCGGTGAGGGGGGGTGTGTGGGCGGGGATGGGGGGAGGGGGGTGTGTGGGCGGGGATGGGGGGAGGGGGGTGTGTGGGCGGGGGTGGGGGGAGGGGGATGTGTATGCGGGTGGTGTGTGTGGGGGAGGGGGGGAGGATGTGGGAGGGGGAGAGGGGGTGTGGGGGAGGAGTGTGTGGGAGGGGGTGCGGCGGGAGGGAGGATGTAGGGGGAGAGGGGGAGGGGGGGTGTGTGGGAGAGGGGGGTGGGGGGAGGGAGGATGTGGGGGGAGGGAGGATGTGGGAGGAGGGGGAGAGGGGATGTGGGAGGGGATGTGGGCGGGGGGTGTGGGGGAGGGGATGTGTGGGAGAGGGAGGGGTGTGGGAGGGGCGTGTGTGTGGAAAAGGGGGTGCGGGGGGAAGGAAAATGTGGGAGAGGGAGTGGGGTGCGTGGGAGAGGGGGGTGCGTGGGAGAGGGGGGTGCGTGGGAGGGGGGTGTGGGAGAGGGGGTGTGGGAGAGGGTGTGTGTGGGGGGTGGGTGTGGAAGAGGGGCAAGGAGGATGTGGAGGAGGGAGAGGGGGGATGTATTTCTTGCTGTAGATTAACAAGCCTGTAATTACAACACAAAAATGCATTAATTTACATTTCGGTAAATTTATACTCACGATACTACTGTAAAAATGTCTGCAATGCAACCAAAGACAGTCCATAGTTCTTCACAGTTCATAGATGTGGTTTGTGTTGGGCAGTGTTCAAGAGCTCGATGGTTGATGGGAAGAAGATGTTCCTGAACCTGGAGGTCACGTTTTTTGGGCATCTGAACAAAATAATGGGAGCGTAGTGCAATGACACACAGATAGCTAATAAAATTAAAATACAGGAAATTAATAATTAAATGCTAGTGTAAAAAATATCTGTCAGGCAGCAAATGACACAGTCCATAATATCTCATCATTGTGCAGTCCATAATATCTCATGTTGTGCAGTGTTCGAGAGGCTTGTAAGTGCTGGGAGGAAGCTGCTCTTAAACATGGAGGTCAGTTTCCCTGCTTCAGTAGGTTTTTCACACTAGTAGGGTGGTGTAGGTCTTTGATATTAACTGCCTTTTACAGGTAGCATCTCCTGTAGATCCCTTTGATGGTGAAGAGATATCACCTGTGATGGACTGAGCAGTTTCTGTGTAACACACGCGTAACACCAACATCGTCACACTGTACAAGAACATGGCAGTGCACCAACTACAGGGACATCTCACTTCTGAGTGTTACAGGAAAGGCCTTTGCCAGAGTGATCCTGCAAAGACTGCACAGACTCACTGACCTGAGGCACAATGCGGTTTCCATGGAGGTAGATCCACAATGGACATGATCTTCTCCCAGCGCCAAATACAAGGACAATGTCAAGAGCAGCAAACCACATTGTTCATCGCCTTTGTGGATGTTACGAAAGCTTAGAGGTGGTTATAAGTTTTGTGTGTTATTGCATTGATGTGATGGACCCAGGACAGATCTTCAGAAATATGGACAACCAGGAACTTGCAACATAACTTTCTCCACCACTGCCCCATGAATTAAGACAAGTTTGTGGATCATCGGCTTTCCCCTCCTGAGGTCATCGACCATCTGCCATGTTTCCTGTGATTGACCAGAGGACAATATTTGATGAGACGGCCATGGACGAGGGCTGGCACACAGAAGCTTCATCACACCTGACCCTGCTGTGTTGCTGAGGAAGATCTGGTGTCACTGGAAAAGCAGAGCTGATCCTCTGTAAACTGCCCTCAGTGAAAGATCATGATGGAGATGTGTTTTTAGAGCTCGGCTGTCAGCAAAGTTGGAGCAGAAAACTGCTGGAGGAACTGAGCGGGTCAGGCAGCATCTGTGGAGGGAATGGACAGACGATGTTTGGATCGGGACCCTTCAAGACTCCATTCTTATCCCCATTTACCAGGTTGGATTATGATTACAGGAAATGGCCAAGGTTGATGATCGCCGTGGACTGGAGTGACAGATGAGTGAAGATCCCGAAGACCCAATCTTGCTCCACGTTCTCTGCGACCATCCACACCTGGAGCTGGAGAAGCCGTTGAGGAACAACTTGGTGGGATTTCTTGTGGCCCTGGATCTCCTCCAGATTGTTTGAAGGGACAAACATGACAGATGTGTGAGTGCCGGCGGTTGGCTGAGGACGGGCCCTCAGTGGGTGCCGGAGGTCGGTCGAGGACGCGCCGCCGAGAGAACATGGCATCTGCGGAGGGAATGGACAGATGATGTTTGGATCGGGATCCTTCAAGACTCCATTCTTGTCTCCATTTACCATGTCGGTTTCTGACGACTGGAAATGGCCAAGTTTGATGATCACTGTGGACTTGAATGACAGATCCTTGAAGATCCCGAAGGCCCAATCTTGCTCCACATTCTCTGCAAACTTCCACACCTGGAGCAGGTGAACCTGACGCGCTCACGGAGAGCGCCGCGCAGCCCTACTGGAGCTGACCTGGCCTCCGGCACGGATCCACTGTAGACTGGATTCTTGTCCTATGGTCAATCTCAGGAACATGACAGAGGTCGATGATCATAGTGGACTTGAATGGCAGAACATTGAAGATCCCAAAGGCCAATCCATGTTCTATACGGCCTTCCACACCTGGCGCTGGAGAAGCTGTTGAGGAACAACTTGGTGGGACTTCTTGTCGCCCCGGATCTCCTCCAGACAGTGTGAAGGGAAAGCATGAAACATCTGCCGACTGATGTGGTCACCAGCTGTTCGTAAGGAACTTTCCCTCCGAAGACTTGCAGGAAAATGCCAATGGGGCAGATGATGAATCAGAACTGGACGAGTTTGACAAATTTCTTAAACGGTGTGGATTCTCCTGTGCAACCCCAAGATGGATTGGATAGCACGCAACAAAAGCGATGTCAGGAACCCGAGTGCCGTTCGTGTAAAACCATCGGATTTGAAGCCACATCGGTGGGGACCGCACCGGAATTTCTCACTCCAACAAAGGCCCTTTTAAGAGCAACCAGAAAGAGCTACAACTGCTTCACTGCCTCGTTTGCATTTGGGATTTCGTCGCCAACATTTCCCAGTATAACTGGCAGCGAATTGTTGCACGTGAGAATCCATGGCGTTTAAGAAATCTTGCTCCACGTTCTCTGCGGGAGGGGTGGGGGGGGGGGGTGGGGGGGGCGTCGAGACCACACTGGTCACTCATCACCCCAACAGAAGAAGGACTTCAGGGACTGATGGACAGACTGTCTTATGCTCGCAACATAGACCGACTGACAATCAGCGTTAAGACAATTGTTGTCATGGGTCAGGGCCTCCACTCCCCTCTGAAATAACCATAAACACCACTCCGCTGGAAAATGGCTTAAATTCACCAACCTAGGATCTATGGTGACTGACAGCCACTCTCTGGATGAGGAAACTAATTCACGTACAGTAAACCACCTTCCTCAACAGCACCCACCTTTGGGAGGCTAAGCAAGCGGACATAGAAGAACAAGAAACTCACAATGAAGACCAACGTAACTGTCTACAATGCGTACATGTTGAACACGTTACTGTACAGCAGTGAAGCTTGGTCAACTTACCTACATCAAGAACGGTAAATGAATGGGAGAGGACCAAGCGAGGACCCGGCGGTGGGCAGCCTAGGACGGGCCCGCGGTGGGTGCCGGAGGTCGGTCGAGGAGTGATGTGGAGAACAAAATGGAACCAGGACAGATCTTCAGAGATATGAACGCCCAGGAACTTGAAGCAGGATCTTGGAACATAACTTTCTCCACCACTGTCCCGTCAATGAAGTAAAGTTTGTGGATCTGCGGCTTTCTCCTGAGGTCAACAAATAGCTCTGTGGTCCTGCGGACATTGAGAACAAAACGTCTGCACTGGCAGCATTCCCTCAGATTATCAATCTCTCTCCTGTACTCCGACTCGTCATTAGCCATTATTTGGCCAACAACGGTGGTATCGTCGGTGAAATTTAAAGACGGCATTGGAATGGTCTGGCTGTGCAGTCCTGGTCATAGAGCAGGGGACTGAGCACACAGCCTTGAGCTGGTCCTGTGTTGGTTATAGAGGAGGTGTTGCCCATTTGTGCTGATTGTGGTCTGCTGTTGAGGAAATTGAAGATCCAGTTGTACAGGATTGAGCAGAGACATGGTTAAAGAGATGTTTGAGGACATCCAGGACAGATCTTCAGAGACATGGACACCCAGGAACTTGCAACATAACGTTCTCCACCACTGTCCCATGAATGAAGGCAATTTTGTGGATCATCGGCTTTCCCTTCCTGAGGTCATCGACCCTTGCCATGTTTCCTGTGATTGACCAGAGGACAGTATCTGAAGAGACGGCCATGGACCAGGGCTGGCACGCAGAAGCTTCATCACACCTGACCCTGCTGTGTTGCTGAGGAAGATCGGGTGTCACTGGGAATGCAGAGCTGATCCTCTGTAAACTGCCCTCAGTGGAAGACCGTTAAAGAGATGTGTTTTTAGAGCTCGGCCGTCAGCGAAGGTGGAGCAGAAAACTGCTGGAGGAACTCAGTGGGTCAGGCAGCATCTGCGGAGAAAATGGACAGATGACATTTGGATCGAGACCCTTCAAGACTTCATTCTTGTCTCCATTTACCAGGTCGGTTTCTGATGACAGGAAATGGCCAAGATGAATGACAGAAAATTGAAGCCACTGAAGACCGGACTCGGCCCACGAACAAGGGCGAACCAGGCAGCCGAAGTGACCGCCGAGACAAGTGTCAAGTACGGGCCCTCGGTAGGTGCTGGAGGTCAGACTGCTCATGGAAGGGCGTGCCGTCGAGAAGGAAGAGGAACCATCGGGACCATATTGGTCACTCATCACCCCAACAGAAGGACTTTAGGGGCTGATGGACAGACTGTCTCATGCTTGCAATGATTACCAACTGGCAATCAGTATTAAGACAACTGTTGTCATGGGTCAAGGCACTCCACTCCCCTCTGAAATCATCCTAAACACCAGTCAGCTGGAAACTGTCACCCAATTCACCTACCTAGGATCAACAGTGATAGCCATTCTCTGGACAAGGAAATCAATTCACCTACAGTAAACCACCTTCCAATACAGTAACCACATTCTGGAGGATATCCAAGCAGACATGGAAGAACAGGAGTAATAATGTCCTATTGGCAGCATTCCCTCAGATTATCAATCTCTCCTGTACTCTGACTCGTCATTACCCATTATTTGTCCAACAACGGTGGTACCGTTGGTGAAATTTAAAGACGGCATTGGAAAATAAATTAAAAATTCCAAGATGGCGCCTACCTGCGGCGACTTTTTCGGAGCACCAGAACCTAAAAGGCTTAGATACAACTTCAATCAACTCACCTGGATCAGGAAAACGGAAGAAAACGGTGCCGTTTCGGACAAGCTGCTTGAACACCTCAAGGCTCTCGCAATTTCTCGATCTCCCGCTGCTGCGGGAGCCCCGGACTTTATATGTTCCCACGCCCACTGTTAAACACCCGACCCGACTGAGGAACCCAGGTACGGTACCTGGAAACCCCGGGATGACCTCCAGAGCCGACGAGTTGGATCTCCCAGGAACAATGAAGTTGGAGCTGCGGACTTTGAAGGTACCCCCGTTCGTTACGGAGCTGGAGCTGCCGTCTGTGAAGGGATCCCCGTTCCAGCGCAGGTCTGCAGAAACAGCAGGTACAGTAAACTCAGCACCTGGAAACAAAGGGGAAGCCTCCATTGTGTCCGGAAACGTGGCCGGCGGGCAGGACTTCAGGTCAGACTGAAGCGCAGGGGACTTTGGCCCCGTCTCCCTACTATCCTACTGGCCAACGTACAGTCCCTTGAAAATAAAGTGGAGGACTTAAGGGCAAGACTGCTTTATCAAAGGGAGCTGAGGGAATGCTCTGTGTTCTGTGTTCTGTTTTACAGAGACATGGCTCACCCCCCACCGTATGGACCGTACACTGGCATCTGGGAAAGGGAGAGGAGGGGACGTCTGCCTCATGGTCAACTCTGCGTGGTGCTCAGACGTGGCAGTCCGGTCCAACTCCTGCTCTCCACACCTTGAACATCTGGCGGTGAAGTGTCGTCCCTTCTACCTTCCGAGGGAATTCACCTCCATCATCCTGACCGCGGTCTACATCCCACCCCAGGCAGACGTCCGTCTGGCACTGGAGGAGCTGCATGCCGTGGTCAACAAATACCAGACGTCTTACCCCGAGGCATTTACCACCATTGCTGGGGACTTCAATAAGGCGAACCTAAAGAAATCACTCCCTAACTTCCACCAACATGTCTCCTGCTGTACCAGAGGACCAAACACCCTCGACCACTGCTACACCACCATCAAGAATGCCTATCGCTCTATCCCTCACCCTCACTTCGGTAAATCCGACCATACCGGGGTGCTGCTTCTTCCTGCCTACAGGCAGCAATTAAAGAGCGCACCCCAGAGGTGAGGACTGTTTGGAGTCTGTAGACTGGGCAATGTTCAAGGACTCGGCAACGGACCTGAACGAATACGCCACAGTCGTTACAGACTTCATTAAGAAATGTGTGGAGGACTGCATCCCTGCAAAAACCTTCCGAGTGTTTCCCAATCAGAAACCTTGGATGAACTTTGAGATCCGCACTCTTCTGAAGTTTAGACACCGGGCATTCATGTCTGATGATACAGTGGTCTACAAGAAGTGCAGATACGCCCTTGGTAAGGCCATCAAAAAGGCCAAAAGGGACTTCTACTCCAAACTGGAGGATGAGACAGATGTTCGGCAGCTGTGGCGGGGCCTGAATGCAATCGCCTCCTACAAGGCAAAATCAGGAGGCAGCTCGAATGTCGGCGAAACATCACTCCCTGATGAGCTCAATGCGTTTTACGCACGCTTTGATAGGGAGCTCCCATTTGCTGTGATGGAATTTCAGTCTCAGTCACAGAGGCTGACGTCAGAAAATCCTTCAGAGGGGTGAACCCTCGAAAAACGCCTGGACCTGATGGTATACCTGGTCATGTTCTAAAAACCTGTGCGGAACAACTGGCTGGAGTAATTATTTTTTTATTTATTAGAAGTACATTACATTACAACCAATTACACTAGTACTCATCACATATATCTTATTACAATTAATGTACTCCGTTTATTTTCTACACTAATTAAGGGAAAGGATAAGATTGAGAGAAAGAAGAAAGTGAAGGAAAAAAGTGAGGGTGTAATAAACGTGACCAAAAAAAAAAGACAAAGACCCTATAAGAAAGAAATTAAAAACAAAAGGAAAGAGTTAAGAAATAGACCCTGAAATAAGAAGAAAAAAGAGAGGGAAAAGAGAAAAACAAATATTTTTTGTTTGTTTTGTTTTTGTTTTTTTGTAAGCATCACGCAAATGGGACATACCAACTCTCCAGCTTTCATCCCCCCTTACCTGACCTCAGTTTTTTTTTTAGTACTTTTGCACCCTATACTTGTAATAATTCTATAAATGCAGATCACGTCAGGTGGAAGTGATCTGGTTTACCTGCCAGGAGGAGTCTTATCTCTTCTAGGTGTAATGTTTCGAACATATTTGAAATCCACATGTTTATAGTTGGTATTGGAGCGTTTTTCCAGAATTTTAGGAATAACTTTTTTCCAGTTATTAACCCATAGTCTATTAATTTCTTTTGGAACACATTTAGTTCTGGACTATCTTCCGTTGTTCCGAAGATAATCCATTCTGCTTTGGCTATCAGTTTAATTTTAAATAATTTTGTAAAGATTTCAAAAATTTCAATCCAAAATTTTTGAATTTTTGTACAGAAAACAAACGAGTGCACTTCTTGAGATTGACATTTATCACAAATTGATGATACATTTGGGAAAATGTTATTGATTTTAGTTTTAGAATAATATAATCTATGTAAAACTTTAAATTGTATTAAAGTGTGTCTTACATTAATCGAACATTTATGCACGTTTAATAAGTGTTCATTCCACCTTTCCTTTGAGATTTTAATAGCTAATTCTTGTTCCCAGTCTCTTCTAATACCTTCCGTAGATGGTATTTCTGCATTTAAAATAATATTATACAAATATGATATTAAGTTTGCTGATTCAGCTTTTATCTGCATTGCTTCTTCATCCAATACATCTGTTGAGGTATTATGATGATCTTTTGTATGTTTTTTCAAATAGTCACATATTTGAAAATATTTAAAATATTGATTATTTCCGAGTTTATATTTTATTTGTAATTGTTGGAATGATAGTAATTTTCCAGTTTCGTACAAGTCACCGAACGTTTTAATTCCTAGTCTATCCCATTGTATGAAAGATTTGTCTGTAATAGAGGGATTAAATGAAGGGTTATTGATTATGGGAGATAAAAACGATAAATTTCTTAATTTTAAATTTTGTTTTATTTGTTTCCAAATTCTGATTGTGCTATGTATAATTGGGTTTTTGTTATAATTTATGTTATTCAGTTTCATTGGTGAGAGAAGGATCGCTCCAATGTTTCCAGAGGAGCAGTCCTCTCTCTCCATTACAATCCAGTCCACTTGCTGGGCAGAGTTGTCCATCAGTTGAATCATATTTTTAATATTTACTGACCAATAGTAATACATGAAGTTAGGGAGTGCTAAGCCCCCTAATACTTTAGCTTTGTTCAAGTGTGTTCTTTGTATTCTATGAGATTTATAGTCCCATATAAAATTCGTAATGTCTGAATCCAGTTTAAAAAAAAACTTATTTGGTAGGTATATAGGAATTGATTGAAATAGGTATAAAATTTGTGGTAAGAAGATCATTTTTATTGCATTTATTCGGCCTATTAAAAACATCGGAAGCGTTTTCCAAAATTTAATTAGTGTATTTAATTTATTAAGTAAGGGATCAAAATTTGCTTTAAACATGCCTTGATATGTTCTAGTGATTTCGATTCCCAAGTATTTAAATTTTTCTGTAGCTATTTTAAAAGGGAATTTTAAAAGATGTTTTGAGTCTTTCGGTTTTATTGACATAATTTCACTTTTATTCCAATTTATTCTATATCCAGAAAAGGATCCAAAATCCTCAATTAAGTTTAATATATTTGGTATAGTAATTTGAGGTTTTGTAATGTACAATAATATATCATCCGCGTATAAAGATATTTTATTATTTGAATATTTAGTATTATACCCATGGATATCTGGGTGTGTTCTAATTTTTTCTGCTAACGGTTCAATTATGAGAGCAAACAACTGTGGTGATAATGAGCATCCTTGTCTATTTCCCCTTGATAGTTGAAATTTCGAGGAAAATATGTTATTAGTTAATATTCTAGCTGTATGTTTATTATATAGTAGGTTAATCCATAAAATAAAATTCTCTCCCAGTTGGAATTTTTGTAATACTTTATCCATATAATTCCATTCTACTTGGTCAAATGCTTTTTCAGCGTCCAACGAAATGATTGATAATTCTTGTTCTTCAGATTTATGTGAATGCATTATATTGAGTAGACGTCTCATATTATTAGATGAATATCTTTTAGGGATAAACCCCGTCTGATCTGGGTTTATTAGTTTACTAATATATTTACTTAATCTTCTAGCTAGTGTTTTCGCTAATATTTTTTTATCTGTGTTTAACAATGCTATAGCTCTATATGAACCCGGTTCTTTTAGATCTTTGTCTTTTTTAAGTATTAGTGTGATCGTTGATTCAGCTAGTGTATCAGGTAATATTTGTTTTTTAAAAGCATATTGGTACATTTTTTGTAATCGTGGTATAATTTTGTCGTAGAAGCTTTTATAAAATTAATTAGTAAATCCATCATAGTTTTTAGACATTTTCAACCTCACTTCTGAGGTCTGAGGTTCCCACCTGCTTCAAAAGGACATCAATCATACCAGTGTCCAAGAAGAGCAAGGTGACTTGCCTCAATGACTATCGACCTGTGGCACTAACGCCTGTGGTGATGAAGTGCTTTGAGAGGTTGTTCATGGAGCAAATCAACTCCTACCTCGACAAAAACCTGGACCCACTGCAGTTCGCTTACCGCCACAACAGATCAACGGTGGATGCGATCTCGCTGGCCCTCCACTCCGCTCTGGACCACTTGGACAACAAAAACTCATATGTCAGGCTGTTATTCATCGATTACAGCTCGGCATTTAATACAATCATCCCCTCCAAGCTGGTTACCAAACTCGCAGAACTGGGTATCTGCGCAACCCTCTGCAATTAAATCCTCGACTTCCTCATTCTCAGACCACAGTCTGTTCGTATTGGTGGAAATGTGTCAGACTCGATAACAATCAGCACGGGAGCACCTCAAGGCTGCGTAGCCGGTCATAGTGCGAACTCGATCATCAAGTTCGCTGATGACACCACTGTTGTGGGACGTATCACGGATGGGGACGAGTCAGAGTACAGAAGAGAGATCGAGCAACTGTCCATATGGTGCCAGCACAGTAACCTGGCCCTCAACACCAGCAAAACCAAGGAACTGATTGTGGACTTTGGAAGGAGTAGGATGGGGACCCACAGTCCCGTTTATATCAATGGGTCGATGGTTGTAAGGGTCAAGAGCTTTAAATTCCTGGGCGTGCACATCTCTGAAGATCTTTCCTCATCCGAGAACACTGATGCTACTATTAAGAAAGCACATCAGTGCCTCTACTTCCTGAGAAGATTACGGAGAGTCGGTTTGTCAAGGAGGACTCTCTAACTTCTACAGGTGCACAGTAGAGAGCATGCTGATCGGTTGCATTGTGGCTTGGTTCGGCAACTTGAGCGCCCTGGAGAGGAAAAGACTACAAAGAGTAGTAAACACTGCCCAGTCCATCATCGGCTCTGACCTCCCTTCCATCGAGGGGATCTATCGAAGTCGCTGCCTCGAATTGGCTGGCAGTATCATCAAGGACCCACACCATCCTGGCCACACACTCATCTCCCTGCTACCTTCAGGTAGAAGGTACAGGAGCCTGAAGACTGCAACAACTAGGTTCAGGAATAGCTACTTCCCCACAGCCATCAGGCTATTAAACTTGGCTCGGACAAAACTATGAACATTAATAGCCCATTATCTGTTATTTGCACTTTATCAGTTTATTTATTCATGTGTGTATATATTTATATAATGATATATGGACACACTGATCTGTTTTGTAGTCAATGCCTTCTATGTTCTGTTGTGCTGAAGCAAAGCAAGAATTTCATTGTCCTATCAGGGACACATGACAATAAACTCACTTGAACTTGAACTTGAATGGTCTGGCTGTGCAGTCCTGGTCATAGAACAGGGGACTGAGCACACAGCCTTGAGCTGGTCCTGTGTTGGTTGCAGAGGAGGGGGTGTTGCCAGTTTGTGCTGAGCTGGAGGCCTTGCTCGAGTCTGACTTTGAGCCCCACCGCAGGGCCATGGACTTACCATCGGACCTGCGTTCCCTTGCCTGGGATTGACACTCCAACCGCGGCCTGCAGATTTCAACATCAAAGAGCTCGCAATCTCAGGTAGAGACTGATGTCGGGAAGGTCCAAAGTCGCAGAAGGTTCGACCAGCCCCAACCCGTGGTCTGATCGCCTGGCACCGGGGAGCTGAGATCCCCCCGATGCAGGAGCTTGATCGACCCGACGCGGATGGTCCGACCGCCAGCTACGGGAGCCAAGATCGCCCCATCAATGGAAGTCTCGAGGCCCCCGACCGTGGGAGAACAAAGAAGGGAAGAGATTGAACTTTTTCCAGGGTGATCATCAGCCTCTGATTGACCTGAGATTGACCAAAGGACAAGATCTGAAGACATGGCCATGGACCAAAGGAAATATGTAGAAGAAGCTTCATCGCTCCTGACTCTTCTGTGTTCCTGAGGAGGATGTGGTGCTACTAGGAATAGATGGAGCTGCTTCTCCGCTGAACTGCCTTCCCGTGCCTGGTATGGGACAACGCTCGGGACTTCAGGTAAGACCTTTACTTGGGTATCCTTCCTCTGCAATTCTCCACGAGATAGACCTTATAAACAGTTGTAGAACACTCATTGGCAGCATATTCGTGGCTCCCGATCTCTCACTGTCTGAAGCAGCTCCTGTGCCACCAACAATGTAGACAGCTGTTGGTCTTCAAACTGCTTTGCCAGTGCCACTTGTCATAAGTTCATTAGTCATAGGACCAAAATTAGGCCATTCAGCCCATCGGGTCTACTCTACCATTCAACCATGGCTGATCTATTTTTTCCTTCTGAACCCTTCTCCCCGTATACTTTGACCCCCTTATTAATCAAGAACCTGTCAATCTCCGCTTTAAAAATTCCCAATGACTTGGCCTCCGCTGCCGTCTATGGCAAATAATTCCACAGATTCACCGCCCTCTCCCTAAAGAAATTCATGTTACAGAAGCAGAATAAGGCCATTCAGCCCATCAAGTCTACTCTGCCATTCAATCAGGGCTGATCTATCTTTCCCTATCAACCCCATTCTCCTGCCTTCGCCCCATAACTCGATACCCATACTAATAAAAAAATTGTCAATCTCTGCCTCAAAAATATCCATTGACTTGGCCTCCATCTCCCTCTGTGGCAATGAATTCCACAGCTTCACCACCCTCTGACTAAAGAAATTCCTTCTCATCTTTCTAAAGGTACGTCCTGTTATTCTGAGGCTATGGCTTCTGGTCCAAGACTCTCTGACTGGTGGAAACATCCTCTCCACATCCACTTTTACTATTCGGTATGTTTCAATGAGTTTCCCCCTCATCCTTCTAAACTCCAGCAAGTACAGGCCCAGTGCCGCCAAGCGGCATCATATCTTAACCCAATCATTCCTGAGATAATTCTCGTAAATGTTCTCTGGACCAACACATCCTTCCTGAGATTTGGTGCCCAAAACTGCTCACAATATTCCAAATGTGGTCTGACCAGTGCCCTAGGAACTCCTCAGCATTACATCCCTGTATTTGTATTCTACCCCTCTCAAAATAACTGCCGGCTTTGCATTCGCCTTCCTTACCACCGATTCAACTTGCAATTTAATTTTTTAGGAATCCTGCAGCAGCACTCCCGAGTCCCTTTGCACCTCCAAATCCTGAATTCTTTCCCCATTTAGAAAATAGTCTACGCCTTTATTCCTACTACCAAAATGCATGACTCCACATTTTGCTATGCTGTATTCCAACTGCCACTTCTCAGCCCACTCTCTCAACCTTTAGTTACCTTCTGTTCTTTTTTTAAAAGCTTCCCAATTCTCCAGCTACCCCACTAACCTTTGCAATGTTATATACCTTCTCTTTAATTTTATTCCTCCTTGTCTTCTTTCTAAAGATACATCCTTTAATTCTGAAGCTGTGCCCTCTTGTCCTAGACTCTCTCCCACTAATGGAAACATCCTCTCACATCCACCCTTTCCCTATTCAATGAGGTCC
This sequence comes from Malacoraja senta, assembly GCA_038087875.1. NCBI lineage: Eukaryota > Metazoa > Chordata > Chondrichthyes > Rajiformes > Rajidae > Malacoraja > Malacoraja senta. Next base: position 5,059,260 of record CM075986.1, read on the forward strand.
CACTCTCATCCTTCTAAACTCCAGCGAGTACAGGTCTGGAGCCGTCAAACATTCATCATATGTTAATCCAATCATTCTCATAAACCTCCTCTGCACCCTCTCTAATACCAGCATATCCCTCTTCAGATATGGGTCCCAAAACTGCTCACAATATTCCACATGTGGTCCGACCAGTGCCTTATAAAGCCTCAGCATTACATCTCTTTTTATATATTTTAGAGTTACTCCAGCTTTTTGAGTTTATATTCCAGTTGTCTTGAAATGAATGCTAACATTGCATTTGCCTTGTTATTTTTATGTGCAGGATCGCTCAGTATTTGGAGAAACAATTTAGGATCTTCAGTGTTGCCCTGCCCTTCAAGTCCATGGCTGATGATCTACCTCCAACATTTTGCTGCACAGTGCCAGAGGGAAAAATCGAGCAGAAGCCCATTGAAGCCTCGTCACTACGGACCTGTTCCAAAGAGAGATCAGATGTCACCAGAAACCCACTGTAACCACTCTGGACACTGCTCTTCCAGGGTGCAGGACGTTACTCAGTACGTACCCTTCCAAAGGTTGTCTATGTAGACAGCAAGACTTAACCTGTTGGGGTCATGAGGACCAGTGAGTGTGTTGTCCAACCAAGGAGTTGTTCTGAAGTCCTGACCTCCCTTTCTTTTGCAGCAGGTGACTCAAATCCCACCCACCCTTTCAAAGGTCATTGCAAAAGCCACTAATAAAGACCTGTGATCTTGTATATTGGTCTCTTGTTTATTTTGTGTTTCTGGAATTCTTGACTCTCAATACATCTCACCAAAGCTAAGAAATCTGGTTATGGTGTAACTGGGGCGCAGGCACCGAATCCTGCTGAGGTGAAACAAGAAACAAACTAATTAGAAAATGAGATCGAAAAAGTAAGCGCCATCTAGTGTCCAATGCCCATATTACACTATGGTGAGCCTAATTCCGTGCTGCGGTCTATATAAACCATATATATTTATATATATATATACACACACACACATATATATATATATACACACACACACACACACACGCATATATATATATATATATAACGTGAATATGACTAATCATATATAATTATGTATAATTATATTATATAAAAACAATATAATGAATATAATGTGAGTGTGTATTTTGAATGAGACTGCCGCAGAGGTCCGGCTCCTGAACCAGCCTAATTAATGGGTGTGGGCAGTTCCTCTGGGTTTCCCCGTTTACTGAACCCCACTGACTGCCTGTGTGCAGAGTGGGGGTCACAGCCAAAGTGGCATTGGGGCAGTGGGGGAAGGCTAAGTCATCTTCCACTGACAGGAAAATGCCTAACCCTAACTCGCCCCACTTCCAGAGCTGCCCACGGTTGGAGCTGGAGCCGCTTTGGGACCGGCTGCGGGCTCCGTACGTGTGGCCCCGCAGCATGTCCACCTCAGCCAGCATGCCCTTCTGGATCATCGTGATGGTGGTGGGGAGCAGCACTGCCCTGCAGGCCTCCCGGGCCGCCATCAGCACCCCCATAGCGCCGGCTCCGTCAGTCCGCCTGCTCGCTCGCTGCAACACCGGCCTACTGACAGCCTGACCGACCACTCGCAGCACCACCGGCCATCCGACCACTCGCAGCACCCACTGGTCGTCAGACCACTCGCAGCACCCACCGGCCATCCGACCACTTGCAGCACCCACCGGCCATCCGACCACTTGTAGCACCCACCGGCCACCCGACCACTTGCAGCACCCACCGGCCATCCGACAACTTGCAGCATCCACCGGCCATCCGACAACTTGCAGCACCCACCGGCTATCCGACCACTAGTAGCACCCACCGACCACTTGCAGCACCCACCGGCCATCTGACCACTTGCAGCACCCACCGGCCATCCGACAACTTGCAGCACCCACCGGCCATCCGACAAACCACTCACAGCACCCACCGGCAGCCCGACCACTCTCACCACCCACCGGTGACCTGATCGACCACTCTCACCACTCACCTGCAGCCCGACGGCCCGACCGATCCTCCACAGCATACATCGGCCTACCAACAAGCCCGACCGACAGACTGACCGACTGACTGACCGACTGAATAACCGACTGACTGACCCTAACCCCAATCCTAACCCTAGCTCTACATTTGTTATTTATCATTTTTAATTAACAGTTCACATCATAACTTTATAAAGATAAATCAATTGAAAAACAAAATTATCAGCAAGGTTAGCATTACCTTTATTCCTTAGAAACCTTATTATTGTTTTGATGTAATGAGGAGGCAGCCATGATCCCAGGGTCCTCGCTGCCTAGCGACCATAAAACAAAGCGCGGGATTGGTCAATTTGCGTCCGACCTCAATGTCAAACGTGCATTGATTGGACAATTACTACTCGGAAAATTGGAGCCTTTTCTCATATTTTTAAAAAATGTGCATGTTTTGGTCTTGACGAGTTTCAGGTATGATTTGTATGATATTTTTACACAATATGTTAAAGATTCAGGTAGTTCCGTGAGTTGGGTCACGAACCTGTACGAAAAAGCTCCTCGGCCCACAGACTACTGGGAGATTGCAGCAAGAATTCAACCCAAGAGGAAGTAACCATACATTTAGAGCTGGGCTGTTCTGTGCTCAGGAAGGATAGTTGTGTGGTTGAGTAGGATCATGTTAGAAACAAGGACTTTATAAAAAAAAGATAAGAATAGCTATATATTGAAAAAAGCTTCAACATTTTTCTAGAGCAAAATAAAGTGCTGGAGGAATGTCTTCTTCTCAAGTGATTCTTCCTGTACATAAAGAGGATGACAATCGCAAAAGGAAACTGGTCCTTTTTTAAGTTGAAATGCAGAATTACAATATACATGAATGATTTAGATGAAGAGTTTCAAAGTAACATTAGCAAATTTGTAGATGACACAAAGCTGGGTGGCAGTGTGAACTGTGAGGAGGATGCTATGAGAATGCAGGGTGACTTGGACAGGTTGGGTAAGTGGGCAGATGCATGGCAGATGCAGTTTAATGTGCATAAATGTGAGGTTATCCACTTTGGTAGCAAAAACAGGAAGGCAGATTATTATCTAAATGGTGTCAAGTTGGGAAAAGGGGAAGTACAATGGGATCTGGGGGGTCCTTGTTCATCAGTCAACGAAAGTAAGCATGCAGGTATAGCAGGCAGTGAAGAAAGCGAATGGCATGTTGGCCATAACCAGAGGAGTTGAATATAGGAGCAAAGAGGTCTTTCTGCAGTTGTACAGCGCCCTAGTGAGACCACACCTGGAGTATTGTGTGCAGTTTTGGTCTCCAAATTTGAGGAAGGACAGTCATGCTATTGAGGGAGTGCAGCGTAGGTTCACAAGGTTAATTCCCGGGAAGGCGGCACTGTCATATGCTGAGAGAATGGAGCGGCTGGGCTTGTATACTCTGGAATTTAGAATGAGAGGGGATCTTATTGAAACATATAAGATTATTAAGGGTTTGGACACGCTAGAGGCAGGAAACATGTTCCCGATGTTGGGGGAGTCCAGAACCAGGGGCCACAGTTTAAGAATAAGGGGTAAGCCCTTTAGAAAGGAGATGAGGAAACAATTTTTCACGCAGAGTTGTGAGTCTGTGGAATTCTCTGCCTCAGAGGGCGGTGGAGGCCGGTTCTCTGGATATTTTCAAGAGAGAGCTAGATAGGGCTCTTAAAGATAGTGGAGTCAGGGGATATGGGGAGAAGGCAGGAACGGGGCACTGATTGTGGATGATCAGCCATGATCACATTGAATGGCCTACTACTGCACCTATTGTATATTGTCTAATTAATAGTGAGGAATAAAACAATTTGTACTATATTGGGGGGGTTTTGCAGTATGGCTTCTTTTATTTATGAAACTTTTGTTTATTATATTATCTATTGGGAACTGTGTTTAGAAACCTGTTATACTGCTGCTGCTGCAAGAAATAAAGTAATTGTTGCCTTTCTGGACATGTGACAAAAAAGCACACTTAACTCTTGAAACCAAAAATGCAAGTTAACCATGGGGCAAGTGAGGAACCGACAATAATTTGGTGACCCTAAAGATTATGTTAAGCAAATCTTTGGTACACTGGCATTAATCAGTCAATGAATTACGTATAGATGTTGGAATAGAAATATAGAAAATAGGTGGAGTAGGCTATTCCGCCCTTTCGAGCCAGCACCACCATTCAATATGATCATGGCTGATAATCCAAAATCAGTACCCCGTTCCTGCGTTCTCCCCATATCCCTTGATTCCGTTAGCCCAAAGAGCTAAATCTAACTCTCTTTTGAAAACATCCAGCGAATTGGCCTCCACTGCCTTCTGTGGCAGAGAATTCCACAGATTCACAACTCTCTGGGTGAAAAAGTTTTTCCTCATCTCAGTCCCCTAAATGGCCTAGCCCTTATTCTTACACTGTGACCCCTGGTTCTGGACTCGCCCAACATAGGGAAAAAAAATTCTGCATCTAGCCTGTCCAATCCCGTCATAATTTTATACGTTTCTCTAAGATCCCATCACATTCTTCTAAATTCCAGTGAATATAAGCCCAGTCGATCCCTTCTTTCATCATATGTCAGTCCTGCCATCCCGGGAATTAACCTGGTGAACCTAAACTGCACTCCCTCAATAGCAAGAATGTCTTTCCTCAAATTTGGAGACCAAAACTGCACACAATACTCCAGGTGTGGTCTGATCAGGTTTGTGATTGTGCATGACAACTGCAGTAGGACCTCCTTGCGACCTCCTTGCTCCTATACTTAAATCCTCTCGCTATGAAATCCAACATGCCATTTGCTTTCTTCACTGCCTGCTTACTTTCAGTATCTGATGTACAAGGACACCCATGTCTCGTTGCACCTCCCTTTTTCCAAATGTTGTGTTACAGTTGAATAAGGCACGTGAACCGGCAGGCAGCGCGGCCTGTAGGGGGAAGCTGCCAAGTCGGCTGCTGGTCGTCCACTGAAGATCAATGACGGGAGAGAAGGGAGCTAATGTCTCTCCATACTCAGTTGTTCTCAACTTCATTCTTCCATGGAATATTATTTATTTAGTTCTTTTAGAACTTTTTTTATTTGCAGCCAACAGCAAGACGCATTCAATACTCAAATTCTAAAATGGCCAACATCAACTAGATAGCAATTAGATCATGTAAATATAGAAACATTTGAAAATCAAGCCCTCAAAATTCCATTGACATTTTTAGAAAATCACTTTAATGAATGGTTCAAAAATAAAGTGACTGTTCTACAAAAAGAAATCCAAATGGATCAAGTCAATTAGTCTTTGAAAATGAACAGGTTGAAATATTTTTTAAGTACACAAAGTGCTTTTGAAGATCAAATAACATTGAAAATACAGTGCACACAGATGCTGCATATTTCACATAACAGTTCAATCCATTTTTGTATTTACAGATATTTTAATTGCCTGGGCTCATAATGAATTACTCAGACAGTTACAGAAGTAAAAGAGCTGTCGGCTTTGCCTCAAATCCTCAAAGCTTAAGCTCACTAACTTTCAAATAAAACTTACTATTTACATAATTTCATACAATTTTCTAGAGGTTTGCAGGATCAACCCCATTCTTTACAGCTTTTATTTAGAAGCAGTTGGAATCTGATGATTTTCAGTTCTCCTTCACAATTTCTAACAGCTACCATGGATGAAATTATAAGTGGCTCTGACCAAAAAAACTACCAGACCCAGTGAATATCACATTAAATAAATCTTGTCTGAAAACAGATGCAGATGAAAACTAATCACACTGCTCTAAGTTTTATATTCATCGCACACAAGGCCAGGACAATAGATTTGCAGGAAAGGTTTTATAAACTGTCATGCACAACCACAATTTCACTCATGTACATCACAATACGTCACTGATCACAATACCTGTGCTGCCAGTTGCTAATCCTCCACAATTAATATTACTATTATGCAATCTTTCAACTTTAAAGTTTAACAAAAAGTTTAGTGTTGAAAGGTTGAAGCCGAAATATGAACCATGTTGCTGACCTACCAAATATTTACACTTTTATTCAGATAGCCAACACCCACTAGATCTTGAGTTTTATGAAAACGCATCAGGTCAAACTATAGTCCAACAACAATAAAGTTCTGTAAGAAGTCAAAATAATGAACATTAAAATATATTAAGCATTTGTCATGCAGAACTTTTAATTCTGGTATTAAATCCCACAAAATATGGCTCAAAATCTAGTATTATATTTCATTAACATTTTTATTTGTTTCCTCTGATCAAATAGATGGAAGCCATTTATTTACTGCTGAAAAACAATGCAATACTGTGCTGAAATCACCAGTTAGGTCTACTTTTTTGCTCAAGTGAAGCCGCAAAAAATCTCAGATGACTTGTATACAATAGCATTGTTCTACGAGTCAATAGTGAACCATCCCAACTTCATCTGCCACCATTTTCTGCTACAACATATGTCTATAACATGAATTTGATGTAATGCGATTGATATATTTATATAACAGACAATTAGATATGCGCTTTTTCGTCAGGAACTAGAGAGCCACTTCAAAGCTACGTTTGGAAATTGACAAGCAGTAAAAAAGCTGTCTTTGGAAGAAAGTCTCGGGAAAATAAATCTGTTTCCATATAAGCTCCCAGCAGTAATACTCCATTGCCTCAAGATCACGGGAGTCATTGAAATTAATAAGCAATCGTTTCAACTGACACATGCAACCATACTCTATTAAATGTAACATCCAGCCATTTGTATTTTTAGCTTGCAATAAAAAAAATAAGCTTACAGCTATTAAAAATAACTTTAATTTTGAAAATCCTGTTGGGGTGATAAATAAAAGTATGAGTCTGCAACTCTCTAGCCCTGAGCCCCTTTTCCCCCAATGACACAGTTTTTGTAATACAAGTTTTTTTAGGTGCGGAAATATCATGTTACGTAGAACTACCTATACCTGTTGCCCCTAAACCAGACCAGAGACTTGCCGTCACCTTTGTATTTCAACCAGAGTCTTAGGTCTGTGCAAACCCAATTAGACTCACAACCACACCCACTGCAAACTGCCATAACACAGCCTAGATTATATCAAACTCTTCAAACCTGGCGTGGTCATTTTATAATGAGACTTCAGCAAAAAAAATTACAGCTTCTCAGAACTGAACTTTTGTACCCAAATATACTAGATAGCAATAACATTTTAACAATGCTGTTTAGATAGCCACTGCCACAGAAATGAACAGCACACATTTCAGTAAGATTGACTTATTACTGCTTAAAGATGGGTAGTAAGTGCCAGCATTGTCAGTGATGTTCACATCCTGCAAACAATTTAATTTTAAAAATTGAAAGGAGTTTGCAAAATTTGAGGTAATACAATTGAAACTGGATTGACCAATCTATAGCTGCAGAAAGTCATGAGCAAAAAGAAACAAGGTACAGATCACAAAGAAATTCTGCAAAACTCTTCAAGGATTAAACATCCCATTAGTTAGAAAGCATCAATTCCTTGCTGGTTTGTGACTTGTTAGTGATGAAGTAGCAATGTTACTTCATCCCTAACTAGCGAGAGGATTTGAGTAATGAAAGGTCTTCCCACAGCAGCCCCTCATTCAACTTTGCCTCTCGTACACTGGCCCTGGGCCTCACTGCAAGGTCACAGCCTGAATCGTTTAATGACCTGTTACTCTAAACAAACAGCAGCATGCTTACTTGTATTGCTCATGAGTAAACATGCTCCAGTTCGGACCAAGTTGCTTCACTCTATAACTTTAATCTAGTTGTTCAACATTAAATGCATTATACATTTTCTGGATGTCATGAGATCATAATCTAAACAAATGAAGCCTGACTTTCCTACACCAACTTTTCACATTGCACAAAAGCAGTTTTATTAAATATGCCTTATTTACTGTGGGAATAACAGTGCAATAGGTACCTCATGGATACTTGCATAAACTCTGTCTCTTAAATACATAACTATACCAAGTTCATTCTACAACACATTAGTAGGGTAATTGTTAATCCAAGTGTCGGGAGGCTTCATTTATTTTTCTGGGAAGTCACTTCAAATCCAAGGAATCAGAAGGAACACTAAAAGTAGCAATGACAAAGAAATAAAACCTACATCTCACTGACCTGTTCAAATGTATTCATTGTGAGAAAATAACCACTGAGCAAATCAAGATAATAAACTATGTAGATGTCATCACAAGGGGGACTTTGGCAACCCACTCCCCTGCTAAATTACTGGGTCAGTGCGGTGTTATCTGAAAACGCCAGCACCCATAAATCTACTGCTTTCGAAGAAAGTTTGATAGGAACCCTGCCTTTAACTGTTGTCGAGTGCCCCGCCCCGATCATGACTGGCAAGATTCTCGTATTGATTCAGTTCCGACTGATCCAACAGTTCAAAATCATCTCCCTCTGCATCAGTGTCCACCTCTTTGCTTCCGTGTTCATGCACAGTCTGAAAAGCAATCCTCAAAGAATCATTCATCAATTGGGCCTCATGAGCAGTGTTTGACAATGCTGCTGCCATTATCTTGTTGGCAATCGTTCCTGCTAGGGAAAGGCCCTGGCTGCCTGCAAAACTCAGAGGTGATGGCAGACCACTTTGGGATATATCTTCATCAATATCCTCTTGATCAGAAGACAGGCTGACATTATCGTGAAGCAGAGGCTGGTAGGATGCAGTCGGAATACCCAGGCTGGTGTCATCATCATCATCCAATCCAGTTGCATCAGGGTTTATTGATGGGAATTCTGGTAGATCTCTTGCAAATGACTCCTCGGGGTCACTATGGCGATCAAGATCTAAACAAAATCTTAGGTCAGTGTTATATTTCATAATTTCTTGACATGCGAGTGTAGGAACCTAGTCTTCGTCAGATATACAACCATTGTAACCCAGCCAGAAACTTGCATTGTTTAATCCATTTTCAAATATATAGGAAAAAGCCAAGATGAATCTCAAAAATACCCTAGCTTATTTACCCTCTGCCAACCTCCTGCATCCCAAATGGAGCATGCCAACTCTGACCGAGCATAAAGGATGATTTTATGATGTGTGGCACGTCATCGGTGTGCCCACCACATACCCGACTCAATTTGATTCATAGTTCAACTAATGAAAACAATTCTACTGCAAATGTAATTTCTAATAGTTGTATTAGAAAGATGAAGTACTGTCTTCATTTAAACTCCAGAACGTACCTTCAGAACCATCTGTATTTGGCGTCTGTCCCCGAGACAAGTTGAAGGTTCCATTCTCTGTGTACGATACCTCTGCATCGGAATGCTCAACATCAGAAATTTCCAGTTCCTTAGCGAACATAGAATCATCGAGCTTCATTGAGCAAGAAACAAAGTTAAGATTTGCACTATCATTTAATTTAATACAGTATATACACCAAGAAAATAGTTTCAGTATTTAGAACACGTTACATTTATAGCCATTAATGGTTTAGTTTACACATTCATTGTGCAACCAGCAGAGAGAACAGCATTTATTTTGGATACATTAACAGAATGACAAGTATCCTCTGCAGAATAATTGAACCTTGACAGCTTCATTTGGGGCATGAGGAGACATGAATATACAGCAGAAGGATCAGAAAACACTACCTTGGGGCAGAATGCAGCTAGTTCAGCTTCACTGTCACTTTCGTCATCTGCGGCTTCGACAGTAGTTGCTTGGCCACGCACTGAAACAAACCAAAGATAGAAACAAATGTAGCATGTGGCGAGAAGCTGCAGCCTTCAGGCAGTGTTTGGAATTTGTGGAGGTGCACACCTTTGCTTTGAAATATTGTCTGCCCCAAGCGTATATGAGGTTGAGCCAATTTTGGGTCATCTAGGAAGCTATTAATAATCGGATCAACAGGCCATTTCCTCAATTAGAATGAAAATTGAGAAGACAAGAATGAAGAATAAATGCGAGGAGAGATAAATAAAATACATCAGTAAGAAAGATTGTATCGAGAGAAGTGTAACAATAGGAACTTTTTGAGGATTTTACAAGCAGAATGAATGAGGGAGACACAGTGGATGTGGTGTATCTGGATTTTCAAAAAGCCTTTGTCAAGAACCTACACAAGAGATTAATGTGCAAAATTAAAGCATATGGTATTGTATTTAGGGTATTGACATGGATAGAGAACTGGTTGGCCGGCAGGAAGCAAAAAGTCTGAATTAACGGGTACTTTTCAGAATGGCAGGCAGTGACTAGTGGAATGCCACAAGGCTCAGTGCTGGGACCCCAGTTACTTACAATATATATTAGCGATTTAGACAAAGGAATTAAATGTAACATCTCTAAGTTTGCGGATGATACAAAGCTGGGTGGAAATGTGAGCTGCGAGGATGCTATGCACTGACTTTATGAAGAGGTCTGGTCTTTATGCCAAAGTATAGGCGAGTCCATCCAAGGTTGATTGAGTCCAGCCAAGGTTCACCAGATTTAGTCCCCATACTGAAGGTTTGCCAGACTGGGCCTTTTCTTTAATGCGATTTCATTAAAATGTACAAATTTCACATTAGGATTGACAGGATAGATGCAGAGATGATGTTTCTCCTGTGTGGGTGTATAGAACCAGCATAAGTGTCAAAACAAGGAATCAACCATGCAGGTCAGGAGAAGCTGACAAGATAGGCAGGACAGAAATGAACAGCAATGTTAAGGAACTCTAGGGGAACTGGGAAGGAGCAGTTTCATGTTAATTTTAAAATTATTACTAAGTTATCTTGTTACTCACTCAGTCGCTCGCGCTGTTTTGTCAACACATATCCCTTCACGCTGAAATCCAGACGCTTAAGCAAGGGCTCAATTCTAGCATAAACCTTTCTCCACAGTTGGTGATAAATGACCAAAGGGCAGAGCAGTAAGCTGATCACTGCGGGAAAGGAAACGATTAGTGAATAAACAAGTGGGAATGCAGGGAAGCCTTGCTCAGTGGTGTCTCAGCTCTACACAATGTAAACATTACAGTATCTGACAAAGAATAAGCAAAATTATTACAAATTTTTGTATTTCATGACATTGTAACCTTGCACAGAATCCAGTGCTCAGGATGTGGTCTTCCCCAAATTCATAAAATCAGAGAAAACAATCTAAAGTATATTTGGACCATCATGTTACAGGTACAGGTACAAGTACAATGAAAATGTAGATGCCACCTTCTTAAGGCAATGCCTCATGGATGCTTTCAATGGAGGGGAGGGCTGTGGCCATGATGGACCAGGCAGAGTCCACCATGTTCTGCAGTCTTACATTCCTGTGTGATGAAATTGCCATACCAGGCCAAGATGCAACATTCAGTACAACTGTACAAGTGTGTTAGTGTCGTTGGAGACATACCGACATCTTTAAATTTCTAAGAAAGTAGAGGCACTGAAGCGTCTTCTTTGTGATTATATCGATAGGGTTATCAGGACCTGTGGGGCTTTTTTAGTGTACTATTGTATTCCCTTTAGAAACATGCATAAAAGGTGTTCCACTCATCCAGGTGATGCATTATTGCCATTTACATGACCAGATTTCACCTTGTAGGAGGTGCTGGCATGCAAGCCCCTACCACATCTATCGAGCTTCCATCTCTGACCAGCTTAGGCTGAAATAGTCTCTTTGCACTCTTGGTGACCTTCAGGAAGTCATACATAGACTTCTTGTATGATACTGGATTACCAGTCCCAAATGCCACAACCTAGCCCTCAGAATATTACAATCCGGCTTCTGGTTGGGGAATTCTCAGACCATTTTGTCAGTCCACACTCCTCCACACATTTCTTTATGAAGTCAGTGATGACGGCGGCATATTCACTCCAGTCCACGAACAAATCCTTGAATATGGCACAATTCACAGTCACAACTGATCTATAACCCAGTACAGCCTTGGATATCCTTCTCGTTATCCACAATACCAACAATTTTCGTTTCATCCACAAACTTACTGATCAAACCTCCATCATTCACATCCAAGTCGTTCATGTATTACAAACAGCAGAGGTCCTGCAACTGATCCAGCGCTGCACTACTAGTTACAATTTCCAACCAGAAAAACATCCTTCACCACACACTATCTGCAACGAAGCACATTTTGGATCTCAATTGCCAGCTTGGCTTGGATCTAATGTGCCTTAACGTTCTGGGCCAGCCTATCATGTGGGACCTTGTCAACTCCCATCAAGGGTGAGGTGTGTGTTACACTTTGGGAAGTCGGATGCAAGGAGAATGCATTCAGTTCATGGCAAGACCCTTAACAGCATTGATGTATAGAAGAATCTCAGAGTCAACGTCCATAGCTCCCTGAAAGAGGCAACACAAGTTGATAGAGTGGTAAAGAAAATGTAAGCTTGCATTCATTATTAAATGTATACTTTCCCCTTTCATTCAAACTCCTAAAGCGCAACACCTCGGACTTGCTCGGATAAAACTCCATCTGCCATTTCTCCACCCATACCTGTAACTGATCTACATCCAATAGTATGCTTTGATATTCTTCTTCACTGTGCACCACTCCTCCAATTTTGATGTCATAAATTTGGTGTTGGTAAAGTAATGCACATTTAGAAGTGAAATTCTGGTGGGACAGAGTAAATGACAGGGTCCGTAGAAGTGCAGATGTAGAGTTGGCGTGCAAGTCTATCGCTCCCTGCAAGTGGAAACATTGATAGATGGTGTAGTAAAGGCTGCATTTGGTATGCGATTTACTAGGATGCTGCCTGGAATAGAAGGCTGTAGTTATAGAGAATGATTAGAAAGGTGGGTTTATTCTCACTTTAGTGTGGGAAGTCAAGGGGTCAATTTATACAAAGTTTCTCAAATTAGGTCTTGGATAGGAAATTGTTAGAATCTATCTGAAGGGCAAGTTTTCACACAAGGTGGTGAATATCTGGGACAATCTTCCAGAGGAGATGATAGAGGCAGATATATTTACAAAGTTTACATATATACTCTGTAAATATATCTCTGTGTGCCTCTGTGTGTCTCGGTGTGTGCCTCTGTGTGTGTGTGTGTGCCGGCCTCTGTGTGTGTGTGTGTGTGTGTGTGCCGGCCTCTGTGTGTGTGTGTGTGTGTGCCGGCCTCTGTGTGTGTGTGTGTGTGTGTGCCGGCCTCTGTGTGTGTGTGTGTGTGTGTTGTGTGTGCCGGCCTCTGTGTGTGTGTGTGTGTGTGTGCCGGCCTCTGTGTGTGTGTGTGTGTGTGTGTGGCCCTGTGTGTGTGCCGGCCTCTGTGTGTGTGTGTGTGTGTGTGGTGTGCCGCCTCTTGTGTGTGTGTGTGTGCGCCTCTGTGTGTGTGTGTGTGTGTGTGTGCCGGCCTCTGTGTGTGGTGTGTGTGTGTGTGTGCCGGCCTCTGTGTGTGTGTGTGTGTGTGGTGTGTGTGCCGGCCTCTGTGTGTGTGTGTGTGTGCCGGCCTCTGTGTGTGTGTGTGTGTGTGTGCCGGCCTCTGTGTGTGTGTGTGTGTGTGTGCCGGCCTCTGTGTGTGTGTGTGTGTGTGTGTGCCGGCCTCTGTGTGTGTGTGTGTGTGTGTGCCGGCCTCTGTGTGTGTGTGTGTGTGTGTGCCGCCTCTGTGTGTGTGTGTGTGTGTGTGTGCCGGCCTCTGTGTGTGTGTGTGTGTGCCGGCCTCTGTGTGGTGTGTGTGTGTGTGTGTGTGTGTGCCGGCCTCTGGTGTGTGTGTGTGTGTGTGGCCGGCCTCTGTGTGTGTGTGTGTGTGTGTGTGCCGGCCTCTGTGTGTGTGTGTGTGTGTGTCTGGTGTGTGTGTGTGCCGGCCTCTGTGTGTGTGTGTGCGGCTCTGTGTGTGTGTGTGTGTGTGTGTGTGTGTGCCGGCCTCTGTGTGTGTGTGTGTGTGTGTGTGCCGGCCTCTGTGTGTGTGTGTGTGTGTGTGCCGGCCTCTGTGTGTGTGTGTGTGTGTGTGCCGGCCTCTGTGTGTGTGTGTGTGTGTGTGCCGGCCTCTGTGTGTGTGTGTGTGTGTGTGTGCCGGCCTCTGTGTGTGTGTGTGTGTGTGTGTGCCGGCCTCTGTGTGTGTGTGTGTGTGTGTGTGTGCCGGCCTCTGTGTGTGTGTGTGTGTGGTGTGCCGGCCTCTGTGTGTGTGTGTGTGTGTGTGCCGGCCTCTGTGTGTGTGTGTGTGTGTGCCGGCCTCTGTGTGTGTGTGTGTGTTGTGTGCCGGCCTCTGTGGTGTGTGTGTGTGTGTGTGCCGGCCTCTGTGTGTGTGTGTGTGTGTGCCGGCCTCTGTGTGTGTGTGTGTGTGTGTGTGCCGGCCTCTGTGTGTGTGTGTGTGTGTGTGCCGGCCTCTGTGTGTGTGTGTGTGTGTGTGCCGGCCTCTGTGTGTGTGTGTGTGTGTGTGCCGGCCTCTGTGTGTGTGTGTGTGTGTGTGCCGGCCTCTGTGTGTGTGGTGTGTGTGTGTGCCGGCCTCTGTGTGTGTGTGTGTGTGTGTGTGCCGGCCTCTGTGTGTGTGTGTGTGTGTGTGCCGGCCTCTGTGTGTGTGTGTGTGTGTGTGTGTGCCGGCCTCTGTGTGTGTGTGTGTGTGTGTGTGCCGGCCTCTTGTGTGTGTGTGTGTGTGTGTGCCGGCCTCTGTGTGTGTGTGTGTGTGTGTGTGCCGGCCTCTGTGTGTGTGTGTGTGTGTGTGTGTGCCGGCCTCTGTGTGTGTGTGTGTGTGTGTGTGTGTGTGCCGGCCTCTGTGTGTGTGTGTGTGGTGTGTGCCGGCCTCTGTGTGTGTGTGTGTGTGTGTGTGCCGGCCTCTGTGTGTGTGTGTGTGTGTGTGTGCCGGCCTCTGTGTGTGTGTGTGTGTGTGTGTGTGCCGGCCTCTGTGTGTGTGTGTGTGTGTGTGTGCCGGCCTCTGTGTGTGTGTGCGGCCTCGTGTGTGTGTGTGCCGGCCTCTGTGTGTGTGTGTGTGTGTGTGTGCCGGCCTCTGTGTGTGTGTGTGTGTTGTGTGTGCCGGCCTCTGTGTGTGTGTGTGTGTGTGTGTGCCGGCCTCTGTGTGTGTTTTTTGTGTGTGTGTGCCGGCCTCTGTGTGTGTGTGTGTGTGTGTGTGTGCCGGCCTCTTGTGTGTGTGTGTGTGTGTGCCGGCCTCTGTGTGTGTGTGTGTGTGTGTGTGCCGGCCTCTGTGTGTGTGTGTGTGTGTGTGTGTGCCGGCCTCTGTGTGTGTGTGTGTGTGTGTGCCGGCCTCTGTGTGTGTTGTTGTGTGTGCCGGCCTCTGTGTGTGTGTGTGTGTGTGCCGGCCTCTGTGTGTGTGTGTGTGTGTGTGCCGGCCTCTGTGTGTGTGTGTGTGTGTGTGTGCCGGCCTCTGTGTGTGTGTGTGTGTGTGTGCCGGCCTCTGTGTGTGTGTGTGTGTGTGTGTGCCGGCCTCTGTGTGTGTGTGTGTGTGTGTGTGCCGGCCTCTTGTGTGTGTGTGTGTGTGTGCCGGCCTCTTGTGTGTGTGTGTGTGTGTGCCGGCCTCTGTGTGTGTGTGTGTGTGTGCCGGCCTCTGTGTGTGTGTGTGTGTGTGGTGTGTGCCGGCCTCTGTGTGTGTGTGTGTGTGTGTGCCGGCCTCTGTGTGTGTGTGTGTGTGTGGTGCCGGCCTCTGTGTGTGTGTGTGTGTGTGTGCCGGCCTCTGTGTGTGTGTGTGTGTGTGTGCCGGCCTCTGTGTGTGTGTGTGTGTGTGTGCCGGCCTCTGTGTGTGTGTGTGTGTGTGCCGGCCTCTGTGTGTGTGTGTGTGTGTGTGCCGGCCTCTGTGTGTTGTGTGTGTGTGTGTGTGTGCCGGCCTCTGTGTGTGTGTGTGTGTGCCGGCCTCTGTGTGTGTGTGTGTGTGTGCCGGCCTCTGTGTGTGTGTGTGTGTGTGCCGGCCTCTGTGTGTGTGTGTGTGTGTGTGCCGGCCTCTGTGTGTGTGTGTGTGTGTGTGCCGGCCTCTGTGTGTGTGTGTGTGTGTGTGCCGGCCTCTGTGTGTGTGTGTGTGTGTGTGCCGGCCTCTGTGTGTGTGTGTGTGTGTGTGCCGGCCTCTGTGTGTGTGTGTGTGTGTGCCGGCCTCTGTGTGTGTGTGTGTGTGTGCCGGCCTCTGTTGTGTGTGTGTGTGTGTGCCGGCCTCTGTGTGTGTGTGTGTGTGTGCCGGCCTCTGTTGGTGTGTGTGTGTGTGTGTGCCGGCCTCTGTGTGTGTGTGTGTGTGTGTGCCGGCCTCTGTGTGTGTGTGTGTGTGTGCCGGCCTCTGTGTGTGTGTGTGTGTGTGCCGGCCTCTGTGTGTGTGTGTGTGTGTGCCGGCCTCTGTGTGTGTGTGTGTGTGTGCCGGCCTCTGTGTGTTGTGTGTGTGTGTGCCGGCCTCTGTGTGTGTGTGTGTGTGTGCCGGCCTCTGTGTGTGTGTGTGTGTGTGTGCCGGCCTCTGTGTGTGTGTGTGTGTGTGCCGGCCTCTGTGTGTGTGTGTGTGTGTGTGCCGGCCTCTGTGTGTGTGTGTGTGTGTGCCGGCCTCTGTGTGTGTGTGTGTGTGTGCCGGCCTCTGTGTGTGTGTGTGTGTGTGCCGGCCTCTGTGTGTGTGTGTGTGTGTGCCGGCCTCTGTGTGTGTGTGTGTGTGTGCCGGCCTCTGTGTGTGTGTGTGTGTGTGCCGGCCTCTGTGTGTGTGTGTGTGTGTGCCGGCCTCTGTGTGTGTGTGTGTGTGTGCCGGCCTCTGTGTGTGTGTGTGTGTGTGCCGGCCTCTGTGTGTGTGTGTGTGTGTGCCGGCCTCTGTGTGTGTGTGTGTGTGTGCCGGCCTCTGTGTGTGTGTGTGTGTGTGCCGGCCTCTGTGTGTGTGTGTGTGTGTGCCGGCCTCTGTGTGTGTGTGTGTGTGTGCCGGCCTCTGTGTGTGTGTGTGTGTGTGCCGGCCTCTGTGTGGTGTGTGTGTGGTGCCGGCCTCTGTGTGTGTGTGTGTGGTGCCGGCCTCTGTGTGTGTGTGTGTGGTGCCGGCCTCTGTGTGTGTGTGTGTGGGTGCCGGCCTCTGTGTGTGTGTGTGTGTGTGCCGGCCTCTGTGTGTGTGTGTGTGGGTGCCGGCCTCTGTGTGTGTGTGTGTGTGTGCCGGCCTCTGTGTGTGTGTGTGTGGTGCCGGCCTCTGTGTGTGTGTGTGTGTGCCGGCCTCTGTGTGTGTGTGTGTGTGTGCCGGCCTCTGTGTGTGTGTGTGTGGTGTGCCGGCCTCTGTGTGTGTGTGTGTGTGTGCCGGCCTCTGTGTGTGTGTGTGTGGGTGCCGGCCTCTGTGTGTGTGTGTGGTGTGCCGGCCTCTGTGTGTGTGTGTGTGTGCCGGCCTCTGTGTGTGTGTGTGTGTGTGTGTGCCGGCCTCTGTGTGTGTGTGTGTGGTGCCGGCCTCTGTGTGTGTGTGTGTGTGTGCCGGCCTCTGTGTGTGTGTGTGTGTGTGCCGGCCTCTGTGTGTGTGTGTGTGTGCCGGCCTCTGTGTGGTGTGTGTGGGTGCCGGCCTCTGTGTGTGTGTGTGTGTGTGCCGGCCTC
>CM075986.1:5076876-5114376 GCA_038087875.1 Malacoraja senta
GCAGAGGGGGAGGAGAGAGAGGCAGAGAGAGAGAGGCAGTGAGAGAAGAGGCAGTGAGAGAGAGAGAGGCAGTGAGAGAGAGAGAGGCAGTGAGAGAGAGAGAGAGGAGGAGAGAGAGAGAGAGGGAGAGAGAGAGAGAGAGAGAGGGAGAGAGAGAGAGAGAGAGAGGGAGAGAGAGAGAGGGAGAGGCAGAGAGAGGGAGAGGCAGAGAGAGAGAGAGGCAGAGAGAGAGAGAGGCAGAGAGAGAGGCAGAGAGAGAGAGACGCAGAGAGAGAGAGAGGCAGAGAGAGAGAGAGGCAGAGAGAGAGAGAGGCAGAGAGAGAGAGAGGCAGAGAGAGAGAGAGGCAGAGAGAGAGAGAGGCAGAGAGAGAGAGGCAGAGAGAGAGAGAGGCAGAGAGAGAGAGAGAGAGAGGCAGAGAGAGAGAGAGGCAGAGAGAGAGAGAGGCAGAGAGAGAGAGAGGCGAGAGAGAGAGAGGCAGAGAGAGAGAGAGAGAGGCAGAGAGAGAGAGGCAGAGAGAGAGAGAGAGAGGCAGAGAGAGAGAGAGAGGCAGAGAGAGAGAGAGAGGCGAGAGAGAGAGAGAGGCAGAGAGAGAGAGAGGCAGAGAGAGAGAGAGGCAGAGAGAGAGAGAGGCAGAGAGAGAGAGAGGCAGAGAGAGAGAGAGGCAGAGAGAGAGAGAGGCAGAGAGAGAGAGAGGAGGCAGAGAGAGAGAGAGAGGCAGAGAGAGAGAGAGAGGCAGAGAGAGAGAGAGGCAGAGAGAGAGAGAGAGAGAGAGAGAGAGGCAGAGAGAGAGAGAGAGAGAGAGAGAGAGAGCAGAGAGAGAGAGGCAGAGAGAGAGAGAGAGGCAGAGAGAGAGAGAGAGGCAGAGAGAGAGAGAGAGGCAGAGAGAGAGAGAGAAGAGAGGCAGAGAGAGAGGCAGAGAGAGAGAGAGGCGCAGAGAGAGAGAGAGAGAGAGAGAGGCAGAGAGAGAGAGAGGCAGAGAGAGGCAGAGAGAGAGGCAGAGAGAGAGAGAGAGAGGCAGAGAGAGAGAGAGAGCAGAGAGAGAGAGAGAGGCAGAGAGACAGACAGAGAGAGAGAACTTGATGGGCTGAATGGCCTACTTCTGCTCCCATCACTTCTGTCCCAATTGGGCCACAAATTGGTTTTAAGGAGGTTGGTGATAGAAACAAAGAAAATAGGTGCAGGAGGAGGCCATTTCACCCTTTGAGCTAGCACCGCCATCATTGCGATCATGGCTGATCATCCCCAATCAATAACACGTGCCTGCCTTCACCCCATATCTCTTGATAACACTACCCCTAGACAGGGCTCGAAATTAGCAGTTGCCCGGGTGCCAATGGCAATCTACAGTCCCACCGGGCTACCTAAAAGCCATGCCATTTTGCCCGGCTTGGCAAGCACCCGGGACACCTATCATTTAATTCTGAGCGGGCCCCCTCTCTCTATCTCTCTCTCTCTGTCATTCTCCGTCTCCGCCCACCATCCGTGTCCGGCTCTCGGCTCGGCAGACCGACTTACACATGCGCACTGCCACGGCCTGCACATCCTCCCCCTGCACATGCCACTGCCATGGCAACTGGTTGGCATCGGCAACTTTCTCCCTCCCTTTGCATTGTGGGAGATCTGGCCGCCATTGCTGTCCGGTTGCCGCCTCACCGCGACCGCTGAAAACCAATGCAGAATCACCGCCTGGAGCTGGAGCAACTCCCTGGAGTAACTCTTGCTTCTTGGTTTTCTGGTTCTCCAAAAATATTCCAAGTGAAATTTAAACTGGTGGACCCACCACCACCAAACTCCAAACTTTGAAAAATAACAGCCTATTGCATTTTATCTGTTTATTTATTGTGTACATATATGGTCTATGTTATATTGACACACTGAACTTGTATCTCCTGTTCTGTATTATGTTTACATATTCTGTTGTGCTGCAGCAAGCAAGAATTCATTGTCCTATCTGGGACACATGACAATAAAACTCTCTCGAGTCTTGACTTGGACTGAAGCAAAAAAGGGTTCTTGGGAAAAAAGAGCCACCTTAAGTTTAGTTGCATCTGGTTGGGTACCTATGGTAGGGTGAAGATAATTTCAAGCTTTAATTGTGCGGGGGAACTCCATGGAGCAGCCAGCATCTCTGGATAGAAGAAATTGGGTGACGTTTCGGGGTAGAGACCCTTCTTTAGATTTCCTCTGGTTTTAGTGTTTTAGTTTAATTTAAAGATACAGCGTGGAAACAGGCCCTTCGGCCCACCGAGTCCACCGATCAGCCGTACGCTAGTTCTATCCCACACATTAGCGACGTAAGTCAAGAGTATGTTATTCTTTCACGTCCCAGTTAGAACAATGAAATCCTTACTTGCAGCAGCACAACAGAATATGTAAACATAGTACTCTGTAAACAATGTCTGAACGAGAAAAAAAAACTCCATACACACAGCACCCATATTCAGGATCAATTCCGGGTCTCTGGCAATTTTAGGCCGCAACTTTATGGCCAATGTACTGCCCCATAGTCTTGAACTGAACCAAAACATACAGTAGCTATAAAGGGGGACATAGCGTCACTTAGAGATTTAAGACAGAAAATCATAGTTTCTTTTTTTGTAGTAACCAAAGTTATCAACGTATAATTTTTTTGTGTGTTGGAAAATAAAATATAGTGGCACAGCTGGTGGGCTTGCTGCCTCACACGCCAGAGATCTGAGTTTGATCCTGTTCTCGGGCACTGTGTTGAATTTGCACATTCTCCCTGGAAGCATGTGGGTTTCCTCCCACATCCCAAAGACGCATTGGCTTTGTAGGTTAACTTGTCTCTGAAAAATTGCCCCTAATGTGCAGGGAGTGGGTGAGGAAAGTGGGATAACAGAACTTGTGTGAATGGGTAGACAAAAATGCTGGAGAAACTCAGCAGGTGAGGCAGCATCTACGGAGCGAAGGAAATAGGCGACATTTCGGGTCGAGACCCTTCTTCCAGACGGATGTGAGGGTGCGGGGGCGGGGAGAGGCGGGAAGAAAAAAGGAAGAGGCAGAGACAGTGGGCTGAGGGAGATCTGGGAAGCGGAGGAGTAAGCAGGGACTACCCGAAATTGGAAGTCAATGTTCATACAGCTGGGGTGTAAACTACCCAAGCGAAATATGAGGTGCTGCTCCTCCAATTTACGGTGGGCCTCACTCTGGCCATGGAGGAGGCCTAGGACAGAAAGGTCGGATTCAGAATGAGAGGGGAGTTGAAGTGCTGGGCCACCGAGAGATCAGGTTGGTTATTGCGAACCGAGCGGAGGTGTTGGGCGAAGCGATCGCCAAGCCTACGCTTGGTCCCACCGATGTAGGGCAGCTGACACCTAGAGCAGCGGATGCAATAGATGAGATGGGAGGAGGGGCAAGTGATCCTCTGCCACACCTGGAAAGACTGCTTGAGTCCTTGAATGAAGGGGGGAGGTAAAGCGACAAGCATAGCATTTCCTGCAGATGCAAGGGAAAGTGCCAGTAGAGGGGGTGGTTTGGGTGGGAAGGTACGAATTGACCAGGGAGTTACGGAGGGAGCAGTCTGCAGAAAGCCGACAGGGGAGGAGATGGGAAGATGTGGCCAGTGGTGGGATCCCGTTGGTAGACAAAGCTGAGAAAATCAGCGAGTGAGGCAGCATCTATGGAGGGAAGGAATAGGCGACGTTTCGGGTCGAGACCCTTCTTCATACTGATGTCGGGAGGGGGGGGGCAGGAAAATGAAAGGAAGAGGCGGAGACAGTAGGCTGTGGGAGAGCTGGGAATGGGAGGGGAAGGAGGGAGAAAGCAAGGACTGCCTGAAATTGGAGAAGCCAATGTTCATACCGCTGGGGTGTAAACTACCCAAGCGAAATATGAGGTGCTGTTCCTCCAATAGCGGTGGGCCTCACTCTGGCCATGGAGGAGGCCCAGGACAGAAAGGTCGGATTCGGAATGGGAGGGGGAGTTGAAGTGCTGAGCCACCGGGAGATCAGGTTGGTTATTGCGAACCGAGTGTAGGTGTTGTGCGAAGCGATCGCCAAGGTTGGTCTCACGGAGGTTGATCATACGCTGAATAATCCAACTAGAATTTTGTTTGGGAAGTGGAAAGAGACTGGTAACTACGCACTTCGTCCGAGCACATTATCGCACGCGTCATGCAAGCCGTCTTAAATGACCACCTAAACTGTCATTTGGCAACCTAAAAAGCTGCCGAGGTTGCCTGTCTGGCAACAGGGAATTTTTTTTTTTATTGAGAGCCTGCTAGAGCTCTATCTAACTCTCTTAAATCCATCCAGTGATTTGGCCTCCATTGCCTTCTGTGGCAGGGAATTCCACAAATTCACAATTCTCTGGATGAAAAAGTTTTTTCTCACCTCAGTCTTAAAGGGCCTCCCCTTTATTCTAAGACTGGTTCTGGACTCGCCCAACATTGGGAACATTTTTCCTGCATCTAGCTTATCCAGTCCTTTTATAATTTTATATGTTTCTATAAGATTCCCCCTCATCCTTCTAAACTCAAGTGAATACAAGACCAGTATTTTCAATCTTCCCTCATGACAGTCCCACCATCCCAGGGATCAATCTTGTGAACCTACGCTGCACTGCCTCAATCACAAGGATGTCCTTCCTCAAATTAGCAGACCAAAACTGTACGCAATACTCCAGATGTGGTCTTACCAGAACCGTATACACTGCAGAAACACCACTGGGACCGTCAAAAGGGCCCATCAGCGACTGCACTTCCTGAGGACAAGGACAAAATGCACCCCTCCACATACACCTGGATCTCCTGCCATCAGGCAAGAGATATCGCAGCATCAAAGCCCGGACTACAAGACTGCTAAACAGCTTCCTGCCATATGCTGCGAAGCTGCTAAACAGCCACTCTGTACTCACAGTCACCTGATTCTGCGGCTTGGCACGGACACTATAATAACTGGCACTGGCCACTTCAATAACTGGCACTGGCCACTCAAATCCAGCCACCCCGGACATGTTTATGATTGGTCTTACTGTACTTTAACGTTGTTTGTATCTATTTTAACTTATACTGTTCCATCAGGGACTGGATTGTTTTAGTGTTGTTATTATTATGTGTGAAATGTTTTAAACGTCATGTGCGATGCTCCGGTATTCCCTGGGAAACGTCTTTTCGTTTTGCACTGCACAACTGTTGCTTGCAAGATGACAATAAAGGAATTGAAAAAAAAAGAACCTCTCTACTCCGATACTGAAATCTTCTTGTTATGAAGGCCAACATTCCATTAGCTTTCTTCACTGCCTGCTGTACCTGCACGCCAACTTTCAGTGTACAAGGACACCAAGGTCTCGCTGTTCTTCCCCCTTACCTAACCTGACCCCATTGAGATAATAATTTCCCCCTTGTTTTTGCCACCAAAGTGGATAACCTAACATTTATCTATATTATACTGCATCTGCCACACATCTGCCCACTCACTCAACCTGTCCAGGTCACCCTGCAACCTCCTAACATCCTCTTCACAGTTCACACTGCCACCCAGCTTTGTGTCATCTGCAACTTGCTAGTGTTGCTCCTAATTCCCTCTTCCAAATCATTAATATATATGGTAAACAATTGCAGCACTCTACTTGCCACTGCCTGCCATTCTGAAAATGACCCATTCACTCCTACTCTTTGCTTCCTGTCTGCCAACTAATTTTCTATCCACGTCAACACCCCTACCCCAATACCATGTGCTCTAATTTTAGTCACCAGTCCCGTGCCGGGAACTTATCAAAGGCTTTCTGAAAGTCTAGATACACTACATCCATTTTACTTGTCACATCCTCAAAAACTTCCAAAAGATTAGTCAAGCGTGATTTTCCCTTCATAAATCCATGCTGACTTGGACTATATACAGATGTAATATTTCCATTTCGAGATCAGGGGGGGGGCAAATATGCGTCAAGCCGATAGCCTAATCCATTAGGGTTAAAAGATAGCTAATCGATAAAGAGCTGTGAAGAGGAATCAGAGCTGCCAAGGAAAGATACTCTGAGAAGTTGGGGAGCAAGTTCTCAGCTAGTGACTCTTCTTCAATTTGGAAGGGCATGCAAAAAATTACCAGCTGTAAGAAGAAAGCCCCCAAGGAAATTGTGTTCAGTTCTGGGCACCATGTTATAGGAAAGATGTCATCAAACTGGAAAGGGTACAGTGAAGATTTACGAGGAAGTTGCCAGGATTAGAGGCCAGAGCTATAGGGAGAGGTTGAGTAGGCTGGGACTCTATTACATGGAGCATAGGAGGATGAGGGGTGATCTAATAGAGGTGTATAAAATCATGATTTGAATAGATCAGGTTGAGTCTTTTGCCCAGAGTAGGTGAATCGAGGAGCAGAGGACATAAGTTTAAGGTGAAGGGGAAAAGATTTAATAGGAATCTGAGGGGTATATTTTTCACACAAAGGGTGGTTGGTGTATTACACAAGCTGCCAGAGGAGGTAGTTGAGGCAGGGACTATCACAACATTTAAGAAACAGTTAGACAGGTACATGGATAGGACAGGTTTGGAGGGATATGGATCAAACGTGGGCAGGTGGGACTAGTGTAGATGGGATGTGCCGGGCCGAAGGGCCTGTTTCCACACTGTATCACTCTATGACTCTTATCTTTCCCTCTCAAACTCTCCTGCCTTCTCCCCATTACCTCTGACACCCGTATCAATCAAGAATTTATCAATCTCCTCCTGAAAAATGTCCATTGACTTGCCCTCCACAACTGTCTGTGGCAATGAATTCCACAGTTCACCACCCTCTGACTTAAGAAATTCCTGCTCATCTCCTTCCTAAAGGAACGTCTTTTAATTCTGAGGCTGTGGCCACTGGTCCTAGATTCTCCCACGAGTGGAAACATCCTCGCCACATCCACTCCATCCTTGCTTTTACCAGGCTTGGACAGACTGCAACAGCTTCACACCATGTCCCAAAGCTTGTGTCCTGTCCTGCATCACCCAAGGCAGCAGAGACATTATAGGAGGAGGGCAAGCACCGTCACAAAGTAGCTCACGATGGTTTGGGTAACATTCAGGAATGTCTATACATGTCACATCATGAATATTACTGAAGGGTCTTGACCCGAAATATAATCTATACCTTTTCTCCAGAGATGCTGCCTGACCCGCTGAGTTAGTCCAGCACTCTGTGAAATGTCACCTATCCATATTCTCGAGATGCTGCCTGGCCCACTGAGTTGCTCCAGCACTCTGTGAAACGTCACCTATCCATGTTCTCCACAGATGCTGCCTGAACCACTGAGTTACTCCAGCACTTTGTGTCTATTTTCCCTTCACCCATCTGCCCAAGCCCACCCTCCCCCCTCCTTTCCTATGTTCCTTCCCACCGATAAACCTCTCTCTGCCTTTACATTTCACTCCTCTTCAAATCTGCTCTACTTATCTACATGCATTTTTCTTCTTAACTTTTTAGTCATAGAGTGATGCAGTGTGGAAACAGGCCCTGCAGCCCAACTTGCCCACACCGACCAACATGTCCCATCTACATTTGTCCCACTCACACGCGTTTGGACCATATCCATCTAACCCTGTCCTATCCATGTAAGTATCCAAATGTCTCTTAAACATTAGGATAGTCCCAGCCTTAACTACCTCCTCTGGCAGCTCGTTCCATACATCACCACCCTTTGTGTGAAAAGCTACCTCTCAGATTACTGTTAATTTCTGAAATATTGGTCATAAATTTGGTGCAAAAATGCTCCAAAATAAGGCTCAGAATCAGAGAGCATCTAAAACCCCAGAGCTTCCAGGGCCCTTAAGCGGGCCCTGGACCCCGGCATCGAGGGACTTCTCCGCTTCGCGCTTGTGATGTGCGCAGCGCACACTTATTTTACATTAAACATTTTGTAATCCTGTCATGCCACCCCCCTTTTTGAAAAGCTTCATACGGGCCTGATATCTCTATTTCTGAACATGCTACCATTATCAAACTAGAAACTATTCTGAATCAGGTGATTTATTAATATCTGACTTGCTGATTCTTGACATTTCCTCATAAAAGTTAGTTTCATTGGACTGAATAGCAGGTTCCTACCTTTGACCTCAGGCCAGATGCTCTTACAAGTGTCCAGACACACAATAATAATCAGACCAAATGCAACAAGGCATACCAGTCTCAGCGACGTCAGTGCAAGAAACCTGCCATGAGACACAAAACAATCACATTACTAACGAAGAGCTGAATACCAATCCCTTAACATCTCAAAATAACCATTAGTGGATAGCGTTAAACAGTCTCATCACTGGAACTAACTACACAGGAACTGCCCAGACATTCCAGGAGATGACAGAACCAAATGTGGGAATCGGAGCATCTGGGAAGTGGGAGAAGGAAGACAGGTGTCCACGCCATAGAGGGAGGCTCCAGGTGGTGGGAACGCAGGGGTGGGGGATGGGTGTGGTCTCAGTTCAGCCAAGGTGCTGGGTGCGGATGAGTGGACTGACTGAGACAGGGAGACCATGGGTGTAGACCCTGCCTTTCCTGGCCTCCTATTGAGAGACCCATACACCAAGGTCTCTGTTTTCATAACTCTCCAATGTTCGGTGTCGTGTATCCTCCAGCCAGATCAGGTAATATACGGTCATATACACGGTCGTAGTTAGTTGAAAATAAACAGAGCAAAATGTGCCCCTCCAACTCCTGCTCCTCCCCGGGGCCCGATCCCCCTCCTCCCCGGGGCCCGATCCCCCTCCTCCCCGGGGCCCGATCCCCACCGCCCGGTCTTGCCACTGACCAGAAGCCGAGGTTGGCGCCCAGGTGCAACAACAGGCTGTGCAGAGGCCGCTCCCACACCAGCACGCTCTGGCAGAAGGTGAGCTGCGGCTCGTACTTGCCCAGGGCGCGGAGCAGCCGCTGCCGGCGAGCCCGGTAATCAGGGCCTAGACCCGGGCCCCAGCCGCCGCCCGCCGCCGCCATCTTAACTCATCAATATTAATGAGGCGCCTCCTCAAGGTCAAGGGTCAAGTGTTAAATCTTATGTCCCGTGTTCTAACTCTCAGCAGCACAACGGATCCGTAAACGCATGAACAAATAATAAAGCAATGAGAACAATACTTGTGCAAAGGAAAAAAAACGACCTGAGCGCGACCAAAGCCAGTTTATATCTGAACAACTGTGTGTGGCTTAGTCAGTGATGTTTAGAGAGAGTAGGGTATGAGACCGAGCACATCAGCCTTGCACAGCATGAACCGAGCACATCCGCCTTGTGTTTAAGAAGGAACTGCAGATGCTGGAAAATCGAAGGTAGACAAGTGCAGGAGAAACTCAGCGGGTGCAGCAGCATCTATGGAGCGAAGGAAATAGGCAACGTTTCGGGCCGAAACCCTTCTTCAGACTTGCACAGCATTAGACCGAGCACATCACCACCTGTGCTGATGGTTATCGAGGAGGAAATGTTGTTGCCAATTCGCGCTGTTTTTTTTCCAAAACTAATTTTATTCGTTTTTTATTACTTCAGTCTGAAGAACCCGAAACGTCACCCATTCCTTCTTTGCAGAGATGCTGCCTGTCCTACGGAGTTACTCCAGCTTTTTATGTGTATCTTCGGTTTAAACCAGCATCTGCAGTTCCTTCTTACATATTGGATAGGCTGAGATTCTCACTGGAGCACAAGAGGCTGAGGGGACCTGAAACGTCACCTATTCCTTTTCTCCAGAGATGTTCGGACAAAACTCTGAACTTTAATAGCCCATTATCTGTTATTTGCACTTTATCAGTTTATTTATTCATGTGCGTATATCTTTATATAATGGTATATGGACACACTGATCTGTTTTGTAGTCAATGACTACTATGTTCTGTTGTGCTGAAGCAAAGCAAGAATTTCATTGGCCTATCAGGGACACATGACAATAAACTCACTTGAACTTGAATGTTGCCTGGCCTTGAGTTGCTCCAACATTTCGTGTCCCATCTTTGATATAAACAAGCTTCTGTTTAAAAAGAACTGCTAATGCTGGAAAAATCGAAGGTAAACAAAACTGCTGAAGGAACTCAGCGGGTGAGGCAGTATCTATGGAGAGAAGTATCTATGGAGTGACGTTTCGTTTCGTGTCGAGACCCTTCTTCTGTAGTTCCTGCCGACACCAAAGAAAATGGCAATGAAATAGACGTGTTCATTGGCCGTGGCATTAAGTTTACGTATATAAAATGATGAGGGGGCATAGCTAGATAGGGTGATTACACGTATTTTTTCCCAAGGTAACGCCGAAATCAAGAACAAAAGGGGCAAAGGTTTAAGGTGGGAGGGGAAAGATTTAATAGGAATTCAGAGGATGGTGGGTATATGGATTGATCTGTCTGTGGAAGAAGCTGAGGCAGCTATATATAATAACAGCATTTTAAGGGCACGGGCAGGTACATGGATAGGATAGGATATGCTTGGCGGGCCGAGGTGCCTGTTTCACCGTATTGTGTTTGTATTTGAAGTTCTGATGAAGATTAGACATACTGACAACTGGAACTGTCCACGGACAGCGCTGGCTTTGCGCAGAGGTGGTGCGCGGGCACGAGCGGCGCGCACCCGCGGTGTTGACGCAGGAGCGGCGGACATGAGCGGCGCGCACTAGCGGTGTGGGCGGGCACGAGCGGCGCGCACCCGCGGTGTTGGCGGGCAAGAGCGGCGGCGACGATGCCTCGGGAAATCATCACCATGCAGCTCGGCCAGTGCGGCAACCAGAGTAAGCGGCCGCGTCTCCCACCTCGGGGCCTGCGATGCGACGGTAGTCTGGGCCGCCGAATTGTTGGGCAGCAGGCCCCGCGATGGAAGAGCGCCGGGACCGGGGGGGTGGAGCTGGGGGTGAGGGGACCGTGGGCCGGGGGATTCGGTTAATAGTGGGAGAGTTTCCACTACCGTACCCGTCGCTTCTTCATCGCGTTTGATAGAAACATGGAAAATAGGTGCAGGAGTAGGCCATTCGGCCTTTCGAGCCAGCACCACTTTGCTCTTACTATATTTATGGAACTTCTTAGGATTCTCCTTCACTTATCTGCCATAGCTGTCTTATGACATGACTTTATCCCCGCCCTCCTGATTTCCATCCTTGGTGCACTTCATTGTATATATGTATGTATACATATACATACTGAAAAGGGTCTCGTCCAGAAACGTCACCCGTTCCTTCTGTTCAGAGATGCTGCATGTCCCGCTGAGTTACTCAGCATTTTGTGTCTATCTATATACACATTATACATACACAACAATAATCGTACACTTAATATATCTATATATATGTATATATTTGTGTATATATATATATATATATATATATAGAGAGAGAGAACTTTTGTCATTTATAATATTTTTTAACAGAGTACTATGTTTACCTATTCTGTTGAGTTACTGCTAATCAAAAGAAATAATTGTTCTGTCTGGGACATACAAAGTTTCACAACAATAAAACTCTCTGGAGAAACTGTTGGGACTGCCTTCAGTCCCAGAGTACTCAAGGAGGTGGCCCTGGAGTGGAAATCGTGGATGCATTGGTGATCATTTTCCAATGTTGAATGGACTCGGGATCAGTTACTGTCGACTGGAGGGTAGCTAATGTAACCCCATGTTTATATTGAATGGCGTGCTGGCTCAAAGGGCTGAATGGCCTACTCCTGCACCTATTTTGTATATTTCTGTGTAACTCCAATTAACTTTAGCAAGTTCCTGTCTAGTATCAAAGTTGGCCTTGTTCCAATTCAGAATTTTAACTTGTGGGCTTACCCCATTTGTATCTGTAACTATTTAAAAGTTAATAGAACAGTGGTTACTGGTTCCAAA
This sequence comes from Malacoraja senta, assembly GCA_038087875.1. Classification (NCBI taxonomy): domain Eukaryota; kingdom Metazoa; phylum Chordata; class Chondrichthyes; order Rajiformes; family Rajidae; genus Malacoraja; species Malacoraja senta. The sequence goes on from CM075986.1 coordinate 5,088,659, forward strand.
GGGTTCACGAAGGGCATTGTGGTCACTTGCCTTCCAAATTATTGAAGAGTAGATTAAGCTTTGTTCTATCCCGTGTGGGGCCCTCTACATATTGTCTGAGGAAACTTTCCTGAACACATTGAACATAGAGTAGACTTGATGGGCTGAATGGCCTACTTCTTTTTTTCTTTTAAAATCTTTTTATTCGTTTTTTTCAAAAACAAAACAACAAAATAATGATAAACATAACAATGATATTGATACATAGGGATCAGTATTACATTAATAACAGGTATAACCTAAATATGAGCCCAGTGTCAAAATACACATTGAGTATAGACCTCCCAGTCTCTATGTGAATATAGTTAAGTTTTTAAAAGAGAATGTATATATAAAACAAAAAGAAAAAAAGAGAAAAAAGAGAAACAAAACCCCCTAAACTAGAAAATAAAAAGCAGAATCTGGGCTGCAAAGAATTTCAACAATTTAAGTCCCTGTTTGTCGTCGAGTCCATTCCACCGTATAAAGTTAAAAGAATTATTATAACAGTTGGAGAGGGGACAATTTATATTGTGTGAAAATGTTGAATAAAGCTTTCCTAAGTCCTATCAAATTGAACCAAGGGTTCAACAATGTCACTCCTAATTTTTTCTAAATTTAAACATGATATCGTTTCAGAGTACCAATGGAGTGTGGTCAGAGGATTCGAATCTTTCCATTTAAATAAAATAGATCTTCTGGCAATTAATGTAGTAAAAGCAATCAGCCGATGGGCGGAACGGGACAGATGAGTAGAATCTAACATTGGTAGCCCCAAAATTGCAGTAATAGGATGAGGTTATAAATCAATACCTAAAACTACAGAAATGGTATCAAAAATGTATTTCCAATATTTTTCCAAAAGTGGGCAAGACCAAAACATATGAGTCAGTGAAGCCACTTCAGAATTACATCTGTCACAGGCAGGATTTATTTGTCCATAAAATGAGCTAACTTATCTTTTGACATATGAGCTCTGTGAACCACCTTGAATTGTATCAGAGCGTGTCTTACACACATTGAGTAAGTATTATCTAATTGAAGAATCCTCTCCCATTTCTCTATAGGTAGAGAAATTTGGAGTTCTCTTTCCCAATCATTCTTAATTTTATCAAATGTATCTATTTGTAATTTCAAAATCAACTCATAAATAATTGTTATTAAAACTTTCTGATAAGGGTTCAAATGTAAATTTTTTCCAAGATTTCGGTTTGACGTGGTAATGGAAAAAAGGGTAGAAAAAATGTCTAATTTGTAAATATCTATGTGAGTTAGGTAGATTATATTTATTGGAGAGCTGTTCAAAAGACATAAAACAACCATCCAAAAACAAATCACGAAAAGCTGCTAATCCCTTCCTCTTCCATAACAGAAAGACTTGATCAGTACAAGAAGGTTGGAAGAAAAATTAGATATGATAGTACTCGATAAGATAAAATCATTCAATCCAAAAAACTTACGAAATTGAAACCATATTCGGAATGTATGTCTTATTATTGGGTTAGTCGTATATTTATTCAATCTCGTAATTGTAAAAGGTGACGAGGTCCCTAGAATAGAAGCCAATGATAGCCCTTGAATAGAATCACGTTCAAGATTTATCCATCCTCGGCATTGGGTATCTTCTAAATCTTTTGTCCAAAACATTAGATAGCGAACATTAACTGCCCAATAGTAAAATGTAAGGTTCGGGAGTGCCAAACCACCATCTTTTGGGGATTTCTGTAAGTATTTTTTACTTAGTCTGGGATTTTTATTCTGTCATATATATGAAGACATTTTGGAGTCAATAATATCAAAGAAAGATTTAGCAATAAAAATTGGTATCGTCTAAAATAAATACAAAAATTTAGGTAGGAATAACATTTTAATAACATTAATTTGGCCGATTAAAGATAAGGACATTGGTGACCATTTAGTAAATTTGTTTTATGTGGACAATTAGAGGCGTAAAATTGGCTTTAAATAGATCCTTGTGTTTCTTGGTAATCTTAATGCCTAAATAAGTAAAACATTCGGTAGTCAATCTAAATGGAAACTGTCCATAATTCGAAATTAGATTGTTTAATGGAAAAAGCTCACTCTTACTAAGATTTAGTTTATAACCAGAAAAACTACTAAATTGATTAAGTAGTGCTACTATTGCCGGAATAGATTTCTCTGGGTTAGAGATCAATAATAACAGATCATCTGCATAGAGAGATAGCTTATGTCTCTTATTCTCACGGACAATACCAAAAATATTAGGGGATTCCCTAATAGCGGTGGCCAAAGGTTCCAAAACGATATCAAACAGTAAAGGACTTAAAGGACAGCTCTGTCTAGTACCTCGAAAGAGCCTGAAAAAAGGGGATCTCTGATTATTGGTAAGTACAGAAGTATATCAAGTATATCAACTTGATCCAAGAGATAAATTTTGGACCAATCTTAAATTTTTCAAGTGTATTGAATAAGTATTCCCATTCTACTCTATCAAATTCCTTCTCAGCATCAAGTGAAATGACACATTCTGGAGTTTTATTTGACGCTGTATATACGATATTCATTAATCTAACATTAAAGTATGAGTAACGATTTTTTAATAAAACCTGTTTGATCTTCAGAAATAATTTGCGGTAAACTATTTTCCAATCTCATAGCTAATATTTTTGAAAGAATTTTGGAATCTACATTTAACAGTGATATAGATCTATATGATGTCACTTCAGTAGGGTCTTTATCTTTTTTAAGAATTTAAAAAATAGATGCTTCATAAAAGGATTGTGGTAATATATTCATTAAAAAGGCTTCTTTAAAAACCTTGCATAGCCAGAGTGACAGTAAACTTGAGAAATACTTTTAAAAATTCCACTGTAAACCCATCTAAACCGAGCTTTACCAGAAATCATCGAAAGGATTGCTTTCTGTATTTCTTCCTCCGTGATGGGTTCATTGAACAACAGAGACTCATTATGTGGTAAATTTGGCAAGTTCAGTTTCTGTAAAAACTCATGCATTATATTGGAATCAGTAGGAAATTCTGATTGGTATAGGGAGGTATAAAATTCCTGAAAGGATTTATTAATTTCATCATGGTCTGCTGTCAATGTACCATCCCGTTTACTCACTTTAATAATCTGACGTTTGGCTGACACAGCTTTCAATTGATTGGTGAGTAATTTGCCAGATTTATCGCCATGTATATAAAATTGACTTTTGGTTTTAAGTAGCTGATTCTCAATTGGTGATACTAATAACAAATCATGTCTCAATTGAAGTTCAACTCTACTCCTACTTCTGCTCCTATGATCTATTAACCTCCATCTCTCCTGTAGCACATGTACCCTGAAACATTAAGCTGCCAGTCCTATCCTTCTCTTAGCCATAATGGCTACAACATCCCCTTTGCATGATCATCCACCTTACCATCAGGTTTCTTGCATTAAAATAAATGCAATTTAATCCAATTGTCATTCTCCGTTCCCTGCCATGCCTCTGCTTTCCCACTGAATGTTCATCACTTTGTATATTGACTTTTAGCTTTTCACCTGCTTCAGTCATGCATTGGATCCCACCTACTGTCAATCTACATAAACCCACCCTTGTAGAACTAGTAAGCCTGCCTGCAAGGATATTGGTTCCCCTCCAGTTCTGGTGCAAAAAAATCACACTTGTACAGGTCACCTCTGTACCAGAGCAGACACCAATGGTCCATAAATCTGAAATCCTGTCCCATGCACCAACTGCTCAGTCACACATTCATCTGTCCAGTCTTACTGTTCCTATCCTCACTAGCACGTGGCACCAGGAGTAATCCAGAGATCATTACGCTAGAGGTCTGGCTTTTTTACCTTTTACCCAATTCCCTATATTCATTTTGCAGGACCTCATCTCTTTTCCTACCCATGTAATTTATGCAGATATGCACAATGACTTCTGGCTGCTCACCTTCCCCCTTGAGAATGTAATGCAACCACTTAGAGATATCCTGGCACCAGGAACGCAACACAAAACACTGAAGTATTGATTGCTGCCACAAAATCTCTTGTCTGTTTTAGAGATGCAACGCGGAAACAGGCCCTTCGGCCTACTGTGTCCGCATCAACCAGAGATCACCGCACCCTCACACTATCCGACACACACTAGGGACAATTTACAATTTTACCCAAGCCAATTAACCTACAAACGTGTACATCTTTGGAGTGTGGGATACCAGGAATTTATCTGACTTCCCACATCCTGCAGGAGGAACATTGCTCCATTCTACCTGCCATTATTACTGCACTAAAACCAAGAGGGGAAAAAAAGCACTGCAATCACACACTGACAAGAAACAGCAGACTTACTTTTACCTCCTGTCCCCTCTGCTCAACCCTTGCTCAGCCTTCTTGCTGAAGGACTTACTCTCCACTCAGCAGTTGAGCCCCTTAAGTTAAGGCCTCACATTTACCCTCCACCCTGTAACTCCCCTCCCCATAGGCTACTACAATACAGCTTGCGTTTTTACTGTCAGCTCAATTTTGATTACTCAGCCAATCCAACGGCTGCGTTTTGAAATTTCATTTGTCAAATTATTATTGAAGTATTGTCAAGTGCAATTTTTTTTTTTAAATGGGCAAAGAAAGACAACTTTAATCCAAGTGTAAATTTGGATTTTTGACAGTGTCTTTCATTATAATCTTTCTGTCTTCACAGTTGGTTTTGAATTCTGGAAACAGCTTTGTGCAGAACATGGTATTAGCCCTGAAGGAATTGTTGAAGAATTTGCCACCGAGGGAACCGACAGGAAGGATGTTTTCTTCTACCAGGTATGGACAACTGGTCATTTATCTGTTCTTCATACTATAAGCAACAAAGTGTTTTGGAAGTTCCTGCTTTTGTTTACTTGCTGTAGTCATTCACAAATGATGCATTGTTACAGTAATTATATTTATTTTGGACCCCTTTGTCATACAGCAAGGAAATAGGCTCTTCGGTCCAACTTATCCATGCTGACTAGATGCCTCATCTACACTAGTCCCACCCACCTGCTTTTGGCTCATGTCCCTCTAAACCTTTCCTATCAATGTTCATGTCCAAATATCTTTAGTGCCTGCCTTATCTACCTCCTCTGGCAACTCGTTCCTTATTCCCACAACCTCTGAAAAAGTTGCCCCTTAGCTTCTTATTAAATCTTTCCCCTCTCACCTTAAACGTATGTCCTCTGCTACTTGATTCCCCTACTCTGGATAAATGTGCATTTGCCATAATTATTCCACTCATAATTTTATACACTTCTGTAAGATGACTTGTCAACCTCCTGTACACTAAGGAATAGAGTGCTACCCAAACTCTCCCTATGGCTGAGGCCTTAAAGTCCTGGGAATTGGGCAGTGCAGTGGTTGAGTTGCTGCTTTACAGCACAAGAGACCCAGGTTCGATCCTGACTACAGGTGCTGTCTGTATGGCGTTTGTACATTCTCCCTGTGACTACGTGGGTTTTCTCCGGGTGTTCCGATTTCCTCCCATACTCTGAAGATGTACAGGTTTGTAGGTTAATTGGCTTCAGTAAAAAAAATCGTAAATTGTCCCTAGTGTGTAGGATAATGCTAGTGTATGGGGTGATCGCTGGTCTGCGTCAACTCGGTGGGCTGAAGGGCCTGATTCCGTACTGTATCTCCAAAGTCTAAACATCCTCGAATCTTCTGTGCACTCTTTCGAGCATCCTATAGTAGGATGTCCAAAATTAAACACAGCTCTCCAAACACAGTCTCACCAACGTCTGTGTAACTAACATAACATCCCAACTTCTATACTCAACAGGCCTCTCACTTAACTTTTCTTCCCTGTTGCCAGCCGGGCAACCTCGGCAGCTTTTTAGGTTGCCAAATGACAGTTTAGATGGTCATTTAAGACGGCTTGCATGACGCGTGCGATAATGTGCTCGGACGAAGTGCGTAGTTGCCAGTCGGAATTGTGCTCAATGAAGCAAGCATTCACTGCTTTTCTGCTTATTTCTGCTTCAAATAAAGTCACAAACTAAACATATTCACCAATCAAGACATGATATATACCACAATGAAATGCAGCAAAATTACAATACAGTATCTCATCTCAATACAATACAATACCGTTTATTGTCATTTGAACCTCAAATTAAGTTCAAACGAAATTTGGTTTCTGCAGTCATACAACAAGAAAAAAAAAACAAGACACACAATTAACACAATTCACACAAACATGAGGAGGAGATTCACTGTGATGGAAGGCAAAGTCATTGTCTCTCCCCTATTTTCCATTCTTCCGATGTTAAAGCTCCCGGCGGTCGATGGCAAGTCCCGCGGCCGTTAAATCCGCGCCGGGCGAACTAAGGCCCCGCTCCGGGTCGTTTTCAACCCCGCAATTCGGGCGGGAGAAATTGCCGTTGCGGGAGCTCCAAAAAGCGGTCTCCCACCAGGGACCTGCGAGCTCCTGATGTCACCGTCCACCAGGCCTGCGGCTGGAGCCTCCGAAGCTCCGAAGTTGGGTCGCAGCCGCGCGCCACCACAGCTCTCCAGGCTCCGAAGCCAGCCAGCTCCACGATAGTGAATCCGCAAGCTCCGTGACTGGAGCCCCCAGGTCGTTCCGGTTGGAGCCCGCACCACGGTGCTAGGCCCCAACGACAACGGAGACCCGACAGGGAAAAGGTCGGGTCCCCCGTACAGGGAAGAGATTTAAAAGTTTCCCCACCCACCCCCCACATATACACAGTTAAAAACAATATATAAACTACAACCAAACTATACACTCAACAGGCAGAGGTCGCTGCCGCGAGGCGCCGCCTTCTTTCTCTTTTTACACGTTGCAATGAATGCAATTTCTATTATTTCTTTCCACTTCCAAACAAAAATCTGGTTGGAATATTCAGCGTATGATCAACCTCCGTGAGACCAACCTTGGCGATCGCTTCGCACAACACCTACACTCGGTTCGCAATAACCAACCTGATCTCCCGGTGGCTCAGCACTTCAACTCCCCCTCCCATTCCGAATCCGACCTTTCTGTCCTGGGCCTCCTCCATGGCCAGAGTGAGGCCCACCGCTAATTGGAGGAACAGCACCTCATATTTCGCTTGGGTAGTTTACACCCCAGCGGTATGAACATTGGCTTCTCCAATTTCAGGTAGTCCTTGCATTCTCCCTCCCTCCCCTCCCATTCCCAGCTCTCCCACAGCCTACTGTCTTTGCCTCTTCCTTTCTTTCCTCCCCCACCCGACATCAGTCTGAAGAAGGGTCTCGACCCGAAACGCCTATTCCTTCGCTCCTTAGATGTTGCCTCACCCGCTGATTTTCTCCAGCTTTGTCTACCAAGGCATCCCACCACTGGCCACATCTTCCCATCTCCACCCCTGTTGGCTTTCCGCAGAGACCGCTCCCTCCGTAACTCCCTGGTCAATTCATCCCTTCCCACCCAAACCACCCCCTCTCCTGGCACTTTCCCTTGCAACTGCAGGAAATGCTACACTTGTCGCTTTACCTCCCCCATTGATTCCATTCAAGGACCCAAGCAGTCTTTCCAGGTGTGGCAGAGGTTCACCTGCACCCTTCTCCAATCTCATCTATTGCATCCGCTGCTCTAGGTGTCAGCTGCTCCACATCGGTGAGACCAAGCGTAGGCTTGGCGATCGCTTCGCCCAACACCTCCGCACGATCCGCAATAACCAACCTGATCTCCCGGTGGCTCAACACTTCAACTCCTCCTCCCATTCCGAATCCAACCTTTCTGTCCTGAGCCTCCTCCATGGCCAGAGTGAGGCCCACCGTAAATTGGAGAAGCAGCACCTCATATTTCGCTTGGGCAGTTTACACCCCAGCAGTATGAACATTGACTTCTCCAATTTCAGGTAGTCCCTGCTTTCTCCTCCCCTTCCCAGCTCTCCCTCAGCCCACTGTCTCCACCTCTTCCTTTCTTCTATCCACCCCCCCCCCCCCCACACCTTCACATTAGTCTGAAGAAGGGTCTCGACCCGAAACGTCGCCTATTTCCTTCGCTCCATAGATGCTGCCTCACCCGCTGAGTTTCTCCAGCATTTTTGTCTACCCATTCACACACGTTCTGTTATCCCACTTTCCTCACCCACTCCCTACACATTAGGGGCAATTTTACAGAGACAAGTTAATCTATAAATCCAATGCGTCTTTGGGATGTGGGAGGAAACCCACACGCTTGCAGGGAGAATGTGCAAATTCAACAGACAGTGCCCGAGGACAGAATCGAACACAGATCTCCGGCATGTGAGGCAGCAAGTCTACCAGCTGTGCCACTATAATTTATTATCCAACACAAAAATTATATGTTGATAACTTTGGTTACTAAAAAAAAGGAAACTATCCATTTTCAGTCTTAAATCTCTAAGTAACGCTCTGTCCCCCTTTGCAGCTACTGTATGTTTTAATTCAGTTCAAGACTATGCGGCAGTACATTGGCCATAAAGTTGCTGCCTAAAATTGCCAGAGACCTGGAATTGATCCTGAATATGGGTGCTGTCCGTATGGAGTTTGCTCCTTTTCCCTTTGATCGCATGGGTTTTCTCCGGGTGCTCTTGTTTCCTTCCACATTCCAATGGTGTGCAGGAACCTTTTTCAGACCCAACCCAAAACGTCATATTTTCCTTTTGTCCAGAGATTCTGTCTGACCTGTTGAGTTACTCCAGCATTTTGTGTCTATCTTCAGTTTAAACCAGCATCTGCAGTTCCTTCCTACATACACGATACTATACGATAGAACTTTATTAATCCCAGGAGGGAAATTGTGTGTGTGTGTGTGGGTATATATATTATACACACACACACACACACATGTGTGTGTATATATATATATATATATATATATATATATATATATATATATATATATATATATATATATATATATATATATATATATATAGCTACATATCCGTATATAAATATACACTGTTGTTTTCTCGTTTATAACATTGTTTACAGAGTACTATGTTGACATATTCTGTTGTGCTGCTGCAAGTAAGGATTTCATTGTTCTATCTGGGACGTGAGAGAATAAAACACTCTTGACTTACGTCGCTAATGTGTGGGATAGAACTAGTGTACGGGTGATCAGTGGTCGGCGTGGACTCTGGGCCGATGGGCCGAAGGGCCGAAGGGCCTGTTTCCACGTTGTATCTTTAAATTAAATTAAAAACACTAAAACCATAGGAAATCTAAAGAAGGGTCTCTACCCGAAACATCACCCAATTTCTTCTATCCAGAGATGCTGGCTGCTCCATGGAGTTCCCCCGCTCAATTAAAGCATGGAATAATCTTCACCCTACCATAGTTACCCAACCAGATGCAACTTAATTTAATGTAGCTCTTTTTTCCCCAAGAATCCTTTTTTGCTTAAGTCCAAGTCAAGAATCAAGAGAGTTTTATTGTCATGTGTCCCAGATAGGACAATGAATTCTTGCTTGCTGTAGCACAACAGAATATGTAAACATAATACAAAACAGGAGATAAAAGTTCAGTGTGTCTATATACCATAGACCATATATATACACAATAAATAAACAGATAAAGTGCAAAGGCTGTTATTTTTCAGAGTTTGGTGGTGGTGGGTCCATTACAGTTTAAATTCCATTTGGAATATTTTTGGATGACCAGGAAACCAAGAAGCAAGAGTTACTCCAGGGAGTTACTCCAGCTCCAGGGAGTGATTCTGCGTTGGTTTTCAGCGGTCGCGGCGAGGCGGAGACCGGACAGCAATGGCGGCCAGATCTCCCACAATGCAAGGGGAGGGAGAAAGTGCCTGACGCCGACCAGTTGCCGTGGTAGTGCGCATGTGCAGGGCTGCACATGCGCACATCCACTGCCGATGATGTGCTGGCCATGATTGTGCGCATGTGCAGGGGGTGGATGTGTGCATGTGTAAGGCGGCCGGCCGTGCCGGCGGATGAGGAGCGAGCGGAGACCCAGCGGCCCGGACATGGATACGGATGGCGGGCGGAGACGGAGAGTGACAGAGAGAGAGATAGCGAGGGGGGCCCGCTCAGAGTTGAACGGTAGGTGTCCCGGGTGCTTGCCAAGCCGGGCAAAATGGCAGGGCTTTTAGGTTGCCCGGCGGGATTTTAGGTCGCCATTGGCACCCGGGCAACCGTTAATTTCGAGCCCTTCTCAATACCCTGACTGATGAAGGCCAATGTACCGAAGACCTTCTTGGCCACCCTATCTACCTTTGATGCCACTTTCAAGGTAATATGCACCTGCACTCCTAGATCCCTCTGCTCTTCATCACTTCCCAGGGCCCTGCCATTCACTGTGAAGTTTTTGCCCTGATGTGACATCCCAAAATGAACTATTCCTCAGCCCACTTACATAGCTGATTCATAGCCTGCTGTAATTTTGATAACCATCTTTGCTATATATGATACCACCCACTTTAGTGTAATGTTCAAATATATTAATTTTGCTTTGTATATTCTTATCCAAATCGTTGATATAAACCATAAACATCATTTTCTGTGAATAATTTAAGATTGGAGTTTTTTGGTGAGATGAAATTAAGCAGTCGGTGTATGGTGGAGATCACGCTTATTTCCAATAGCTGTTGTTCTGGTGTAAATATATAATATTCCTAAATTGAGAACACTGCTGGCAAGGCCATTATTTAATGCTGATACCCAGTTGGCCTGAGAAAATATTGATGGGTCCTGTGCAGTCTGTGTAGTCGAGATATTCTCACTGCACTGCTCAGTTCGAAAGTTTCTTGATTTTTGTTCATGTTGGTAAATTAATGTGTATATAAACATAGATAGAAACATAGAAAATAGGTGCAGGAGGAGGCCATTAGGCCCATCGAGCCAGCATCGCCATTCATTGTGATCATGGCTGATCATCCACAATCAGTAACCCGTGCTTGCCTTTTCCCCATACCACTTGATTCCTCTAACCCCAAGCAAAGATCCTGTTGCGGAGCAAGATAGACCACTCCTGCAAAATGCAATGGGCTGACGTGTAGTACGCAACGGAACAGAACGTGGGCCTTTTTTTCATCCATTTCCGTAAGCGGACCCGACCCGACTCGCAGTGTAATCAACGTTGCGGGGGAACAGTTTGTGTTAATAAATTAAAATTCTGAAAATAAGGAGAAGATTTTTACCAAGTAACTTTTATTTTTACGAGGATGTTTCCGTAACCGGCTTCCGTCTCCACACTATTATCCTATGGGATCTTTGGTGCGGAGACGGAAGCCGGTTACGGAAATGGGGCCTTAAATTACCCATGAATCTGCCTATGACCGTACTACGTCTTTTTCGTCGAGTGGACTATCCTGCTCGCTATAGGATCTTTGGCCCCAAGAGCTCTATCTAATTCTCTTTTAAATTCATCCAGTGAATTGGCCTCCACTACCTTCTGTGGCAGAGAATTCCATAAATTCACAATTCTCTGCCCATCCAAGTCAATAGACAATAGACAATATGTGCATGAGTAGGCCATTCAGCCCTTGGAGCCAGCACCGCCATTCAATGTGATCATGGCTGATCATCCCCAATCAGTACCCCGTTCCTGCCTTCTCCCCATATCTCCTGAGACCTATCTAGTTCTCTCTTGAAAGTATCCAGAGAACCGGCCTCCACCGCCTTCTGAGGCAGAGAATTCCACAGACTCACAACTCTCTGTGAGAAAAAGTGTTTCCTCGTCTCCGTTCTAAATGGCTTACCCCTTTTTCTTAAACTGTGCAAATTTCCCATGCAAATTTGTGTGCTTGGATTGGGCTGAGCCAGAACCAGTGGCCACAATTTAAGAATAAGGGTTAGGCCATTTAGAACAGAGATGAGGAAAACCTTTTTCACCCAGAGAGTTGTGAATCTGTGGAATTCTCTGCCTCAGAAGGCAGTGGAGGCCAATTCTCTGGATGCTTTCAAGAGAGAATTAGATAGAGCTCTTCAAGATAACGGAGTCAAGGGATATGGGGAGAAGGCTGGAACGGGGTACTGATTGTGGATGATCAGACATGATCACAATGAATGGCTGTGTTGGCTCGAAGGGCCGAAAGGCCTACTCCTGCAGTTTAGGAAGATTTAACATACCATTTCAGCTTTTGTATTATTGTGCCCAGGGTCCATATGATTTACTAACTACTCCATCGTTATAGCTTGCTGTCAATAAATGATGCACGTATGTAAACAGGTGCTCTGTACACCTTAAAGAACAGCGTTTTCTGATCATTCTACAAAATTCTAAACTTTACACTATTATTTTAAATTTCATTTGTTGATTGATTATTTTTTTCTTTCTTACTTCCAGCCTTGCTATATCTTTTCCCATCATCTTGACATTTGGTGACATTTACAAATCACCATTCTTTGATTATCAAGAATGTACTTAAAATATTCACAAAATCTGTTTCCATTCCCTTTGGTTAATGATTCTCTCACAAGAAGAAACAATTTTTTTGAGTTTGTGAACAAAATAATATACTGTATTTCTATACAAAATCAGTAGGCCAGCAGTATCTGGACAGTTGAAGTTTCTGGTTGAGACACTATATCTGGACTGAAAAAGCTGAGGGGAGATGGCCAGTATAACAGGGCGGGATGGCGCAAGTGATGTGGATCCTGTGAGGAGGGGTTGATCAGCAGTGGAATCAGGTGTGCAGGAAGGGTGGGAGATGGTGATAGAGGCTGTGTGGAGACAACAAAGGGCTTCAGATGATGTACTCTGCCAAGAAAGGAATTGTGGAACAAAATAAGGGAGGATGGGAATTGTAGGGGTAGGGGACCCTTTGGGAGGAGGAGGTAAGGAAAGAAAGTGGGTGTAAGGCCTCTCACCACGGTTCACTCACTCCTCACATCATCCCACTGGTTCTCCTTTATGTGGTTACATCTGCATTGTCCTTCTACACGTGGCCTTATGCTGACACGTTGCCATGGAATTCCTGCAAAAACTGCTCTCGTTTGGAGGCACAATGCCAGTGGCGTAGTATTTCACATTTGTGATCATCAGGAGGCTAGAATTGGAGGAGTAGTTGAAGGTTATATAAGGTTGGAGCAGGTGAAGTGTCGAAGGAGTCAAGAGTGTTTAATTATCATAAGCACCGAGAATAAAACAATAACATCCTTATTTGCTGCAGCTTTACTTTAATGCAGGCCCATTAAAACAATAACACAACAAATAAATATACAATACTAATTACAAGTCGAGTCAAGTCAATTTTATTTCTATAGCACATTTAAAAACAACTCTCGTTGACCAAAGTGCTTTACATCAGTGCAGGTACTAACGTTCTACAAACAGTGGTACATAGATCTAACAATACATACATAAATACATACATACAGCGCTCCCTCAGAGGACCTCAAGAAATGCTTGTGAGTAGAAATAAGTTTTAAGTCTAGACTTAAAAGAGTTGATGGAGGGGGCAGTTCTGATGGGGATGCTGTTCCATAGTCTAGGTGCTGCAACCGCAAAAGCGCGGTTGCCCCTGAACGTATGCCTGGACCGCGGGATGGTCAGTAACCCCAAGTCAGCCGACCTGAGGGACCTGGAGGTAGTATGGTGGGTTAGCAGATTTTTGATGTAGGTGGGGGCAAGCCCGTTAAGGGCTTTGTATACATAAAGGAGGAGCTTGAAATTGATTCTGAACCACACTGGGAGCCAGTGGAAGGAGGCCAGAATCGGGGTGATGTTGTCCCGTTTTCGGGTGCCCGTCAGAAGTCTCGCTGCGGCGTTTTGGACCAATTGCAGGCGGGGCAGGGATGATTGGCTGATGCCAGTGTAAAGGGAGTTGCAGTAATCAAGGCTGGAGGAGATAAATGAATGGTCGTCAAATTGGAGGAATGGTTTTATTTTAGCTATCGTGCGAAGCTGGAAGAAGCTAGCTTTTACCACGGCATTGACTTGTTTGTCAAATTTCAATGCGGAGTCAAATATCACGCCATGGTTTTTGACGTGAGGTTTGAGTAAGGGGGTAAGGCTGCCTGCTATCGTTTTGATGGAGTCCGAGGGGCTGAGTAGGATGACCTCAGACTTGCTCTCGTTTAGTTGGGGGAAGTTCTGGGCCATCCAACACTATATCCTCGAGGCAATGCATAAGGCTGAGTAGATTTGATCGGTTGTTGGGTTTCAGGGGGAGATAGAGCTGTGTATCGTCTGCATAACAGTGGAAGGAAATACCGTGCCTTTGAATGACTTGGCCTAAGGGGAGCATATACAGGGAGAAGAGAATGGGGCCTAGGATGGAGCCTTGTGGAATCCCGCAGCAACGGCTAGATGGGGAGAAAGAGTTGCCTATGTTTGTAGAGAAACTCCTATCTTTGAGGTAGGAGACGAACCAGCTCAGGGCAGTGCCATGATAAATTATCAGTAACCCTTGGTAACTAGACCATAATAGTGCAAAGCAAAGTATATGGTGCAACCAATACAAAGTCCATCGTTTACGGATTAAATGCATGTGGTTAGTTGAATTCCTCTGTTATAAAATCTCTGCATTTCATTAAATATTTGACTTTAATGTATATTTATGTAGGCGGATGATGAGCATTATATACCAAGAGCTGTGCTGTTGGATTTGGAGCCTCGTGTGATTCATTCCATCCTGAATTCCCCTTATGCCAATCTGTACAATCCAGAGAACATCTACCTGTCGGAGCATGGTGGAGGTGCAGGTAATAACTGGGCCAGTGGCTACTCACAGGTGGGTACGGCTGACATAATTACAACCATACATTGGTATTTGACAATTGAAGTCTGCATTGTGTTTAGTTTCACACAAGGAAACTCAAGTCTTTGTACCTGATTTGCGTGAAATATTCATGACGGTAGATGAGATCGTGGCACAAATTGAGATGGAGAGCCATTATCTGATAGCTGTTACAGAGTCATGCTTACCATACCAAAACAGAGAACTAAATATCCATGGATATCCAGTTTAGTTTATTGTCATGTGTACCGAGGTACAATTGGAATAATATGTGCAGGAGTAGGCCATTCGGCCCTTCGAGCCAGCACCGCCATTCAATATGATCATGGCTGATCATCCACAATCACTACCTTGTTCCTGCCTTCTCGCCATATCCCCTGACTGCTATCTTTAAGAGCTCTATTTAACTCTCAAGCATCCAGAGAATTGCCTCCACTGCCCTTCTGAGGCAGAGAATTTCCACAGATTCACAACTCTCTGGGTGAAAATGTTTTTCCTCATCTCTGTTCTAAATGGCCTACCCCTTATTCTTAAACTGTGGCCCCTGGTTCTGTATTCCCCCAACATCGGGAACATGTTTCCTGCCTCTAGCGTTGCCAATCCCTTTAATAATCTTATACGTTTCAATAACATCCCCTCTCATCTTTCTAAATTCCAGAGTATATAAGCCCAGGCACTCCCATTCTATCAACATATGACACTCCCGCCATCCCGGGAATTAACCTTGTGAACCTACGCTGCACTCCCTCAATAGCAAGAATGTCCTTCCTCAAATTTGGAGACCAAAACTGCACACAATACTCCAGGTGTGGTCTCACTAGGGCCCTGTACAACTGCAGAAGGACCTCTTTGCTCCTATACTCAACTTCTCTTCTTATGAAGGCCAACATGCTATTAGCTTTCTTCACTGCCTGCTGTACCTGCGTGCTTACTTTCAGTGACTGGTGAACAAGGACCCCCAGATCTCATTGTACTTCCCCCTTTCCCAACTTGACATCATTCAGATAATAATCTGCCTTCCTGTTTTTGCTAGCAAAGTGGATAACCTCACATTTATCCACACTAAACTGCATCTACCATGCATTTGCCCACACCCAACCTGTCCAAGTCACCCTGCATCCTCATAGCACCCTCCTCATAGTTCACACTGCCACCCAGCTTTGTGTCATCTGCAAATTTGCTAATGTTACTTTTAATCCCTTCATCTAAATCATTAATGTATATTGTAAATAGCTGTGGTCCCAGCACCGAGCCTTGCGGTACCCCACTAGTCACTGCCTGCCATTCCGAAAGGGACCCGTTAATCCCTACTCTTTGTTTCCTGTCTGCCAACCAATTTTCGATCCATGTCAATACCCTACCCCGAATGCCATGTGCTCTAATTTTGCCCACTAATCTCTCATGTGGGACCTTATCAAATGCTTTCTGAAAGTCCAGGTACACTACATCCACTGGCTCTCCCTTGTCCTTTTTCCTAGTTACATCCTCAAAAAATTCCAGAAGATTAGTCAAGCCACGGTCGCCCCTTACTCCCCTTGGAATCTTTCTTCCTCTTTGGAAGGAACTGATCCTGCGCTTTCTGTATTATTCCCAGAAATACCTGCCATTGTTGTTCCACTGTCATCCCTGCTAGGGTATCTTTCCAGTCAACTTTGGCCAGCTCCTCATGGCTTCATTGTCCCCTTTGTTCAACTGTAATACTGACACTTCCGATTTTCCCTTCTCCCTCTCATATTGTAAATTAAAACTTATCATATTATGGACACTACCTCCTAATGGCTCCTTTACCTCGAGTTCCCTTATTAAATCCGGTTCATTACACAACACTAAAGTTTCTCCAGCACTTTTGTCTACCACACACTAAATCCAGAATTGCCTTGTCCCTGGTAGGCTCCAGTACAAGCTGTTCTAAGAATCCATCACGGAGGCACTCCACAAACTCCCTTTCTTGGGGTCCAGCACTAACCTGATTTTCCCAGTCAACCTGCATGTTGAAATCTCCCATAACAACCTTTGCAACATGCCAATTTTAACTCTTGATTCAACTTGCACCCTATATCCAGGCTACTGATTGTGGATGATCAGCCACGATAACATTGAATGGCCAAATAGCCTACTCCTGCACCTATTGATTATTGTCTATTGTCTATATTGTTTTTTGGGGACCTGTAGATAACTCCTATTTGGGGGCCTGTAGATAACTCCCATGTCCTATTAGGATTTTTTACCCTTACAATTCATCAGTTCTATCCATTCTGACTCTGCATTTCCTGATTCTATGTCACCCTCGCAAGGGACTAAATTTCATTCCTCAACAACAGAGCTACCCCACCTCCTCTGCCCACCTGTCTGTCTCTTCGAAAAGATGTATACCCTTGAATATTCAGTTCCCAGCCCTGGTCCTCTTGCAGCCATGTCTCTGTAATTCCCAAAACATCATACTTGCCAATTTCTAACTGAGCCTCAAGCTCATCCACTTTATTTCTTACACTTTGTGTGTTCATATATAATACTTTTAATCCATTACTCCCCTCACCTTTCACATCGATGCCTATTTCACTTGGCCATACTCTCCGATCCCTTCCTGAGCTTTCTGCCCCGTTAATTCTGGTGTCTTTCTTAACTTTTCTTATACTCTCTTTCCCTTTAACTCCATCATATCTCCAGTTGGTCTGACCCCTCCCCCAACTATTTAGTTTAAACCCACCCGTGTAGCAGTGGCAAACCTGGTCCCCCTCCTGTTAAGGTGCAACCCGTCCTTTTTGTACCATTCACCCTTCCCCCAAAGCAGATCCCAGTGGTCTACGAATCTAAATTGCTGCCTCCCGCACCAGCTCCTCAGCCACACATTCAGATCCCCTATCTTCCTGTTCCTGCCCTCACCAGCACGAGGAACTGGAAGCAAACTGGAGATAACCTCCCTAGAGGTCCTGCTTTTCAGCCTTCTTCCGGGTTCTCTGAAGTCATGCTGCAGAATGTTTTTCCTCTTCTTCCCAACGTCATTTGTGCCGACATGCACTTCCGGCTGCTCACCTTCACCCTTGCAGTAAGAAGGATGTGGGGATGGGGGGGGGGGGGGGGCGGTGATGGGAGGAAAAAATGATGGGTTAGGACCAGGCACGTGCCGTCAGGGTAGGCAAGGTAGGCAGTGCCTACCCTGAATAAAATTATTAAATGGTAATTATTAAATATAAATAGTAAAGGCACGGGAGAATTATGCTTACCTAAGAGATCGATCTCTTAGGTAGGCATAATTCTCCTGTGCCTATCATCCGCAGTACATTTAACACGCGGACGTATGTGCTACTGCCGTTCCGTCGATGCTGCTTCAAGCCATCAGTGGCAACGGTCTATAAAGGCAGCTGAAATTCTGCCTTTACACCGTGGACTGCGTGCATGTGCTGCGCATGCGCAGTGCAAGTTTCTTTTAAAAGCCGACTGACAGCTCACCGGGGAGCGAACAATCTGCGCATGCGCGGTTTTCAAGATTTTTTTAAAAAGCCGACTGACCAAAGTTATTTACTGCCTACCCTGACTAATTACTCAGGGCACGTGCCTGGTTAGGACTGTTATGGGTAAATAAATAAATGCAAGCATAAGAGGCAATTTAGGCATGGAAATTGTTGATCTTATGGGTGGAATTAAAACATGGCAGGAGAAAGCATCACTGGTAGGAAGAGCATAGATTTCCAAACAATAGCCACGTTCTAAGGAGTTTGAGATGAGTATTGCAATATTTATGGCAGACTTTAATCATCATATAGATTTTTCCATGGATGTACGGAAACTTAATTATTTCTTTTATGTAAAGCACTTTGGTTTCGACGCGAGTTGATTTAAATGTGCTATATAAATAAAATGTACTTACTTACTACTTACTAGATTAGGTTACTTAAGTTTGAACGGGTAAGTATAAGAATAAAATTAATGGAGCATTTGGGATAATTTCCAAGAGCATTGTGTTGTTTTGGCAAGTAAGGGAAACAATTGTTCAGGATCTGATTATTGGTAATAAGGCAGAGCTAAAAATGACCTGAGAGTAAAAGATCTGGTTGGAAGTAATAACCACAGCATGGCAGAATGTTCTATCATCTTGAGTGCGTGAAGATGGGGTTGTAAATATATGTTTAACATAAATAAGGGGAATAACAATGGAATGGGAATATTTGGCTAAAGGGGATTGGGTAAAATTTAGATTTTGGGTGCAACTCATACTTTAAATTGCATGTTTTATTGTCCTTGTGGCAGATCACCAGATAGTTGTTTTATTTGTCACGTTAGCTGCCATGAAAAGATGTCCTTTTTTTTAAAGAGCTATATGATCAAGTCATTATTTCTGCATAGGGTGAAAAAATCCACGAGGATATTTTTGATATTATTGATCGAGAGGCTGATGGAAGTGACAGTTTGGAGGTGAGTCCACACTTGAAATGTATTCTTCCAATCTTACAGCGCGGATAGGGGCCCTGCGGCCCTCCTCATCACTACTGACCTGTCTGGTGCTATTGCCATTTGCCTGCAATTGGTCAGTGCCTCTGCCTTTTCTGTTGCAAATTACTTTCCAAATGACCTTTAATCATTTTGATTAGATCTGCCCCTGATCTGTTAACTATCACCTTCTGTGGAAAAACGTTCTTCTCAGGCTTCCTTTAAATTTCGTACCTTAAACCTGTGCTCACTAGTTCTAGACTCCCCTATCCTGTGAAAATGACTGAGTTTCTACCCTATCTATGCCTCTCATAAGTTTATATACTTCTGAATGAACTTTTTTTTCGCCTTCCATCACAGTGAGGAATGTGGGGGAGTCACTGTGGTGGATGTTTGTGTTAAAATGTATTTTGTGTATCTTGTTGCTCTTTATTGGTATGACTGTATGGCAAATCAAATTCCTCGTATATTGCAAAACATACTTGGCTAATAAAGTATGATTATGATAGCAATATCCTTCTGCGTGCTATATACTGGTGAGAATAAAGCTCGTCTAATCTGACTTCCTGTAACCAGAGACGTAGATTCCAGGCAACATCCTGGTAAATCTCTTCTGCATTTTCTAGTGCTACCACATTCTTCCTATAATGTGACGACCAAAATTATATCATAATACTCCAAGCAAGGTCTAACCATTGTTTTGTACAGCTGCAACATAATGTCCCAATTTTTACACTCCATGCTTGACCTATGAGGTCAAGCAAGTCAAATACCTTGAGTCTGAAGAAGGATCTTGACATAAAACATCACCCATTCCTTCTCTCCAGAGATGCTGCCTGTCCCGCTGAGTTACTCCAGCATTTTGTACCTATCTTAAGTCAAATACCTTTTTCACTACGCTCTCCACCTGTGTTGTCTTTTTCAGACAGCTGTGGAATGCATTCAGAAGGTCTCTGTGTACAATAATGCTCTGCCATTTACTCTACATGCGCAACCGGAGTTTGAATTCACAAGACATTCTTTAATTAAACTCTATGCAGTGGTTCAAATACGTATTGCAGTTCACCAGCAAACACTCAACAGGTCCTCCACAGGTTCAGCAAGGTTCCATTCCTGAGAACTATTTGTAACCCAAATACTTAAGTGGAAATGCAGTCATGAATTAAGAAGGTGCCTGAAGCCCTGCAGCAGCCAGCAAATCCATCCCATTGGTTTCTCAAAAACATTCTGGCATTCATAAGAGGGGTGGACCTATACCTGTTAATTGTTGTATCATTTTATTAAAACACACAAATCTTGCTTACAACCCAATGATATGAACATGAATTGTGCAATTTTAGATAACTAACAACCCCACCATTCCCCACACCCCTCTCTTCTTTGTCTCACTTCGCTGGATGCACACCCATTTCTTTTGCCCTCGCCTTCTCACTCCGTTCCCATCCTCCGATACCCCTTCCTCTGGCTACACATTTTACGCCACACCATTCCTTACTTCACAGTCTTTTGTCTAACCTTTGTCCATCTGCCCATCAAACCCACCACATATATTCACCTGTCACTTGCCTGGAAAAAAACCCATGAGGTTCTGGAGCGGGTCAAGCAGCATCTCTGGAGAACATGGATGAATAGGTGGCCTTTCAGGTCAGGATCTTTCTTCATACAGATTGTGGTGATGGGGAGGAGGAAGAGGAGAAGGACAAAGCCTGGCGAGTGATAGGTGGATGCAGGTAACATAGGCAGATGGTTGGACAGTGGGCAGAGATGAAAAGAAGATAGAACAACACAAAAGAGCTGGCCCTTCAGCCACAATGTCTGTGCTGAACATGATGTCAATAGACAATAGGTGCAGGAGTAGGCCATTCAACCCTTCGAGCCAGCACCGCCATTCAATGTGATCATGGCTGATCATCCCCAATCAGTATCCCGTTCCTGCCTTCTCCCCATATCCCCTGACTCCGCTATCTTTAAGAGCCCTATCTAGCTCTCTCTTGAAAGTATCCAGAGAACCGGCCTCCACCACCCTCTGAGGCAGAGAATTCCACACTCACAGCTCTCTGTGAGAAAAAGTGTTTCCTCGTCTCCGTTCTAAATGGCTTACCCCTTATTCTTAAACTGTGGCCCCTGGTTCTGGACTCCCCCAACATCGGGAACATGTTTCCTGCCTCTTGCATGTTCAAACCCTTAACAATCTTATATGTTTCAATAAGATCCCCTCTCATCCTTCTAAACTCCAGAGTGTACAATCCCAGCTGCTCCATTCTCTCAGCATATGACGGTCCCGCCATCCCGGGAATTAACCTTGTAAACCTACGCTGCACTCCCTCAATAGCAAGAATGTCCTTCCTCAAATTAGGGGACCAAAACTGCACACAATACTCCAGGTGTGGTCTCACTAGGGCTCTGTACAACTGCAGAAGGACCTCTTTGCTCCTATACTCGACTCCTCTTGTTATAAAGGCCAACATGCATTTTGCTTTCTTCACTGCCTGCTGTACCTGAATGCTTACTTTCATATACTGATGAACAAGGACCCCTAGATCCCGTCGTACCTCCCCTTTTCCCAACTTGATGCCATTTAGATAGTAATCTGCCTTCCTGTTTTTGCTACCAAAGTGGATAACCTCACATTTATCCACATTAAACTTCATCTGCCATGCATCTGCCCATTCCCCCAACCTGTCCAAGTCACCCTGCATTCTCAGCATCCTCCTCACAGTTCACACTGCCACCCAGCTTTGTGTCATCTGCAAATTTGCTAATGTTACTTTGAATCCCTTCATCCAAATCATTGATGTATATTGTAAATAGCTGCGGTCCCAGCACCGAGCCTTGCTGTACCTTACTAGTCAGTGCCTGCCATTCTGAAAGGGGCCCGTTAATCCCTACTCTTTGTTTCCTGTCTACCAACCAATTTTCTATCCATGTCAGCACTCTACCCTCAATACCATGTGCCCTAATTTTTCCCACTAATCTCCTATGTGGGACCTTATCAAATGCTTTCTGAAAGTCCAGGTACACTACATCCACTGACTGTCCCTTGTCCATTTTCCTAGTTACATCCTCAAAAAATTCCAGAAGATTAGTCAAGCATGATTTCCCCTTCGTAAATCCATGCTGACTCGGACCGATCCTGTTACTGCTATCCAAATGTTCGGCTATCACATCTTTTATAATTGATTCCAGCCACCGATGTCAGGCTAACTGATCTATAGTTCCCTGTTTTCTCTCTCCCGCCTTTCTTAAAAAGTAGGATAACATTAGCTACCCTCCAATCCACAGGAACTGAACCTGGATCTACAGAACATTGGAAAATTATCACCAATGCATCCACGATTTCTAGAGCCACTTCCTTAAGTACCCTGGGATGCAGACCATCAGGCCCTGGGGATTTATCAGCCTTCAGTCCCATCAGTCTACCCAACACCATTTCCTGTCTAATGTGGATTTCCTTCAGTTCCTCCGTCACCCCAGATCCTCTGGCCACTACTATATCATGAAGATTGTTTGTGTCTTCTTTAGTGAAGACAGAGCCAAAGTACCTGTTCAACTCATCTGCCATTTCCTTGTTCCCCATAATAAATTCACCTTTTTCGGTCTTCAAGGGTCCAACTTTGGTCTTAACTAATTTTTTCCTCTTCACATACTTAAAGCTTTTACTATCCTCCTTTATATTCTTGGCTAGCTTACCTTCGTACCTCATCTTTTCTCCCCGTATTTTCTTTTTAGTTATCTTATGTTGCTCTTTAAACATTACCCAATCCTCTTGCTTCCCGCTCATCTTTGCTACATTGTACTTCTTCTCTTTTATTTTTATACTGCCCCTGACGTCCCTTGTCAGCCACGGCCGCCCCTTACTCCCCTTGGAACCTTTCTTCCTCCTAGGAATGAACTGATCCTGCACCTTCTGCATTATTCCTAGAAATACCTGCCATTGTTGTTCCACTGTCATCCCTGCTAGTGTATCTTTCCAGTCAACGTTGGCCAGCTCCTCCCTCATGGCCCCATAGTCCCCTTTATTCAACTGTAACACTGACACCTCTGATCTACCCTTCTCCCTCTCTATTTGTAGATTAAACAAAACCATATTTTGGTCACTATCTCCTAATGGCTCATTAACCTCGATGTCCTTTATCAAATCCGGTTCATTACATAACACTAAATCCAGAATTGCCTTCTCCCTGGTAGGCTCCAATACAAGCTGCTCTAAGAATCCATCACAAAGGCACTCTACAAAGTCCCTTTCTTGGGGTCCAGTACCAACCTGATTTTCCCAGTCTACCTGCATGTTGAAATCTCCCATAACAACCACAGCATTACCGTTGCTACATGCCAATTTTAACTCCTGATTCAACTTGCACCCTTTGTCCAGGCTACTGTTTGGGGGCCTGTAGATGTCCCATTAGGGTCTTTTTACCCTCATAATTCCTTAGTTCTATCCATACTGACTCCACATCTCCTGTTTCAATGTCACCCCATGCAAGTGACTGAATTTCATTCCTCACCAACAGAGCTACCCCACCCCCTCTGCCCACCTGTCTGTCTTTTCGATAGGAGGTATACCCTTGAATATTCAGTTCCCAGCCCTGGCTCTCTTGCAGCCATGTCTCTGTAATTCCCACAACATCAGACTTGCCAATTTCTAACTGAGCCTCAAGTTCGTCCACTTTATTTCTTATACTTCGCGCATTCATATACAACACTCTGACCTCCGTATTCACGTCACCGCTCGCAATTGGCCCTGACCTTACTCTTTTATCCCTTCTCGAACTTTCCTTCCCATTAATTCGAGAATCTTTTGTAATTTTTCCTGTAGTCACTTCCCTTTCAACTTCATCTTTATACTCCCAATTTGTCAATCCCTCCCCCCCCCCCCACTATTTAGTTTAAACCCACACGTGTAGCCCTAGCAAACCTGCCTGCCAGAAGTCCTGCCTTTCAGTCTTCTTCCTAACTCTCTGAACTCGCGTTGCAGAACCTCCTTCCTCTTCTTCCCGATGTTGTTTGTGCCTACGTGCACAACTACTGCCGGCTGTTCATCTTCTCTCTCTCGAGGATGTTCTGAATTCGGCTCGTGACATCCTGAACCCTGGCACCAGGGAGGCAACAGACCATCCTCGCTTCTCGTCTGCTGCCACAGAATCTTCTGTCTGCTCCTCGGACAATGGAGTCACCCACCACTATGGCTCTACCCGACGCCGGTCGAGTCCCATCTCTAGGATTGGAGCCACCGATGTGTCCGCCGCTCGGACTGGAAACATCATCTCCCCAGACAGTTCCCAAAAGGGCGTACCTGTTTTCATTAGGCACAGCCACCTGGATCTCCTGGACTCCACGATTACCACCCTTTCTCTCAGTCATCTCTCATCTACGTGCACATAATCCATATCCTTCCATTCCTTGCATATTCATATGTCTATCCAAAAGTCTCTTAAATCCCACTATAGTATCTGCCTCAACCACCAACCCCGGCAGCACGTTCGTAGCGTTTATCAGCCTTTGTGTAGAAAAAGTTGCCCCACACATCTCCTTTAAGCTTTATCTCTCTCACCTTAAAGCTATGCCCTCGAGTATTTGATATTTCCATCCTGGAAAAAGGTTCTGACTGTCTACCCTATCTATGCCTCTCATAATATTGTATATTTCTATCAAGTGTCCCTACAGCCTCCAGCGTTCCAGAGGTAATAATCCAAGTCTGTCCAACCTCTCCCTGTAGCTAATACCTCCTAATCCAGGCATCATTCTGGTAAACATCCTCTACACCCTTTCCAAAGGCTCCACATCCTTCCAGAACTTAATGCAATACTCCAAATGCGGCCAAACCCAAGTCCTAGAAAGCTGCATCATGACTTCCTGACTCTTGTACTCAATGCCCTGACCTATAAACGTAAACATACCATATGCCTTTTTTTACCACTATCTACTTGTGTTGCCACTTTCAGGGAGCTAGATTTCAACTTTGAATCAATTCCATGAAACTAGTTATTTAAATGAAGTTTCAATCATTTTTTATCCTGTTTTCACCCACAGGGTTTTGTTCTATGTCATTCCATTGCTGGTGGGACAGGTTCTGGTTTGGGTTCCTACCTCTTGGAGAAGTTAAATGACAGGTGAGTAACATGCACTTATTGTGAATATTTGTCACTGTTGTAGACTGAGATTGGAATTGGAAGGCTTGGAAGCAGTACACAAGTCTTAAGACATTAGTTTATTAAAGTAATGGTCGCCATACTGCAGGAAGGATATAACTAAGCTGGATGCAAAATAATTCACAATGTTGTTGCTGGGACTGGAGTGCTTGAGTTATCCAGGCTGGATAGGCTGGGACTGTTTCCCTTGTAGCAAGGGATGCTAAGGGATGCATATATAGTCATGAGGGGCATAGATAAAGTGGGTGGGCACAGTGTAAAACTAGAGCGCATAGGTTTAAAGTGGGCGAGGAAAGATTTAATCAGGTCCTGAGAGGCAACCTTTTCATATAAAGGGTGGTGGTTATATGGAATGAGTTGCTCGAGGAAATGGCAGAAGAAGGTATAATTATGTTTAAAAGACATTTGAACAGGTTTATTGATCGGAAAGGTTTGGAGGGATATGGGACTAGCTCAGGAAGGCACCTT
>CM075986.1:5119376-5184402 GCA_038087875.1 Malacoraja senta
CTTTTAATAAAATCTGACGTGCATTTTAACCACGTGATTTTTTTACTATTACAACTCTCAAATTGTGGTGTACAGAGGCAAATAAATAAATGATGAGTCTTTGTCCCAAACATTATGGAGGGCACTGTGCATGATAAACCATCAATAACCAATACCAGATATATTTACCTTGTTTAATGAGAATCTAGTTAGTTTTGTCTCTAATTCTGTTCACTGATTCTATGCTACTTTTGTTCAAAGGGAGGGATAGATAATTACAACTCTCTAATTTTTAAAACTAGCGCATCTTTTGTCCTCAGGTGGCAAGTGTACGTAAAACTACAGTCCTGGATGTCATGCGGAGACTGTTGCAACCAAAGAATGTGATGGTGTCCACTGGCAGAGACAGGCAAACTAACCACTGTTACATTGCCATCCTCAACATTATCCAAGGGGAAGTGGACCCTACTCAGGTAAGAATATAGATTCAGGTTAGAACCACATTAAGGAAAGGGTGAGTATATAGACTCTCCACATCCATAAAGGCAACACTCAACCTCCTCTTGGCAAATGACTGAAGTATCAGTGGGGGTACACTTTGAGAACCGTGACCATAATTCTATTAATTTAAAAATAGTTGTGGAGAGAGGGTGCACTAATATATTAAAATCTAAATTGGTGAAAGGCTGATTTTGATGGTATTAGAAAGGACCTTGATTGATTGGGAAAGGCTGTTACCATGTAAATGAAAGTAGGGTCAGTTACTGAAATGTGCAAAGAAATGGCAGATACAGTTTACTCCTCAAGCAGGGTCTGATGAAGGGTCTCAATTCGAAACGTCACCTATTCCTTTTCTCCAGAAATGCAGCCTAACTGCCAGCATTTTGTGTGTACCATCATTTTTTTCAAGCAAGTTGGTTGAATGTAAAAGAAAATACAGATAATGGCAACACCTTTAATAACATTGACGTGCAGGGATCTTGGGACCCAAATCCATAACCCCCGCACCAAACGTGGCAGCATGAGAGAGTAGAGTGGGAAAGAAGGCATCGGTATGCTTGCCTTCATCGGTTCACAGATGACATGAAGACTGGTAGAGTTATTGAAGATGTGAAAGCTAGTCGTGGGCTGCAGGGAGATATCCATGGCGATGACATGGGCTGAAAATGGCAGATAATGTTTAATACAAATTAATATGGTTATGCAATTTGGGAGCACTAATGAGGTTAGGACACATACCATGAATGGGTCTTGGGGGTACTGAGGAACACGGAGACCTGAGGGTGGCAATGCAGTTGAGCGATGTCAATAGGAATGCATATGGGATACTGCCCTTCATCAGTCAGGGCATTAAATACATGTCAGGAGGTTATGCTCTGATTTTACATCCAGTACTCCAGCTGAGATCTGATTAGTTCTGATCACCACACTATAGGATGTGATAACACTCAGGAGGGTGCAGAGGAGATTCACCGGGATGTTGCCTGGGGTAGTTGATCAGGGTGGGGGTCAGTGCACCTTTTAGTGCTGACGGATTGCTGGGCTGTCAGAGGGGCGATACTGGTTCACAATTAGGAACAGTTTCAAGGTAGTGGTGATCAATTAGTTTCCTTCCATGTAGAGGTAAAAACATCTGTAGAAAAGAGTAGGAACTTTTTCTGATGCCTAGGCAATAATCATCAACTAACAGCAACAAGATGTTTCTCATCGTCTTGTGTCTGGTATTTACTGCCCTGTAATTGCTTGTCACTAAAGAGCACTTTAAAGAAAAGTGCATAAGAACGAACTGCAGATACTGGTTTAAATTGAAGGTAGACACAAAATGCTGGAGTAACTCAGCGGGTGAGCCAGCATCTCTGGAGAGAAGGAATGGGCGATGTTTCGAGTCGAGACCCTTCTTCAACAGATGCAAAAAGATTATGTTTTCACTCTAAGCCACGTTCTTTATATAGGTCCATAAAAGTCTGCAAAGAATACGAGAGCGAAAATTGGCCAACTTCATACCGTGGGGACCAGCCAGTATTCAGGTGGCATTGTCACGGAAGTCTCCATACCTGCCATCAGCTCACCGTGTCAGTGGGCTTATGATGGCCAATCATACCAGCATCTCCTCAGTAAGTATCAGTATCTTTGTGGTTGCAGGTGACAGTTCTAATAGTTTGACTCTTATTGTCTGGCAATGAGTGTTTATATTTATATGATTAAATTGTTGATGTACAGTGAAAAGTGAAATAAATGACTGAGTGTAAAGAACACTTTATAAACAAATTCTGTTCAACAAGATAGTAACTTGGGTTAGATCTAGCACCCACTGGTACATTGGCTGAGCTCACTGGTCACTTGCTGTTGGGAGAGCACCATTCCTTGCAGTGTGCTGCCAGGGGTGGAAAGTCCCAACAAATCAGCCATTCTGGCTTGCTTGACTCGGAATGGCCTTGAAACCTTTGAAGCCCTGTCCCCATACTGTACTTTATCATGTATGTATACATTCAAAACAAATGTTGACTAGTTCTAATCCTGCTGCCTAGAATGAGGGATTTGGCTGTGTTGCTCTTTTCTGGGTATATATGTTTCAAGAGACCATGAATGGATTGGATGTACATTCCAGCCAACAAGATTAGAACTGTTGACAAAAGTTTTGGTTGAATGTTATAAAGCACCATATGAAACCTGCCCTGTATAAAATGTTCAGTGTGAAAACACTGATTCATAGTAAAAAAATATTGAACATCCGAGAATTAAATAAGGGGTTTGACATTAAAGAGTTCCATACTAAAACAACTGTGAAACCATTCTGCACCTTAATGTAACATGCGTTTGATTTTATGGGATTATTAAGGGTTTTCTCTTCATCCCACAGTTATTTGAAAAAACCAGCAGACAGTATGATAAACTCAGAAAGAGAGAAGCATTCTTAGAACAATTTCGCAAAGAGGACATATTTAAGGAGAGTTTTGATGAACTGGATAATTCCCGGGAGATTGTCCAGCAGTTAATTGATGAATATCATGCTGCAACTCGCCCCGACTACATTTCCTGGGGTGCACAGCAGCAGTGACACAGACCGCTGCTTGATGAGGGTTTGTTTACAGCTGCACATTCCATCATTATATGCTGATAAGTCGACTCTATTAACATTTCTGTTTATCCTTTGTGAAGTGACTAACTGGAATATGGTGAATAAGCAGGATAGCCAGGCTTAGACCTGCAGGCTCCTTTGCGAAATGAACATCTTTGCTGAATATCACCGCCCTGTTCCTTCCCTTGACATGTTTCAAGGAAGATTCCAGGTGACAACTAGTGATGGAGACATTGATCAGAAAGTTTAGTTGTATGACTGTTCGTTCAGGTCAGTGATTCACCAACATATCTGCACATTTGATTGTCATGTTGGTGTGAGCCTGGAGTCGCCCCAGTGAGTTAGTATATAGTGTGCAGTCAAACCCTTGTGGTAACAGGTCATTGACTGTATTCCTACAGTTCTGGAAATACTTCCACTCACAACAGTTTATTGTAAAAATAAGCATTTTTGGTTAAAGTCTTTCCCCTTCATTTTAATCCAGAATTGGATAGTTTAATTTGTAAATGTACCATTTATTTTAATATGGGATTAGTTTTATAAATGTTGTGCAGTAGTAGTATCTGGCCTTGTACAGGTGGGTGAGCAAGGCAAGGTAACAGATTGCATCCATTGCCTGCTATTGTAACTATTTGCCTGCTTGAACACTCGATCATTAGATGTTGCTTCTCCTGCGATGTCCAACACCTCTCTGCTCACTTAACCAAGCACTCAGATTAGTAAATGCTTCAGGAAATTACAATTCTACTCATTTAGGCTAACATTGGCTAGTGTTTTACTTTGATCACCATTCTTTGGGTTTCCGGGTAGTGTTAAAATGTCTTCATCACGACACCTACTAATGAAGGCAATTTTAAAGATGATTCGAAAAAAGTTTCAGAAATGTTTAGCTTGTGCTTTCAGTGTTGTAGCTGGGAACGTGATCTGAAGGTTGTAGAATGCATGATTAAGAGACCTGTTTAACAGTTGCTAATAAAATAGTTTTTTTTATTGAATGGTAGTTTTTGCATATCCTATAAAATGCACATTATTGTTGTGAATTTCAGTTAGTATCTCACAATTTGTTAATGATTATTTGATTTCATCTTTGTCCAGCAGCAATAAATGAAAGTTTACTTAAAGGACAGTTAATGTAGATGATTAATGTTTAGTAATGTCACGTGCACTGAGGTACAGTGAAAGGCTTGGTTTTACATGCTGTCCAATAGAATCAGATAATAGTACACATAAATATAATCATATCAAACTCAAGTACAACAGGTAGAGAGGAAGGGAAAGATATTGAGTGCAGAATATAGTTCTTAGCATCACAGCGTACCAGTGAGTTAGTTAGTGGGCAATTAGCAGGTGAGTTATACATGAGGCCAAATTGCTGAATCTGGGAGGCAGGTCCACAATTGTCGGCACGTACCAGCTTTTCAGTCTTGAGGGTGGATACAGCAGGAGTGTAGACCACATGTTCTGCTCTCTGAGATCCTATACACACCAGCTATCTCCAGCTTCATCCAGACCACCTGACTCAGCACATTGCAGGGATAGATGAGACTTGGAAAGTGATCTGGTTCTGTACCAACAGAAATAGTGAATTGGACTGTTCCTCTGTAAATTGCCCAACATGATATTGGGGAATTGCTGTCTTACCCGAGTGGGTTTGTTGTCATTATCTAGATTTCTTCTATGACGCTAAATCACCTGACTTGAACACTGCTTCATACCTCTGGGTTGTAAGCTGCCCAAGCGAAACATGAATGATCCCACTTCTGTATGCTATATGCTAGGGCCAATTTAAAGTAGGCAGATAACCTACAAACCTTCACAACTTTGGAATGTGGGAAGAAACTGGAGCACCCAGATAAAACCAACATGATCACAGAATGTGCAAACTCCACACAGACAGCACTGATCAAACCTGATCTCTGGCACTATGAGGCAGCAGCTCTACTACTGCACCTCTGTTTCTTAGGTAAAGCAAGCTTGCCCTTACATGATATTTTCTAGGGACTGTGCATTGAGCAGTAGGATAGCTGTGAGGGAGGGAGTGGGGTTGTATGATGCTTGATGCATACTGGGAGACGGCCCAGTGACCATGTTTCCAGGCACAGTCGACACCTCGCCACTACCTCCCGGTGGCCCACACGGACCCTGCGTGTCCTGGGGCCTTTGAGGAATATAAAGCAAAGAGGGAAGAACTCAGTTGGGCAATTAGAAGAGCCAGGGGAAGGTTTTGGTGTCAAATTAAAGATAATCCCAAGGCTTTTTATACTGACATATAAAATAAGAGGGTAACTCGAGGATAAAGATATGAATTTGTGCTTGGTCTGGCAATGTAGGTGAGGCACTAAACATGCACTTTGCATCTGTTTTCACTAAGGAGTGGAACATGGAGGACAGTGTGGTCAGTGTGGAGAACACTTGTATGCAAGGGCAATGTGAGTTTAAGAAAGCAGAGGTGTGGGGGATCTTGAAGAGCATTAACGTGGATGAATCCCCAGGATGTGAGACAATATTCCAGGTTATTGAGGCAAGAGAGGAGATTCCGGGAACCTTAACGAATACCTTTGCATCTTCTCTAGCCACAGCCGAGGTCTGGAGAGTAGCTAATGTTCCTTTTTTTAAGTAGGTGAAGTAGAGTGAAACAATAGCCGGTGAGCCTCGCGTCAATGGAAGGGAAGCTATTTGAGAGGCTTCTTCAGGATAGGATTTACTCTCACCTGGAAGGGAATGGGTTAATTAGAAACAGTCAGCTTGTATTTGTACGCAGCAGGTCGTGCTTTACTATCTTGATCAAGGAGGTGATGAAGGTGATTGATGAGAGTAGAGTGTGGATGGTATCTACATGGTAATGCATTTGATAAAGGTCCACATACTGGGCTGATCCAGAAGATTAAGATGCATGGGGCTAACAATGACTTTGTGGTATAGATTCATAACTGGCTTACTGATAGAAGACAGAGCAACCCTCTGTCCATCATCATGGAAAGATCATGTTCAGGCTGGAGCTCTGACTAGTGGAGTTCCGCAATGATCTGTGCTGGGGCCTCTGCTGTTTGTGATATATATAAATGACCTGGACATAAACGCAGATGGGTTGTTTAGTAAATTTACAAATTACACCAAGATCTCTGGAGTCGCGCACTGTCTAGAAGGCTGTCAAATTATACCACGGCACATAGATCAGCTACAGAAATGGAGATATGTCAGATAGTCTAATCCGAGCAAGTGTTGCACTCTGGGAGGTCAAATGTAAGGGGAAATTATACAATTAATGGCAAGACTCTTAACAGCATTGATGAACAGAGAGATGGATAGACTTGGATTGTTTTCTCTGGAATGCCAGAGGTTTTATGCGAGACTTAATAGAAGTATATAAAATTATGAGAGGCATAGATAGGGGAGACAGAATCCTTTTCCCAGATTTGAAATACCAAATACAAAAGGGCATATCTTTAAGGTGAGAGGGGCAAAGTTTAAAGGAGATATGCGGGGCAAGTATTTTTACACAGAGGGTGGTGAGTGAAGGCAAATACGATGGCAGCTTTTCAGAAACGTTTGGATAGGCACATGGATATGCAGGGAACGATGGGAAATCTATTAGGTACAGGCAGATAAAGAGGTGGTCTTTGCATCATGTTCGGCAAAGACATTGCAGGCCAAAGGACCTGTTCCTGTGCTGTTCTGTTCTATTCCACGGGCAACAACTCTCCTATCAGGGAGAATGCCCAATCACCTGCCCTTGCCATCTTCTGCTTTGCCATGGCTTACTGCATCTATATTCTGGGGTTATTAAAAACTTATCAGGTCCATCACATGAGTAGGAGTGGTTGACAAATAGGTTAGTGATTTGTGACAGTACCAACTGTCTTGCCTCTGACATTCCAAACTTTTCCACCATTAAATCGGCACAAGTCAGAATATGGGCAAGTAGTGGAACTCCACCAGTCAGTGCTGTGGGTGCATCTTCAACAGAATGACAGATAGCTCAATATTCTTCAGGAATGAGAATTGAATTCTAGCCTTGCCACCGATGTACACATTTCAAAAATAAATGTAATAATAATTAGATAATAAATTTAAAAAGTTGCAAAAAATGAATGTAAACAATATTGTCAATACTTGCACATCCACCTTATCTGAGATTGAACCTGAATTAAAAATATCAACAAGCATCTGCATATCTGCAGTATTTTGATCAAGTAGCTTGGTAATAAATCAGTGTTAATGATGAAAGTGCTTGACCCTGCTCAGCCCTGGTTCCTGAAGATGAACAAATGTATGCATGTACATTGGACTTGTCAATTGAATAATATTGTGGGAGCTCGTTTGTATACGATGTGTCCATACATTGGATGTTTGTAACCCTGGAAGAGGCTGTTGATATGTCCACGCCCATAAATGTAATGCAACTAATTTTCTGGTAAAACAGTAAGTTGTTTTAATCTTGAAAGCTGTTACATAGTGCAATGGGTGTACATGAAAGAGAAATGAAATGTAGAGAACTAAATTTAAAGAAGCTATTCTATTATAAAGCAAGTTTACAGTTAGATGGTGAGGTTGTCCCTGTAAAACGAAAGCTGCCAGCAGCTTGGGCTGAGAACTCCACACCTGAAGCTGTTCAGGTTTGGGCAAACTGGTGCAATATGTCACCAACTGCTCCAGGGAACCTCCTCCTTGTTTTACGTTGATTGTTCAGCTTGTGCCAAATCAAACAAGAAACGAGTTCCTGACTGATTCAGCTCCCTGACACCACTGATGCTTGAACTGCTTGCTTGTTGTTAATGTTGTACTGGGTTACAATGCTTCAGCTTGGAAGAGGAAGATAACATTCACAGTCTTTTCCTTATCTCTGGCAGGGCACTAGTGACAATCTAGCCTCAGCCCAATTTATATGATGTGTTGCAATCCACTTGCAACACATCACCTTGTCCAAAATTGACCGAGAAAGTAATTCCTTTGTAAACAATAAAACAAAAGTGCTGGAGGAACTCAGTGGGTCAGGCAGTCTCCCTACCCAAAATGTCTCCACTGTCCACAGATGCAGCCTGACACACTGAGTTCCTCTAGCACTTTTCTGTTTACTCACAATTCCAGCATCTGTGATTTCTTGTGTCACTAATTCCTTTAAAATCTCTTAACTACTTTGCAGAGGTTTGGAGCCGGTAACTGGTGTTTACAGGTTTTGTTCTGCTGATGAGATATCAGACACACATGGTGACCAATGTAGGTGAGGGAATTTCTACACTGTATCTTCCCATCCAGACTGGTTTGTGGATTAAACTGTGATTCCCCTTCCCCAAGGCTTCTATTTGAGTTCATGGTCCTCCAATAGTTGAGGGGCATTAGTTGGACACCTGAGAATTAGTGCTTTCGATAAATGAACAACACATTTAAAAAGTTGTGCTGTATGTCAGATCATGTCTGAAATGCCTGAATCTTCGAGCATCTGTTTACTGTGATCCACAGAAATTTGAATGTTTGCACGCTGCATTGCAGAGCATGGAGACTCCGAGGTCACCCTGAGTGAGCCCTGGACAATTGCAGTGGATATCCCTGAAAGGGGCAACCCCCTGCAGTGACCCACACAGAAGCTGTTGGTATATATAATGGTTGGTAATAAGGCACTCTGAGGCAAGGCTTGCTGCATAGATATGGAGGCCTACTGATGCAGTAGTAAACAGAATTGACAAAAATCTTGCCAAAAATATCTCTCTTGTACTTTTGGTTTTCTGTGCCTGCTAAGGACCAGTCCGCTCTGTGTTGAAGCCTTTGTCTGGTGTGTAGTGGGGCCGGACCAGCCAGCTGACCGGCGAGGTGTGTTTTATCTGATAATCTCCGGTTCGGGTCCGTGTTCGGGTTCTGACGTGGTTGGCACTGTAGATCTTCATTACTTCAGCAATCTCTTGGACCTAAAGATTACAAAACAGAGAGCATAGCAATAATTCACAGACTGCTGGGAGAGGCTGGAGACGGGTCTGTGGCCAAAGGAATTTGCAGATGACTCACAGGTTGGTGGTGTTGATGGTGAGGAGCAGCCTTGGAGTCTTTATTCGGCAGGGCATAGAATAGATGATCTTGAAGGCTGGGTCAACTTTATAAAACACTGTGTAGGAAGGAACTGGTTCAAACTGAAGATAGACACAAAAAGGTGAAGTAACTCAGCGGGTCAGACATCATCCATGAAGGGTCTCGACCTGAAACGTCACCTGTTTTTTCTCCAGAGATGCTGTCTGACCCCCTGAGTTACTCCAGCTTTTTGTGTCTACCTTCTCTGTGTAAAACACTGGTTGGGCCACATGGGGAGCACTGTGACCAGTTCAGGTCAGTCGGCAGTGAAAGGGTTCCTGTGTCCCCTCCAGAACGGGTCACCGTTCTCCACATGAGTGAACCAGTGTTTTATAAAGTTGACCTACCCTTCCTCCCAATGTGATTGGAGAGATACAGAGTAATTTCTTTAGTCAGAGGGTGGTGAATCTGGAATTCTTTGCCATAAAGGCTGTGGAGGCTGTCAATGGATATTTTTATGGTAGAGATAGATAGATTCTTGATTAGTACAGGTGTTAGGGGTTATGGGGAGAAGGCAGGAGAATTGGAGTTGAGGGAAATATAGATCAGCCATGATTGAATGACCGAGTAGACTTGCTGAGCTGAATAGCCTAATTCTGCTCCTATCACATGAACTTATTACATTTATTCAAGACTAAGTTAGAGATTTGGATTAGGGGCGAGTCAAGGATTCACAGGTGTGAAGTGGATCCTGCAGCCTTGATGTTTTTGACTAAGAGTGGTGACTTGCCATGTGTGTTTCGGTGAAATCTGTCAGAATAGTTGCATTTATAAATAGCAATTGGGCACAATACCTTACAAGATTCGAGCAAAAGATGCCTTTTACTGAGAGTAATTTTGAATGTGTTTGTATCTGTTGCTTCAAACGCTGACATCTGCTGGTAATCAAAACTCTCCACGGACTCGGTCTCTCCCTGTTTATACAGACACACACCCTTCGTTCCGATCGCTAGCCACCGAGGCTCTGGGCACCCAGCACAACTCTGCAAGCAGTTGGAGCAGAATATCACAATCTGTTGTGTTTCGTGAGCGTATTGCCGCACCAACCCCATCCAGTAGAACATTAACAGCAGACCAAGGCCAACGTTCTCATGGGGAATTCCTGCAAGTGCTATTCAAGCAGGTCTGGCTTGGAATCCAGTTAAGGTCATAGAGTCATAGATTAATACATCCTCAACGACCTCCTCTGGCAGCTTGTTCCATACACCCACCACCCCCTGTGTGCGGGGATGTAAGTGGATGGTTAATGAGGAGAAAAACCAAGCAGGAAACACAAGTTAGAAAATTACTAAATAAATCAGCAAAGGTAAGGAGTAAACAATTAAAGTACAGGAAATTGTTAAAAGGACAAAATTAAAAATATATATTGACATTACATTCACAACAAGGTAGAAAAATGAGTGGTGCTATGAATGCACCTGACAGTATGGTGGTGAGGTAGAGACTCACAATATTAAGAAATAGTCTCGGGTTGTACTGGGGACTTGGGCTTTTGTTTAGTATAAAATTATACTGAAAAAATCTGTCAGTGGCTACAAGGAAAAATTAAAGATATCGAACGTAGATCAGTTTAACGATGTCATGTTCGGCACAAACATTGTGGGCCGAAGGGCCCGTTCCTGTTTGTGCCAAACATGACATCGTTAAACTGATGTCAACTGCCTGCACATGATCCATATCCCTCTATTCTGTGCACTTCCATGTGCCGATCTAAAAGCTTCTTAAACACCACTGAAATGTCCGCCTCCACCAGCCCTGGCAGCACATTCTAGGCCCCCACCACTCTGTAAAAAAACTTGCCCCGCACATCTCCATTAAACTTCCCCCCTCTCATCTTATACATTAGCTATGACCTCTAATGGTGAACATTTCCACCCTGGGAAAAATGGTTCTGTCTGTTTCCCCTATCTGTGCCTCTGTGCCTATATGTACAGCAGGAATTGGTGCTGGACCTGTCTGCCTGTAGCTCAGGCCCTCGAGTCCCGGTAACGTTTACTCTGCAGTGTAGACATTAGTGAAGCTAAGGTATGAGGGAGTGAACTCACCGTGATCGCCCTCACTTGGAAGATCGAGGCTCCGCAGCCTCCCCACTGGCGCACGATGCCCAGGTAGGTGGCGATGGCGTCCGTGCGGTTCATGCCTCTCAGCCGCTGCCAGCGCTCGGCAATGCTGGCCAGAGCCGCTGCCGCCTCCTCCTCCCGCTGCCGCTGCAGTTTGTGGCCCGGCCCCGGTCCCTGGGCCCCCACCCATCGGGCCCCCAGCCCCCGGGGCCACAGTGTGGGCAGCAGGCGGCTCCACTCCGGGCCCTGGGCTTCCGGCCGGAGTGCTGCGGGCAGAGTGCTGACTGGGAACATCTGGTGGAGTGCGGGCAGTGGTTGGAGGCTGAAGCTGCCAGCTGTGGCCTGGAGCCTCAGGGTGGCCAGTGTGAGCAGCGTGTCAGTGGACGCGGGGAGGCAGCCGCGAACAACCATCCGGTGGGCCTGAAGAGACAGAGCAAGAGTCCGGATCAGCTCTCCCGGAGTCTGGATCAGCGGTCCGGGAGTCCAGCTAGTCTGGATCAGCCGTCTGCTGCCAGTGAACGGACCACTGGGCTAAACAGTAGCCATGCCCAGGCATCTGTCACCAGGACCCGATCAAGAGCACCCTTTAGTGGGCAGGACTGGGGCAAGAGGTGGGTTGGGCACTGGGGGGAGAGGGGTGTCCCGGGTGCTGGCAGAGGGGGGAGGGGCGAGATGAGGGATGTGGGGGTCATCACCCCTCTGTGTGAACAACCCGTCCCTCAAATCTCCCTCGTCACCTTAAACTCATGCCCTCGAGTTCTAGACTCCCCTGCCCAAGCAAGAATAATTTGATCTATCCTATAATTGTATGTACTATAAAATCACTCCTTGGCATCTTACGCTCCAGTGAGAATAACCCCAGCCGATCCGATCTCTCTTTAGAACTACAGCACTCCATTCCAGAAATCTTCCCAGGGAATCTCATCTGCAGACTCCCTACATTACCTGGATTACATTCCATCTGCCACCACCTTGCCCAACTCTGATCCATGTCCCACTGTATCCCTCAACAAACTTCAGCACCACCATTTTAATGAATCAAACGACAGTCTCCTGCATCGAGGATCCTACCTATAGCCCACCAGTAGGTACAGATTTACAGTCCGAAGGCAACCATCTACCACTACCCTCTGCCTCCAATCATCAAACCAAATCTGGGTCCAACCCACCTTGTATCCTAGGTAGACAAAATGCTGGAGTAACTCAGCGGGACAGGCAGCATCTCTGGAGAGAAGGAATGGGTAACGTTTCGGGTCGAGGCCCTTCCTCAGATCTTGTATCCCATGTGCTTTACCCCTCTGGAGCAGCCTATCAAGAGGGACCTTGTCTCATAAACCTGATTGAATTTTTTGAGGAGGTAACCAAGGAGATTGAGGAAGTCAGGACAGTAGATATTGTGTATACGGACTTTAGTAAGGCTTTTGACAAGGCCCTGCACGGTAGATTGGTCCTAGGATAGATGGTCAGAACTATTTACACATGAAAGGGACCTGAAACCAGAGGGCGAGATGGGAGAAATTTACATCAGATTTGGAGGATAGGTTTTCCACACAGTGGTGAATATTTGGATGGAGCTACCAAGGTAAGTGGGAGAGGTTTTGTGTAGGATGGAACTGCAGATGCTGGTTTACATCGAAGATAGACACAAACTCAGTAGCTGCTCGGCCGGACAGGCGACTTCTCTGGAGAACATGGATAGGTGACGTTTCACAGAGTGCTGGAGCTACTCAGCGGGACAGGCAGCATCTCTGAAAGTTTTGGACAGGTTCATGGACAGGAAATGTTGAGCAGATTGTGGGACAATGCAGGCAAATGGGACTAGCAGTGATGGGTTGGGCTGAAGGGCCGTCTCTGTGGTCTATACCTCCGTGACTTTCTATGACTGTGTAATGGCAATGCTATTGTCCGCTCTTGCCCGTTGTTTTTGGCCGTTGCCAGGACCTTCCAAGGCACAGCGATTATTTACCAAGCACAAGCCCATGCCCGAGTGTTAGAGTAACAATCACTAGCATATTAAAGCTTGTGCTTCCGTTGGTCAGGCAAGGCCACTCTTGTTCACCCGCATTTAATGTCATGTCCGTCTGGACTTGTGTCACGTACACAATGGACAAAGGAATACCATTTGGCCTGTTGATATTCCGTTGTAAGGAATGAGTATGGAGAAGCAGGGTGTTGGGAACAGACACTGGTCAGTTAACTAGTGGTGGGATGGGAAGACCAACCTGCTCAAAGACAAGGCTGAGCTCGATGTTGCTCTGGGGAGCATCAGGATCCAGGATACAGAGGATCCTGAAGCAAAGTCTCCACTGAGAGTCTGGTTCATCCACGGACACAGAGAATCTGGAAAACAAACAAACGTAACTTCAAACTCAGCCGTGTCCCTGCACTGGTAGCTCCTCCAGCACTTCACACATTCTGGTGAAGAACATTACGTTTGCATTTTCACTTGTTTACACTCTGGAACTTTCTCTGTTTTTGACATTTTTGTTGACATTCTTGGCCACAGCCAATCACACGATGCCTCATCTTCCCTTCCCTCCAGACTCATTGAGCCCTTTCTCCCCAGGCCTCCCCCCCCCTCACTTCTTACCCTCCCCAGCACACCCCCTCCCCCTCCCTCATAGCCCTCCCCCTCCCCACTTCCTCCCCCCCTCTTGCTACTAATGTAGACATAGATGACTTTGGGATTCTCCTTAATTCTACTTGCCTGGGTCATTTCTTGGCCGCTTATTGCTCTGCTAATTTCTTTCGTATGTTCTCATAGTTATGGAATCTTAGAGATACAGCCAGAAAACAGGCCCTTCAGCCTAACATGCCCATGCTAGCTGCCTAAGAGCTAATCCCACCTTCCAGTGCCTGGTCCATTTCTCTCCAAACTTTGTCTATCACGTAACTCTCCAAAGTTTCTTTTAAATACACAATTGTACCTCCTTGTATCACTTCCTCTGGCAACCGCGTGAGGTCCCTTTATAAACCTTTTCCTCTCAATTTAACCTGTGCCCTCTAGTTTTAGACTCCCCCACTCTGGGGAAAAGAGTGTGGTTATGCACCTCATCTACGCCCCATGATTTTATGTCACTGCAAGATCAAGCCCATTCCCAGCCTAAGCTCCAGGGAAAAAAGACATCCTACCAGCCTGTAATTATAACTCAAATCCTCCAGACCCTGGAACTGTTTCTGCACCCTTTCTAGCTTAATGATGTCTTCCCATAGCCAGGTGATCAGAACTATTCACAATACTCCAACTATGGTTTTACCAATGTCTCATATGGCTGTAACATATCCTCCCAACTCCTGTCCTCTACCTCTTGACCGATGACTGTCTATCCGTCACCACGTTCATGGAACTGTCTACCTGCCTCCCCTAATTTGTTTTGTTCTACAGACCCCCCAAGGTCCTTCCCGCCTTGTGTTACCAACATGCAACACCATGCATTTATCTGAATGAAACTCCATCTGCCATTCCTTGGCCCAGTTGATCAAGATCCCATTGTAATTGTAGATAACCACCTCTATATCTCTCTTTATCCCCAATAAATCTTGTGACTCGATCAATACCCTGTTCCTATGCCTGGCATACACTTCCAACTTTTCCCTGATCAAATCTTCAATATCTATGAACAAACCGCTGGCAGAATTCAACAGGTCAAACAGCATCTGTGGAGCAAGAGAGAGCTAGATCGGGCTCTTAAAGATAGCGGAGTCAGGGGATATGGGGAGAAGGCAGGAACGGGGTACTGATTGTGGATGATCAGCCATGATCACATTGAATGGCGGTGCTGGCTCGAAGGGCCGAATGACCTACTCCTGCACCTATTGTCTATTGGCAGAAGGATGGTTTGACCGAAAACACCGGCAAACCCTCATGGATTCTGCAGCTCGTGTCGTGGATGATCAAAATTCGCTTGCCTCCAGTTTAAGGCCTCGACTGGAGGAACAACCACATTGATTCCATGACAACCTTGAGGTTTACCGAATGATGCTCCCGGTTGCCAAAGTATTCCTGCACAGACTCCTCTATTACATCAACTTTACATTCCCGAAGAGAAGGTCCAGTATGAAAGCCCGGACTGTCCCACCCAATCTAACCAGGAAACCAAGAAGAAACTCCCTTGTACTACGACAATCCCAGTCAGTGGTGGGAAGCTCTTCCAACTGTACAATCCTAGTGCTTTCATCCATCTGCCAGCAAACGTGTTGTAATTCCCACTGCTCATGGGAGGTTCACATCTAACCTGCTGACTCAGCAGTGACCACCTCCATGAGCACTGATCTACAACACTCTCCGGCACCGTCTCCAGGGAGTAAACCATTGCTACTCCTGATCCAGACCCTGAGCTTTGTCCAGTAGTTATACTTTACCTCTTCTGTCCTCAATGACCCTCAACTTTTACCAAGGCTCCTGTTCCCACTGCTCCACAATATCCAGACTAAGCCCGTCATCCCTGAAATCATTGTGATAAATCGGCTCACAGTGTTTACACTCCGGACTCTATCTGAGCCTCCTGGGATCAGCTGATGCAAAGACAAAGATTCCAGAGACAGCGTCATGTATCCATTTCAGACCTGGCTATGATGTCAGCGATGACCATGTCCTCTCCCAGCAGCCAGTCCTCGCCTCGACTCTCTGCAAAGAGAGCAAAGCGGTTCCGACTTTTCTGTAGGTCGAGTCTCACGAGTAAACTCCTCATAACCCTGTGGAGCAGGAAGAGTTGATGGATGTACTGGTGCAGAGCAACAATTCCCCGAGATGATAAAACATTTGCTCATTTTAACTTTTGTTTTACTTTTGACGTACCTTAAACTCAATCAAAAGCTTTAATTTCAACAACAAACAACTATGGCTGATCTGTTTTTAAAGCAGATACTTTTACACTTCTGTCCCAGGGTTTGGTTATTGTGAGGTCCCAGCCTGATCAGGGAGATGGAAACCTCTGTGGTATCTGAACAGGCAAATGTTGAAAGCAGAGATACTCCGCCGTAGCAACCCTCTTCCGGGCCGCATGTAATGTTTATCCTCACAACCTCACCTGCCCGCACCTGGCCAATATCCTGCCAAAACATTCCTACCTACATACCTGTCCAAATTACAACCTGCCTTCTACCACTTCCTCTAGACTCATTCCACTTACCACCACCATCTGCCCTCACTTTAAATCTATGCTTACCACGGGAAAAAGACTCAGACTATCTACCCTATTTTTTCTTTTCATTGTTTTATAAACCTTCATGATGGCACCCGTTTGACTGCTGAGCCCAGAATGCCAACTTGATTAGCATGGACAAGGTGGGCCAAAGGGCCTGTTTCCATGCTCTACAGCTCCATGACTATGATCCTCAGCCTCCTGTGCTCCAGTGGGAATAATCCAACCTCTCCCTGTAACTAAAGCCTCCCTTTACCAGTGCTCTC
Source organism: Malacoraja senta (assembly GCA_038087875.1). Lineage (NCBI taxonomy): Eukaryota > Metazoa > Chordata > Chondrichthyes > Rajiformes > Rajidae > Malacoraja > Malacoraja senta. The sequence continues at coordinate 5,135,965 of CM075986.1, forward strand.
TGCTGCCTGTTGCGACCACATGCCCCGTGACCAGAACAGTGCGCAGTTGTCCGTTCGGGCTGGCCAATGCCTTGTACAACTGCAACATGACGTGTCTGAAGAGCTGTGACCATGGGCATGACCTTGTATTAAGGATGGAGAGCTCTACTTGAGAGCAGGAGGCTATTTGGCCCATCGTATCCAATGCCAGTTCTGTACCAGAGTAGCTAGTCCACTTCCTGCCTCCCTGACACAACTTGCAGGAATTTCCTGGCCGACTTCATTGTGGCCTCTTTCCCCGAGACACGGCAACATTGTGCTCATTGATTGGTCGATCCTGTTATACCTGGTAACCTCTCACCTCTCCGGCCGTGGTGTGGGAGCTGACGGTCATCTTGACCCTGGAGCCGGCGTAGTGGATGACACAGGGCATCTGTTGCCGCTGCATCAGGAGCCCGATCTCCTGGGAGGACGGCACAAATAACCTGCCCCTGGCTTTGCCCAGTGACCCCGCGATGAACTCTGCATATCTTTCGGTTTCGGTCCCTGGGAACTGCAGCTGGGACCTGTCAGAGAAAAATCAACAGAAGGGAACGTAATCACCAGCTCAGGAGAACAAGACTCCATTACTCCCACCTCAACACGGACAGCACTCCACCCAGTCCGTCTTAGAAGGACAAGACTCTATCTATCACACCTCACCACGGACAGGACTATCCAGCCACATCAGCCCAAGACAGGACCATCCAGCCCACGGCAGTTAGGACCAGACACCATCCAGCCCATCGCACTGGGGACAGGACCATCTATCCCACCACTGGCGAGGAGGAGGTTCTCTCCGAGACACTCCTACACATTCCTCAACCTGTTCTTGCCACAGAAGCACATGGTAAAATGGAAAGGAAGTAATCAGTCAGTGTGGGACATCTTTTCCAGGTAAGACCGGCATTGACTACACAACCGGAATGCCGAGGCTGCTGAATCCGACACGGCCCCTCAGATGGAAGCAACCAGTGGGTGGGGGCAAGCAGGACAGTACAGGCGGAGCTCAGGGCTGGGGCAACTCTGCAGGGTCCCAGCATTGGATTGTGATGGGTGCATGCAATGCGCTGTCAGAGAGATGGCTTCAGGCAGGTAAAATAGCAGGTTAATTGGTCAGATACATGGAAGTGAAAGGTTTAGAGGTAATGTGGTCGTATTGGTTTCCAAGGACATGTTGAGCCGAAGGGCTTGTTTGTGTACTGGGTTACTTTATGACTAGACTCTCTACACTATGACTATGACTCTCTACACTAAATGCAGAGGAAAGTTCTGATTTCAGAATCCGCTCATCTTCTCCGCATATTTACAACCACTCTCGTAAACCACAGACAGAATGATTTAAATTCCCCTTTCCTTCATCTCCCAGGGATCTCTCTTGCCCCCTTCCTGCCCCTTCCCCATTCTCCATCCCTCCCCCTTAGGGAAGGGGAGCTCCAGCTGAGAGCGACTTTGCTGGGAGAACCTTGCTGACAGACGGTGCTGTCCCAGTCTCACCGCCTGACGTGGAAGCTCAGGTAGGGGAGGATGGTGGTGCTGGGGGAGAAGGTGATGACCATGCAGGTGAGGAGCTGCCAGTTCCGCAGGTCGCCTGCATTCGCCGGGTGCGGGGGGCTGTTTGTCTGTTTGATCAGTTGGCAGAACATCTCATCGCGGAGAGGTTGCAGATCCAGGCCAGTCTGCAGGATGCCCTGCATTAGTGCGACTGCATCTCGTCCCGTCTCAAGCTGCTGCAATGCATTGAAGACCTTGAGGGCTTCATCCTGAAGAGTCGTGTAACCTCTCATACTCTTGACTGGGAAAAAGAACTAGGTGTAAGCAAGAGACAGTCGGTACACGTGGCAATAATAAACAACTACACAATCACTCCGGGATCCACAGAGCCTGAACCCACGACCGCACGTGCCCACTTCATGATGAACACAAGGCCTGCGTATGTCCCACACGGGTCACGGTTTCACTGAACGTGCCCATGGTCCACCAAGGCCTGCTGGATCTCCCGGTTGCTAACCATTTTAAGACAGTCTGAAGAAGGGTCCTGACCCAAAACGTCGCCTATCCATATTCTCCAGAGATGCTGCCTGACCCGCTGAGTTACTCCAGCACTGTGTGCCTATCTTCAATCTATTCCTCGGCTGTTTTGTAATCACACAACTGCTTTTAAATCTGCAAAATACCCATTGATTGTCGATCAGCAGAGCGATCACACACCATCTCATTCCCTTCCATCGCCCTTCCTCCTATCACGCACCCTCCCTACTCTATGACCGGCCCTGCCAGCAGCAGAGCGGGGTGGGTCAGGCCTGTACCGGGCACGACTCACGGCAGTGGCTGGCAGCACCGTAGGGGAAGGGCAGGAGCGGAGCGTAGAGTGGCTGCTGGCTGTGCCGTAGAATGCCATTCCGTTTGTAAATCTGTTCCACCAGCTCCGCATTGGAGACATTCTCCTGGAATCAATGAAGGAAAACACACTTTAGATTGAGAAACCAGAAGCGGATTCCGCGCCCATCAGAGAGAGGAGGCCGCATTATAAATAATGATAATCCCCTAGAAACCGTTCCAGTGATAGGACACTCAGGCTCTGGGCTGGAGAAGGGGACAATTCCTGCAGGAAATTCCATCCCCAGTCCCGTGTCTCTATCCCTGATCATCGCCACCCTCGAGTAGACAGCCTGTAACTCCACCACCAGTCACCAGCGCCTCCTGACTGAACAAAACACAGGTTGCTGGAAGAACTCAATGGGTCAGACAGCATCTGTGGAGCAAATGGACAGGTGACGATTTGGGTCGGGACCCTCCCTGGGTAATCGCAGTGTCTAGTGACAGCTGGTGATGACTTTCCTTTTAGTCATGCATCATATTTACATAAAACAGTGGCATCTAGTGCCCCACATGACCCTTGATAAGGTCGGAATGCTGCAGGTGCAAAGGTGCAGGAGTAGGCCATTTGGCCCTTTGAGCCAGCACCACAGTCCGTGTGGGGATTTCTAGGATTTAGACCCAGCCACGATAAAGGACAATGTATTCCCACAGGGATGCACAGAGGAATCAAGGTGGTGAGAGTCCCCTGCCCCTCCTCCCCATTTTTCTTTTGGCTGAGGCTTGGGAGAAGTGCTTGAAGAATGCAGCATCTCTGGATGCCGACCAACAGGCCCCATCTACACTTGTCCCACCTGCCTGCATTTGGTCTGTCTGTCTGTCTATCCATCTATCTCTAAAACTCTCATCTTGTGTGTTAGTGAGTCTGCCTGTCTGTGATTGATTCATGCCCTGAATTACGCCAAAACAGTACATAATATTTTTGCACCACCTTACAATTGTCTTGTCGTGTGCTTTTATCGTTTCGTTCAGATTGATGTTATATTTTACAAGTTAATCACATATTTAACTTTACAAAATCCCACTTTGAGAAAGATTTCTTCCAATCTGTACTAGCAGTTACCAGCGATGACATTACAATAGGATTGTAGCCCTACCGGCTACAATGTTGCTATCCCAGGACACTGAGTTCTTGCAGCAAATGTCCTTCAGGGGTAGAATCTGCCAGCCGAACCAAGCACATATGTGATTGCAACATGGTTGAGGTGAGGAGTGGGGGAGCAGGGAGAGAGGAGAGGAGAGAGAAGAGGGAGGGTGAAGGGGAGGGGGAGGGAGGGTTTGGGATGAGGGCAAATGAACCGCACGTGCACAGTTGGGGGAACGGGTGAGTGATGGAATATTGAATTGGGGGAACGGGGCCCAACGGTGATCCTATAAACCTTTCCCAACCATGTACCTGTAAAAGTATCTTTTAGCACTGTTATTGTACCTGTTAATGTACCTGCACTGTTAATGTACCTCCTCCGGCAGCTCATCCATTCTGTACTATTTCCAGTTTGACAACATCCGTCATAACGGTAACATAGCATCCCAACTTCTATACTTAATACCATAATGAAGGCCAATGTACTGAAAGCCTTCTTGACCCCCTTATCTACTTGTGACCCCACCTTCAAGGAACCATACACCTGTACTCCTAGATCCCTCTGCTCTACAACACTCCCCAGGGCCCTGCCCTTCATTTTGTAAATGGCACGGTCTGTTTCAAGGTGAAGGGATGGTGTATGTTGCCAGTCCAGTGGCTGCCAGCCCGAGCTTCTGGAACATTCTTGGAGCCACACTGACCCAGACAGTGGAGAAAGTGTCACATCCTGACCTGGTGATGCCAGGGAGGCTTCGTGGAGTCAGGGGGGAATTGTTCGTTTTTTAAACCATTATATCAATGCGGAAAGAAGCATCACCTGAATGTCTCTGATCAGCACCAATGTTGGGGTCTCAGTGGGAGCTTTACAGTCAATGGCGGCCTGAATGGCTTGGGTCCATCGCATGGAATCACTCAGTCTGTCTGTGTACAGCTGGTAGTGATGTCTCCTCCCATACACTGTCAGCTTCCAATATCCTGAGGAGCAGAGGCACACTTGGAGTAAGAGTAGGAGCGGCAGTCACGGAGAGATAGGTGATGAGGGAGGGGTGGGGGTGAGGGAGGGGTGAGTTGGGGGTGGGGAGGGGTGGGGTGGGGGTGAGGGAGGGGTGGGGTGGGGGTAAGGGAGAGGGTGATGTGATGGTGAGGGAGGGAAGGGGTGGATGTGGGGGAAAGGGTGAAGTGAGGGAGGGATGGGGTGGGGGTTGATGGGGAGGGAGAGGGGGAGGGATGAGGGGGAGAGGGTGAGGGAGGGGTGGGGTGGAGGGGTGGGGTGAGGGGGGGAGGGTGAGGTGAGGGTGAGGTGCAGCAATGGGGGTGAGGAAGTACATCAGACACAACAGTGAGGGTGTCCCAGGAGATGGGTGGCGAGGGAGTCCCTCAGATATGGGAAGTGAGGGACAGGTATGGGGGAGGGAGGGCAGGGTGTACCGGGAATGTTACCAGGGCTGTTTCTCAGGTTGAGGTGTGGGAGCGAGCATTATTTAGTTGGGTTTGTGACCTGTTCTGGGCAAGGGGTGACTGGGACAAGGGGATTCTACCTGTTCCTGTGAACCAGCTGCCGTCTGCAGTTCGGACCGAGCACAGACTGGTCAGCACCATGGAGCCGAGCGGCCTGGCGTCCAGCACGGTGCTGCTGTAATAATCCAACGAGTCGGCCGTCAGCACAAACCAGCGTCTGCAGACTCTCCTCCACGGCCATCTATGGTGATGGGGCAGCTCCAGGTACAGCCAACCTACCCAACACACACACATTGGTTAGTCCCCACAACGCACAAACCGAACTCCACATCCTCCCCGTCCTTGCCAGAGTTCTACGTTTCCTCACATTCTCTTGTCCGCTACTTTTTCCAGAAAATTATATGCTATATATAGAAATTAGAGACACTGGCATGTTGTAGTAATAGAATCATCGAGTCATACAATGTGGAAACAGGCCCTTTGGGCTAACCTGCCAACCAAAATGTCCCGTCTACATTCATCCCACATCCCACTCAACCTGTCCTATCCATGTACCTGTCCAAATGTTTCTTAAACGTTGTGATAGCATCTGCATCAACTACCTCCTCCAGCAGCTCGTCCAATTCATTTGCGATCTAATCCTGCCCTTCCAAATCTGGAGAAACAATTAACACATCATGACTACAACATGATAGTGTCTCTTCATCGAATGAAAGGCCTGGATAGAGTGGATGTGGAGATGATGTTTCCAGTAGTGGGGGAGAAGGCAGGAGAATGGGGTTGAGAGGGAAAGATACCTCAACCATGATCAAATGGCAGAGCAGACTCGATGGGCTGAATGGCCTAATTCTGCACCTATGTCTTATGTTTTTATACTCTACATGTACGTGTGCTCACATTACACACCATGGATAAAACTAGAGGTCACAGGTTATGGGGAATGGAGAAGAGGTTTAGAGAGGATCTGAGAAGCTCCCTCACCCAGAGGACTGTGAACACCTGGAATACCTGCATTCTAGGATCTCAGACCTGCATTCCAGGGTCTAGGACCTGCATTCTACAGTGGGTCTTTTGCCACAAACCTATCTTCTCTTGTCTGGATTCTATTCTGAGTTCATACGCTGTTCCTTTCTGACCATTGGGTTCACCCCATCCCCTCGGGTTCTGCATATCTCCCTATCTTGTCTGCTCACTTGTCTTGCACCCAATGCCTGATGAGATTTGACCCACAACCATCTCCCAATTTCCTTAGAGGGATGATCAGAAACCTTGGATGATGACGTTCTCTTCCACAACTGGTCTTTCTCTTTTCACTTTTTGGCTGATCAGATTTCTCCTTTCCTCTGGAGCTTGTGATCTGAAACAAAAGATTCAAACTTTGCTGTTTCTGGACTCATTATGCAGCAAGGAGGCACTGATTTCCCCAGCGGTGGGGCAGTCTAAACACTGGACAACGAACGCGCTGAGAGACATCGCCTACCTGCCTTGCCCCTCGGCGATCTCCACGCCCATCACACTCTGCTCTGAGGAAGCCTACAGCAGAAACAGAGATTCATCATCAGACAGGGAGCTGCAGAGACTCTCTGCACCCAAGGGAGAAAAAAGAGTGAAGGGAGTGGAAACGAGAAGTGGGTCCGAGATGGGAACATTCTGGAAAGTGGGGGAAGGATCCAGATTTGTGGGCACAGGAGCTGGGAATGTGTGGGAAGAGTAGGGATCATCGGGAACACGAGGGAGTGGTCGGGGAATGTGATGGTACCATGACTGGTACCTTTGCTGCCTCACAGCTCCAGTCACCCCTGTTCAATCCTGAGCTCAGGTGTTGTCAGACACCGTGGGCTTCCCCCCACATGCCAACAATATACAGGCTGTAGGTTAGCTGGTCTACCTGGAATCTGCCCCCAGTGTGTGTGAGTTGTGGAATCTGGGGACAGGGGGTAGGGAGGTAGAAAGGACCATATTCTGCATTCTGTATCTTCCCCTTGATCTACCTATTGTAGGTGAGTTTGACAATAGTAGTTATGTATAATATTAGCTGGTCTGATGCAAAAAGCCCTTCACTGCATCCCGGTACACGTGACTACAATAATCCTAAACTTAAAATAAAAATGTAAATGTGTGGTTGATATCCACACGGACAGAGATGATGACATTTCTCCAAACCCGGTCATAAATGGCAGACCTTTTATTGTCACTGTGGGCCCCTGATCTAGTTTTAGTTCTTGGATGTCTGTAACCAGTGGAGTTAGAACATAGATCAGTGCAACACAAGAACATCCCTTCAGCCCACAATGTCTGTGTCGCACATGATGCGGTGACCATCCAGGTCCCTCCATTCCCACATATTCATGTGTCTAAACAAAAGCTTAAACACCACTATCATTTATGCCTCAACCACTACATGCGGTGCTGGCTCAAAGGGCTGAATGGCCTAGTCCTGCACTGATTGTCTATTGTCTACCCAGAGCTGTACATGCCAGGCACTCCACCCTCTGGATAAAAATGTTGCCCTGTACATTCCCCTTAAACATTGCACCTCTAACCTTAAAGCTATGCCTTCTAGTATATGATTATTCTACCCTGAGAAAGAAGTTCTGACTGTCTACCATATCTATGCCTCTCATAATTTAATATACTTTGATCAGGTCTCTCCACAACCTCCAGCATTCCAGAGAAAACAATCCAAGTCTGTCCAACCTCTCCCTGTAGCTAATACCTTCTAAACCAGGCATCATTGTGCTAGTAAACCACCTTCTCACCCTCTACAAAGCTTCCACATCCTTCTAATAATGTGGCAACCACAACTGCATGTACTGTAATATTCCAAATGTGGGCCTAACCCAAGTCCTATAAAGGTGCATCATGACTTCCTTTCTGTTATACACATTCCCTGATCTATGGATGAAGCATATCACATGTCTTCTTTACCACTCCATCTATCTATGTTGCCACATTCAGGGAGTTATGGATTTTGACTCCAAGATCCCTCTGTACATTACTGCTGTTGAGAGTCATGCCATTAATTGTACATTTGCCCCTTACATTTGGCCTCCCAAAGTGCGACACCTCACACATAGTTTGGATTAAAGTTCACCTGTCATTTCTCCACCGATTTCTGTAGCTGATCTATATCCCATTGACATCTTGGTGTCATCTGCAAACTTACTAATCAACCCGTCTATGTATACATCCAAGTAATTTTTATATATCATAAACAGCAGACGTCCCAGCACAGATCCCTGCGGAACTCCACAGGTCACAGACCTCCAGCCTGAATATTGTCTTCTATCAGGAAGCCAATTCCGTATCCATATGACCAAGTCACTGTCAATCCCACAGTGCATTCAGAAAGTATTCAGACCCCTTCACTTTTTCCACATTTTGTTACAGCCTTATTCTAAAATGGATTCAATTCTTTTATTTTTATCATCAATCTACACACATTACCCCATAATAAAAAAGCGAAAACGGGTGTTTAGAAATTTTTGCAAAGTAATTAAAAAGAAATAACTGAGATATCACATTTACATAAGTATTCAGACCCTTTACTCAGTACTTTGTTGAGGCACCTTTGGCAGCGATTACAGCCTCAAGTCTTCTTGGGTATGATGCTACAAGCTTGGCACACCTGTATTTGGGTAATTTCTCCCATTCTTCTCTGGCAGATCCTCTCAAGCCCTGTCAGGTTGGATGGGGAGCGTCGACGCATAGCTATTTTCAGGTCCCTCCAGAGATGTTCGTTCGGGTTCAAGTCCGGGCACTGGTTGGGCCACTCAAGGACATTCACAGACTTGTCATGAAGCCACTCCTGCGATGTCTTGGCTGTGTGTTTAGGGTCGTTATCCTGTTGGAAGGTGAACCTCCGCCCCAGTCTGAGGTCCAGAACGCTCTGGAGCAGGTTTTCATCAAGGATCTCTCTGTACTTTGCTCCGTACATCTTCCCCTCGATCCTCACTAGTCTCCCAGTTCCTGCCGCTGAAAACATCCCCACAGCATGATGCTGCCACCACCACGCTTCACCGTAGTATGAGGTGATGAGCGGTGCCTGGTTTCCTCCAGACGTGACGCTTGGTCGTGGTTTCATCAGCCCAGAGAATCTTGTTTTTCATGGTATGAGAGTACTTTAGGTGCCTTTTGGCAAACTCCAAGCGGGTTGTCGTGCCTTTTACTGAGGAGTGGCTTCCGTCTGGCCACTCTACCATAAAGGCCTGACCAAGGCCCTACTCCCCAGATTGCTCAGTTTGGCTGGGGCGGCCGGCTCTATGAAGTGGTTCCAAAGTCCTTCCATTTATGAATGACGGAGGCCACTGTGCTCTTCGGGACCTGCAATGCTGCAGAAATTGTTTTATACCCTTCCCCAGGTCTGTGTCTTGACGCAATCCAGTCTCGGAGTTCTACAGACAATTCCTTCGTCTTCATGGCTTGGTTTTTGCTCTGACATGCACTGTCAACTGTGGTACCTTATATAGACAGGTGTGTGCCTTTCCAAATCATGTCCAATCAATTTAATTTACCATTAGTGGACTCCAATCAAATTGTAGAAACATCTCAAGGATAATCAAGGGAAACAGGATGAACCTAAGCTCAATTTTGAGTGTCATAGCAAAGGGTCTGAATACTTATGTAAATGTGATATTTCAGTTATTTCTTTTGAATTACTTTGCAAAAATTTATAAACACCTGTTTTCGCTTCTTCATTCTGGGATATTGTGTGTAGATTGATGATTAAAAAAATGAGTTTAATCCATTTTAAAAATTAGGCTGCAACGTAACAAAATGTGGAAAAAGTGAAGGGGTCTGAATACTTTCTGAATGCACTGTAAAATTCTGGATCACTCTGCCATGGGCAAATTTATTAAATGCCTTAGTAAAATCCATGTCGACACATCCACCACGCAAAAGTGTGGTCTCACCGACATCTTTTACGACTATAACATATCCTCACAACCTCTATACTCAATACCCTGACTGATGAAGGCCAATCTACTAAATGCCACCACGACCACCTTAGCTACCTGTGACACCAGTTAAGGAACTGCATACCTGCACTCCTCGATTCCTCTGCTCTACAACACTTCCCAGCGCCCTGCCATTCACTGTAGGTCCTGCCCTGGTTAAACTTCCCAAAACACAACACCCCACACGTCTCAATATTAAATTCCATAAACTATTCCTCAGCCCACCTGGCCAACTAATCAAGATCCTGCTGCAATTTTTGACAACCATTTTCGCTATCTACAATACCATCAACTTTAGTGTCATCGGCAAACTTACTAATCATTCCAATGTACTTTCTCATCCAAATCATTGATATAAACAACAAAGGGGCCTAGCACTGAACCCCGAGGCACACCTAATCACAGGCTCAAGTCCGAAAAGCAACCATCCACCATCACCCTCTGCTTCCTTTCATGAGGCCAATTTTCTATCCATTCACCAATCTCTCCTTGGATCCAACTTTCCAGAGCAGCCTACCATGCAGAACCTTGTTCAGTGTTTTGTTGAAGTCCATGTATACAACGTCTGCAGCTCTGCCCTCATCAACCTAGAGACCATCTCAGAGATAGAGTTCCAATAGTATAATCGTGTCCACAGAGTAAATGGAGAACGACCACAAAATCTGTGGAAACATGGATATATCCCACTTTGAGGATGTCCCTTTGTCCACAAACAAACCACTGGAGAAGGGTCTTGACCTGAAACGTCACCTATCCATGTTCTCCAGAGATTCTACCTGCCAGCTCAGTTACTCCAGCACTTTGTGTCCTATTGTGTAAACCAGCACATGCAGTTCCCTCGGAAACCCTGCCGGGGTCTGGGAAGGAGCGGGGGGAGTAACGGCGGCAGGAGAAACGGGGGGATTGTTGTCACAACAGCCGCCGACTGGCTGGCCATGTGGGGGAGTGAAAGGTCAATGTAGCTCCAGCCACCTCCCACGTTCCCAACGCCTCCCTCTCCCCTCTCTCACACTCTCCCCTCCCCCTCTCAACACTCACCGCCCTGACTTCCAGCAACTCCTCGCCTTTATCAGCGTCACCGTCGTCCCGACCCAGCAAACGGAAGCCCCGCCGGCAGCACAGGAGGCAGCACATCGCGGGCAGAGACATCGGGTCCTGGGCCTCTCCAAATCCGCACCTCCTTCTCCCACTCCCGCCTCACCGCAAACGCCCTCAGTGGCCGTGGGAGCAGCGGCCTGTTGTGGTCCCGGTCCCGGTCCCACACTGTTACTGCGCTTCCTGTGGCGAGAGAGGGAGGGAGAGCTAGGGAGGGAGGGAGAAAGGGGGAGAGAGAGAGAGGGAGGGAGGTAGGGAGAGAGGGAGGGAGGAGGGGGAGGGGGGAGGGAGGGAGGAGGAGAGAGAGAGGGAGGAGTTAGAGGAGGAGAAGGGGGAGAGAGAGGGAGGGAGAGAGGGGGGAAGTTAGAGGAGGAGGGGGAGAGAGAGATAGTGGGGCGAGGGGGGAGGAGAAAGGAGAAGAGACTCTTCCCCCCAGGCACCCACTGCGTCACAGTGCCGGCCCAGAGCACAGGGAACCGCCCGGCTGCTGGCATCATGTGGCCACTGGCGCTGGGCCGGTGGGGAGGAGCACTGGGCCAGTGGGATTGGGCTGGCTGGGCCGGAGGGGGGCACTGGCGCTTGGCCAGTGGTGACAGCTGTGGTGAATGTTTGAGTTTGCTTCCGGTGGCTGGTGCGATGGTGCAGGTCTCCGCGGTGTCAGCACAACCGTGGGCCGTAGCTGCCAGATGGACACAGAGTGCTGGAGTAACTCAGCGGGGTCAGGCAGCATCTGTGGAGAGAAGGAATAGGTCGCGACCGTGTTCCACGCGGATGGTGTTGGGGCTCGGGAGAAGGCAGGAACGGGGTACTGATTGTGAATTATCAATCATGATCACAGTGAATGGCGGTGCTGGTCCGAAGGGCCGAATGGCCTACTCCTGCACCTCTTGTCTATTGGTCCAGGAAGAAGCGAAGGCCCCTCATAGGTCGATGGAAATATACAGCACGGAAAAGGCCCTTCGGCCCACCCAGTTCATGCCGACCACTACCACTCATTTATACTGACCCTACAATAACTCCATTTATTTAATCTGCCCACATTCATATTATGTTCCCCACAGATTCTCCCACTCACCAACATATTTGCAACAACTTTCGGTGACCAGTTAAACGCTCAACACACGCACAGTTTGCGAAGTAGTTATTGACCCGCAGGGGCCAGAGGTCAATGGCTCCAAGTTTAGATGGGAGAGTAAACAAAGTGATCATCAGTTTAGTTTATGGTCACGTACAGCGAGGTACAGCGAAAAGCTTTTGTTCCTGCACGGTGCTCGTGGTGTAGGAACAGCGGCCAGGCTCACACACACTCAGTCGTTTCTCCCACACTCAACATCCATCACATCTTTATGCTCTTGTTCAAATATAAGAACATGTGTGTTGATACTAACAATGACATTGTCAGGTTTAGCGGGTCCGGGTCCTGTTCGTCACCAAGCCAGGAGGGCGGGGGGCAAGGGGAGAGGGTGGGGGGTGAGCCCAAGGGGGGCGAGGGGAGGGTGGGTACACGGAGGATCTCCGCTTGTTGAGGGGGTCGCGGGCTCAGACTAAGGACCTGCCGGACTGGACTGAGACCAGCGAAACCTCCTCATGTTTGTTTTCTGAGGAACCAAGGTGCAGATTTTCTTCAGCTGATCTCTGCTTACAAACTCTAAATCACTTCGCGCTCTGACTGTGTCCGTCTCGCCTTTGACCAGAAGAGGGAGCAGTTCGGTCTCATTCCCATCAACCTGAGAGGAAGATGAGGGCAGGAGCGTGGATGCATCTGCTGCACTTGCACCGCTGCTGACTGGCAGCGTGACCAGGGCAAGGCTCACGCCGTCTCCGTGGACTCCAGTGAGGCCTTTGATAAAGTTGTGCATGGCAGGCTGCGGGATCCAGGGGGAGTTGCCGACTGGAGGGAGAACTGGCTTCATGGAAGGAAGTAGTGGGTGATGGTGGAAGGTTGTATTTCAGATCGGAGGCCCGTGACTAGCGACATGCCTCAGGTATTTCAGATTTTCAAGGGGTCGGACATTTATAGGACTGAGATGAAGAAAAACTTCTTCACCCAGAGAGTTGTGAATCTGTGGAATTCTCCGCTACACAAGACAGTGGAGGCCAATTCACTGGGTGTTTTCAAGAGGTAGTTAGATTTAGCTCTTAGGGCTAACGGAATCAAGCGATATGGGGGGAAAGCAGGAACAAGGTACTGATTTTAGATGATGAGTCATGATGGCGGTGCAGGCCCGAAGGGCCGAATGGTCAACTCCTGCACCTATTTTTCTTTGTTTCTATGTATTGGTGCTGAGCCTATTGCTGTTTGTGGTTTATATTTGGATAAGGATGTACAAGGCATGCTCAGCATGTTTGCAGATGAAAGCAACGTGGTGGTGCAAGCTGGGGGCTTGAACATTGAATTCTCCCAATTCTGCTAGCCCTTGCTGTCCCCTCCCCTTCATCAGCCCTCTGGTTGTCTCCTCCCCTCCCCCAGCCCTCGGGCTCCTCCTCCGCCTTTTTCCTTTTTTCCTTTCTTCCCCCCACCCCCTATCAGTCTGAAGAAGGGTTTCGGCCCGAAACGTTGCCTATTTCCTTCGCTCCATAGATGCTGCTGCACCCGCTGAGTTTCTCCAGCATTTTTGTGTACCTTCGATTTTCCAGCATCTGCAGTTCCTTCTTTAACACAGGATCTTGATCAGTTGGGCAGGGATGGTTGATGGAGTTTAAGACAGAGGAAGGTGAGGTGTTGCAGGTGATGAGAGGGCTGACGTGATGCCTGGACGTACTGGGGAACAGGGGAGACATGTCAACAGGTCTCAGCCTCACCCCCCCCCCCCCAGGCCACTCGGCCCCACGGCTCCAGATCGTAATCTCCGCATCACGTGGCTGACAAGCGGCATCTCTCCGGAAACCAGCCGGGATCCTCGAGAGTCCGGTCTGGACCGCGGCGCAGAGACAGAAGCCCCGTGCACGGGGGGGGGGGGGTGGTGGTACGAGGGTTACCGTGCAGCCCCCCCCCCCCCCCGTGGTGCCAGACCCACCCGGATGAGGCCGGAGCGCTATAGCACCTCATATTCCGCTTGAGTAGATTTCATCCTGGGATAATTATAAAGTTCTATCGTATCGTATGAACATTGAATTCTCTAATTGTCAGTAACTTCTACTCCCACTAACCCCCCCCCCCCCATCTCCCTCCCCCTCCCCCCGAAACATCACCCATCCTTTTTCTCCATAGATGCTGCCTGTCCCGCTGAGTTACTCCAGCACTTTGCGACTATCTTCGGTGTAAACCAGCATCTGCAGCTGCTTCCCACACATTTTGACGGCAGTTCCACGGCCAGCGGTCGCGACCGTCAGATCTCATTGACGTGAGATATTCCTTGACCATTGTTTCAGCGAGAAAGTGGACATTTGCTGACACCACGCAGCCGCTAAACAGCCCGACTCACAAAGCACTTTGTGATGTTAGTTAAACACATCCACCCCACCCCCTACCCCCGTGGAAACAGAAAGGACCTCGTGTGAACCCCGCGTCCGATCAACCCCCCCCCCCCCCCCCCTCTGGCTCCCTCCTTAGTTCACACAACTGGCTGTCTCTTTAACGCCTAAACGTGGAAGTAGTTGAGCTGCACAGCCCGCCGGCCACGTCTCACAACCTCTCTGCTGCTTCAGGCGAGACCCAGTCACCCTCCCCTCTCCCCTCTGGCCCCTCGTCCCCAGTTTAAATCACGCGAGCATCGGCAAACCTCCCGGTGGAGATGTACGTGTATGTATCGGCGCAGACACGTGCAGATGAGGGTGGAGCGGGAGGCTGGTGCAACGCTGAACTTTATTACCAAAAGGTTAAAATACAGGAACATTTTTTTAAACAATTGCCACGATTTCGAGCTGCCACACCTGGAGCCGTGTGTATGGGTCAGGCCACACCTGGAGCAGTGTGTATGGGTCAGGCCACACCTGGAGCAGTGTTTATGGGTCAGACCACACCTGGAGCCGTGTGTATGGGTCAGGCCACACCTGGAGCCGTGTGTATGGGTCAGGCCACACCTGGAGCCGTGTGTATGGGTCAGGCCACACCTGGAGCAGTGTTTATGGGTCAGACCACACCTGGAGCCGTGTGTATGGGTCAGGCCACACCTGGAGCCGTGTGTATGGGTCAGGCCACACCTGGAGCCGTGTGTATGGGTCAGGCCACACCTGGAGCAGTGTTTATGGGTCAGACCACACCTGGAGCCGTGTGTATGGGTCAGGCCACACCTGGAGCCGTGTGTATGGGTCAGGCCACACCTGGAGCCGTGTGTATGGGTCAGGCCACACCTGGAGCAGTGTTTATGGGTCAGACCACACCTGGAGCCGTGTGTATGGGTCAGACCACACCTGGAGCCGTGTGTGTGGGTCAGGCCACACCTGGAGCAGTGGGTATGGGTCAGACCACACCTGGAGCAGTGGGTATGGATCAGGCCACACCTGGAGCAGTGGGTATGGGTCAGACCACACCTGGAGCAGTGGGTATGGGTGTACACGGATTCATGACCAGGTGCTGGTTTAAACCGAAGATAGACACACAAAGCTGGAGTAACTCAGTGGGACAGGCAGTCTGAGGAAGGATCTCGACCTGAAACGTCACCCAGGCACCCGCGCAAGTTGCGGCGGAACTTGACGCCCACGAAGGCGTAGAAGAGCGGGTTGAGGCAACAGCGAGTGTAGGCCAGGCTGCTGGTCAGCTGCAGCGACAGGTCTCGCCGCTTGCTCTGCTCGCACGTCAACCCCGCGTCGCCGCGCACCTTGTCCATCAGCAACACGACGTTGTAGGGCGTTTGACACAAGACGAACGCCAGCACGACCAGCAGAACCATGCGGGCCGTCCTGTGCTTCTCCAAGCTGCGCACCTGCAGCAAGGTGCGGACGATCACCGAGTAGCAGAAGATCATGACCAGAAGGGGTAGCAGGAAACCCAGCAACATCTGGACGGCCGGAGTGGCCGCCCGCATCCAGCTGTTGAGCCCGGCGGTGTAGGCAAGGAGGCAGAGGCGGGCGGGGTACTGCTCCACCCGGCTGTAGAGGAGGTGCGGGACACTGAGCAGCAGCGAGCTGACCCAGACAGCCAGACAGATGCGCCGCCCGGGCCCCACAAGATCGAGAAGTAGCGGTCGATGCTGATACACATGAGCATCAGGAAGCCGCTGTAAAGGTTCACCTTGTACACAGTGCGTACCAGCGCGCACAACACCGGGCCGAAGACCCAGCCGTGCTGCGAGGCGGCGGCGAGGAAGGGCAGCGTGAACAGAAATAGCAAGTCGGCCACGGCCAGGTTGAGCAGGTAGATGTCAGTGACTAATAACCGCTGGTGTTGCGCGTATGTCGCCAACACCAACCCGTTCCCCAACACCCCCAGAGTGAAGACCAGCGAGTAGACGCACGGCTGCAGCAAAACCACCAGCCGCTGCACCTCGCCCTTGTCGCACAGCAGCGGGAAGTCTCTGCTGCTTCAGGCGAGACCCAGTCACCCTCCCCTCTCCCCTCTGGCCCCTCGTCCCCAGTTTAAATCACGCGAGCATCGGCAAACCTCCCGGTGGAGATGTACGTGTATGTATCGGCGCAGACACGTGCAGATGAGGGTGGAGCGGGAGGCTGGTGCAACGCTGAACTTTATTACCAAAAGATTAAAATACAGGAAAAAAAATTTAAACAATTTCCACGATTTCGAGCTGCCACACCTGGAGCCGTGTGTATGGGTCAGGCCACACCTGGAGCCGTGTGAGTATGGGGTCAGGCCACACCTGCAGCCGGTGTATGGGTCAGGCCACACCTGCAGCCGTGTGTAATGGGTGAGGCCACACCTGGAGCCGTGTGTGTGGGTCGCCACACCTGGAGCCGTGTGTGTGGGTCAGACCACACCTGGAGCAGTGGGTATGGATCAGGCCACACCTGGAGCAGTGGGTATGGATCAGGCCACACCTGGAGCAGTGGGTATGGGTCAGACCACACCTGGAGCCGTGTGTGTGGGTCAGACCACACCTGGAGCAGTGGGTATGGTTCAGGCCACATCTGGAGCAGTGGGTATGGATCAGGCCACACCTGGAGCCGTGTGTATGGATCAGGCCACACCTGGAGCAGTGGGTATGGGTGTACACGGATTGATGACCAGGTGCTGGTTTAAACCGAAGATAGACACACAAAGCTGGAGTAACTCAGTGGGACAGGCAGTCTGAGGAAGGATCTCGACCTGAAACGTCACCCATTCCTTCTGTCCAGAGATGCTGCCTGTCCCGCTGAGTTACTCCAGCATTTTGTGTCAGGGCGATTATAGAAACATGGCTGGGAGAGGGATGAAGCTGGCAGCGACGTTCTGGGTTACAGGTGGGAAGAGGGGGGTACCACGGGAATTGGGGGGGGGGGATGGAAAGGGGGCAAACAAGCTTTAGGAGAATGTTACGGAGTTTCACCGGGACATAGAAACATAGAAAATAGGTGCAGGAGTAGGCCATTCGACCCTTCACCGCCATTCAATATGATCATGGCTGATCATCCAACTCAGTATCCTGTACATGCTTTCCCTCCATACCCTCTGATCCCTTTAGCCACAAGGGCCACATCTAACTCCCTCTTAAATATAGCCAATGAACTGGCCTCAACTACCTTCTGTGGCAGAGAATTCCACAGATTCACCACTCTCTGTGTAAAAAATGTTGTTCTCATCTCAGTCCTAAAAGATTTCCCCTTTATCTTTAAACTGTGACCCCTTGTTCTGGACTTCCCCAACATCGGGAACAATCTTCCTGCATCTAGCCTGTCCAACCCCTTAAGAATGTTGTAAGTTTCTATAAGATCCCCCCTCAGTCTTCTAAATTCCAGCGAGTCGACCGGAATCTCGCCCCCGACCCCGGGTGCCCTGCCCCCCCCCCTCCCCGCCCGGAGCCGCGGGAGGGTCTATCGGGTCACGGTGCTGATATCGGTGTGGGGTTGAAGGCGCGGCTGGAACTGAGGCTGTTCGGCCCCGCTCTCCGGCGCCAGCGACCCAGGCACCCGCGCAAGTTGCGGCGGAACTTGACGCCCACGAAGGCGTAGAAGAGCGGGTTGAGACAACAGCGAGTGTAGGCCAGGCTGCTGGTCAGCTGCAGCGACAGGTCTCGCCGCTTGCTCTGCTCGCACGTAAACCCCGCGTCGCCGCGCACCGTGTCCATCAGCAACACGACGTTGTAGGGCGTTTGACACAAGACGAACGCCAGCACGACCAGCAGAACCATGCGGGCCGTCCTGTGCTTCTCCAAGCTGCGCACCTGCAGCGAGGTGCGGACGATCATCGAGTAGCAGAAGATCATGACCAGAAGGGGTAGCAGGAAACCCAGCAACATCTGGACGGCCGGAGTGGCCGCCCGCATCCAGCTGTTGAGCCCGGCGGTGTAGGCAAGGAAGCAGAGGCGGGCGGAGTACTGCTCCACCCGGCTGTAGAGGAGGTGCGGGACACTGAGCAGCAGCGAGCTGACCCAGACAGCCAGACAGATGTGGCGGCAGAGGCGCAGCTGGCGGGAGCGCAGTCTCCGCGCCGCCCGGGCCCACACGATCGAGAAGTAGCGGTCGATGCTGATACACATGAGCAGCAGGAAGCCGCTGTACAGGTTCACCTTGTACACAGTGTGTACCAGCGCGCACAACACCGGGCCGAAGACCCAGCCGTGCTGCGAGGCGGCGGCGAGGAAGGGCAGCGTGAACAGAAATAGCAAGTCGGCCACGGCCAGGTTGAGCAGGTAGATGTCAGTGACTAATAACCGCTGGTGTTGCGCGTATGTCGCCAACACCAACCCGTTCCCCAACACCCCCAGAGTGAAGACCAGCGAGTAGACGCACGGCTGCAGCAAAACCACCAGCCGCTGCACCTCGCCCTTGTCGCACGGCAGCGGGAAGTCGGAGTAGTCGCCCGTGTTGGTGCTGAACTCCTCTTGCGGTACATCTGTCGACGACATCTGCAAAATCACAACCAACCAACATCAGCTGCAGCTTAGCGGACTCGGCACTGCCCCATAGAGACCAGCAGAGACCAGCACTGCCCCACAGAGACCAGCAGAGACAGCACTGCCCCACAGAGACCAGCAGAGACAACACTGCCCCACAGAGACCAGCACTGCCCCACAGAGACCAGCTATGTCCGACAGGGACCAGCAGAGACCAGCCATGTCCGACTGGGATCAGCAGAGACCAGCAACTGTCCCACAGAGACCAGAAGGGAACATCACCGACACATACGCACCATCAGCGGCCAGCAGAGACCAACAGGGACGGGCACTGCTGCATAGAAACCAGCAGAGATCACCACCAACACGCAGAGCCCAACAGGCACCAGCAGAGGGATTAAGGGAAATTAATTGTGACGGGTTGGAACAAATTCACATTACTAAGGTCAGGAGAAGGAGTTGCAACCTTCAGCATATTAAGGTGGACATTCCCATGGCTGCTGTGCCCTCGGACAATGAGAGGCCCCGACAGAAATATTTGCATTGTCACTTGACACAATGTTGTTGAGGGCAGAGCATGAAGGCGAGGAGCACTTAAAGGTGATACGCGGGCAGGTATTTTACAACACCAACCCGTTCCCCAGCACCCCCAGAGTGAAGACCAGCGAGTATTCATTGGAGTGCAAAAGACTAAGAGATGATCATATAGACGAGTATAAAATAATGAGGGGAATAGATCGGGGGGATGCGCAGTGTACTTTACCCAGAGTTGGGGAATCAAGAACCAGAGGACATGGGTTAAGGTGAGAGGGGAAAGATTTAATAGGAACTCGAAGAGCAATGTTTTCATTATGATGGTGGTGGATGTATGGAACGAGCTGCTAGAGGAGGTCGTTGAGGCAGGTACTATAACAACATTTAAAATGGCTAGGTACAGGGATAGGAAAGGTTTATGGGCCAAACTGGGGAAACGGGATTAGTTTAGATGGGGCATTAGGGTCAGTATGGGCACGTTGGGCAGAACGGCCTGTGTCCGTGCTGTATATCGCTATGACGGACATTCTCTTCACTACCTCCCTCTCCCCCACTTCTCCCTCTCTCTCTCTCTCTTCTTCTCTCCCCACCCCCTCTGCCCATCCCCTGTCCCTCTCTCCCACACCCGCCCCGCAGCGCCCTGAGTCGATCGCAGGCACCGGTTACTGACCCAGTAGTCGCCCCCGCCCGCACCGGCTCCGTCTCCCATCCGCACAACTCCCGGTGTTCACGCGTTCTCCCCCCGGTTACTGATCCGTAGTCAGAGCTTGTCAGCCGCAGTCTGTTCACACGCGCAAAGTGTGCAGGTTAAGCTGAACGGTGCCTGAACTTCCCACTCCGGCGGCTAGACACACCCACCGCCGCGCTCACTGACACCCCCCCCCCTGCACAATCACACTGCACACTTACACACCCCCTGCACACTCACCCCCGCACACACCCCCTGCACACTCACACTGCACACACCCACCGCCGATTTCACTGACACACTTCTCCTGCACACTCACACCCCACCCCTGCACACTCACCATTCCACACTAGGACTGATGTGAATCCAACTGTGTGAATGGCCAGTGTGGGAATGGCCAGTGTAGGAATGGCCAGTGTAGGAATGGCCAGTGTGGGAATGGTCATTATGATTGGCAGTGATTTCAGTGACCGGCAGGGCCCGGTGCTGACGCCTCCAAAATTCCCACCACGTGTGTCATGCCTTGGCCGTACACGACGTAGAGTCAGTGGGGCCACACCCGGTGCAGGGGGACCAGGGCTGATTCTAGCTGCTATCTGAATCTGAGTGCAGAAGTGAGCGGGGAATGCAGAGGTGTCTCCTGGTAACCTGCTTATGGAGACGGCGGTCAACATCAATAGTCATAGAGTGATACAGTGTGGAAAAAGGCCCTTCTGCCCAACTTGCCCACACCGGCAAACATGTCGCAGCTACACTAGTCCCACCTGCCTGCGCTTGGTCAATGTCCCTCCAAACCTGTCCTACCCATGTCCCGCACAGGAGACTGGTGACTAAAATTAGAGCACATGGTATTGGGGGTAGGGTGTTGACATCAATAGAAAATTGGTTGGCAGACCGGAAGCAAAGAGTAGGAGTGAACGGGTCCTTTTCAGAATGGCAGGCAGTGGCGAGTGGAGTGCCGCAAGGCTCTGTGTTGGGGCCGCAATTGTTTACCAGATATATTAATGATTTGGAAGAGGGAATTAGGAGCAACACTAGCAAGTTTGCGGATGACACAAAGCTGGGTGGCAGTGTGAACTGTGAAGAGGATGTCAGGAGGTTGCAGGGTGACCTGGACAGGTTGAGTGAGTGGGCAGATACATGGCAGATGCAGTATAATATAGATAAATGTGAGGTTATCCACTTTGGTGGCATAAACAAGGGGCAGATTATTATCGCAATGGGGTTAGGTTAGGTAAGGGGGAGGTACAGCGAGACCTGGGTGTCCTTGTACACCGGCCACTGAAAGTTGGCGTGCAGGTACAGCAGGCAGTGAAGAAAGCTAATGGAATGTTGGCCTTCACAACAAGAGGATTTCAGTGCAGGAGTAGGGAGGTTCTTCTGCAGTTGTATAGGGCTCTGGTAAGACCACATCTGGAGTATTGTGTACAGTTTTGGGGAAGGACATCCTTGTGATTGAAGCAGTGCAGCGTAGGTTCACGGGATTGATCCCTGGGATGGCGGGACTGAAATATGAGGAAAGATTGAAAAGACTAGGCTTGTATTCACTGGAGTTTAGAAGGATGAGGGGGAATCTTATAGAAACATATAACATTATAAAAGGATCGAAC
The DNA here is from genome assembly GCA_038087875.1 of Malacoraja senta. NCBI lineage: Eukaryota > Metazoa > Chordata > Chondrichthyes > Rajiformes > Rajidae > Malacoraja > Malacoraja senta. Next base: position 5,157,717 of record CM075986.1, read on the forward strand.
AAGCTAGATGCAAGAAAAATGCAGCAGCAATATGTGGTTTGTGCGATGAGAATCTGTACCATCTTGTGTCTAGAGAACAGGTGCTTTCGCAGACACATCTGACCTCAGTATACATCTTGTACAAACTCTGACAGATGGAGGTGATAACCTTTACTGCTCTGCACAAACAACGCTGATAACAATCAGTCTGCAGAGAGAAGTGTTTGTCGATGCCGCACATGCAACGGCAGCAGCCAGTCCACAATGGTAATAATTACTGGGTTAATCACCCAGCCGCTACAAACTGGCAAAGAATGAGAGGGAGGTAAAGCTGTAGCTTAGAGCATGGGTGGGAGAACGGGTTCCAGCCAAGTCAGAGAGTGATACAGTGTGGAAACAGGGCCTCTGGTCCAACTCGCCCACACCAGCCAACATGTCCCAGCTACACTAGTCCCACCTGCCTGTGCTTGGTCTATATCACTCCAAACCTGTCCTATCCTTGTACCTATCTAACTGTTTCTTAAATGTTGGGAAAGTAACTGCCTCAACTACCTCATCTGGCAGCTTGTTCCATACACCCACCACCCTTTGTGTGAAAAGGTTACCCCTCAGATTCATATTAAATATTTTCCCCTTCACCTTGAACCTATGTCCTCTGGTCCTCGATTCCCTTACTCTGGGCAAGCGACTCTGGGCATCTACCCGATCTATTCCTCTCATGATTTTATACACCACTATAAGATCACCCCTCACCCTCCTGCGCTCCATGGAATAGAGACCCAGCCGGCTCAACCTCTCCCTACAGCTCACACCTAGTCGTGGCAACAAGGTGATAACGGTGGCTAAATCCTCAGGGTGTGACAGGGAGTGTGTGGATCATTGTAGGAAGTAAGGTAGGAAAATGCTGGGGTCTTGGCAGACATTTCTGTAACTTTGTTAGCCATGGAGAGGTACCAGGAGACTGAAGAGTGGTTAATATTGAGCCTTGATTTTCGAAGAGCAGCAACAATGGGCTGGTCTACAGGCAGGGATTGTCCGAGACAGGGTCGGCAGCATTTGCAAAGGCAGGAACTGATTGGTGACAGTTGCAAGTGTGTGTATGCAGGAAATCAACTCTCAGAACTTGCTCGGGCCTTTTGAGGAGATGACAGAAGACTGACAGGGCAGGGTGGTACATGTTTTCTATATGGACTTCAACAAGGCCTTTGACAAAGTCCCACATGGTAGGTTGGTCCAGAATGTCAGAAAGCACGGGATCTGCATAAGTGAACAGATTTGATTCAAAATGTTTTGGGTGTAAGGAGTGAAGTCAGTGGCAGAGGGTTGTGTTCAGATTGGAGAGTGTGATGGTCGTATACCACAGGGATTGGTGTTGGATCCACTGTTGTTCATCATCTGTATTCATCATTCAATGAGACTGTACTGTAAGTGGCAGATTCATAAATTTGCAGATGACACCAAAAGTGGTAGGTGGTGGACAGTGAGATAAGTTATCTAAGGTGCTCAATAATCAATAACATTGATCAACAACCTGTAACAAGAATTAGTGATGGCTGTGATCACTGGTATGCAATACTGACCATTCACTGGGTCACTTAATTAGACAGCACAGAAACAGAACCTTCAGCCCAACTGAGATGGCTTCCTGAGCTAGTCCCAATTGCCTGCACTTGGCCCCATCCATCCAAACCTTTCCTTGAGAAAAACCTGTGCCAATGACTTTTAAATGTTGTTATGGCATCTGCGTCACCGATCTGCTCTGGCGGTTTGTTCTATTTCCCACCGCCCTCTGCGTGAAACATATTGTTCCACCACACTCTGTGTGGAAAAGTTGCATCTCAATAGACAATAGACTTGGAGTAGGCCATTCGGCCCTTTGAGCCAGCACCTCAGGTTCCCTTTACAATGTTCTTAAAGCAATCATGAGTAGCAGTGGAAGGAAGGCAGCGGCAGGAGTGGCCCCAAGAGCCCACAAAATGTGCCCTCCATCTCCACAAGGCAGAGCCTCAATGGGGAAATATCTTGGGGATGTATGGCTTCTGGCTTTGGAACCAGAAGAAAGACTGTGACCAATTTGAATTTTGTAAACCATTATCACATTTCTACAGCCTCTTTCACTCCAGAGAAAATCAATCTCTTTTGGAATATCGAACAGTACAGCACAAGAACAGGCCCTTGGGCCCACAATGTCTGTGCTGAACATGATGCATAGACCATCACATCTGCCTGCATATCCCTCCATTCCCTGCATATCCATGTGTCAATCTAAAAGTCTCTTAAGCACCACTATCTATCTGTTTCAACCACCACTCCAGCAGCGCATTCCAGGCACTCACTGACTTCTGTGTAAAAAACACTTGCCTGGCAAATCATTTTTAAACTTTGCTCCTCTCACCTTAAAATTTTGCTCCCCAGTATTTGACTTTTCTATCCTGGGAAAAAGGTTGTGACTAACTACAAGATCTATGCATCATATAAATAAATATATTTCTATCAGATCTCCCGGCCACTTCTGGCTTTCCAAGGAAAACAATCCAAGTCTGTCCAACCTCTCCCTGTTGCTAATACCTCACAATCCAAACATCATTCTGGTAAACATGCTCTACACCCTTTCCAACGCCTCCACATCCTTCCTGTAATGGGGCGACCAGAACTGCAAGCGATACTCCAAAATGTGGCTTAACCAAAGCCCTCTGAAGCTGCATCATGACTTCCTGACTCGTGTACTCAATGCCCCGGCCAATGAAAGCAAGCCTACCGAACACCTTTTTTACTTTCAGGGACACAAGATCTCGCTGTACATCAATGTTGTTGAGGGTCATGCCATTCATTGTATATTTTCCCCTTACATTTGACCTCCCGATGTGCAACACCTCCCACTTGCTTGGATTAGACATCATCTGCCTCTTCTTTGCCCATTTCTTTAGCAGATCTGTATCCCACTCTGACAGCCTGCAACCCCAGTAATCTTTGTGTCATTTGCAAACTTACTAACCAACCTGTCTACGTTTACATCCAAGTCATTCATAAATATCACAAACAGCAGAGATCCCTACGAAACTCAACTGGTCACAGACCACCAGAATGAATGTTGTCAATAGACAATAGACAATAGGTGCAGGAGTAGGCTATTCGGCCCTTCGAGCCAGCACCCCCACTCAGTACCCCGTTCCTGCCTTCTCCCCATATCCCCTGACTCCGCTATCTTTAAGAGCCCTATCTAGCTCAATGGTCCTTCCACCATCTTCTATCAGTAGCCAGTTCTGAATCCATTCGGCCAAGTCACTGTTAAGTGGCGGCGTCTTGTGGCAGCGGCTCGACTGCAGTCCGTCCGTCTTTTCTTTCTTTTAGTCCCGTTAGGTGCATGTTTTTAGTTTTAGTTTTTAGGTGTGTATATGTGGGGGGCGGGGGGGGGGGACTTTTTAAACTTTTAAATCTCTTCCCTGTACGGGGACCCGACCTTTTCTCTGTCGGGTCTCCGTTGTCGTTGGGGCCTAACATCGTGGAGCCGGCGGCCTCCAAACGGAACCAACCTGAGGGCTCCAGTCGCGGAGCCTGCGGACTCACCATCGCGGAGCTGGCCGACTTCGGAGCGTGGAGAGCTGTGGTGGCGCGCGGCTGCGACCCGCCTTCGGAGCTTCGGAGGCTCCAGCCGCAGGCCCGGTGGACGGTAACATCGGGAGCTCGCGGGTCCCTGGTAGGAGACAGCTTTTCGGAGCTCCCGCAACGGCAACTTCTCCCGCCCGAATCGCGGGGTTAAAAACGACCCGGAGCGGGGCCTTACATCGCCCGGTACGGCTTTAACGGCCGCGGGAATTACCATCGCCCGCTGGGGGCTTTAACATCGGGAGAAGAATAAAGAACAGGGGAGAGACAAGACTTTGCCTTCCATCACTGTCAGGAGGTGTTTGGAGATTCACTGTGATGGATGTTTGTGTAAATTGTGTTAGTTGTGTGTCTTGGTTTTTTTCTTGTTCGTATGACTGCAGAAATGAAATTTTGTTTGAACTTAGATTCAAATGACAATAAACAGTATTCTGATTCTGATCCTGTGCATCTTAATCTCGTGGATCAGCCTACCATGGGGGACGTTATCAAATGCCACGTAGACAACATCCACCATGCCCACATCCATCACCTTCATCACCACCTCAAAAAACTCAATCACTTCCAATTTCTGACCTACTACTCTGGTTCCCATCCCCCTGCTTCTCTTGTTTAAACCCTTCCATGTAGCACCAGCAAACCTCCCTGTAAGGATGTTGCAGCCCTTCTAGTTCAGATGCAACCCGTCCCTCTTGTACAGGTCACCTCTGACCCAGAGCAACCCAATGGTCAGAATATCAGAAACACAGCCCCCCGCACCAACTCCTCAGCCACACATTCATCTGTCCTGACTAGCACGTGGCAGCAGGAGTAATCCAGAGAACACTACCCTTGGGGTTCTGCTTTTGCCTAACTCCCTATGTTCAAAGCACAATGACTTCCGGCTGCTCCTTCCTCCCCCTTGAGGATGTCATGCAGCTGCTCTGAGATGTCCTGGACTCTGGCACCAGGGAGGCAGCACGCCATCCTGAAGAAGTCTCCCGACCCAAAACGTCACCTATCCATGTTCCCCAGAGATGCTGTTTGACCCGCTGAGTTACTCCAGCGTTTTGGAGTATCCTGGAGTCTCGCTTGCTGCCACAGAATCTCTTGTCTGTGCCCCTAACTAATGAATACTGATCTAACTAACACAATGGATCTGTCTGACTTCTCCCTTCCCCACTGTGACAGAGCCAGGCCCTGCACCCCAGGCTGAGCTTCTAACTCATAACTCAAACCCTGCGATCCAGACAACATCCTTGTGATTTTTTTCTGCACCATCTCTGGCTTCACCAGATCTTTCCTTTGGTCGTGTTGACCAGAGCTGCTCCAAGCTCTGCCCAACCAATGTTTTATACAACTGCAGCATGGCATCCCATTTCCTGTACTCAATGCCTCTATCAATGAAAGCACCTAGGCCTTATGCCTTCTTCACCGCTTGGACTCACTATATGGTCAGGAATCCACGTACTTTCCCCCTAAATCTCGCTGTTTAACAACGTTGGCAAATCCTGGCAATTACTGTGTCTGCTCCGGCCTCATTTAACTCCCTAAAATACATCACTTCTCACTAGTCTGAACATAGCATATAGAACAGTACAGCAGAAGAACAGGCCCTTCGGCTCACATTGTCCGTGCTAAACATGATGCCAACTTTTATCCGCCTGCACATGATCCATATTCCTCCAATCCCAGCATTCCCATGTACCTATCCAAAAATCTCAAACATCACTATCATATCAGCCTCCACACCACCCATGGCAGCCAGTTCCAGACACTCACCATCCTTTGTGTAAAAAATCTTGCCATCTCCTTTAATCTCCTTGCCATCCACTGCCATCTCCCCAGTGCTCTCTAGTATTTCATATTATTTCCTGGGGAAATGTTCCATCTGTCTACCCTATCTATGCCTCATAATGTTATGTACCTATCAAGTTCCAGGAAAAAATACTCCAAGTCTGTCCAACCTATAGAAACATATACAATTCTTAAGGGATTGGACAGGCTAGATGCAGGAAAATGTTCCCCATGTTGGGGGAGTCCAGAACCAGGGGTCACAGTTTAAGAATAGTAAGATTAAACGAGAACTTACCAGTTTTTAGTTTGATCTTTATTTTATGAGGAGTTACGTTGGTGATTACGTGAAGAAGACCCGTCAGGGCGCATGCACGTCAATCTTAAAAGCAGCGGTATGAAATCACAGACAACACAATAATTGAAGTAACATATTAAGAAGAGCAACATGAGAACTACCATATGACCTTTTTTATGAGAGAGGGTTGGGCGTGGCAGGCACGTAATCACCAACGTAACTCCTCATAAAATAAAGATCAAACTTCAAACTGGTATGTTCTCATTTAATCTTACTATTTTACTTCGGAGTCACGTGAGTGACTACGTGAAGATTTCAAAGCTCTGTGATTTTATGCCGCAGATCCAAATCCCGGCCTCACTGCATTGATTGACTTTCGATGAGAAACAATCAATAATGCGTTAAACATGAAATGGTAATATCATGCAATAACAATTGATTTGAATAATCAAAACAAACAGTAACCCGTCTATCCCAGAGGAACTAAACAGGACTTAATACTGAATTTGCAAACAGCCTCTCTCCGATCGGCAATCGGCCGATGGTAAAAAAAAATATTTAAATAATTCATTTGACCACCCGGCACCTATAAAATATGGCTGCTGTGAACATTCATCGTCCTAGCCGACGACATTGCTGCTGCACTAGTGGAAAACGGGTATATACACTTCAGTGTTAATACCTGCCTTAATCAACATTTGCTTTAAACCAACTTGAGATAGTCTGCACTGACACTCTCCTGTTTGGCTTCATGTAACTGATAAACAATGCTGTTTCCACATTCCTTAAGATCTTTACAGCTTTAATATAATGAAAATAAATGTGCCATTACACATAAACATGGATCAGTAGGTTATGCTGAAACACAATTTTAACAAACCTGTGACACCTGGCCTGCTCTGCTTAAGCAGTACGCAATTATATAACATAACATTCTCTTCAGCAACTTCCATCCTGTCTAGCAGAAGTTCTTTCCCAAAATCTGCACTTGCTATGCTGAACCAATGCCAAGAGCATAACCCCTTTCATGATTAGTTTGGCAAATTCAGAGACATGCCAGGAACCTACTGTCGAAACATCTTGCGGATCGCACACATCCCAGATCGCCATATACCTGGGTTTAGGAGGTTTAGAGTTGAAATTCCTTTCATCAATCCAGCTATAATATGATGAAACAATAGGATCTTTCCTGACCCCATCCAACCCACAGGATGACAAAGCACTTAAAGCTGTATTAATGGTGCTATAACTGAGCCCCTCATCATCATAGAGGGTCAACAGGAACTCTAAAATATCCACAATACCTGTAGTATTATAGTCAATATTATTTTGTACACAATATTGGTCCCATTTTTTTACATAAGTAATATACCCCTTTTGAGTACTCTTTCTCCAGGCTACAGTGAGCATGTCCACCGTAAACCCAGACAGTCCTTGGTCCAGGTATGCCCTTCTTAAAACCTGCAAATTAACAAGTCAATACAATCACATAACAGATGACTTTCCCGTGTTAGCGGATGCTCCAGTCAATTCCTACGCTTGGGAACCACCAAAAAGAGGTTGGATCCCTAACTGTAACATCAAAAGGAAACCATGCTTGATTCGGCCAATTAGGTATTACAAGCACCCCCAAAGTGGCATCCTGCTTGATTTCTTGCAGACTCCGACATATTAGGCAAAATGGTAGGGAAAAAAAACAAACAATTTATATACCACCTCAACGTCAAAGTATTAATTGCAACTGCCACCTGGTCTGGTTCTCACGAAACCTATTTAGGCATCTGATGGTTGACCTTGATGCAAAACAAATCGATATCTGGCATTCATATACAAGTACTATATTATTGAACACCTCCTTGTTGAACATTCAATCTATGTTGTCATGGAAAGTTCGTGACTTGGCGTCTGCTACTATGTAGAATCTACCTGGTAGATAAATAGCTGAAATATCTTTTCCAATGCACCAGGCCCAAATTTGATTAGCCAATCTGTCACAAAATACCGACTTGATTCCACCGATGTGATTAATATATATGCCACTTGCGTTGTATTGTCAATCTGAAACTGAACATGCAGATACATTTGTTAGAGCAATAAGCCTTGTCCTTAAAATCTCTTAATAGTTAATTGCCCATGTCTGCAGAAGCGATGCCTCTTGCTCAGTCCATCTGCCTCCACAGTTGAAACTCGTATCCGTGACACCCCACCCGAGTGCACTGACATTCATCTGCAAAATCATGGAAGGGTGGTCAAGCATTACATTTCTATAACTCCTGGACACATGGTGAAACCATTGCAAATTAGCATAGTCTTTACTGATAACTGCATAGGTCTATTGTAATGACCCGAATGCATCCTTAATGCCTCAATTAGCTTGATACAGCTGTCAATTAGCTCTACCCTTTTCCCTGGGCAGAGCACTTAATTGAATCAATTGTGACCCAAATAGTCAGGTGTTAATTTGGATTTCTCTGGATGGATCAGCAATCAGCGACTGAGCAGCAATTTTAGAGGCAAACGCCCACTGCTTACCCTCATGCATTCAGCATGGGATCCCGGCTCATAGCCATGTTTGGATTCCTGTTTGGAGTTAATCCATACTAACCTTAGACACTCTTTTAGAGTGGGACTTATCGAAGCTGAAGCAGGTATCACCATCCATCTCCTCCATTTGCTTGTACATTCCTCTGTACCAAGCATGTTGTTCGACTCCATTCCCCACAATCTTATCACATATGTGTGTGGCTCCATCTTCATCCACGTGGGAGGACTTATGCAACCTGCAACAGGAGCTGCCCCAGGCCTGTGTGCATGTATTTTAGCACCATCTCGACCACTACGGAGAAACCAAGTGGGAGTAACGGCAGCCCTGCAAACAGGTGTTGCTTCAGGCCCATGTGCATACTCCTGTAGCACTCTCTCGACCACTCCGCCATTTGAGTGGGAGAAATTTTGGCAACCCTTTACTAGGCGTCACCTTAGGCATGTGTGGATGTATTTTAGCACTTCTCGACCACTGTGGTGCACCAAGTGGGAGGAATGGCAACCCTACAAACAGGTGTTGCTTCAGGCACATGTGCATCCTCCTGTAGCACTCTCTCGACCACTCCGACCCTTGAGTGGGGGGACGTTTGCAACCCTTTACTAGGTGTTGCTGCCTGACATGCCTTACAATGGAGCGTTCTTGAATTGCAACAAGACGCAATGTTGTCTGACATTGATACCCCTGGCTTGGCACTCACTCTGAGTTGGGGTTATCAGGTCACTGCCTACAGCAGCCACCACGACTAGCCATGCAATTCGATACTCTGTTGGTATCCTCCTTCCCCAAACAGGCTGCACGTGCTAGCGACTCCAAATCGTGCTCCTTCCCGATGCCAACTCCGTCTATAGGGAAGAATTGGAGCGCCTCTGGCCCCCGTACATCAGACATAGTGGGAAATGCTGGAACAAACTTAACAATTATTTTTCATAGCCAAAGACATTTATGTGAATGAAGACGCCCATCCCAGTTAAACCTGTGCTTTATTTACTTTTACTATGAGTAAACCGGCGTCTTGGGGAAGCAACCGTGCTCAGTCCCTTTTAATGAGCAGCAATTACTATGACGCCACCTGGTGTAACTCCCACAGGTGACTGATAATACAGCTCTACACGGCTTCCCATCTCCTTAATTGAATAAATGATAATCATCTATCTCAGTATAATAGTCACAATGTGACCAAGTGGTAACTATAATGTCTACCATTCTGAACGCTTCTCAAAATTGCGTTCGTCTTTAATTTGGAGGGCAACCTGAAACCTCCTCAGAATTAGCAGAAATTGCTACTTATCCACCTCGACATATAAGGGTGATAAACCACTAACCTCTCTTCCTGAGTTGAGGTTGGAGTCAGCCACGCACTGACCCTTTGTACTCCTCTCCACTGAGGAAGTGATAAGCAGCCCTGAGCCTTACTCCTCTCCACTGAGGACATACACATATAACAGAGGGGACCCTCCTGGCCAGGCTCCACATATTTCAAACATATATGGGCTGCCAAAGTCGGGTCCTTCCTCAATAAGCCGGGTAGTAACCCGACGACCATGCTCAGTCTGCACCCCCCCTCGGGAGTCGCTGACCTTACTGTCAGCGACTCTCTCAAGAAGTCCGACGGCCACCGGCTCCTCAATTTACCGCGGACCGTAGCCGGTATCCCCGCGGTCTAGAGAACCCCGCAGCCCCTATTTAAAACATTTCTCTGGAGATATGTCAGCGACTCGAAACAGCAAGCCTAACAGCCACCTCTATGGTGACCGCAGCTTGCTTCTACCCGCGGTCTATAAATAACCCGCGGCCCGAATTAAACCTCGGGAGTCGCGGACCATTCTGTCCGCGACTCCACCAGCAAAACCCACCGGCCGCCTGCCACCGCACTCCCGCGGTCCGAAGCCGACATCCCGCGGTCCACAATTTCTCCGCGGTCCACTGGATTTCGCTGAATTTTTCTATGTCCAGCAGGAACCTGGGAAAATGATTCCTGCAATGGACAACCTGAAAAAGTAAGTTTAAACTTACCTGCAGGATTTTTTAAACTTACCGCTGGAGAACTGTGTTCCTCCCAGCCTGTCTGCGCATGCGCCCTGACGGGTCTTCTTCACGTAGTCACTCACGTGACTCCGAAGTAAAATAAGGGGTAGGCCACTTAAGACTGAGATGAGGAAAAACCTTTTCACCCAGAGAGTTGTAAATCTGTGGAATTCTCTGCCACAGAAGGCAGTGGAGGTCAATTCACTGGATGTTTTCAAGAGGGAGTTAGATTTAGCTCTTAGGGCTAAAGGAATCAAGGGATATGGGGAAAAAGCAGGAACGGGGTACTGATTTTGGCTGATCAGCCATGATCATATTGGATGGCGGTGCTGGCTCGAAGGGTCGAATGGCCTACTGCTGCACCTATTTTCTATGTTTCTATGTTTCTAACCGCTGGCTGTAGCTAATAGCCTCTAATCCAGGCAACATTTTGGGAAACCTCCTCTGCACCCTTTCCAAAGCTCCCACATTCTTCCTGTAATGGGGTGATCAGAACTGCAGGCAATACTCCAAATGCAGCCAATAAAACTGCATCATGGCTCCCTGTCTCTCATACTCAATGCCCCGACCAATGAAGGCAGGCATACCATACGCATTCTTTACTGCTTTATGTAGTTTAGTTTAGAGATACAGCGGGGAAACAGGCCCTTCAGCCACCGAGCCCGCGTCGACCAGTGATCACCCCAAACACTAGCACTATCCTACACACATTAGGCACGATCTTACATTTATAACAAGCCAATAAACCTACAAACCTCTACGTCTTTGGAGCATGGGTGGAATCCAGAGATCCCGGAGAAAACCCAGGCAGGTCACGGGGAGAACGTATAAACTCCGTACAGACAGCACCCATAGTCAGGATCGAACCGGGGTTTCTGGCGCTGTAAGGCAGCAGCTCTACCGCTGCGCCACTGTGTCACTGTGCCGACCGTATGTGCTGCCACTGAGGTAAATTCCATCTGCCGTTCTTTTGCCCAGTTTCCCAGTTGATCTCGCTCAGACAACATTGCCACTGTCCACTAAACCACCAATCTGCAAACCTACAAATCATGTCACCTGCATTCTCTTCAAAATCATTAATAAATTATCAAACATGAGACCCAGCACTGATCGTTGCTGCTCACTGCTGATCACAGGGCTCCTGTTTGAGAAACAACCCTCCACTGCCATCTTCTGACTCCTACCATCCAGAATAACATAATGATTCAGGTGTGGTGGACAAAACTGTAGTTATTAGAAAGCAAGAGGCGTGATGGGTAGGACAGATAAACTCAGGGCAAAGATAGGTAAAAGGACACAAAGTGCTGGAGTAACTCAACTGGTCAAGTAGCATCTCTGGAGAACATGGATAGGTGACATTTCTGGTTGGGACACTTAGACAGGCACATGGAACCGAGATAATAGTATAATCATGACAGAAACATGGTTGAGGGAGGTACAGGGCTCGCTGGATGTTCCGTGATACAGATTCATTTTACAATTGTAAAAGTCGTTGGTGAGACCACAATTGGAGTATTGTGTGCAGTTCTGGTTGCCCAGTCATAGGAAGGATGTCATTAAGTGTGATCATTAAGGTGGAAAAGGGGCAGAAGGAGACTTTGCAGAAGTATATTTTAGATGTACAATCCTTGTGAGTAGATTTAAGAAACTGCAACGGTAAAGACCCCCCGATGGGAGATATATTCAGGCCTCCAAATAGTAGCCAGGATGCAGGGTACAAATTACATCAAGAGGTAGAAAAGGCTTGCAAGACATTTCAATATGCAGGTAGACTGGGAAATCAGGTTGGTACTGGATCCGAAGAGAAATAATTTGTAGACTGCCTACAAATAATGGTTTATATGGCTCATGGTCCAGCCCCCCTAGGGAAAAGACAATTCCTGCTTTGGTGTTGTGTAATGAACCACACTTAATTAGGGAGCTGAAGGTGAAAGAACCCCAAGCAGGCAGTGATCGTAATGTGATAGAATTCAACCTGCAGTTTGAGAGGGAGAAGCTGAAATCGGATGTGTCAGTATTACTGCAGATAGACACAAAAAACCTGAGTAACTCAGCGGGGCAGGCAGCATCTCTGGAGAGAAGGTGACGTTTGAGTACAGGTCCAGAGCCATCCATTGCTCATCGAACATTAACCCAATCATTCCTGAGATCGTTCTTGTAAACCTCCTTTGAACCCTTTCCAATGCCAGTACATCCCTTCCATGAAGAAGGGTCTCGCCCCGGAACGTCACCCATTCCTTCTCTCCAGAGATGCTGCCTGACCCGCTGAGTTACTCAGGCATTTTGTGTCTATCATCCCTCCACAGATATGGGGCAGAAGCAATCGCTATTACAAAGGGCAAGGTGCTTGGGAAGCTGAAGGTATGAAGTGGATGTCACCTGGACCAAATGGACTACACCACAGGATTCTGAAAGAGGGAGGTGTAGAGATTGTGGGGGTAATAGTAATCCTTAGGGACTGGAATGGTTGCAGAGGACTGGAAAATCACAAATGTGACTCTACTGTTTAACGGAGCGAGGGGAATGAAACAATTAAACCAACTTCAGTGTTTTTAGTCCATTATTAAATGATGAGGTTTCGGGTTATTTGGAAGCACGTTATAAAAAAGGCAGAAGTCAGCATGGTTTGTTAATGGGAGATTTTGCCTGACAAATCTGTTGGAAATGTTTGAGGAAGTAACAAGTGGGATAATAATAATAATAATAATAATACATTTTATTTATATAGCAGACAAAGGCGAGTCGGTGGATATGTAGAAACAAAGATTCTGGTTTATACAAAAGGACACAGAGTGCTGGAGTAACTCAGCGGGTCAGGCAGCATCTGTGGAGAACATGGATAGGTGACGTTTAGGGTGGGGACCCTTCTTTAGTAGATGTTGTTTGTTTGGATTTTCTGAAGGCCTTTGATAAGGTGCCACGCGTGAGCCTGCTATTATTACAGAGCTGATCACCAGTGTAGGTTGCTGTTCACCATTACAGAGCTGATCACTATGAGAGCAGATCACTGCTGCAAAGCGCTGCTCACCGTTATATCGGCGATTGGTTTTTTAGATCATTGATCAACAACAGCCCGCGGATCAGTGTTAGTTTGCGGATCAATGTTACAGTTTGCGGATCAGTGTTGCAGATTGCGGATCGCTATGGCAGGTGATTGTTTAACATCAGAGGACGCAGCGCCTGCCTGCTTGTGTTGCAGCCGCGGTGCCGGCGTGTGGGGCGGAGTTCCCGCAGACTCAGCCCCTGGGTGTGGAGACGTCACGTCACTGACTGCGGCATCCCTTCCCGGGCGGAGCGAGGACTGCGGCAGCGCTGCAGAAGCGTGAGCCGCGACCGCGACCGCTTCAAGCCGGAGCCGGAGCCGGAGCCGGAGCCGGAGTTGGAGCCATGTCTCCGGGCAGCCCCGCCGCGCTGTGTCTCCTCTTTACCGTCATCTCCCGCGCAGCCGGTAAGTGACGGGGCGCGAGTCGGCGGGGCAAGGGCAGACACTGGACACCGGGTACTTGCGCTGTCCCATTCTCCCTGCAGCGGCCGGTTCGGTGCCCGGTTCCCGGTGCTGAGTCCCGCCGGTGGAGCCCGGGGGCGGTGCCGGTAATTGTGCCGACAATCTGCGGCGGTTTCACCCGCTCCGCGGGGTCTGTCTCCCCAGTCGCTGCCCTCATGCGGGGTCTCGGGAAGGGCCGGGTGGGTGCGAGAAGGGCTGGGCAGGGCTGGGCGCCGGCGGCAGCTCCTTGCGGGTGACCCTGCGGCTGATGCCCTCACCGCCTCACTGCGGATATTCGGCCCTACCCTTTCATCCCATCCATGCAGCTCATTCGGGCGGTGGGATGCTCTGCCCCAATTCTCCCCTCCTCGACCCACGGGCCCTGGGTGAGGAGGCTCTTCCTCACGTCCCCCAGATCCTCGTCTTCCTCAACCTTGATGCCCCGGGTTATCGGTCCCATCCCATGACTAGTGGGGTACCGCAAGGCTCAGTGCTGGGGGACCCCAACTATTTACAATATATATTAATGATTTGGACGAGGGAATTGAATGCAACATCTCCAAGTTTGCGGATGACACGAAGCTGGGGGGCAATGTTAGCTGTGAGGAGGATGCTAGGAGACTGCAAGGTGACTTGGATAGGCTGGGTGAGTGGGCAAATGCATGGCAGATGCAGTATAATGTGGATAAATGTGAGGTTATCCACTTTGGTGGCAAGAACAGGAAAGTAGACTATTATCTGAATGGCGGCCGATTAGTAAAAGGGGAGATGCAACGAGACCTGGGTGTCATGGTACACCAGTCATTGAAAGTAGGCATGCAGGAGCAGCAGGCAGTGAAGAAAGCGAATGGTATGTTAGCATTCATAGCAAAAGGATTTGAGTATAGGAGCAGGGAGGTTCTACTGCAGTTGTACAGGGCCTTGGTGAGACCACACCTGAAGTATTGCGTACAGTTTTGGTCTCCTAATCTGAGGAAAGACATTCTTACCATAGAGGGAGTACAGAGAAGGTTCACCAGACAGATTCCTGGGATGGCAGGACTTTCATATGAAGAAAGACTGGATAGACTCGGCTTGTACTCTCTGGAATTTAGAAGATTGAGGGGGGGATCTTATAGAAACTAACAAAATTCTTAAGGGGTTGGACAGGCTAGATGCAGGAAGATTGTTCCCAATGTTGGGGAAGTCCAGAACAAGGGGTCACAGTTTAAGGATAAGGGGGAAGTCTTTTAGGACCGAGATGAGAAAAAAAAATTCACACTGAGAGTGGTGAATCTGTGGAATTCTCTGCCACAGAAAGTAGTTGAGGCCAGTTCATTGGCTATATTTAAGAGGGAGTTAGAAGTGGCCCTTGTGGCTAAAGAGATCAGCGGGTATGGAGAGAAGGCAGGTACAGGATACTGAGTTGGATGATCAGCCATGATCATATTGAATGGCGGTGCAGGCTCGAAGGGCCCAATGGCATACTCCTGCACCTATTTTATATGTTTCTATGTATCTATCTCTGCCACTCATATATAAGACGTTGGCGAGGCCGCATTTAGAGTATTGTATTAACCATGTTGTAGGAAAGATGTTGTCAAGCTGGAAAGGGAGTAGAGGAGATTTACAAAGATGTTGCCAGGACTAGAGGGTCTGTGTTACAGGGAAAGGTTGAGTGGGCTGGGTCCCTATTCCTTTGAGTGCAGGAGGATGAGGGATAATCTTATAGAAGTGGATAAAATCATGAGAGGAATAGATATGTAGATGCATAGAGTCTCTTGCCCAGAGTAGGGGGGTCGAGAACCAGAGGGCATATGTTTAAGGTGAAGGGGGAAAGATCTTACAGGAATTTGAGGGGTACCGTTTTCACACAAATGATAACAGACAATAGACAATAGGTGCAGGAGTAGGCCATTGGTCCCTTTGAGCCATGATCATGGCTGATCATCCACAATCAGTACCCCATTCCTGCCTTCTCCCCATATCCTCTGACTCCGCTATCTTTAAGAGCCCTATCTGAAAGTATCCAGAGAACCGGCCTCCACCGCTCTCTGAGGCAGAGAATTCCACAGACTCACAACTCTCTGTGTGAAAAAGTGTTTTCTCATCTCCATTCTAAATGACTAATGATGGTGAGTGTATGGAAAGAAATGCCGGAGGTAGTTGAGGCAACTTGAGAGAGACAGTGAATCAAAGTAGACAACTCTGTGTGGACTGATGGGGTACTGATTGGAGATGATCACCCATGATCACATTCAATGGCGGTGCTGGCTCGAAGAGCCGAATGGCCTACTCCTGCACCTATTGTCTATTGGAGCCACAGGAGGTGGGCAAGGTCCTCAATGAATATTTCTCCTCTGTATTTACCGAGGAGAAAGACAGGAGAACGGAGGAACTTGGGGCAGTCAATGGAAGTGTCTTGAGAGCAGTCTGTGTTATGGTCGAAGAGGCACTGAAGATACTATCGTGTATGTAGGTAAACAAATTTCCAGGGCCTGGTCAGGTATATCCAAGGACATTGTGGGAAACTAGAGAGGAAATTGCGGGAGTCCTTATTGAAATTTATGAGTCATTTTTAAATACAGGAGAGGACTGGAGGGTGGCAAATGTTGTGCCTCTATTCAAGAAGGGCTGCAGGGAAAATGCTGGGAACTATAGGCCGATGAGCTTAACATCTGTACTTGGAAAGTTACAAGAGTATTCTGAGGGATAGGATATACAGGCATTTAGACGGACAAGGGCTGATTTAGGGATAGTCAGCATGGTTTTGTACGTGGACACTCGTGTCTCTGAGTTTTTTGAAGACCTGACCAAAAGGGTCGATGAAAGCGTTGTTTTTTGAAGATGTTGTTTTTTGGACCAATGCTTTGCCGAAGCATTCAACAATGTTCCGCATGGTAGGCTGCTCTGGAAGGGTAGATCACATGGGATCCAGGGAGAGATAGCTGAATGGTTAGAAAATTGGCTTCATGGAAGCGAGATGGTGGAAGATGGTGGAAGATTGCTTCTCGGACCGGAGGCCTGTGACTAGTGGTGTGCCTCAGGGTTCGGTGAATGGTAGCGCTCTGGGGAGCAGAGGGATCTTGGAGTGCAGGTGCATGGTTCCTTGAAGGTGGAGTTGCAGGTAGATTGGGTGGTCAAAAAGGAGTTTGGTATAGAAGTTGGGAGGTCATGTTGCAGTTGTCTCAGACATTGGTGAGACTGCATTCACAGTATTGTGTTCAGTTCTGTGCACCATGTTATAGGAAATATGTTGTCAAGCTGGAAAAGGGTACAGAGAAGATTTATAGAAACATAGAAACATAGAAAATAGATGCAGGAGGCCATTCGGCCCTTCGAGCCAGCACCGCCATTCATTGTGTTCATGGCTGATCGTCCCCAATCAATAACCCTTCTCCCCATATCCCTTGATTCCACTAGCCCCTAGAGCTCTATCCAACTCTCTCTTAAATCCATCCAGTGATTTGGCCTCCAGTGCCCTCTGTGGCAGGGAATTCCACAAATTCACAACTCTCTGGGTGAAAATGTTTTTTCTCACCTCAGTCTTAAATGGCCTCCCCTTTATTCTAAGACTGTGGTCCCTGGTTCTGGACTCGCCCAACATTGGGAACATTTTTCCTGCATCTAGCTTGTAAATGTAATCCTTTTATAAATGTATATGTTTCTATAAGATCCCCCCTCATCCTTCTAAACTCCAGTGAATACAAGCCTAGTCTTTTCAATCTTTCCTCATATGACAGTCCCGCAATCCCAGGGATTAATCGTGTGAACCTACGCTGCACTGCCTCAATCACAAGGCTGTCCTTCCTCAAATTGGGAGACCAAAACTGTACACAATACTCCAGATGTTGTCTTACCAGAGCCCTATACAACTGCAGAAGAACCTAGACTGAAATCTTCTTGTTATGAAGGCCAACATTAGCTTTCTTCACTGCCTGCTGTACCTGCACACCAACTTTCAGTGACCAGTGTACAAGGACACCCAGGTCTCGCTGTACCTCCCCCTAACCTAACCCCATTGAGATAATAATCTGCCCCCTTGTTTTTGCCACCAAAGTGGATAACCTCACATTTATATATATTATACTGCATCTGCCACGCATCTGCCCACTCACTCAACCTATCCAGGTCACCCTGCAACCTCTTAACATCCTCTTCACAGTTCACACTGCCACCCAGCTTTGTGTTATCTGCAAACTTGCTAGTGTTGCTCCTAATTCCCTCTTCCAAATCATTAATATATATGGTAAACAGTTGCGGCCCCAACACCGAGCCTTGCGGCACTCCACTCGCCACTGCCTGCCATTCTGAAAAGGACCCGTTCACTCCTACTCTTTGCTTCCTGTTTGCCAACCAATTTTCTATCCAAGTCAACATCCTACCCCCAATACCATGTGCTCTAATTTTAGTCACCAGTCTCCCATGCGGGACCTTATCAAAGGTTTTCTGAAAGTCTAGATACACTACATCCACTGGCTCCCCTCCCCCTCTAATTTACTTGTCACATCCTCAAAAATGTAAGATTAGTCAAGCATGATTTTCCTTTCATAAATCCATGCTGACTTGGACTAATCCTTTTACTGCTATCCAAATGCCCCATTATTACCTCTTTAATAATTGACCAGCATCTTTCCCACCACCGAAGTCAGGCTAACTGGTCTGTAATTCCGCGTTTTCTCTCTCGCTCCTTTGTTGAAAAGTGGGATAACATTAGCTATTCTCCAATCCACAGGAACTGATCCTGAATCTATTGAACATTGGAAAATGATCACCAATGCGTCCACTATTTCTAGAGCCACCTCCCTGAGGACCCTGGGATGCAGTCCATCAGGCCCCGGGGATTTATCATCCTTCAGTCCCATTAGCCTACCCAATACTATCTCTCGCCTAATGAAAATTTCTTTCAGTTCCTCGACCCCCTTAGATCCTCTGTCCTCCAGTACTTCTGGGAGATTGTTTGTGTCTTCCTTAGTGAAGACAGATCCGAAGTACCTGTTCAACTCTTCTGCCATTTCCTTGTTCCCCATAATAATTTCACCCGTGTCTACCTTCAAGGGACCCACATTTGACTTTGCTATTCTTTTTCCCTTAACATATCTCAAGAAGGTTTTACTGTCCTTCTTTATATTCCTGGCCAACTTCCCTTCGTACTTCATCTTTTCAGCCCTTATTGCCCGTTTTGTTTCCTTCTGTTGTCCTATGAAAGTTTCCCAATCCTCTGGATTCCGGCTACTCTTTGCTGTGTTATACATCTTTACTTTTAGTTTTACTCTCTCCCTAACTTCTCTTGTCAGCCACGGTTGCCTCCTACTACCCTTAGAATCTTTTTCCCTTTTTGGAATGGAATGTCTTCCGGATTATGCCCAGAAATTCCTGCCATTGCTGTTCCACCGTCATTCCTGCAAGTATCCCTTTCCAGTCTACCTTGGCCAGCTCCTCTCTCATGCCTTCATAATCCCCTTTGGTCAACTACATCACTGCCACTTCCAATTTAACCTTCTCCTTCTCAAATTGAAGATTAAAACTAATCATATTATGATCATTACCTCCAAGCGGTTCCTTTACCTTGAGTTCTCTTATCAAATTTGGTTCATTGGACAACACTAAATCCAGAATTGCCTTTTGTCTGGTCGGCTCCATTACAAGCTGTTCTAAGAATCCATCTCAGAGGAACTCTACAAACTCTCTTTTTTGGGGTCCTGAACCAACCTGATTTTCCCAGTCTACCTGCATATTGAAATCCTCCATCACCACAGTGGTATTACTTTTGTTACATGCCAGTTTTAACTCCTGCTGCAACTTACATCCTGCATCCGGGCTACTATTTGGGGGCCTGTTGATAACACCAATTAGTGTCTTCTTGTCTTTGCAATTCCTCAACTCAATCCACAGTGACTCTACCTATGTCTTCCCTTGCAAGGGACTGAATTCCATTCTTCACCAGAAGAGCTACCCCCTCTCCTCTGCCCACCTGCTTGTCCTTTCTATAGGATGTATAACCCTGAATATTAAGTTCCCAGACCCGATCCTCCTGCAGCCACGTCTCGGTAATCCCCGCAATGTTGTATCTACCAACCTCAGCCTCAAGCTCATCTACTTTACTTCTTATACTTCGCGTATTGAAATACAGTGCTTTTAATTCCTTACGCATCTCACCATTCACATCGATCCCTACTACACTAGGCCATACTCTCCTATCCCTTTGTGAACTTTCTTTCCCGGTAATTCTGGGGTCATTAACTATCCCTTTACTCCCTTTCCCTTTAACTCCGTCCTTGACTATCCTATTTGACACCCCCCCCCCCCCCCTTATTTAGTATAAAACCACCTGTGTTGCAGTGGCAAACCTGCCTGCCAGAATGCCGCTGAGGATATTAGAAACATAGAAAATAGGTGCAGGTGTAGGCCATGCGACCCTTCCAGCCACATCAATATGATCATGGCTGATCATCCTAAATCAAGTCAAGTCAAGTCACATTTATTTATATAGCACATTTAAAAAACAACTCTCGTTGGCCAAAGTGCTTTACATTTGTTATAAGAATAGCATAAACAAAACAAACTACATACATATATACATGTAGCCCTCACTCAGAGGACGTCAGGAAAGGCTTGGGAGTACAGATAAGTTTTTAGTCTTGACTTAAAAGAGTCGATGGAGGGGGCAGTTCTGATGGGAAAGGGGATGCTGTTCCACAGTCTAGGGGCTGCAACCGCAAAGGTGCGGTCACCCCTGAGCTTATGCCTAGACCGTGGGATATTCAGCAACCCCAAGTCGGTCGATCTGAGGGGCCTGGAGGTGGTGGTGGGTGAGAAGACTTTTTATGTAGGTGGGGGCAAGCCCATTGAGGGCTTTGTAGACATGGAGGAGGATCTTGAAGTTTATACGGAACCACACAGGGAGCCAGTGGAGAGAGGCCAGGATCGGGGTGATGTGGTCCCTTTTTCGGGTGCCCGTCAGGAGTCTCGCTGCGGAGTTTTGGACCAGTTGCAGGTGGGACAGGGAAGATTGGCTGATGCCAGTGTAAAGGGAGTTGCAGTAATCTAGGCGGGTGGAGATGAATGTGTGGATGATCTTTTCGAGGTCATCAAACTGGAGGAATTGTTTTATTTTAGCTATTGTCCGAAGCTGAAAGCAGCTAGCTTTTACCACGGCATTGACTTGTTTGTCAAATTTCAGTGCTGAGTCAAATATCATGCCAAGGTTTTTGACGTGAGGTTTGAGTAGTGGGGTAGGGCTTCCAAGGCTGCCTGCTATCATTTTGATTGAGTCCGAGGGGCCGAGAAGGATGACCTCAGACTTACTCTCGTTTAGTTGGAGGAAGTTCTGGGCCATCCAACACTTTATATCCTCGAGGCAGTGGGTAAGGTTAAGCAGATTTGATTGTTTTTTGGGCTTCAGGGGGGAGATAGAGTTGTGTATCGTCTGCGTAGCAATGGAAGGAAATGCCGTGCCTTTCAATGACTTGGCCTAAGGGGAGCATATACAGCGATAAGAGAATGGGGCCAAGGATGGAGCCTTGCGGAACCACACAGCAGAGATTAGCTGGTACCTTGTTCCTAAAATACTAACTTAAAACTTAAATAGTACCCCGTTCCTGCTTTTTCCCATATTCCTTGATTCCGTTAGCCCGAAGTACTAAATCTAACTCTCTCTTGAAAACCTCCAATGAATTGGCCTCCACTGCCTTCTGTGGCAGAGAATTCCACAGATTCACAACTCTATGGGTGAAAAGGTTTGTCCTCATCTCAGTCCTAAATGGCCTACCCCTCATTCTTAAACTGACCCCTGGTTCTAGACTTCCCCAACATCGGGAACATATTTCCTGCATTCTTGCCTGTCCAATCCCTTAAGAATTTTATATGTTTCTATAAGATCTCATCCTTCTAAATTCCAGTGAATACAAGCCCAGTCGACCCATTTTTCCTACTGCCTGCTCTACCTGCATGCTTACTTTCACTGACTGATATACAAGGACACCCAGGTCTCGTTGAACTTCCCCATTTCCTAATCTGACACCATTCATATTTTCTGGTCTCGACCCGAAACGTCACCCATTCCTTCACTCCAGAGATGCTGCCTGTCCCGCTGAGTTACTCCAGCATTTTGTGACTACCTACCATTCACATAATAATCTGCCTTCCTGTTCTTGCCACCAAAGTGGATAACCTCACATTTATCCACATTATACTGCGTCTGCCATGCATCTGCCCACTCACCCAACCTATCCAAGTCACCCTGCAGCCTCATAGCATCCTCCTTGCAGCTCACTCTGCCACCTAGCTTTGTGTCATCCGCAAACTTTCTAGCGGATAAGTGGGCAGGCGTGGTCAGGGGCCTATGCGTGGTCAGGGGCTGTGTGTGGTCAGGGGCCCATGTTGGAAAGTGGGACTGACAGGAGTTTCGGAGATAGAAACTCTTGTCATTGGATGCTTGAACATTTGTTTGTGCGCTATCAACAATTGGGTTTTGATGATTCCAGGGAAGGGAGGTTGGTTGGCGTGATGGTCTGGGCTGTGTCCACAACTCCCTGCAATTTCTTGTGGTTTTGGATGGAGTTATTAGGGACGTGCTGAACTTCCTAAGCCTGTGGATCTACCTGCCTGTTCCCATTCTCCTGGGTTACTTTATTTTGAAATCAAACTTACTCATGTTCAGAGCCTTAACTTACAGACCATCCTTATTCCTTTCCCTAATGACCTTGAGAGATAGAGAGTCAGGGGGTGGAAGTTAGAGGAGTGGCCATCACTAAGGAGAATGTGCTTGGGAAGCTGAAAGGTCTGAATGTGGATGCCACCCGGACCGGATGGACTGCACCCTAGGGTTCTGCAAGAGGTGGCTTTAGAGATTGTGGAGGCATTAATTGTGATCTTTCAAGAATCACTAGTCAGGGGTGGTTCCAGACGATTGGAAAGTTGCAAATATTACTCTCCTGTTCAAGAAGGGAATGAAGCAGAAGAGCCCGGTTAGCCTGACTTTCGTAGTTGGTAAGAGTCCATTACAAAGGATGAGGTTTTTGAGTACTTAGAAGCACACAATAAAATAGGCTGCAGTCGGCATTTTGTGAAAGGGAGATCTTGTCTCACAAACCTCTTGGAATTCTCTGAGGAAGTAAATAGCAGGACAGATAAAGGAGTCAGTGGACGATCTTTACCTAGATTTTGAGAATGTCTTTGATATGGTGCTGCATGTGAGGCTGCTAAAGAAGATGAGAGCCCACGGTATCAGAGGGAAAATACTAGCATGGACAGCAGGGTGGCTGGATGACAAAGAGTTACAATAAAGGGGCCTTTTTCTGGTTGGCTGCCAATGTCTAGCGGAGTTCCGCAGGGGTCGGTGCTGGGGCCGCTACTCGTCATGTTGTATTTAATTGATTTGGATGAGGGAATTGAAGGTTGTGTGGCCAAGTTTGCAGATGATATGAAGATAGGTGGAGGAGCAGGTCGTGTAGAGAAAGCAGGGAATCTGCAGAAGGACATGGACAGGTTTGGAGAGTGGGCTGAGAAATGGCTGATGGAATATAGTGCAGTTAAGTGTGGAGTCATGCATTTTGGTCGTAGGAATAAAGGCCGAGACTATGTTTTCTAAATGGGGTGAGAATCTGGAAATCGGAGGTGCAAAGTGACTTGGGAGTGCTGGTGCACGATTCCCAAAATGTTAATCTGCAAGTCGAATCGGTAGTGAGGAAGGTAAATGCATGCTATCATTTATTTCAAGAGGGCTAGAATGCAAATACAGGGATGTGATGTTGAGGCTCTTTAAGGCGCTGGTAAAGCAGCATTTGGAATATTGTGTTTAAGAAGGAACTGCAGATGCTGGAAAATCGAAGGTAGACAAAAATGCTGGAGAAACTCAGCGGGTGAGGCAGCATCTATGGAGCGAAGGAAATAGGCAACGTTTCGGGTCGAAACTATCTCCAGCACACCCCTACTGACACTGACGGGTGGGGGTGTGTATGGGTGCGTGGGGTGGGTGGGGGTGTGGAAGGCACCCACAGTGGGGGAGGCGGGGGGTGGTGAGCAGTCACTGACGGGCCTGTCCCACAGGGAGCTGTAACCAGAGCCCAGGGTGGTGGGGGGACGGTGGTTAGTGTGGGGGTCACTAACGTGTGGGTGGGGATGGGTGACGGTGAGGGGGTGAGAGGGGTGATGAGCGTTCACTGACACTGTCTGGGTGGGGGTGCTGGTGTGCGTGGGGGTGGGGGAGATGAGATGTGGGGGTGGAACGGTCACTGACGGACCTGTCCGCAGGGAGCCTGCACCCAGAGAGTCTGTTCCCGGGGAGTCTGACCGCCTCCAGGTGTAACCAGAGCCTGGCCACGCCGCAGTTCTCCAGCGCCTTCACCGCCTCCTCGTACTACTCCATCTCCTACTCGCCTGGATACGGCCGTCTGCAAGGTGAGAGCCCGCATGGGAGAGGGGGGAATATGGGGGGGGGTGTCAGGGATGAATATGGGGGAGGGGGATCAGGGGGGAATATTGGGGGGGGTTAGGGATGAATATTGGGGGGGGGGTAGACGGGGCAGGGGGAGTCGGGAGGGTTGAGTGAGGTTCGGCCTGCACTGACCCTTCCTGTGTTTCAGGGGGAGGGGGGTGGTCTCCCCAGGTGTCCGACCGCCTCCCCTGGCTGCAGGTTGACCTGTGGCAGAGGTCGATGGTGACGGCGGTGGCGACCCAGGGCACCTATAACTCCCGCGACTGGGTTACCCGCTACCTCCTCCTCTACAGCGACCACGGCCACAGCTGGCACCCCTTCTACCAGCTGGGCCACAACTGGGTGAGTACCCGCCCCCACACTGACCTCGCTCCCCGTCGCCCACACTCCCCATGTTCCACCACCTCCCCCGCCCCCGGCCACACTCCCCTCCCTCTGGGTGACTCATCCTTCTGCCCCCACCCCTATGCCTCCTTTCTCTCACCCTTCTACTCCCCCCCCTCCCCCTCCCCCTCCCCCCCTCCCTCTGCCCTCCTCCCCTCCCCCCGGAGGGTGACCGCGGTGCTCTTATGTTGCAGACGTTCTCCGGGAACCGGAACGCGGACGGCGAGGTACGGCACGACCTGTGGCGCCCGGTGTTGGCGCGATTCGTCCGCTTCGTGGCCATCAGTTGGCGGCCGCGGCGCTACGTCGGCCTCAGGGTGGAGGTGTACGGCTGCCCCTACGGCAAGTGGAGGGGGGGGTGGAGAGGGGGATGGAGTGGAGAGGGGGGGTGGTGGAGAGGGGGGTGAAGTGGAGGGGGGGGGGTGGAGTGGGGGGGTGGGGATGGAGTGGGGGGGAGGGGGTGGAGGGGGGGCGGTAGTGGATACAGCAGTGAGTTCAGGCAGAGATTAGGGTTTTTCACTCAGAGGGTGGGTACCGGGGTTGGCTCAGACTCTTAGAGAAGGGGTGTGTTTGAAGTAGGTGGTGTTTCTGGAGAAGACGCATCAGGTGACGGGAGACGTGGCCAATAACTTATCATTGATCCCATTTCCTATTTGCCTCTGATTTCTCTTTACTCTCCGCTGTCGGCTCCCTTTTGCCGGACGATTCTCCACCGCCGCTCTTCTTCCTTTCCCCGACCACAGCTTGTCTTTCAGCAACGCGTTTCATTTTTTCTTTGGCTGTTTTCCTCTCCTCCTGCTCCAGTGATGAAACAAGCAACTGCAGGCTTACACAGGTGCTGGTTTACACCGAAGATGGACTGAAGTCTGAAGATACTTCAAGTCTGAAGAAATGGTCTCGATCCGAAACGTCACCCATTCCTTCTACCCAGAGACGCTGAATTACTCCAGCATTTTGTGGATCGTCCCCTTTGATCTGTGTTTTCCCACCTTACCCTTCCATATCTCTAGTCTCCCTCTCCCCTCACTCTCAGTCTAAGGAAGGGTCTCGACCTATTCCTTCTCTCCAGGGATGCTTCCTGACCCGCTGAGTTACTCCAGCACTCTGTCCTTTTGTCCAGCGTTGCTTTTGCCTCTACTTCTCCCACCCTTCTCTCCTCTGCATTTGTTTCTTGTTCCAATGGCAGTATTTTTTTATTTTCCCCATTTCCGTCTTGCCTTATGATGCTGCGTTCTTTTTCATTTGTGTCTGCCACCTTCTTCTTTTTTGCCCGGGGTAGTTTTTTCCTTTATCCCCCTGCCCTTCCTTTTCTCCACTGACGGTCCTTTCATCGTTCATGTTGCTGTTGCTGTTGTTTATAACGTTGAGAATGTGCGTGTGTTGTGCAGATTCTGACATGGTCTCCTTCGACGGGAACAGTTCTCTGAGCTACCGGTTCCAAGAGTGGAATACGCGAACACTCTTTGACTCTATCTCGTTCAACTTCAAGACGTGGGCTGAGGAGGGACTGCTCATGCACAGTGAGGGCGAGCAGGGGGATCACATCACCGTGGAGTTGGTGCAAGCACGGCTGCTCTTTCATGTTAACCTAGGTATTTATTTGCTATAACCACCGTCCCAATCACCTCCGGACCTAAAGCGCTGTCCCCGGGCTCTGAACTTGAAGCGGCCACAACTGTTTATTGTAAACGCACATTGTGTTCAGTTCTGGGCACCGTGTTATAGGAAAGATGCTGTCAAGCTGGGAACGGTACAGAGAAGATTTACGAGGATGTTGCCAGGGCGAGAGGGTGTGAGTTATAGGGAGGTTGAGTAGGCTGGGTCTCTATTCCTTGGAGCGCGGGAGGATGAGGGGTGATCTTATGGAGGTGTATAAAATCATGAGAGGAATAGATCGAGTCTCTAGCCCAGAGTAGGGGAACTGACCAGAGGACATAGGTTCAAGGTGAAGGGCAAAATATTTAATAGGAATCTGAGGGTTATCTTTTTCACACAGAGGGTGGTGGGTGTATGGAACAAACTGCCAGAGGAGGTAGTTGAGGCTGGGACTATCCTAACGTTTAAGAAACAGTTAGACAGGTACATGGAGAGGACAGGTTCGGAGTGATATGGGCCAACTGCGGGCAGGTGGGACTAGTGTAGCTGGGACATGTTGACCGGTGTGGGCAAGTTAGG
>CM075986.1:5184602-5210377 GCA_038087875.1 Malacoraja senta
CGCTCAGCTCTGAAAACACCGACGCCATTGCGGCTTCAGAGCCGCTCCGCCGGAAACACCGACTCTCCAAAGGTCAAACGTCTACTTCCGGAACGCCCCCTTTCCTCATAAAACCGCGAGGTGGCGCTGTGGGCGCCTGCAGTATCTCATCCTCTGCACATGATGGCGCTGAGGGTGCCTGCAAAACCTCATCCCCGACATCAGAGGGCGGTATCGGCGTTCCGGCGTCTGCAGTGCCTCATCCCGGAACCATGGTGCCGCTGTGGGCGCCTGCATAATCTCATCCCGAGCCCGCGGTGGCGCTATCAGCGCTGTGGGCGCCTGCAGTGCCACATCCCAGGCATATGGTGGCGCTGTGAGCGCCTGCAGTATCTCATCCCCGGCCCATGGTGGCGATGTGGGTGTGGTGGGCGCCCGGAGTAACTCATCCTCGGCACATGGTGGCGCTGTGGGCGCCTACACTACGTCATCCCCGGCATCAGAGGGCACCCCCCCACCTCACGGAAGCAGCTGCAGTACCGTCCCTGGTCGCCGGGTGGCGCGTGTGCAGCGAGGGAGAGGCTGTAAGGGAGGCTGTAGGGAGGGGGGGGGTGATAATCTGATAAGGTCCCACATAGGAGATTAGTGGGCAAAATTAGGGCACATGGTATTGGGGGTAGAGTGCTGACATGGATAGAGAAGTGGTTGGCAGACAGGAAACAAAGAGTAGGGATTAACGGGTCCCTTTCAGAATGGCAGGCAGTGACTAGTAGGGTACTGCAATGCTCGGTGCTGGGACCGCAGCTATTTACAATATACATTAATGATTTAGATGAAGGGATTCAAAGTAATATTAGCAAATTTGCAGATGACACAAAGCTGGGTGGCAGTGTGAACTATGAGGAGGATGCTATGAGAATGCAGGGTGACATGGACAGGTTGGGTGTGTGGGCAGATGCATGGCAGGTGCAGTTTAATGTGGATAAATGTGAGGTTATCCACGTTGGTAGCAAAAACACGAAGGCAGATTACTATCTAAATGGTGTCAAATTGGTAAAAGGGGAAGTACAACGGGATCTGGGGATCCTTCTTCATCAGTCAATGAAAGTAAGCATGCAGGTACAGCAAGCAGTGAAGAAAGCGAATGGCATGATGGCCTTCATAACAAGAGGAGTTGTGTATAGGAGCAAAGAAGTCCTTCTGCAATTGTACAGAGCCCTAGTGAGACCACACCTGGAGTATTGTGCGCAGTTTTGGTCCCCTAATTTCAGGAAGGACATTCTTGCTATTGAGGGAATGCAGCGTAGGTTTACAAGATTAATTCCCGGGATGGCGGGACTGTAATATGCAGAGAGAATGGAGCGGCTGGGCTTGTATACTCTTAGTTCAGTTTAGAAGGATGAGAGGATATCTTATGAAACATTTAAGATTATTAAGGGTTTGGACACGCTGGAGGCAGGAAACATGTTCTTGATGTTGGTGGAGTCCAGAACCAGGGGGTCACAGTTTAAGAATGAGGGGTAAGCCATTTAGAACAGAGACGAGGAAACATTTTTTCTCACAGAGAGTTGTTAGTCTGTGGAATTCTCTGCCTCACAGGGTGGTGGAGGCCGGTTCTCTGGATACTTTCAAGAGAGAGTTAGATAGGGCTCTTAAAGATAGCAGAGTCAGGGGATATGGGGAGAAGGCAGGAACAGGGTACTGATTGGGGATAATCAGCCATTATCACATTGAATGGCGGTGCTGGTTCGAAGGGCCGAATGGCGTACTCCTGCACCTATTGTCTATTGCTGCAGGGGGAGCTGTAGGGGAGGGGCTGTAGGGGAGGGGCTACAAGGGGGTGCATGGAGAGTGCTATGGTACAAGGTTAATGTGACAGAGAAATATAACGATACTTTATTGTCGCATGTACCGAGCTACAGCGAGATTCTTTGTTATTGCGGACACTACACAAAGTAAACAAGAGTCGCCACGTTTCTGGCGCCGACAAAGTTACCAAATAATTCATCAGAAGGTAGACAAAAAAGCTGGAGAAACTCAGCGGGTGATGCAGCATCTATGGAGCGAAGGAATAGGCGACGTTTCGGGTCGAGACCCTTCTTCAGTATTCATCAGTCCCGATGGTCCCTCTTCATTCCCAGCGGCCCGTCCTCAGCACCAAGCCTCGCCCCTTCAGGGTTCGCCAGCGAGCATCCCCCTCCCCCTCTCCCTTCTCCCCCCCCCTCTCTCCCTTCTCCCCCTCCCTTCTCCCCCCTCCCTTCTCCCCCCCTCCCGTCTCCCCCCCTCTCCCGTCTCCCCCCTCCCGTCTCTCCCCCCCACTCCCCTCCCCTACCACATGTGAGGCTGCTGAGGAAAATAAGAGCCCACGGTATCAAATGGCAGATAAGAGCATGGATAGCAGGTTGGATGGATGGCAGAAGGCAAAGAGTGGCAATAAAATCTCCTCCCCTCTCTCCTGTCCTTCTCCCGCAGCCGACCTCGAGGCTCCGTAGGAGAGACCCTCCCCGGTCCTCCTCCAACCGGCACTTAGTCCAGCGCCCACTGACGGAGACTCTCCTCCTTCCAACCCACGCACTGTACCCCGACACCCACCCACTGTACCCCGACCCCTCTAATATTGCCGCGGATGACGCTGTTATATTCGGTAGAGAGGATGCGGAGTCTCAGCTGCAAGAAGCTTGTTTAATGGTGGCGCGGTTGTTACAGCGATCTGGTTTACCGCGGCTCCTGCGGCTGCAGGACGCTGACCAGAACATCGCCTCAGGCTGGACTGGGGGAAGCAGCACGGCAAGCGATCGGGCGCCCTACTGGTCCCAGGGCGGAGCGCGGTCCCGGGGCGGAGCTCGGTCCCGGGCGGAGCTCGGTCCCGGGGCGGAGCGCGGTCCCGGGGCGGAGCGCGGTCCCGGGGCGGAGCTCGGTCCCAGGGCGGAGCAGGGTCCCAGGGCGGAGCAGGGTCCCAGGGCGGAGCAGGGTTGGTCGAGCGGACACTATTTCTTGGTGTCACTTGTCTTGCTGCACCACACCACCAGGCCCACCATGAGGGGGATGATACAGATGGGCGTCAGCACCAGCCCCAGCAACATGTTGTTATCTGGATCGGCCAGCAACTCGCCCGGCTTCCTGTGGCACCACTGGAAATAATCGTGGTGCTTCGTAACAAAGAATTTCTCCCCAACTTCATTCGGCCAAAAAAGCTCCAGCCGCAACAAGGACATCTCGGTGCACATTGTCAGCGTGCTGTAGAAACTGAAAGAGAGAGACGGACCAGGAATAAACAGCCATGCTGTAGTTACACAGACTGAGCGGGAGTGTGGGCTTGTGTCGCGGGTGGGGGCCGTGAGCGGGGACTGAGGGTGGGGCACTCGGTGGGGCACCGTGC
This sequence comes from Malacoraja senta, assembly GCA_038087875.1. NCBI lineage: Eukaryota > Metazoa > Chordata > Chondrichthyes > Rajiformes > Rajidae > Malacoraja > Malacoraja senta. The sequence goes on from CM075986.1 coordinate 5,187,961, forward strand.
ATGTGGCGGAGGGGCCATGGGTGGGGAGGCGGAGAGCTGGTCTGGCAATCAGCAGACTGACCTCACACACTGACCCACACACACACTGACCCACACACACACTAACCCACACACACACACTGACCCCCACACACACTGACCCACCCACACACACACACTCTGACACACACACACTGACCCACACACACACTGACCACACACACACACTGACCCACACACACACACTGACCCACACACACACTGACCACACACACACTGACCCACACACACACACTCTGATCCACACACACACACTCTGACCCACACACACACACTGACCCACACACACACTGACCCACCCACACACTGACCACACACACACTGACCCACACACACACTGACCACACACACACACTGACCCACACACACACTGACCCACACACACACTGACCCACACACACACACTGACCACCACACACACTGACCCACACCACATACCTGGCCACTGCTGCCCAGTTGCACCACTGGTCACTGCCAATTTCACTCATCGTTGCGTTGAAACGTTGTCCACAGGCTTGTTCGAGAAAGAGTAACGTTTCTAATGAGGAAATGAAGAGACTTGAGAGGTCGTTGCACAGAGTATGTGGCGGAGGTGTTGTCATATTGGAGTATAATACAGAGGACAGTTCTACTGACCACCTGGGTTATCACCTGATGCAGGGCGGGGGGGTTACAGTCAGCGGGGGATGGGGGGTTACAGTCAGCGGGAGACATGGGGATGGGTTTGCCAGCCACTGCCAGGCTGCAGGTATGCAGCGTGCCTTCTCTCCCCCATCCCAGCTCAAGGCGCAGGAGTTGAGGGCCTGGTCTTGCTGAGCAGGCCCACTCACTGAGTCAGAGGCCGGATGGCATCCGCTCTCCCTGTACCTGACCACTCTCCCCTCACAACTGTGCCTGTGATCCTCCATCCTCTCCCACACATGGTCTTCGTTCATTCCTGACGTCAACAGGTTGGACTATTTCCGACACTTTTCCCGTAAACCTGTGTCCTCTGATGCTTGATTCCCCAACTCTGGTTACATGACGGCATTCACCATTACTATTCCTCTCAGGATCGGATACACCTCCATGAGATCACTCCTTATCCTCCTGCCCTGCCTATAGCTTAGGCCCTCCAGTATTGGCAACATCCTTGTCATCTTCTTTAGTTTAGTTTAACCAAAACTGAACACAATATTATAATAGTTCTCAGGAATAGAACCCTATTGTAATCTGTGGACTGTCTCTAGGCCGTTTAGAATCTGACCTCCAGAACTGTGTGTGTGGAGTGAGCTCATCTCCCTGTGCTAATCCTACATGAGTCATATAGTCATACAGCCATACAGCATGGAAACAGGCCCTTCAGCCCATCTTGCCCATGCCAACCATGATGGTCCATCTCCATTAGTCCCACCTGTTTTGCTCCTGTCCCTCTCAATCTGTCCCTCTCAATGTATGGGAACATGTATATGTTAAATGTTGCTGTTGTACCTGCCTCAACTACCTCCTCTGGCAGTTCAGTCATATCTGTGTGTGAAAAGTTGCCCCTCAGGTTTCAATGATTCTGGTTCTTGATTCCCCTTCACTGGGTGAAAGACTATGCATTCACCCTATCTATTCCCCTCATGATATTTTACACTTCTATAACATCACCCCTCAGCCTCCTGCGCACCAAGGAATAGTTTCACCCTGCCCAACCTCTCCCTATAGCTCAGGCCCTCCAGTCCTGGCAACATCCTCGCAGATATTCTCTTCACTCTTTCCAGCTTAAAATCCTTCCCACAGCAGGGTGATCGAAGCTGAAAACAATATCCCAAACGCAGCCTAACCAAAGTCTTGTACAACTGTAACACAATGTCCCATACTGTGAGCAGATTTGGCCCCAGATCTGAGGAAGGATGTGCTGGCGCTGGAAAGGGTCCAGAGGAGGTTTACGAGAATGATCCCAGGAATGAGTGGGTTAACTTATGATGAGCGTTTGTTGGCACTGGGCCTGTACTCGCTGGAGTTTAGAAGGATGAGGGGGGGACCTCATTGAAATCACCAAATAGTGAAAGGTCTAGATAGAGTGGATGTGGAGAGGATGTTTCCACTTGTGGGAGAGTCGAACACTAAAGGTCATAGCCTTAGAATTAAAGGACATTCCTTTAGGAAGGAGATGAGGAGATTTTGCTTGTTGAATTCATCGCCACAGAAGGCTGTGGAGGCCAAGTCAAAGGATAATCGATGCTGGATGCTGGATAATCGAAGGTAGACAAAATTGCTGGAGAAACTCAGCGGGTGCGGCAGCATCGATGGAGCGAAGGAAATAGGCAACGTTTCGGGCCGAAACCCTTCTTCAGAAGAGGGAAAGATAGCCATGATTGAATGGCAGAGTAGTCTTGATGGGCCGAATGGCATAATTCTGCTGTTATCACATGAATATGATAGGTGGCACTGCTTGGACAGGGCTGGTCACGGCTCCTAGGACAAGCAGTTCCACACTCACCCTGCTCCATACTCCATACTGGCTGCATCGTTATGTTGAGCTGCAGCGCAGTAGCATTGCTGCCGTTGGGCTCAGTGAAGGCTGCGACGGTGCCCAGCGATGAATCTGGAACAACAAACAACGATGGCCATAATAAAGGAAGAGGTTACGAGTACTTAGATGTTCACGATAAATTAGGCCAAAGTTAGCTTGGCTTTGTGAAGAGGAGGTCTTGCTTGACAAATTTGCTGGAATTCGTTGAACTAACAGAACAGACCAAGGAGAGTCTGTAAATGTTGTTTACTTAGATTTTCATGAAGCCTTTGATAAGGTGCCACACGTGAGGCTGCTAAGGAAGATGAGAGCCCATGGTATCAAAGGGCAGATACTAGCATGGACAGCAGGTTGGCTGGATGGCAGAAGACAAAGAGTGGCAATAAAGATTTTTCTGGTTGGCTCCCAGTGACTAGCGGAGTTCTGCAAGGGTTGGTGCTGGGGCCGCTACTCTTGACGTTGTATATTAATGATTTGGATGAAGGGATTGAAGGCTTTGTGACCAAGTTTGCGGATGATACGAAAATAGGTGGAAGGGCAGGTAGTGTAGAGAAAGCAGGGACTCTGCAGAAGGACTTAGACAGGTTGGGAGAGTGGGCAGTGAAGTGGCAGATGGAATATAGTGTAGCAAAGTGTGGAGTCATGCATTTTGACAGTAGGAATAAAGGCGTAGACTATTTTCTAAATGAGGAGAGAATCCAGAAATCGGAGGAGCAAAGGACTTGGGAGTGCTGGTGCAGGATTCCCAAAATGTTAATCTGCAAGTCGAATCGGTAATAAAGAAGGCAAACTCAATTTATTTCAAGGGGGCTTGTATACAAAAACAGGGATGTAGTGCTGAGGCTCTATAAGGCGCTAGTAAGGCTGCATTTGGAGTATTGTGAGCAATTTTATGCACCATATCTGAGGAAGGATGTACTGGCTCTGGAGAGGGTCCAGAGGAGGTTTTCAAGAATGATCCCAGGAATGAGTGGGTTAACCTATGATGAGCATTTGTCAGCACTGGGCCTGTACTCGCTTTACTCGAGTTTAGAATGAGGGGGGACCTCATAGAAACATAGAGAATAGTGAAAGGCTTGGATAGAGTGGATGTGGAGAGGATGATTCCACTAGTGGGAGAGTCAAGGACTAGAGGTCATAGGCTCAGAATTAAAGGAAGTTCTTTTGGAAAGGAGATGAGGAGAATAAATGTATTTAGTCAGAGTGTGGTGAGTCTGTGGAATTCTTTGGAGGCCAAGTCAGTGGATATTTTCAAGGCAGAGATTGTTAGATTCTTGATTAGTACGGGTGTCAGAGGTTATGGGGAGAAGGCAGGAGAATGGGGTTAGGAGGGAGAGATAGATCAGACATGATTGAATGGCGGAGCAGACTTGATGGGCCGAATGGCCTAATTCTGCTGCTATCACATGACCTTATGAACATACAACAGCACAGCTCAGAAACAGGCCCTTCAGCCCACTGACCACATGTCCCTGCTGACCATAGAACAGTACAGCTCAGCACAGACCAGCATGGGGGAGGGAGGCTGGGTGGGGGACTGCGTTGGGGGCACCGCCAGCCGCCACACCCTGCCCTCAGATCCGGAGCCTCTTGCAGTTCCCGGAGTCCGGAAACGTGAGACATTGGCTGGGCGCGGGGGGCAGGAATGCCCGGGTCCTGGGGCAGGGAGCAGGGATCAGGGAGTGGACTGCACTGCCCATCCCCGGCTCCGGAGCACCATGGCGGGGAAGGGGGTCTCTGGGAGATAACACTAGAGGGCCTGGGTATGGAATTGGGGGGGAGAGAGTAGAGGGGGTCTGTTGACCCTGAGACTGTGGGTCTGTGGGACGCGCTGCCGCAGTGCCACTGGCAGCAGTTAGCATTAGGGACAGGGTGGAGATGTCTGAGTGCTGGGATAGGCCGAACTCAGAGGGCCGCAGGCCAAGCGCTGAGTGATGGCACACAGGGACGGCTGGGCCGAATGGCTCGTTTCCATGCTACGCCACTCCATGACTAACTCAGAAATGTAGATACCCCCCAACCCCTAACCCTAATGCACAAAATCTCTAGAACAGAGCATTGCAACATCAGCCGCACTGAACAACATCCACCTCAGAAATATGACAGAGAACTGGTGCAAACTGTGACCATCCCCGCTCACTCCACCCCCTCCCCCCAACTCACATACACCACCACTCCCACCCCCCTGCACTGGTGCTGGAGCATGCACTGGCACTGGTGCCCACTCTGATGGCGCAGCCTGCACTGGCACTACAGTGCAGGCACTGTTCCATGGGCAGCCTTGCCCTGGTACTCACCTGGTGTGGAGAATGAAGCCACGGTCAGTGTGAGGCAGGCCGCGAGGTACTGACCGAACACCATGGTCCAACTGATCCTGACGACTACTGCTGACTGAGGGGGAAGTGTCGCCACTGCTGAAAAACAGGAAATTCCAGGCGAGGCGCTCCCAGAACCAACATCAGTAGCAGTGGCAGGAAAACCCAACCCGCACAAACAAAGGCTTAACTCTTCCGTTACCCAGAATCAGCTCAGGAGATCCCTAACTCCGGAAGTTTCAGTGCCGTCCTGCCCAGGAATCAGCTTGAAATCAACACCGTGCCCCAGCAGTGAAGCAGAAACATCCTCGCAAGTGCTGCCTGACCCGCTGAGTTACTCCAGCACTCTGTGAAACGTCACCTATCCATGTTCTCCACAGATGTTGCCTGACCCGCTGAGTTACTCCAGCACTCTGTGAAACGTCACCTATCCATGTTCTCCACAGATGTTGCCTGACCCGCTGAGTTACTCCAGCACTCTGTGAAACGTCACCTATCCATGTTCTCCACAGATGCTGCCTGACCCGCTGAGTTACTCCAGCATTTGATGTCTATCTTCAAGGCCAAACCAATGTTTTATAGTTGGAACATCAGCTCCATGATCTTGTATTCAGTCCCCTGACTAATGAAGGCCAGTGCCCTGTGTGTCTTCTCAAGCACAGTATCGACCGGCACTGTCAACTGCAAGGATCCAGTCACACAGCATGGAAACAGGCCCTTCAGCCTAACTTGTCCACATCGACCAAGATGCCCCATCTACACTGGTCCCACCTGCTTGTGTTTGACCCATGTCTCTATGAACCTACCCCATCCATGTACCTGCCTCAACTATTTCCTCCAGCAGCTCGTTCCCTAAACCCACCACCCTATGTGTAAAAAGGTGACCCTCAGGCTCCTATTAAATCTTTCCCTCCTCAACTTAAACCTACAGTATGTCCTCTGGTCCTTGATTTCCCTTATTCTGGGTAAAAGACTCTGTGCATTCACCCTATCTATTACGCTTATGCTCCTTAGTGATAGGAGCAGAATTAGGTGATTCAGTCCATCGTCTACTCTGCCATTCAATCATGGCTGATAATCTTCCCCTCTCAATGCAATTCTCCCCATAACAATTCTCCCCTTCTCCCCATAAGCCCTGACACCTGTACCAATCAAGAATCTATCTATCTCTGCATTAAAAATATCAATTGACATGGCCTCCACAGCCATCTGTGGCAATGAATTCCACCACCCTCTGACTAAATAAATTAACCTCATCTCCTTCCTAAAGGAACATCCTTTAAATTCTGAGGCTATGACGTCTGGTCCTATACTCTCCCGCTAGTGGAAATATCCTCTCCACGTCCACTCTATCAAAGCCTTTCACTATTTAGTAAGTTTCAATGAGGTGCCCCCTCATCCTTCTAAACTCCAGCCAGTGCCGTCAAACGCTCATCATATGTTAACTCACTCATTCCTGAACCCTCTCCAGGGCCAGCATATCATTCCTCAGATATGGGGCCCAAAATTACTCACCAAACTCCAAATGCGGTCTGACCAGAGCCTCAGTATTACATCCCTGTTTTTGTATTCTAGTCCTCTTGAAATAAATAAACGCCAGCATGTCATGATCCAACACCGCTATAAGATCACTGCCCATCTGAGTTCTCAGTTTAGTTTATTGTCACGTGTACTGAGGTGTGGTGAAAATGTTTTGTTATGTGCTAACCAGTCAGCGGAAAGACAATACATGACTACAATTTGATTGTAATTTGATTACAGTCTGAAGAAGGGTCTCGACCCGAAATGTCACCCATTCCTTCTCTCCAGAGATGCTGCCTGTCCCGCTGAGTCACTCCAGCATTTTGTGTCCACCTCCTATTACAATTTGAGCTGTCCACAGAGCACAGAGAGCAAAGTTAAAGTAAGAAATGTTGCTGTCGGAGTAGAGATTTTAAAAAGTGGAGCATTGTAATGTGTGATTGCAGATCCACTTCTGTGACTAGGGCACAAAGAGTCGCCTGCATTGGGCGCCATCTTGGATCACAATGCCTCCTGCTCTCCATGCCATAATGTCTCAGCCTGCCCAAAGTTGCTCAGGCCCTCTAGTCGTAAAGCTTTGGACTTGCACACCACTGTCTCTTTGTTCCTCATTACTCCCTAGGACATTATCATTCATGCATATGTCCGAGCCTCATTAGTACTCCCAAAACACACAAGTTTGCAGGTGGCACGAAGGTAGGTGGTATTGTAGACAGTGAAGATGGTTATCAAGCATTGCATCTTGATCAGTTGGGCAAGTGGGCTGGGGAATGGCTAATGCAGTTTAATGCCAATACAATATAACCATATAACCATAACAGCATGAAAACAGGCCATCTCGGCCCTTCAAGTCCGTGCCAAACACTTTTTTTATTTTTTTTATTTTTTATACTTCCCCCTAGTCCCATCTACCTGCACTCAGACCATAACCCTCCATTCCTTTCCCGTCCATATACCCATCCAATCTAATTTTAAAGGATAAAATCGAACCTGCCTCCACCACTTCCACTTGAAGCTCATTCCACACAACTACCACTCTCTGAGTAAAGAAGTTCCCCCTCATGTTACCCCTAAACTTCTGTCCCTTAATTCTCAAGTCATGTCCCCTTGTTTGAATCTTCCCTACTCTCAATGGGAAAAGCTTATCCACGTCCACTCTGTCTAACCCGCTCATAATTTTAAAGACCTCTATCAAGTCCCCTCTTAACCTTCTGCGCTCCAAAGAATAAAGACCTAACTTGTTCAACCTTTCTCTGTAACTTAGTTGCTGAAACCCAGGCAACATTCTAGTAAATCTCCTCTGTAATCTCTCTATTTTGTTGACATCCTTCCTATAATTAGGCGACCAAAATTGTACTCCATACTCCAGAATTGGCCTCACCAATGCCTTGTACAATTTTAACATTACATCCCAACTTCTATATTCAATGCTCTGATTTATAAAGGCCAGCACACCAAAAGCTTTCTTTACCACCCTATCTACATGAGATTCCACGTTCAGGGAACTATGCACAGTTATTCCTAGATCCCTCTGTTCAACTGCATTCCTCAATTCGCTACCATTTACCATGTACGTCCTATTTTGATTTGTCCTGCCGAGATGTAGCACCTCACATTTGTCAGCATTAAACTCCATCTGCCATCTTTCAGCCCACTCTTCCAAATGGCCTAAATCTCTCTGTAGACTTTGAAAATCTACTTCATTATCCACAACACCACCTATCTTAGTATCATCTGCATACTTACTAATCCAATTTTCCACACCATCAACCAGATCATTGATGTACATGACAAACAACAGTGGACCCAACACAGACCCCTGAGGCACCCCACTAGTCACCGGCCTTCAACCTGACAAATGTGAAGTGCTTCATTTTTGGAAGTCAGACCAGGGCCGGATCTTCACAGTGAATGCCAGGGCCCTGGAGGGTGTCGCAGAGCAGAGTGATCTGGTAGTACAGGTGCATAGTTTCATTAAAGTGTCGTCACCTGTAGATATTGTGGTCAAGAAGACTGATGCGGCATATTGACCTACATCAGTCAGGGGATTGAGTGCAGAGCTCAGTCTGAAGAAGGGTCTCGACCCGAAACGTCACCCATTCCTTCTCTCCAGAGATGCTGCCTGTTACTCCAGCATTTTGTATCTAGAGAGTCTAGAGGCTGGGACATTATGTTACAGTTGTACAAGACATTGGTTCGGCCACATTTGGAGTATTATGCCCAGTTTCAGTCATCCTGCTATATGAAGAATTTTAAGCTGCAAAGAGTTAAGAGAAGATTTACGAGGATGTTGCCAGGAATGGAGGGCCTGAGCTGTTGGAAGAGGGTTTTAGAATCATAGAATATGGGTGCAGGAGTAGGCCATTCGGTCCTTCGTGCCAGCACCGCCATTCATTATGATCATGGCTGATCATCCACAATCAGTTTTCACTGTAGCAAAATTTTTCACTATACATTGGTACATGCGACAATAAACTAAACTAATGGTTGAGGAGGGGAGGGGATGGGAGCCGCAGTGTTGCGGGAGGGGAGAGGGTGCGGAGCCGCAGTGTTGCGGACTGCGTCAGTCGCTGCGCTGCGGACGGCGAGAGTCGCAACTGCGGAGCCGGGACAGGTAGGGGAGAGGGACGGGGAGGGGGGAGAGGGACGGGGAGGGGGAGAGGGACGGGGAGGGGGAGAGGGGCGGGGAGGAGGGGGGAAGCGAGTGCGGGGCCGTGTAACCCCGTGTTCCATTATCGCCCGGAGAGAGGAGGGAGACTGGAGGCGCCCAGAGGGCGGCGGAAGCTATGACGTTGTGTCTGGAGAATTCAGACAGATTCCGGGCCTAATGCTGGGCGATGAGATAGTACGACATGGACATGCTGGGCCGAATGGCCTGTTTTCATGCTGTAAGAGTGGACGCGGGGACTGGGCAGTAGCGGGGGGAGGGGGGCGTCTGCAAACCCCAGCCGCCCGATCCCAGGGTGTTTTGTGGGTCTGTAATGGGACCGCCCTCCCTCCCTCCCTCCCTCCCTCCCTCTGCCTCCCTCTCCCTCCCTCTGCCTCCCTCTCCCTCCCTCCCTCTCCGACCCTCTATTCCACTCCCCAGGGTGCTGCAGAGGCCGGGCGGGGGATCATGTAGCGGCTGTGCCAGTGGAGGATGGTCCGAGGGCGGTTGTCCGCGGGATTGTGGCCGGGATGGCTGGAGGTGAGAACAGATGACAACGAGTGGCCGCCGCCCCCGGCGCATTCAGCGGGGAGAGGGGAGAGGTGGGGGGAGACGAGACGTGAGGGGGATGGGAGAGGTGAGGGCGAGGGGTGTCAGTGGGGAAATCAGACTCCGCTGTGTGTGTTTGTTACCCTCACACTGGGCATCAGGATCTGCACGGATCAGAGCGGCCACATTTGGAGTTTTGTGTTCAGTTTTGGTCGCCTTCCTGTAGGAAAGGTTTGTTAAGCTGGAAAGAGTGCAGCGAAGACTTACAAGGATATTGCTGGGACTTGAGAGGGCCTGAGCTATAGGGAGAGGATGGGCAACTTTTTTTCCATTGAGTGCAGGAGGATCAGGGATGATTTATAGATGTGCATAAAATCAAGAGGGGAATAGATAGGATAGAGGCACAGAGTATTTTACCCTAAGTAGGGGATTCAAGGATGAAAGGACAGTTTAAGGTGAGAAGGGAAAGATTAATAGGAAATTCAAGGACATCTTTTTCTCACAGAGGGTAGTGGGTGTATGGAATGAGCTGCCAGAGGCAGTACTGTGGCAAGTGCTATAACTATATTTAAAAAACCTTTGGACAGGTACATGGATAGGAAAGTTTTAGAGAGATAAGTGCCAAACATGGGCAGGCGGGACTTGAGTAGATGGGGCATTTGGCCAGCGTGGGCAAGTTGGGCCGAATGGCCTGTTTCCATGCTGACTGTAAGACTCCATGCTGACATGTAAGACTCTGTGACCAAGTGTGAAATGTGAAGCCAGAGAAAGGAAATATTTGTAAAGGGAGGTGGGATTGTGGGAGAAATATGTGCTGATATACAGGTGGGGGCAGAGTGAAGAGAAGGGGGGTGGGGAGCTTGTATGTTGGTTAATTTCCTGAAATCTGAGAATTCGATGTTCATATCATTGGGTTGTAAGCTAGCCAGACGGAATGAGGTGGTGTGTGTGGCCTCACTCGAGCAATGGAGGAGGTCCAGGACAGAGAGGATAGTGTGGGAATGGGGAGAGGAGTTAAAATGGTGAGCAACTGGAAGTTCCAGCAGGCCAGTCGATGCCTGGTTTCACCGATGTACAGGAGGCCACATCGGGAACAGCGGATGTAGTAGATGAGGTTAGAGGAGGTGCACGTGAACCTCTGTCTCACCTGAAGGACATGCTGGGGTCCCTGGGTGGAGTTGAGAGAGGAGGTATAAGGGACAGGTGTTACATCTCCTGAGAAAGTACCTGAGAAGATACTGTATCTCCACCAAGCTGCTCCACCCCCCCCCCCTTCCCTGTGCCCAACTCTGCATGCACACCCCTCTCTCCCACTACCCCACCCCTCTCTCCCACTACCCCACCCCTCTATCCCATTTGCCAAGTCTTCTTCCATCCATTTCTCTTCCTTTGGCCTCACATTTCACGCCTCTTCTATTCTTATCTCCTTCTAGAGTCTTACAGTACGGAAACAACATTCGGCCCATCTTGCCCATACACTAGTCCCATCTGCTCATGTTTGACCCATATTCCTCTAAATCTATCCTATCCATGTACCAGTCCAAATGTCTTTTAACTGGCGTTATGGTACCTGCCACAACTACCTCCTCTGGCACCACGTTCCATACACCCACCACCCTCTGTGACAAAGTTGTTTCTCAGGTACCTATTCAATCTTTCCCCTTTCACCTTAAACCTATGTCCTCTGGTTCTTGATTCCCGAGTAAAGATCCTGTGAATTCTCCCTGTGTATTACTCTCATGAGATGATACATCTTTATAAGCACCTCTCATCCTCCTGCGTTCTAAGGAATAAATTTCCTCGCCTGTCTAACCTCGCCGTGTAGCTCAGGCCCTCGAGTCCTGGCATCATTGATGCTAATCTAAACTGATCTCACGCTTTTTTGTCTTTTTATCTTTGTCTTTTGTTCAAATGAATTCTGCTACTCAGCCCCTCCCCCCCACATCTATCAGTCGCCAGGCTCAGACCTGCGCGTCCCCTCTTCCACCCTCCCCCCCCCCCCACCCCCCACAAATCAGATTGCAAAGAGGTCCCTTGTTCTCCAGGGATGCTGCCTGACCCGCTGAATTACTCCAGCACTCTGGCTTTTTCTTTGTAAACCACCACCTGCTATTCTGTGTCCCCATCAGTTCTTAATCTTCTACTGACGACGATTCTCCGTCAAATTCGCAGCGTCCAGCGCACCCATCCCTGCTCTAAACCTTCTCCCCCCCTCCCTTTCACCCTCTCCCCTCCCCACCCACTCTCCCCTCATCCATCTGCAGATAGTGACTCTGTTGCCAACTTTCCGCTGCCATGTCCGCTCCTCCAGCGACCACCGCAGGACGGGAGTGGGGGGTGCGGAAGGTGAGGGGGGTTGGGGGAAGGGAGACTGGCGGTGGGAAGGATAAAGGAGCAGAGGGGCCCAGTGGTGACGGAATGGGGGGGGGGTGTCTCTGAGCCTGACCTGTCCCCGCTGCTCCGCAGGCCCCGCTGCAGGGCGACATGGCCGACGGGCCGCAGGGTAAAGCGCCGGCCACTCTGCCCATCGACTGGAGGAAGCGGGTCAAGTCGGAGTACATGCGCCTACGCCAACTGCGGCGCTTCCGCAGAGCGGGGGAGGTGAAGGTAACCGTGTGGGTGGGGGGGTCCCCCACCGCTCCCCCTCCACCTCCCCTCCACCCCTCCCCCTCCACCCCTCCCCCTTCACCCCTCCCCTTCACTCCACCCCCGCTCGCCCTACACCGCTCCCCCTTCACCCCTCCCCCCGCTTCGCCCCAACCCCCATTTACCTCCACCGCCGTCTCCCCTCCCCGTGTACTCCCCACCCCAGTGCACTGTCCCCGCTGTGACCCGCGCCTTTGCTCGATGTTAAGGCGCTGTTTTCCTGTAACTGGAGCAAGATCCGGAGTCGGACCGAGGTCCTGACGCGGAATGGAGAAAGCTGCAGATCCAGCCGGTGACCCTGACCATGGGCGGAACACTGGGCGCCGTCAGCCGGAGGGTGAGTCAGTGGGGTGGGATTATGGGAGTGGTTGTAGGAAGGGGGGCATGATCGAGGGGGCACACACGCACACACGCACACACACAAGCCGCCTATCTCACACGCTGTCTCTCTCTCACACACACATGCAGTTTACCTCTCACACACAGCAGTCTCTCACACACACACTTGTTATTGTTGTCCCGTTCACACAGAGCAACCACTCACAACAAAAGCATCGGCCATTTAGGACTGAGATGAGGAAAAACCTCTTCACCCAGAGAGTTGTGAATCTGTGGAATTCTCTGCCACAGAAGGCAGTGGAGGCCAATTCGCTGGATGTTTTCAAAAGAGAGTTAGATTTAGCTCTTTGGGCTAACGGAATCAAGGGATATGGGGAAAAAGCAGGAACGGGCTACTGATTTTAGATGATCAGCCATGATCATATTGAATGGCGGTGCTGGCTCGAAGGGACGAATGGCCTACTCCTGCACCTATTTTTCTATGTTTTCTATGATGTAGGAGAAAACAATTTGGATGGCACCGTGAAATGATCTTGGTGCGTGGATTATGGAGAATCCTGAAGCCTTTTCTCAGTATATTGGAAGCAAGAGGGTGACTAAGGAAGGAATACACCATCTCAGAGGACCGGAAAGTGATCTAGGTGTGGAAGCATCCCCTCTCATCCTTCTAAATTCCAGTGAATACAAGCCCAGTCGACACATTCTTTCATCATTCATCAGTTCCGCCATCCCGGGAATTATCCTGGTGAACCTACGCTGCACTCCCTCAATGAGGGTCGGTGCTGGGGCCGCTACTCTTCATGTTGTATATTAATTATTTGGAGGAGGGGATTGAAGGCTTTGTGGCCAAGTTTGCGGATGATACGAAAATAGTTGGAGAGGTAGGTAGTGTAGAGAAACCAGGGACTCTGCAGAAGAACTTGGACAGGTTGGGAGAGTGGACAGAGCGGCAGATGGAATATAATGTAGCAAAGTGTTGAGTCATGCATTTTGGCAGTAGGCATAAAGGCGTAGACTATTTTCTAAATGGGGTGAGAATCTAGAAATCGGAGGTGCAAAGGGACTTGGGAGTGCTGGTGCAGGATTCCCAAAAAGTTAATCTACAAGTCGAATATGTAGTAAAGAAAGCAAACTCAATCCCAGATTTCAAGAGGGCTTGTATACAAAAACAGGGATATAATGCTGAGGCTCTATAAGGCGCTGGTGAGGCTACATTTGGAATATTGTGAGGAATTTTGGGCACCTTATCTGAGGAAGGATGTGCTGGCTCTGGAGAGGGTCCAGAGGGGGTTTACAATAATGATCCCAAGAATTAGTAGGTTAACCTGTGATGAGCGTTTGTCGGCACTGGGCCTGTACTCGCTTTACTCGAGTTTAGAATGAGGGAGACCTCATTGAAATATACAGAATAGTGAAAGGCTTGGATAGAGTGGATGTGGAGAGGATGTTTCCACTAGTGGGAGAGTCAAGGACTAGAGGTCATAGGCTCAGAATTAAAGGAAATTCTTTTAGAAAGGAGATGAGGAGAAGTTTCTTTAGTCAGTGGGTGGTGAGTTTGTGGAATTATTTGCCACAGAAGACCGTGGAGGCCAAGTCAGGGATATTTTCAAAGCAGAGATTGCTAGATTCTTTATTAATATGGGTGTCAGAGGTATGGGGAAAAGGCAGGAGAATGGGGTTAGGAAAGATAGGAAAGGGGTTAGATCAGCCATGATTGAATGCAGGAGTAGACTTGATGAGCCGAATGCCTAATACTACTCCTATCACATGACCTTTTGATTGGAAAGGTGAGAGGGACCTGGCCAGTCATGCAGGTAACTGCTTAATGAGGCTAGGCATTCAAGATTCAAGAGTGATTATTGTCATGTGTTCCAGATAGGACAATTAAATTCCTACTTCTACCATCCGGCAGATGTTACAAGGCCTTCTACGCCCACACCTCCAGACTTAGGAACAGCTTCATCCCCAGAGCTATAGCTGCTCTGAACGGGCCCTGCTGAGTGCCCCTCCCCACCTCCCCATGAACTGTCTCCCATGGATGGTACGTCACACATCGACCCGGCACAGACCTATTTGCACTTTATACTGCTTTAACTGTTTGTTTTTTTAAATCTTGTTTCTCTGGGTGTCTAAATTTTTAGCTAATTAAGTTATTTACATCGGATGGAAGCTGCATACCAAATCTCGTTGTACCTCTGTGCAATGACAATAAAATATATTATTATTATTTATTATTGCTTCAGCACAACAGAATATTGTAGGCATAAATAAATACAGAACAGATCAGTGTGTCCATATACCATTGAATATATGTATATATACACACACACATAAATAAGCAGATAAAGTGTAATAGGTTATTAAAGTTCACATTTATGTTTGAGTTGAATTTAATAGTCTGATGGCTGTGGGGAAGCGGCTGTTCCTGAACCTGGACGTTGCAGATTTCAGGCTCCTGTACCTTCTACCTGAAGGCAGCGGAGAGATGAGTGTGTGGCCAGGATGGTGTGGGTCCTTGATGATGCTGCCAGCCTTTTTGAGGCAGCGACTGCGATAGATCCCCTCGATGGTAGCGAGGTCAGAGCCGATGATGGACTGGGCAGTGTTTACAACTTTTTGCAGTCTTTTCCACTCCTGGGTGCTCAAGTTGCCGAACCAAGCCACGATGCAACCGGTCAGCATGCTCTCTACTGTGCACCTGTAGAGGTTCGAGAGAGTCCTCCTTGACATCCCGACTCTCCGTAACCTTCTCAGGAAGTAGGGGCGCTGATGTGCTTTCTTTATAATTGCATCAGTGTTCTGGGACCAGGAGAGATCTTCAGAGATGTGCACGCCCATGAATTTGAAGTTGATATAAACAGGACTGTGGGTCCCCCATCCTACCCCTTCCAAAGTCCACAATCTGTTCCTTGGTTTTGCTGGTGTTGAGGGCCAGGTTATTGTACTGGCACCATTTGGTCAATCGGTCAATCTCACTTCCATACTCTGACTCATCTCCATCAGTGATACGTCCCACAATAATGGTGACGTCAGCGAACTTGATGATGGAGTTCTCACTATGTCCGGCTACGCAGTCATGAGTATAGAGTGAGTACAGCAGGGGGCTGAGCACACAGCCTTGAGGTGCTCCCGTGCTGATTGTTATCGAGGCTGACACATTTCCACCAATACGAACAGACTGTGGTCTGTGAAAGAGGAAGTCGAGAATCCAATTGCGGAGGGATGCGCAGAGACCCAGTTCTGCAAGTTTGGAAACCAGCTTAGAGGGATGATTGTATTAAATGCCGAGCTGTAGTCAATGAATAACAGCCTGACATATGAGTTTTTGTTGTCCAAATGATCCAGAGTGGAGTGGAGAGCCAGCGAGATCGCATCCACCGTTGATCTGTTGTGGCGGTAAGCGAACTGCAGTGGGTCCAGGTTTTTGTCGAGGTAGGAGTTGATTTGCGCCATGATCAGCCTCTCAAAGCACTTCATCACCACGGACGTTAGTGCCACTGGTCGATAGTCATTGAGGCACGTCACCTTGCTCTTCTTGGGCACCGGTATTATTGATGCCCTTTTAAAGCAGGTGGAAACCTCAGACCTCAGAAGTGAGAGGTTGAAAATGTCCGTAAAAACTCCAGCCTCTGGGTTAGCAGGAAGATGGGTCAAAGGGCCTGTTTTATGCCATAGACCTGTGTGGACGTGTAATCTCCAAGGCAGATGTGTGTGGATGTTCCAGGAGCCGGGTGGGACAGCGGTCAGTGGGTGCGGACAGGCGGTCCCTGAGGGAGGGGTGTGTGAACCCAGGGCGTGGTGTTCTCCCCTCACTCTCCGCTCTGCTCTCTGTCCCAGTGCACGGTGGAGAGCGAGTTCCTGGCGGGGTGTCAGAGCGTGGTGCAGACGATCCTCAGCCCAGTGGCCATGGGCCCAGTGATGTACACATGGGCCCATCTGCAGCACAACTTCATGGTAGGTTAGTCTGGGCCTGCCTAGCTCCCTCCTCCTGGTCACTCCTCTGGCCCTGTCCCTTTGACCAGCTCCCCCTCCTGGTCACTCGTCTCCCTTTGACCAGCTCCCCCAACTGCCCCAACCCCCCACCCCGGCCCTGCCCCTCGCAGCACAACTTCATGGTAGGTTAGTCTGGGCCTGCCTAGCTCCCTCCTCCTGGTCACTCCTCTGGCCCTGTCCCTTTGACCAACTCCCCCCTCCTGGTCACTCGTCTGCCCTGTCCCTTTGACCAGCTCCCCCAACTGCCCCAACTGCCCACCCCGGCCCTGCCCCTCTGCAGCACCACTTCACAGTAGGTGGCAAATGGGTCACTTCTCCAGCCCTATCCCTCTGACCAGCTCCCCCTCCCCCAATTCACTCTGGCCCTGTCCCGCTGACCATCTCCGCTCTCCACGGGCAGGTGGAGGATGAGACCGTTCTACACAATATCCCCTACATGGGTGACGAGGTGCTGGAACAAGATGGAGCCTTCATCGAGGAGCTGATCAATAACTATGATGGGAAGGTTCACGGTGACCGAGGTGGGTCTGAGTCCTGACCCCAGACCCATGGGACGGGGTGGGGGGGGGAGCACAGTGGGGGCGGGGGAGGAGTGGGGGTGGGGGGAGGCGAGAGAGCGTACACCATGGGACGGATGGTGAAACCAGCATCTGCAGTTCCTTCCCATGTATCTTTTGCAGAGTGTGGTTTTATTAACGATGAGATCTTCACGGCGTTGGTGGGCGCGTTGAGCCGGCTGTGGACGGAGAGGCGGCGGTGGCCACGCGTGGCTCCGGGTGGCCCGGTGCGAGGCGCGAACACGAGGACCCGCTGACTAATGACCAGCGGTGAGTCCCCCCCCCTGCCCTCCACCCCCTCCCCTCCACAACCTCCACTCCACCACCCCTTAGCCCCCCTCTTGAAAGTCTTACCCCACTACTCAAACCTCATGTCAAAAACCTTGCCATGATATTTGACTCAGCACTGAAATTTGACAAACAAGTCAATGCCGTGGTAAAAGCTAGCTTCTTTCAACTTCGGACGATAGCTAAAATAAAACAATTCCTCTACTTTGATGACCTCGAAAAGATCATCCACACATTTATCTCCTCCCGCCTAGATTACTGCAACTCCCTTTACACTGGCATCAGCCAATCTTCCCTGTCCCGCCTGCAACTGGTCCAAAACCCCGCAGCGAGACTCCTGACGGGCACCCGAAAAAGGGACCACATCACCCCGATCCTGGCCTCTCTCCACTGGCTCCCTGTGCGGTTCCGTATACATTTCAAGATCCTCCTCTATGTCTACAAAGCCCTCAATGGGCTTGCCCACACCTACATTAAAAGTCTTCTCACCCACCACTCCACCACCAGGTCCCTCAGATCGGCCGACTTGGGGGTGCTGAATATTCCGCGGTCTAGGCATAAGCTCAGGGGCGACCGCGCCTTTGCGGTTGCAGCTCCTAGACTGTGGAACAGCAGCCCCCTTCCCTTCAGAACTGCCCCCTCCATCGACTCCTTTAAGTCAAGACTAAAAACTTATCTATACTCCCAAGCCTTTCTTGACGTCCTCTGAGCGAGGGCTATAAGTATATATGTATGTAGTTTGTTTGTTTATATTATTCTTATAACAAATGTAAAGCACTTTGGCCAACGAGAGTTGTTTTTAAAATGTGCTATATAAATAAATGTGACTTGACTTGACTTTACCCCCCTCCACCCCTCCCCTCCCCTCCATCCCCCTCCTCCCCTCCCCCTGCCTCCTCCCTCCATCCCCTCCCCTCCATCCCCCTCCTCTCCCCTCCCCACCCCCCTCCATTCCCCTTCCTCCCCTCCATCCCCCTCCCTCCTCCCCAAACCCCTCCCCCTCCCCATCCTCCACCCCTCCTCCCTCCCCTCCACCCCCTCCTCCCCTCCCCTCCCCCCACCGCCCTCCTCCCTGCCGCCCTGCTCCCCTCCATGCCCTCCCCTCCCCTCCATCCCCCCTCGTCCCCTCCACCTCCCTCCTCCCCCCCTCCTCCACCCCCACCCCCTCCTCCACCCCCACCCCCTCCTCCACCTCCACCCCCTCTTCTCCACTCGCTCCATCCCTTCCCCGGAGGGGCGGGTTGGTGGCGGGTAGGGTGGAGGGGAGGGTGTGGGAGGGGATGGATCGCGAAGGGAGGTTGTGTGGGGGTGGGAAGACTGGCCTGGCCATTCTCGGTCACCTGACCCAGGTCTGTCCTGATTCTCCAGGCGGCGTGGAGCGGGCGGGTCGCCGACTCCCACTTGACAAGATCTTCAAAGCGATCGCGCTGATGTTCCCGGATAGGGGCTCGTCAAAGGAGCTGAAGGAAAAGTGAGTCAGCCCTTCTCCCAGTCTTCTTCTCCCCTCCCCTCTTCCTCGCCCCTCCACCTCTCTCTCCTTCCTCCTCCTCTACCTCTCCCCCTCATCCCTTCCCTCTCCCCCTCCCTCCCCCCTCCTCAGTCCTCTTCACACATCATGTTTGCAGAGTGGCCTCAGGTCATTGCGACGTTGAGGATGTAAATAGACCATTCGGCCCAGTTTAACCATGCTAACAGTGGGCTCCCACTTGCACTAATCCCATAACCCAGCAGTGACTCACAGCCCTCGACAACTGAGTGATTCAGATTCTCACCTTAATGACGTCAATGACTCTGCACCATATGTAGTTTCATTCATTCATTCGTTCGTTCGTTCAGGTCACGTGCTCACCTCTCTCTGGTGGAAGGCAGATCCTCTAAATCTCCTCCCCTAAACAATGTTGGCTTGTTCTGTCTACGAAATACCTTCTTGCACTCTCCCGTCTTCTATACCCACAATGCAATAAACTTGACCATGAGTCCTCTTAACCTCCTTCATTCCAGAGAAAACAACCTCTTCCGTCCTTCCTCATAATGAGCGCTGCAATTAACTCCGCACTTTTCCCATCAGTGCCAGATACACGGCCACTATATCCACCTGCACAGTTTAGTTCAGTTTATTATTGTCACGTGTACCAAGGTAGAATGAAAAAGTTTGTTATGTGCTGTCCGGTCAAAGAAAAGACTATAGATGACTGCAATCAAGCTGACCACAGTTTACAGATATCGGTTAAAGTGTTCAACATTTAGTGCCATATAAAATCCGATTAAAGATAGTTCAAAGGTTCTCCAATGAGGTAGATGGGAGGTCAGGACCGTTCTCTAGCTGGTGAGAGGGTTCAGTTGCCTGATAACAGCCGGGAAGAAAACTGTCCCTGAATCTGGAGGTGTGCGCTTTTACACTTCTGTTCTTGCCTGATGGAAACAGGGAAGAAGAGGGAGTGACCGGGGTGAGACTGGTCCTTGATTATGCTGCTGGCCTTGCCGAGGTGTAGATGGAGTCAATGGGAGGTTGGTTTGTGTGATGGTCTGGGCTACGTCCACACCTCTCTGAGATTTTCTTGTGGTCTTGGATGGAGCTGTTCCCAAAACCATGCTGTGATGCATCCCGATAGAATTATTTCTACGGCGCATGTGTACGTTGGTGAGAATTGTTGGGGACATGCCAAACTTTCTAAGCTTCTAAGGAAGTAGAGGCATTTGTCTGCTTTATTGGTCATAAGTTCGATGTGACTGGTCAGGACAAATTGCTGGTGATATTCCTAAGAACTTGAAGCTTAGACGCCATCAATGTATACCCGGGGGTATGTGTACCGCTTTGCTTCCGGAAGTTGATAATTATCTCCTTTGTCTTGCTGACATTGAAGAAAGGTTGTCTTGGCACATAGACACATAGAAAATGGGTGAAAGAGTGGGCCATTCGGCCCTTCGTGCCAGCACCTCCATTGAAAATGATAATGGCTGATCATCCAAAATCAGTACCCCGTTCCTGCCTTCTCCCCATATCCCTTGATTCAGTTAGCCCTGAGAGCTAAATCTAACTCTCCATTGAATGCACCAGGTTACGAGGTTCTTTCTTACAAGGAATCACACCTATTAGTTAAAACAAATGTAGGTCCCTTGCAGTCAGAAACAGGTGAATTGGATCACGGGGAACAAGGACATGGCAGACCAATTGAATAACTACTTTGATTCTGTCTTCACTAAGGAAGACATAAATAATCTGCCGGAAATAGCAGGGGACCGGGGGTCAAATGAGATGAGGAACTGAGTGAAATCCAGGTTAGCTGGGAAGTGGTGTTAGGTAAATTGAATGGATTAAAGGCCGATAAATCCCCAGGGCCAGATAGGCTGCATCCCAGAGTACTGAAGGAAGTAGCCCCAGAAATAGTGGATGCATTAGTGATAATTTTTCAAAACTCTTTAGATTCTGGGAGTAGTTCCTGAGGATGGAGGGTAGCTAATGTAACCCAACTTTTTAAAAAAGGGAGGGAGAGAGAAAACGGGGAATTACAGACCAGTTAGTCTAACATCGGTAGTGGGGAAACTGCTAGTCAGTTATTAAAGATGGATAGCAGCACATTTGGCAAGTGGTGAAATCATTGGAACAAAGTCAGCGTGGATTTATGAAAGGTAATCATGTCTGACGAATCTTATAGAATTTTTCGAGGATGTAACTAGTAGAGTGGATAAGAGAGAACCAGTGGATGTGTTATATCTGGACTTCAGAAGGCTTTCGACAAGGTCCCACATAAGAGATTAGTATGCAAACTTAAAGCACATGGTATTGGGGGTTCAGTATTGATGTGGATAGAGAACTGCCTGGCAGACAGGAAGCAAAGAGTAGGAGTAAACGGGTCCTTTTCAGAATGGCAGGCAGTGACTAGTGGGATACGCAAGGCTCGGTGCTGGGACCCCAGCTATTTACAATATATATTTATGATTTGGATGAGGGAATTGAATGCAACATCTCCAAGTTTGCGATAGACACGAAAGCTGGGGGGCAGTGTTAGCTGTGAGGAGGATGCTCGGAGGCCTGCAAGGTGACTTGGATAGGTTGGGGTGAGTGGGCAAATGCATGGCAGATGCAGTATAATGTGGATAAATGTGAGGTTATCCACTGGTGGCAAAAACAGAAAAGTAGACTATTATCTGAATGGTGGCCGATTAGGAAAAGGGGAGATGCAACGAGACCTGGGTGTCATGGTACACCAGTCATTGAAAGTAGGCATGCAGGTGCAGCAGGCAGTGAAGAAATCGAATGGTATGTTAGCATTCAGCAAAAGGATTTGAGTATTTGGAGCAGGAAGGTTCTACTGCAGTTGTACTGGGTCTTGGTGAGACCACACCTGGAGAATTGCGTACAGTTTTGGTCTCCTAATCTGAGGAAAGACATTCTTGCCATAGAGGGAGTACAGAGAAGGTTTTACCAGTGATTCCTGGGATGTCAGGACTTTCATATGAAGAAAGACTGGAAAGACTTGGCTTGTACTAGCTAGAATTTAGAAGATTGAGGGGGGATCTTATAGAAACTTACAAAATTCTTAAGGGGTTGGACAGGCTAGATGCAGAAGATTGTTCCCGATGGTGGGGAGTCCAGAACAAGGGGTCACAGTTTAAGGATAAGGGGAAGTCTTTAGGACCGAGATGAGAAAAACATTTTTCATACAGAGAGTGGCGAATCTCTGGAATTCTCTGCCACAGAAGGTAGTTGAGGCCAGTTCATTGGCTATATTTAAGAGGGAGTTAGATGTGGCCCTTGTGGCTAAGGGGATCAGGGGGTATGGAGAGAAGGAGGTACGGGATACTGAGTTGGATGATCAGCCATGATCATATTGAATGGCGGTGCAAGCTCGAAGGGCCGAATGGCCTACTCCTGCACCTATTTTCTATGTTTCTATGTCTATGTTTCTATGTACTCCGGTCTCGCCATTATTTGATATCGGCCCATAATGGTGGTGTTGTCTGCAACATGTAAAATGAGTTGGTTTCGTAATTGGCTGCACAGTCGTGGGTGTATATGGAG
>CM075986.1:5210577-5231305 GCA_038087875.1 Malacoraja senta
CACCGACCACGCCGACCACACCGCACCGACCACACTGCACCAACCACCGCACCGACCACGCCGCACCGACCACACTGCACCAACCACACTGCACCAACCACACCGCACCGCACGCCAACCACACCGCACCGACCACACCGCACCACGCAGACCACACTGCACGACCACACTGCACCGACCACACCGCACCGACCACACCGCACCAACCGCACCGACCGTACCGACCACCCGGCACCATGCAGACCACAGCGCACCGACCACACCGCACCACACCGCACCAACCGCACCGACCGTACCGACCACCCGGCACCATGCAGACCACAGCGCACCGACCACAGCGCACCGACCACACCGCACCGACCACACCGACCACAGCGCACCGACCACAGCACACCGACCACACCGACCACACCGCACCGACCACAGCACACCGACCACACCGACCACACCGACCACACCGACCACACCGCACCGACCACAGCACACCGACCACACCGACCACAGCACACCGACCACAGCACACCGACCACACCGCACCGACCACAGCACACCGACCACACCGACCACAGCGCACCGACCACAGCACACCGACCACACCGACCACAGCGCACCGACCACACCGACCACAGCGCACCGACCACAGCACACCGACCACACCGACCACAGCGCACCGACCACAGCACACCGACCACACCGACCACACCGCACCGACCACAGCACACCGACCACACCGACCACAGCACACCGACCACACCGCACCGACCACACCGCACCGACCACAGCGCACCGACCACAGCGCACCGACCACAGCGCACCAACCACACCGCACCGACCACACCGCACCGACCACGGCGCACCGCCACACCGCACCGACACCACCGCACCGACCATGCCGACCACACTGCACTGACAACGCCGACCACACCGCACCGACCACGCCGACCACACCGCACCGACCACGCCGACCACACCGCACCGCCACACCGCACCGACACCACCGCACCGACCATGCCGACCACACTGCACTGACAACGCCGACCACACCGCACCGACCACGCCGACCACACCGCACCGACCACGCCGACCACACCGCACCGACCACGCCGACCACACTGCACCAACCACACCGCAACAACCACACCGACCACGCCGACCGCACCGACCACCCGGCACCATGCAGACCACAGCGCACCGACCACAGCGCACCGACCACACCGACCACAGCACACGACCACACCACACCGACCACACCACACCGACCACACCGCACCGACCACACCGACCACAGCACACCGACCACACCGCACCGACCACGGCGCACCGACCACGCCAACCACCCGGGACCATGCCGACCACACCACACCGCACCACGCCGATCGCACCGACTGCACCACGCTGACCGCACCGACCGACCACACGCATCACGCCGACCGCACTGCACCGACCACACCGCCCCGACTGCACCACGCTGACCGCACCGCACCATGCCGACCACACCGTCCACACCACGCTGACCACACCAACACCTGATGCCCCACGGTACACGTCTGCTTCTGCACAGGTGAACTCCCACTCCACAGTTACACACCTCAACAAGCACACATCAAAACTAGGGCCGTCTGAACCCGAGCAAGGGTCAGAGGGCAGCTGCCAAAGGTCAGTGGGCAGGCACCCCAATCACCCCACTACCGACTTGCATTTTTCTCTAATTATGTTTTGCACTCATGTCTTGTTTTTTGCAGTCTTCTTTCCTGCAGAATGTGTGCAAGTAATGTATGTATCATTTGCTTTTGTGTGTGTGTCTAAGTCCGTTGTTGCCATGAAGACGTTTCTTTCTACCTGCACCTCCCCGTAATCATCCCCATGACAATAAAATTTAACCTGAATAATCTAAATGTAGGAAATATGTAGAGTAGATGACACAAACAATAGTGGTACAAAGGAGGACACAGAGTGCTGGAGTAACTCAGCGGGTCAGGCAGCATCTGTGGAGAACATGGATAGGTGACGTTTCAGGTTGGGATCCTTCTTTAGATTGAAGAAGGGTCCTGACATGAAACGTCACCTATCCATGTTCTCCAGAGATGTTGCCTGACCCGCTGAGTTGCTCCAGCACTCTGTGTCCTTCTTGTAAACCAGCATCCGCAGTTCCTTGTTTCTACCAAAGATAGTGCTGTTAAGAGTGAGGAAGATAGTGGGGCTACAGAACATATTGATCAATACTCGGCACAAGAACAGCCGATGGGATTTAATGTAGTGATGCATTTTGGAAACTAGAACACACACAGGTAATGTTTGGAGCTGAGAAAGTCGTGAAGAAGAGGGATTTGGCGTTTGTAGACAAGGACCCCAGGGGCAGGCATAGGGCCGTTATAGGCCAGCAGGGTTCGAAATTAACGGTCGCCGGGTGCCAATGGCAACCTAAAGTCCTGCCGGGCAACCTAAAAGCTGTGCCATTTTGCCTAGGATACCTATCATTCAACTCCCTAGCGGGCCCCCCTCTCTATATCTCTTTCTCTGTCACGCTCCGTCACCGCCCGCCATCCGTATCCGGGCCGCCGGGTCTCCGCTCGCTCCTCATCCGCTGGCACGGCCGGTCGCCTTACACATGCGCACTGCCATGGCCTGCACATCCTCCCCCTGCACATGCGCACAACCACGGCCAGCACATCATCAGCCGTGGTTGTGCGCATGTGCCGCCCTGCGCATGCGCACTGCCACCGCAACTGGTCGGCGCCGGGCACTTTCTCCCTCCCCTTGCATTGTGGGAGATCTGGCCGCCATTGCTGTTCGGTCGCCGACTCGCCACGACCGTTGAAAACCAAAGCAGAATCACTCCCTGGAGCTGGAGTAACTCTCTGCAGTAACTCTTGCTTCTTGGTTTCCTGGTCCTCCAAAAATATTCCAAATGGAATTTAAACTGGAGTGGACCCTCTACCACCAAACTCCAAACTCTGAAAATTAACAGCCTATTGCACTTTATCTGTTTATTTATTGTGTGTATATATATGGTCTATGATATATAGACACACTGAACTTTTATCTCCTGTTCTGTAATATGTTTACATATTCCGTTGTGCTGCAGCAAGCAAGAATGACAATATGCTGGGACACATGACAATAAAACTCTCTTGACTTGGACTTAAGCAAAAAAGGGTTCTTGGGGAAAAAAGAGTCACCTTAAATTTAGTTGCGTCTGGTTGGGTAACTATGGTAGGGTGAAGACTATTCCATGCTTTAATTGTGCAGGGGAACTCCATGGAGCAGCCAGCAACTCTGGATAGAAGAAATTGGGTGACGTTTCGGGTAGAGACCTTTCTTTAGACTCCCTCTGGTTTTAGTGTTTTTAGTTTAATTTAAAGATACAGCGTGGAAACAGGCCCTTCGGCCCACCGAGTCCACGCCGACCACCATTCACCCGTACACTAGTTCTATCCCACACATTAGCGACGTAAGTCAAGAGTCATGAGTGTTTTATTCTCTCACGTCCCAGTTAGAACAATGAAATCCTTACTTGCAGCAGCACAACAGAATATGTAAACATAGTACTCTGTAAACAATGTTATAAACGAGAAAACAAAACGGTGTATATTTATATATGATTATATAACTATATAAATATATATATGTGTGTGTGTGTGTGTGTGTGTGTAATATATATACCCCCACACACACACACAATTTCCCCCCTGTTCTATCTAGTTCTATCGTACTAGTTCTATCGTATAGTATTGTGTGTGTAGGAAGGAACTGCAGATGCTGGTTTAAACTGAAGATAGACACAAAAAGCTGGAGTAACTCAACAGGTCAGACAGAATCTTTGGACAAAAGGAAAATATTACGTTTTGGGTTGGGTCTGAAAAAGGTTCCTGCGCACCTTTGGAATGTGGAAGGAAACAAGAGCACCCGGAGAAAACCCATGCGATCAAAGGGAAAAGGAGCAAACTCCATACAGACAGCACCCATATTCAGGATCAATTCTGGGTCTCTGGCATTTTTAGGCAGCAACTTTATGTCAAATGTACTGCCCCAAAGTCTTGAACTGAATTAAAACATACAGTAGCTGTAAAGGGGGACATAGCATCACTTAAGAGATTTATGACTGAAAATGGATAGTTTCTGTTTTTTTAGTAACCAAGGTTATCTTCTGTAATTTTTTGAAGATGTAACTAGGAAAATGGACAAGGGAGAGCCAGTGGATGTAGTGTACCTGGACTTTCAGAAAGCATTTGATAAGGTCCCACATAGGAGATTAGTGGGCAAAATTAGGGCACATGGTATTGGGGGTAGAGTGCTGACATGGATAGAGAAGTGGTTGGCAGACAGGAAACAAAGAGTTGGGATTACTGGTC
Organism: Malacoraja senta; assembly: GCA_038087875.1. NCBI lineage: Eukaryota > Metazoa > Chordata > Chondrichthyes > Rajiformes > Rajidae > Malacoraja > Malacoraja senta. The sequence goes on from CM075986.1 coordinate 5,214,930, forward strand.
CCTTTCAGAATGGCAGGTAGTGACTAGTGGGGGTACCGCAAGGCTCGGTGCTGGGACCGCAGCTATTTACAATATACATCAATGATTTGGATGAAGGGATTCATAGTAACATTAGCAAATTTGCAGATGACACAAAGCTGGGTGGCAGTGTGAACTGTGAGGAGGATGCTATGAGAATGCAGGGTGACTTGGACAGGTTGGGGGAGTGGGCAGATGCATGGCAGATGAAGTTTAATGCGGATAAATGTGAGGTTATCCACTTTGGAGCAAAACAGGAAGGCAGATTACTATCTAAATGGCGTCAAGTTGGGAAAAGGGGAAGTACAACGGGATCTGTGGGGTCCTTGTACATCAGTCTATGAAAGTAAGCATGCAGGTACAGCAGGCAGTGAAGAAAGCGAATGGCATGTTGGCCTTTATAACAAGTGGAATCTAATATAGGAGCAAAGAGGTCCTTCGGCAATTGTGCAGAGCCCTAGTGAGACCACACTTGGAGTATTGTGTGCAGTTTTGGTCCCCTAATTTGAGGAAGGACATTCTTGCTATTGAGGGAGTGCAGCGTAGGTTTACATGGTTAATTCCCGGGATGGCGAGACTGTCATATGCTGAGAGAATGGAGCAGCTGGACTTGTACACTCTGGAGTTTAGAAGGATGAGAGGAATTCTCATTGAAACATATAAGATTGTTAAGGGCTTGGACACGCTAGAGGCAGGAAACATGTTCCTGATGTTGGGGGAGTCCAGAACCAGGGGCCACAGTTTAAGAATAAGGAGTAAGCCATTTAGAACAGAGACGAGGAAACACTTTTTCTCACAGAGAGTGGTGAGTCTGTGGAAATCTCTGCCTCAGAGGGCGGTGGAGGCAGGTCTCTGGATGTTTTCAAGAGAGAGCTAGATAGGGCTCTTAAAAATAGCGGAGTCAGGGATATGGGGAGAAGGCAGGAACGGGTACTGATTGGGGATGATCAGCCATGATCATATTGAATGGCGGTGCTGGCTCAAAGGGCTGAATGGCTACTCCTGCATCTATTGTCTATTGTCTATCAACATACAATTTTTTGTGTCTTGGAAAGCAAATATAGTGGCACAGCTGGTGGACTTGCTGCCTCACACGCCAGAGATCTGTGTTCGATCCTGTCCTCGGGCACTGTCTGTGTTGAATTTGCACATTCTCCCTGCAAGTGTGGGTTTCCTCCCACATCCCAAAGACGCATTGGCTTTGTAGGTTAACTTGTCTCTGTAAAATTGCCCCTAATGTGTAGGGAGTGGGTGAGGAAAGTGGGTTAACAGAACTTGTGTGAATGGGTGGACAAAAATGCTGGGGAAACTCAGCGGGTGAGGCAGCATCTATGGAGCGAAGGAAATAGGCTGGGTAGTTTACACTGAAGGAAATCGAGACCCTTCTTCTTCCAGACTGATGTGAGGGTGGGAAGAAGAAAGGAAGAGGCGGAGACAGTGGGCTGAGGGAGAGCTGGGAAGGGAGGAGAAAGCAGGGACTACCTGAAATTGGAGGTCAATGTTCATACCGCTGGGGTGTAAACTGCCGAAGCGAAATAGGAGGTGCTGCTCCCCCAATTTACGGTGGGCCTCAATCTGGCCATGGAGGAGTCCTAGGACAGAAAGGTCGGACTCGGAATGGGAGGGGGAGTTGAGATTGGAGCTGAGCCACTGGGAGATCAGGTTGGTTATGCGAACCAAGCGGAGGTGTTGGGCGAAGCGATCGCCAAGCCTACGCTTGGTCTCACCGATGTAGAGCAACTGACACCTAGAGCAGCGGATGCAATAGTTGAGATTGGAGAAGGTGCAGGTGAACCTCTGCCACACCTGGAAAGACTGCTTGGGTCCTTGAATGGAATCAAGGGGGGGGGGGGGGGGTAAAGCGACAAGTCTAGCATTTCCTGCGGTTGCAAGGGAAAGTGCCAGGAGAGGGGGTGGTTTGGGTGGGAAGGGACGAATTGACCAGGGAGTTACGGAGGGAGCGGTCTCTGTGGAAAGCCGACAGGGGAGGAGATGGGAAGATGTGGCCAGTGGTGGGATGCCTTGGTAGACAAAGCTGGAGAAAATCAGCGGGTGAGGCAACATCTAAGGAGCGAAGGAATAGGCGACGTTTCGGGTCGAGACCCTTCTTCAGACTGATGTCGGGTAGGGGGGGGGGGGGGAGGAGGAAAGAAAGGAAGAGGCAGAGACAGTAGGCTGTGGGAGAGCTGGGAATGGGAGGGGACGGAGGGAGAATGCAAGGACTACCTGAAATTGGAGAAGCCAATGTTCATACCGCTGGGGTGTAAACTACCCAAGCGAAATATGAGGTGCTGTTCCTCCAATTAGCGGTGGGCCTCACTCTGGCCATGGAGGAGGCCCAGAACAGAAAGGTCGGATTCGGAATGGGAGGGGGAGTTGAAGTGCTGAGCCACCGGGAGATCAGGTTGGTTATTGCGAACTGAGTGTAGGTGTTGTGCGAAGCGATCGCCAAGGTTCGTCTCACCGAGGTTGATCATACGCTGAATATTCCAACCAGATTTTTGTTTGGAAGTGGAAAGAAATAATAGAAATTGCATTCATTGCAACGTGTAAAAAGAGAAAGATGGCGGCGCCTCGCGGCAGCGACCTCTGCCTGTTGAGTATATAGTTTGGTTGTAGTTTATATATTGTTTTTAACTGTGTATATGTGGGGGGTGGGTGGGGAAACTTTTAAATCTCTTCCCTGTACGGGGGACCCGACCTTTGGGAAGATGTAACCACAACAGAGTAAGTAGTGAAACAGTACTTGAAGTGCTGGAGGGACGGTGGGTTGGGGGGGGGGGGGCAGTGGGTTGGGGGGGGGGACAGTGGGTTGGAGGGGGGACAGTGGGTTAGGGGGGACAGTGGGTTAGGGGGGGACAGTGGGTTAGGTGGGACAGTGGGTTAGGTGGGACAGGCAGCATCTGTGGATGGAATGGGCAGATGATGTTTTGGGTTTGTTTCCTTGGGGCAGATAACTGGGACTTTGTGAAGGCACAAAACTATGACAGATTGTGTGAAGGTCCTTGACAACGTGCCGTGGGAAGAGCCTTGCAGGAACTCATAAGTTTTCAGAAACGTTGCTTTTATTTCAAGAGTTAAACTCCAGCCAGTGAACACAAACTGAGGTTATATAGTCAACAAGGGTAATCTAACTGGATAGGAAGAGATAGTTGCTGCTGCCTGGATAGTAGTCAGGTATTAAAGTTTAGGAGCTGGGCTCAGTGTCGAAGGATTGAGGCTTGTGAGAGGGAAGCCAGTGAGCATCTGTATTTGACAAGAGCGGTGGAGGTGTCAGGCTCCCTTCCTTGATGGCAAATGATACCAGGTCAAATGTTAACTTCTGATTGCATTAAATGGTGAAAATAAACGTTAAAGGGTTAAATGTTCTTTGCCTTTTCCCTTGTAATCTTCACACAGCCGTGTACTCCCACAGACACAGCCTTCACACTGGCGTGTACACGGCCAAGGTTAGGTACAAAGCAAACCTCAACACAGCCCCATCCAACATCTCAGCACCAGCACCAACTGACCACTGCCGTCACGGCACCAGCTGACCACTACTGTCACGGCACCAACACTCAAGAGAGAGTTAGATTTACCTCTTAGGGCTAAGGGAATCAAGGGATATGGGGAGAAAGCAGGAACGGGGTACTGATTTTAAATGATCAGCCATGATCACATTGAATGGCGGTGCTGGCTCAAAGGGCGGAATGGCCTACTCCTGCACCTGTTGTCTATGTTTCTATGTTACTCCGCTGCTACTGAAACTCACAATGCAAATTCTTCTCGAAGGCGGCGTCGATACTGCTTCTTCGGTTTCATCGTGTGGAAGTACGGCAGCTTAATGACGTCAGGCCAGGCCGCTGGGCAAGGACTGCCACACAATCGACTGAGAAAACAAAGGCACAAAACACAATCATCATCTGTAAAACGTTTTATAAAGCACGTCCCTTCCACGGGGCCGTAACGACACCGTTCCCTTCTGCCCAAACAAACCCGCGAGTGTAACTGTGAAAACCCATGTTGTGGTCACCTGAGAGTGCAGGGTAACACGTCACGACAGGCTCCAGACATGTGCAGGGTAACGGCACGCTCCAGACACGCGCAGAGTAACACGTCATGGCACGCTTCAGACAAAGGGTTTATAACAGGATGGTATCAAACAAAGCCAATGAACATTCTGGGCAGATTGAGAGGATTTGCCCTCTGGTGCACAGCCTGGTCCCAGGGACTGGTTTACTCATTTGAAGGGAGAGCTAGAGTCAGTGATGTGGCTGGGTCTGGACTCATGAATGGGTTTACCGCATAGGTTGGGAGTATCATTCCTGAGCCAAAGACCATTCAGTTGAATCATGCTCACTGTTCTCGATTATAGCATTATAATCCAGAATATTTAATTGACTGAATTTAAATTCTCCATCTTTTAGTTTAGTTTAGAGATACAGCACGGAAAAAGGCCCTTCAGCCCACTGAGTCTGCACCAACCAATGATCCCCGTACACTAACACTATCCTACACACACTGGGGGCCAATTAACCTACAAACCTGCACTCCTTTGGAGTGTGGGAGTAAACTGGAGCACCTGGGGAAAACACACGTAGGTCACGGGGAGAACGTACAAACTCCGTATAGTCAGGATTGAACCCGGGTCTCTGGCGCTGTGAGGCAGCAGCTCTACCGCAGCACCGCTGTGGAAACTGTTGTGATTTTGAACCTAATTGCTCCAGGAGTCTGCATTACTAGTTTAGTTACTTATCTCTTCATAAAGGAGATGAAGAGGAATTTCTTTAGTCAGAAGGTAGTGAATCTGTGCAATTCATTGCCACCGACAGCTGTGGAGGCTGTCTGAGTATTTCCAAGGCAGAGATTGATAGATTCTTGATCAGCGCGAGTGTCAGGATTACAAGGAGAAGGCAGGAGAATGGGGTTAGGAGGGTGAGATAGATCAGCCATGATTGAATGGCGGGGTAGACTTGATGGGCCAAATGGCCTTATTCTGTTCCTATCACATGACAAGCTTCACACAACCATTCTCACAGCCGCTGAAAATTCAAATCCGAGCCAATTCCTGGAGTCGCAGCACAGACCTGGAATATTCTGACCAGTGTTGCCAGGACTGTGGGGCAGCTCTGGGCCTCCAGCCAGTGGACATAAACCCATAGATAAACGGTGGGAAAGTTCCCAAAGTCATCGCCTACCTGATCAGCTCCAGTTGCGCCAGCTCCTGATTGGCCTGAAAGATTGGCTTTTTAGTGAAGAGTTCCCCAAGGATACAGCTGCAAAGATAAGAGACAGTTAGTGCCCCGACCGTTAATGCCCCGATCGCCAGTGCCCCGACCGTTAATGCCCCGATTGCCTGTGCCCCTGATTGCCAGTGCCCCTGATCGCCAGTGGCCCCGATCGCCAGTGGCCCCGATCGCCAGTGCCCCGATCACCAGTGCCCCGACCATTAATGCCCCGACCGCCAGTGCCCCGACCATTAATGACCCGATTGCCAGTGTCCCGATCGCCAGTGCCATTGACCGCTAGTGCCATTGACCGCTAGTGCCACTGACCGCTCGTGGCCCTGACTGCTAGTGGCCCTGACTGCTAGTGCCACTGACCGCTCGTGGCCCTGACTGCTAGTGCCACTGACCGCTAGTGCCACTGACTGCTAGTGCCTGCCCACTGAGCTCCCTCACTCGGCTTGGGCACACAAAAGCCCAGCTTCCCGTCCACAAACAGGGATATGCACGTTTGCACCCATGCGTGAGGTGACAGCTCACCACCACGAGCAGCGCCCAGCTGACTCAGGCCCACGAACCGCTGCTGACATGGAGCCCAGCTGACTCAGGCCCACGAACCGCTGCTGACATGGACATACAGCCCACTCATACTTACAGCCCCGTGTTCACCACGGCCCAGCGATCCACGACATGGTCCATTCTGGTGTGCACAGCCCCGCGCAACCTGGTTTAGTTCCCCCCCACCCAAAGCCCAGTGTACCAGCACTGCTGCACCCTTGTTCCCGCACAGGGCTTGGTATTAACAAACGGCCAAGCTGACTGCGGTGGGAATCGTTGGCGATCGTGGGCAGACTCGAGCGGCACCTACCCACAGCTCCAAACGTCGATGGCAGGCGTGTATCGCTCCTCCCCCAGCAGCAGTTCTGGCGGTCGATACCACAACGTGATGACTTTGTTGGTGTATGGGCGGCTGGCAAAGAGATATTGGAGCTATGAGCATGGGCAAGCCAACACAAACGCAAACCCAGAGAGTCCCACCAGCACAAAGGGCCACATCCATGCACAAGCTGAGAGGCATCACGCACCACTGGAGAAATGCATGGCAATGGAAACACAACCCAGAGACCTGCAGGGTTCACAAGATGAGAGGTCTGCTTCAGTTGCCCTGCAGGTAGAGAGGTCCAGATTCTCACTGCTGCTGGTTCTAAATGAACTCTTCCACCTCATTATCAACTCCTGTGCCATGTAGGTATATTCTCCGTCAGCTCTCTTTATTTCAAACCCCAGCCCAGCCTGAGTCACCTGAGCAGCACAGCTGCCCAGCATGGCCCCTGGCCCTACATGTCACAAGCATGGGGCACTGCACACAATGAAGCACACACTTCAGCTCCTTTCCTGCACAGTTCTATCCTGGCTTGTATTCTGTGCCTCAGCCTTTGGCTAATCATCCTCCATGCCCTCCTGAATCACGGTACCCACCTACCCGGGACAATGCCTGGACAGTCCCTGCTCCTGTACAATCCTGAGCCTGGATTCCGTCTGCCACTGTCTGGGCCTCGTGTGATGTCTCCATGCAGCCAGGAACACTTTCAGCATCAGTCTGGTGGCATTGACAAACCTGCTGGTCACGGAGCATCATCGACAGAGCACCAGAGGTAGGTCTGAGCCCAGTGGATGCCCAGTGCACTCAGCGCTGCGCTCTCACGCACCTGCTCACCATCACCCTTTGCTGACCACATTTTAAAATCGTTTTGTTAATTTCCCTTTGGATTTTCCATTCCTGATTGATCTGCCACGCTGGTCAATCAAAACCCTTGCTGACATCTAGAGGGACGTGATCCACAATGTCTGCTCGATTCACTTTGTTTGCTCCTCAAATTAACTCAATGAAGCCAGTCGGTGAGGACTTCCTTGGGCAGCTCTATCAGCTGCCTTACTGTGACCCTGGTCTCATCGTAACACCAGTCATGGGGATGTCTGCACAAGGTTCAGTACCATTTGCCTCATCTACTAATGACACAGCCCGAACCTGCATTCAACATGACCTGGTCTGCACCGCTCATCATGCATCACCTGCAGGTCTCCGCATTCTGTTCCCATTCCCGTGTATTTCCAATCAGTCCAGTTGGAAATGGTGGAAGTGTCCAACACTAGAGGGCAGAACTATAAGGTGAGAGGGGGAAGTTTAAAGGAGATGTGCGGAGCAAGTTGTTTTTACACAGCGGGCGGTGGGACACATTCCCAGGGGTGATGGTGGAGGCAGGTATGATCGTGGCGTTCAAGAGACTAAGATGGAAGTACAGAGAGTGGAGGGATAGAGGCAGATGAGATCAGTTAACTTGCCATCATGTTGGCCACGGACATTGTGGGCACAACGGCCTGTTCCTGTACTGGTCCATGTGAACACACGGGCATGGCCTAACCCAGGCCAGGAATGGGCTTGGCAGTGCCCGATTGGAATGCCCCATTGGACGTCCGTCATACACAGCCAAGGTAGGCTTCCTCTCCAGTGACGCTCATGGTCACGGAATGATTCAGGGATGGTGTGAAGATGAAGGGCTTTGGTTGGACGGGCAGCAGATGCTGAGGTTGGGTCATTTGCAAACTCTCTCTGCCTGTGGGGTGTCATGCCATTCTCTTAGGGTCCATGTAGGAGTGATCAATAACCTCCTTGCTTGTGCCACCAGTGATCAGTAACCTCCTCGTCTGTGCCACCAGCCCCATAGACAATACATTGTGCTCTCACCAAGAGAACCAGATCCCGATTCACACACACTCACTCAGGGCTGAAATACAACCGGAACATATCTAATGAGTACAACACAATACTGCCCACTCACCTTTCCTCAGAGTTGTACAATCGCGCCAAGCCAAAATCTGCCAGCTTAATCTGCCCACTGGATCAAGGGAACAAACAGTCACACGGCGTCTCTGCGACGTACGTTACACTCCGAACCCCACTCCCCTTCATAGAAACCCCCCTTACTCCCCACCCACACAATAGCCCTCACCCCACTCCACTCCCCTCCTCTCCCACACCACAGTAATCCTCACCCCACCCTCTACCACCCCCACTACAGTGGCCCGACCCCCACCACCCTCCCCTCCCCCTCCACTCCCCCACTCTCCACCCACACTACAGTAGCCCTTACCCCTCTCCACCCTCTCCTCCCCACACCCCTCACCCCCCTTCCCTCTGCCAGCCCCTCCCTACCTGTTGTTGAGGAGGATGTTGGAACATTTTATGTCCCGGTGCAGGAAGTTCTTTTTGTGACAGTAATCGAGGCCATCCATCAGCTGCCTCATGAAGGATTTGATGTGGTCCTCGGTGAAGTGCACCAGCCCTGACTCCAGAAGCCCCATCAGGTCATGGTCCATGTACTCAAAGACCAGGTAGAAGGCCCCTGGAACACACATGCGACAGTGATGGAGACCGAGCGGGAAGCAACCAGTTACTGCTGGCACCACATGGGGAATATTCAGCAAAGAATGTTGTGTTTCATGAGTAACACTTAGTCTCACTCAACTGCCAGTGCTCACTATGGTGAAGCTGTGGCTCTGGTTACACCCCCACCCACTTCAGGACTCGCCTCTGGCCCGTGTCCATGCTTTACATCCCACACTGACCCAGCACCAACTGTGAAGGTGCAGGGCACAGACCAACAACAACCTGTCACAGCCCCGTTACACCAACCTGTCACAGCCCGGTTACACCAACCTGTCACAGCCCCGTTACAACAACCTGTCACGGCCCGGTTACACCAACCTGTCACGGCCCGGTTACACCAACCTGTCACGGCCCGGTTACACCAACCTGTCACAGCCCCGTTACAACAACCTGTCACAGCCCCGTTACAACAACCTGTCACGGCCCCTGCTACACCAACGTGTCACAGCCCCGTTACAACCTGTCACAGCCCCGTTACACCAACCTGTCACAGCCCCTGCTACACCAACCTGTCACAGCCCCGTTACAACAACCTGTCACAGCCCCGTTACACCAACCTGTCACGGCCCCTGCTACACCAACCTGTCACAGCCCCGTTACAACCTGTCACAGCCCCGTTACACCAACCTGTCACAGCCCCTGCTACACCAATGTGTCACAGCCCCTGCTACACCAACCTGTCACAGCCCCGTTACACCAACCTGTCACAGCCCCTGCTACACCAACCTGTCACAGCCCCGTTACACCAACGTGCCCGCAAGGCTCGGTGTTGGGATAGCAGCTATTTATAATATACATCAATGATTTGGATGAAGGGATTCAAAATAACATTAGCAAATTTGCAGATGACACCAAGCTGGGTGGCAGTGTGAACTGTGAGGAGGATGCTTTGAGAATGCAGGGTGACTTGGACAGGTTGGGGGAGTGGGCAGATGCATGGCAGATAGGTTTAATGCGGATAAATGTGAGGTTATCCACTTTGGTAGCAAAAACAGGAAGGCAGATTACTATCTAAATGGCGTCAAGTTGGGAAAAGGGGAAGTACAACGGGATCTGGGGGGTCCTTGTACATCAGTCTATGAAAGTAAGCATGCAGGTACAGCAGGCAGTGAAGAGAGGGAATGGCATGTTGGCCTTTATAACAAGAGGAATCGAATATAGGAGCAAAGAGGTCCTTCTGCAGTTGTACAGAGGCCTAGTGAGACCACACCTGGAGTATTGTGTGCAGTTTTGGTCCCCTAATTTGAGGAAGGACATTCTTGCTATTGAGGGAGTGCAGCGTAGGTTTACAAGGTTAATTCCCGGGATGGTGGGACTGTCATATGCTGAGAGAATGGAGCAGCTGGGCTTGTACACTCTGGTTTAGAAGGATGAGAGGGTATCTCATTGAAACATGTAAGATTATTAAGGGTTTGGACAAGCAGGAAACATGTTCCCGATGTTGGGAGAGTCCAGAACCAGGGGCCACAGTTTAAGAATAAGGAGTAAGCCATTTAGAACGGAGACGAGGAAACATTTTTTCTCACAGAGAGTGATGAGTCTGTGGAATTCTCTGCCTCAGAGGGCAGTGGAGGCAGGTTCTCTGGATGCTTTCAAGAGAGAGCTAGATAGGGCTCTTAAAATAGCGGAGTCAGGTGATATGGGGAGAAGGCAGGAACGGGGTACTGATTGGGGATGATCAGCCATGATCACATTGAATGGCGGTGCTGGCTCGAAGGGCCGAATGGCCTACTGCTGCACCTATTGTCAATTGTGTCACAGCCCCCTGTTACACCAACCTGTCACAGCCCCCTGCTACTGGCAGAGCCTTGCAGCGCTCCGTCCGTCAGCACCATCTTCCTGGCTAAACAGTGAGAAATTACAGATCCTGGACCAGTAATATAGGCTGTTTCCCCTCCAAAGAGATCGCTTTGACTTTGAGGATTTCCGGCATATCCTGGAAGTTTGCCTCCAACAGGAGAGGCCAGGGGCTAGAGTCGTACCCTGGACCAGTGTGCAGGCATGAGTTCGGTGCACAGCCTCCACCATCTGCCCATCCTGAGCATGGCTCAGACTGCCAGTGCTTTGACTCCAGGAATGAGCAGGCTCGGAGTTTAGCTACTGATCCCACCCACCATACGCTGGGACAGACAATTAAACACAACTGGGAAGCCTGGACCAGTCACAGCTTCTGTAGAATGCAGAATATCACCAATGAGGAAGCTGAGTTTGATAAATAACTGCGTTGGAGTTACGTAGCAACAGTAGAATGTCACGCAATGCTTTGCGATTCCTTGACCCCGCGCTGTCCTGACCCCGCGCTGCCCAGACCCCGCGCTGCCCAGGCCCCGCGCTGCCCTGACCTCACTTGACCCGGCGCTGCCTTGACCCCGCACTGCTTTGACCCCGCGTTGCTTTGACCCCACGCTGCCTTGACCCCATGCTGCCCAGACCCCGCGCTACCTTGACTCCACTTGACCCCGCGCTGCCTTGACCCCACGCTGCCCTGACCCCACTTGACCCCGCACTGCTTTGACCCCGCACTGCTTTGACCCCGCACTGCTTTGACCCCGCAAACCACACTGCTGTCGACTACCTTTATCCTTTTTGAAGTCGAGTGCATCCTGCTTGTCGGTCACTATCTCCTTCATGTTCACCACACTCGTGTGGTTCAGCTGCCGAAGGATTTTGATTTCTCGAATGGCTGTGATGGGAAAGCCTTCTTTTTCATTATCGAGACGAACCTTTTTCAGAGCAACCATCTCACCTTGGAGAAGAGAGAGTGTCTACTAATGACATGCAACATTGAACCATGCAGCACAGGCACAGCCCTTTGCCCAACATGCTGCCAACTTAAACAAATCTCTGGAACCACTATGGCAGGTAGGTCTGGGAATCATACAGAAGGTGCAGGATCAGTTCATTCCAAAGAGGAAGAAAGATTCTAAGGGGAGTAAGGGGTGACCGTGGCTGACAAGGGAAGTCAAGGAAAAATATAAAATCAAAGAGAAGAAGTATAACATAGCAAAGATGAGCGGGAAGCCAGAGGATTGGGCAAAACTTTTAAAGAGCAACAGAAGATAACTAAAAAGACAATACGGGAAGAAATGATGAGGTACAAAGGTAAGATAGCCAAGAATATAAAGGTGGATAGGAAAAGCTTCTTTAGGTATGAGAAGAGGAAAAAATGAATTAAGACAAATGTGGGATCCTTGAAGACAGAAAAAGGTGAATTTATTATGGGGAACAAGGAAATGGCACACACGTCGAACAGGTACTTTGGATCTGTCTTCACTAAGGAAGACACAAACAATCTCCCAGATGTACCAGTGGCCAGAGGACCTAGGGTGGCGGAGGAACTGAAGGAAATTCACATTAGGCAGGAAATGGTATTGGATAGACTGATGGCACTGAAGGCTGATAAATCCCCAGGGCCTGATGGTCTTCATCCCAGTGTACTTAAGGAAGTGGCTCTAGAAATCGTGGACGCATTGGTGATCATTTTCCAAAGTTCTACAGATTCAGGAACAGTTCCTGTGGATTGGAGGGTAGATAATGTTATCCCACGTTTTAAGAAAGGTGGGTACTGATCATCCACAATCAGTACCCCATTCCTGCCTTCTCCCCATATCCCTTGATTCCGCTAACCCAAAGAGCTCTATCTAACTCATTTAGAACAGATACGAGGAAAAACTTTTTCACCCAGAGAGCTGTGAATCTGTGGAATTCTCTACCTCTGATGGCAGTGGAGTCCAATTCTCTGGATGCTTTCACGAGAGAGTTAGATGGAGCTCTTAAAGATAGCGAGTCAAGGGATATGGGGAGAAGGCAGGAACGGGGTACTGATTGTGGATGATCAGCCATGATCACAGTGAATGGCAGTGCTGGCACAAAGGGCTGAATGGCCTACTCCTGCACCTATTGTCTAAAAGCCTCAATCATATCTGAATCCACAACTACCCTGGCAACACGTTCTAAGCAACTACCACTCTCTTATTAAATAACATTCCCTGCACATCTTCTTTAAACTTTCTTCCACTCACCTTAAAGATGTGCCCTCTGTTCTTTGAGGTCATTTCTACCCATAAAAAGGTTCTGACTGTCTACCTTTTCTACATCTCTCATCATTTTCTATACTATCAGATTGTTCCTCAGCTTCCAAATCTCCAGAAAAAAACAACATCCGTTTGACGGCACTGGGCCTGTACTCACTGGAATTTAGATGGATGAGGCGGGACCTCATTGAAACTTACTAAATAGTGAAAGGCCTGGATAGAGTGGATGTGGAGAGGATGTTTCCACTAGCAGAAGCGTCTAGGACCAGAGGGCACAACCTCAGAATAAAAGGACGTACCTCTAGAAAGGAGATGAGGAGGAATTTCTTTGGTTGGAGGAAGTTGGATCTGTGGAATTCATTACCACAGACGGTGGAGGCCAAGTCATTGGGTATTTGTAAAGAAGAGATTGATAGATTCTTTATTAGTAAGGTTATGGGGAGAAGGAGGGAGAATGGGGTCATAAGGGAAAGATATATCAGCCATAAACGAATGGAGGAATAGACTCAAAGGGCCGAAGAGCCTAATTCTGCTCCGATAACATGAATTTATGAGCCATTTATATTTATAGCTAACATCCTCTAATCCAGAATGTAGAAAAAAAGAACTGTAGATGCTTCTTAACATCTGGACACAAGTGGACACAGAGTGCTGGAGTAACTCAGCGGGTCAGGCAGCATCTGTGGAGAACATGGATAGGTGACGTTTCACAGAGTGCTGGAGTAACTCAGCGGGTCAGGCAGCATCTCTGGAGAACATGGATAGGTGACGTTTCACAGAGTGCTGGAGTAACTCAGCGGGTCAGGCAGCATCTCTGGAAAACATGGATAGGTACTCCAGTGATGCTGCCTGACCTGCTGAGTTACTCCAGCACTTTGTGACCCTCTGATCCAGACAGCATTCGGCTAAACATTTTCTGCACCCTCTCCAAAGCCTCCACATCCTTCCTTGCAATGGGGGCAGCCAGAAATGCAGACAAATGCAGCCTGACCAAAATGCTCGAGCTGCATCTTGACTTCCTGACTGTTATACTCAAAGCCCAACGAGTGAAGGCAAGCATGCTGTGCACTTTTATTGCCACTTGTGCTGCCCCTTTCAGGGAACCCACGAGTCAATGCTGCTTATGGTCCTATCATGACCTTTCTACTTGCCCCTTATATTCCACCGCCCAAAGTTCAACAATTCACACTTGCCCGGATTAAACCCACCAATCAAGTATAAGGAATAGCAAACATTATTCTGAAACATAAAACGCTTTTCAACATGAAAGACGTGCTCAGCAAGTTTGAGTTGTGAATGCTGTTACCTGTGTCCTTATCCTTTGCTTTGTAAACTTGCCCGTACGTCCCCTCTCCAGTGATTCCAAGATGTCAAACTTATCGACACACCGCTTGCCCAGTCACTCTCCGTCTCCGTCTTCTCTCCGTACCGAGGGCAGCACATTCCTTCAAAGAGCAGCAAAGATGTGATTGGCAACAGGTTCAGTACACCAGACTCTCACTGGGGGACAGGTCACACCACACCACTGACCCACAGACACACACACACTGACCCACACGCACACTGACCCCCACACACTGACCCACACACACACTGTCCCTCACACATTGATCCACACACACACACTGATCCACACACACGACCCCCACACACCCACTGATTCCCCCACACACACACACTGATTCCCCCCCACACACACTGATCCACACACACTGACCCACACACACACACACACTGACCCACACACAGACACTGACCCACACTGGGGGACAGGTCCTCCCACCTCCACTAGATGTGGCTCTGGTGACCCTCTCTGCAATTTTGCAACATTGCTACTAATGGGGACTAATCTACAGTCCTCCAAACAGTAGCCTGGACATAGGGTGCAAGTTGAATCAGGAGTTAAAATTGGCATGTAGTAAAAGTAATGCTGTGGTTGTTATGGGCGATTTCAACATGCAGGTAGACTGGGAAAATCAGGTTTGGTACTGGACCCCAAGAACAGACTTTTGTTGAGTGCCTTTGTGATGGATTCTTTGAACAGCTTGTATTGGAGTCTACCAGGGAGAAGGCAATTCTGGATTTAGTGTTACGTAATGAACCGGATTTGATAAAGGACCTCGAGGTTAATGAGCCATTAGGAGGCAGTGACCATAACATGGTCAGGTTTAATCTACAATTGGAGAGGGAGAAGGGTGGATCGGAGGTGTCAGTGTTGCAGTTGAATAAAGGGGACTATGGGGCCATGAGGGAGGAGCTGGTCAAAGTTGACTGGAAAGATACACTAGCAGGGATGACAGTGGAACAAAAATGGCAGGTGTTTCTAGGAATAATACAGAAGGTGCAGGATCAGATCATTCCTAGGAGGAAGAAAGATCCAAGGGGAGAAAGGGGCGACCGTGGCTGACAAGGGATGTCAGGGACAGTATAAAAATTAAAGCGAAGAAGTACAATGTAGCAAAGATGAGCAGGAAGCAAGAGGATTGGGTAATGTTTAAAGAAACAACAGAAGATAACCAAAAAGACAATACGGGGATAAAAAGAGAGGTACGATGGTAAGCTAGCCAAGAATATAAAGCAGAATAGTAAAAGCTTTAGTATGTGAAGAGGAAAAAATTAGTTAAGACGAAAGTTGGACCCTTGAAGACTGAAAAAGGTGAATTTATTATGGGGAACATGGAGATGGCAGATGAGTTGAACAGGTACTTTGGATCTGTCTTCAGTAAGGAGGACACAAACAATCTTCCTGATATAGTAGTGGCCAGAGGATCTGGGGTGACAGAGGAACTGAAGGAAATCCACATTTAGGCAGGAAATGGTGTTGGATAGACTGATGGGACTGAAGGCTGATAAATCCCCAGGGCCTGATGGTCTGCATCCCAGGGTACTTAAGGAAGTGGCTCTAGAAATCGTGGATGCATTGGTGATAATTTTTCCAATGTTTCTATAGACTCAGGATCAGTTCCTGTGGATTGGAGGGTAGCTAATGTTATCCCACTTTTTAAGAAAGGCGGGAGAGAGAAAAAGGGGAATTATAGACCAGTTAGCCTGACATCGGTGGTGGGGAAGATGCTGGAGTCAATTATAAAAGATGAGATAGCCGCACATTTGGATAGCAGTACCAGGATCGGTCCGAGTCACGTGGATTACGAAGGGGAAATCATGCATGACTAATCTTCTGGAATTTTTTTGAAGATGTAACTCGGAAAATGGACAAGGGAGAGCCAGTGGATGTAGTGTACCTGGACTCTCAGAAAGCATTTGATAAGGTCCCACATAGGAGATTTGTGAGCAAAATTAGGGCACATGGTATTGGGGGGTAGAGTGCTGTCATGGATAAAGTGGTTGGCAGACAGGAAACAAAGAGTAGGGATTAACGGGTCCCCTTTCAGATGGCAGGCAGTGACTAGTGGGGTACCGCAAGGCTCGGTGCTGGGACCGCAGCTATTTACAATATACATCAATGATTTGGATGAAGGGATTCAAAGTAACATTAGCAAATTTGCAGATGACACAAAGCTGGGTGGCGTGTGAACTGTGAGGAGGATGCTATGAGAATGCAGGTGACTTGGTTGGGGGAGTGGGCAGATGCATGGCAGATGAAGTTTAAATGCGGATAAAAATGTGAGGTTTATTTCCACTTTGGTAGCAAAACAGGAAGGCAGATTA
>CM075986.1:5231505-5305631 GCA_038087875.1 Malacoraja senta
GGTTGGGTGGCAGAAGACAAAAGGGTGGCAATAAAGGGGGCTTTTTTTCTGGTTTGGCTGCCAGCGACCAGTGGAGTTCCGCAGGATGGGTGCTGGGGCCGCTACTCTTGACATTGTATATTAATTATTTGGACAAAGGGATTGGAAGCCTTTGTGGCAAAGTTTGCAGATGATACGAAAATAGGTGGAAGGGCAGGTAGTGTAGAGAAAGCAGGGACTCTGCAGAAGGACTTAGACAGGTTGGAAGAGTGGGCCGTGAAGTGGGAGATGGAATATAGTGTAGCAAAGTGTGAAGTCATGCATTTTGACAGTAGGAATAAAGGAGTAGACTATTTTCTAAATGGGGAGAGAATCCAGAAATCGGAGCAGCAAAGGGACTTGGGAGTGTTGGTGCAGGATTCCCAAAAGTTAATCTGCAAGTCGAATCCGTAATAAAGAAGGCAAACTCAATTTATTTCAAGAGGGCTTCTATACAAAAACAGGAATGTAATACAGAGGCTCTATAAGGCGCTGGTCAGACTGCATTTGAAGTATTGTGAGCACCATATCCGAGGAAGGATGTGCTGCCTCTGGAGAGGATCCAGAGGAGGTTTACAAGAATGATCCCAGGAATGAGTGGGTTAGCCTATGATGAGCGTTTGTCGGCAATGGGCCTGTGCTCGCTGGAGTTTAGAACAATGAAGGGGGACCTCATTGAAATACAGAATAGTGAAAGGCCTGGATAGAGTGTATGTGGAGAGGATGTTTCCACTAGTGGGAGAGTCTAGGATCAGAGGTCAGAGCCTCAGAATTAAAGGACGTTCGTTTACAAAGTAGATGAGGAGACATTTATTTAGTCAGAGGGTGGTGAGTCTGTTGAATTCTTTGCCACAGAAGGCTGTGGAGGCCAAGTCAGTGGATATTTTTAAGGCAGAGATAGGTCAGGTGTCAGGGGTTATGGGGAGAGGGCAGGAGAATGGGGTTAGGAGGGAGAGATAGATCAGCCATGATTGAATAGCGGAGTAGACTTGATGGGCCGAACGGCCTAATTCTATTCCTATCCCTTATGACCTTATGACCGTATGACATGTCCGTAGCGGCATTGTGGTCGGCGTTATTTCCACAAACAGAGCGGACGCCGCCCACAACAGGGTCGTTTATGTTGCTTTAGGGGCATTCGGGGGGTGGATTCATCGCCGCCACGGCAGATGAAAATTTAAATGCAAGCAGTTAAATAAATCTGTTATCTTTCGGCCTCTCACTCTAACCGAACCACAAACACGCGATTGTGAAATCACCTGGTGTGGGCAGGTGAGGAACCTTACCCATCTACCCGCAGACTCGCCAGAAACACCGCATAATCTGCCCCTGGGCTCGGAGACACTAAACGCCGCGCTTTGCCAGCGACTCCACGTCTCTGGAACGAATAAACAATATAGCCATTATTATATCGATCTGACCATCGCTGCGGTAATCGAAATTACACCCATAAACACCAACATGGATATTAGCGCCCATGTACCGGTAGTCCGGCTGCTTACAGCCGCCGTCTGCTTCTCTCTGCGGCCGGCCGGGGTCGAGTGGCTTTGACCTTGACTCTCCGTGAAATCGGAGTGAACGAATCGCTGATTCCCGTGGACGGAAATCCGTGCAACGAGATGTAAACGGGCAGTCTGAGGAAGGGTCTCGACCCGTAAGGTCACCCATTCCTTCTCTCCAGAGATGCTGCCTGTCCCGCTGAGTTACTCTAGCATTTTGTGTCGATCTATGGTTTAAACCAGCATCTGCAGTTCCTTCCTACGCAGGCTCGTCTCCTGTTGCCGACTCGAAATAAACCGCCTGTTTGCTTTGCTATTTATTATCCTTGTTGTTACTCGATTATTATTCTAGAATGTTCTGGTAAACCTAAGCAGACGAATTTAAACAGTTACAGGGGGCGGAAGGGGTTGGGGTGGAGGGGTGGTGGGGGTGGTGGGGGAGGGAGGGAGCGAGGTGGGGGTTGGGGTGGAGGTGGGGGTTGGGGTGGGGGTGGGGGCGGAGAGGATGTGGGGGTGTCAGTGGCCGAATTTTCAGCCGGTCCGAGTCGCCGTGAACCAGGGATAAAGAAGGAACAAGGGCAAGCAGGGAGAGATTGACTCCAGATTTTATTTACCAATAGGAAGCACAGTGATCGACTCTGATCTTCAAAATCATCAGAGTCCGTGGCAAGTAATCTCAGACCCGGGAACATGGCGAACAACACACGACGCAAACTTTCCAACTTTACATTTTAGATTTAAGGCAAGGAAGCACAGGGCATTTAAATATCAAACCGACCTGTTACAAAATAAAACTCACAGCTCCATGTTATGTGCAGTTACATCAAACGATGAGAGTCAGAGGGATCTAAACATCAAACAGCAATTTACAACATGTCCCCGCCGGCGGACAAACCAAGGCCGCCACGTCTGTCCCTGGGAACAGGGAACGGTCCGGAGCGCAGTGTCCGAACTGCGGGGAGGGGGGTGGGGGTGGGGACTCGGGGGACTCGGACACCCGAGAGTGAATCTCTCTGCGTCCAGTCTGCAGAGAGGCCGAGAGGCGGGGTGGGGGAGGGGGCGCCCAATGGGTGGGGGTGGGGGGGGGGTGGCGCCCAGAGGGAACTCCATCATCAGCAGTTCGCTTTCCGCTGCGTTGAGCGCCCCCCCCTTCCCCCACCCCGGGGTCAGACCCCTCCTGGTGTAAAGGTTTCTTCCTAGTCCTAACCGTACCGGTCCGGGCGGCGCCGCCGCTACCCGGGGCAGTCCCGGACGATGATAGGTGCACACATTGTTACAACCATGCAGAACACAAAACAATCCAACTACATAATCTGTGCAAAGTTCAGCTGTAAACATATTTAAGTGCATAATTCCGTAATATTCATACACATTAAATACTATATACAGTCCGGGCATCAACCTGGCGTTAGTAGTGGCGATGGTGTCTGGTCTCACCGAGCGGACGGACATGTGCGGCCACGGTGCCCCGCTCCTACCCATCAGGCCAATCTTGAGACCGGGCCGGCCGGGCCACTCCGCGCTGACCTCGGGCGCTCTCGCCGCTTCGCGCTGGCACCGGAACTCGCCGCTCCGGACCCGGGACTTGTTGAGGAGCAGTCGGTGTGACAAACTGCTCCCTTCACTTTCTGTCGATTCAAACCCAGTCACCTCTCAATATTCGATCGCATTTTAAACCGAGACAGTGTCTGCTGAAGGAAGCGGCCCGGTGTCTCAATATAACGAAATCCGGTAATCCCATCGCGATGGATTGTTACAGGATTCGGTTGGGAATCTGCTACTAAACATCCTCCCAGTTTCCAGACTCCTTCTCGTTCGCTCTCGGGGGCCGGGACCGGGACCGCTGCTTTTCGGAGCCGCTGAGTCGCTCCGCAGTCTTCTCCAAAAAGTACATTTTGTAAACATCAAACGGCAGTGTTGGGCTGTGAGCGCGGGGCGGCAGAGACACCGGGCACGGCCCGGTACAGCTCGGCTCACACCGGCAGCCGAGAAGCCACCGCCGATTCATTGAGGACATGGATGGGGACCGGCGGGGCCGGAGCCACGGGACAGACTCGGCTACATCGAGGGCGCCGCTCGGTTGGACTTGGCAATATTTAAAATCTCAGTAGTTTTGCTGAATTAAATCTCAGATTTCCAGAGGTGTCAACAACTTGTCGGCGCTGCCTGTGGGCTTGGACAAGCAGAGTGTCGTGGCGCCCCAGGACCCCACCCCCCCCCATCCCGCGTCCCCCCCATCCCCCCACCCCGCGTCTCCCCCCCCACCCCGCGTCTCCCCCCACCCCGCGTCTCCCCCCACCCTGCGTCTCCCCCTCCCCACACCGCGCCCCCCCCCCCCACCGCGTCTCCCACCCCCCACACCGCGTCTCCCACCCCCCACACCGCGTCTCCTCCCCCCCTTCCCCATGCCCGCAACATTCTCGGGGATGGAGCAGAGCTGCAGAACGGGGCCAGACCTGTTTCCGAACGTTTCACACAGTCTGGCCAAACAGATGTATTCTCAAGCCTCACCACCCGCCCCCCCACCAGCCCCACCCCTCACACACCCCCACCCAGACAACCCCCCACCCAGACTCAGACTCACCCCCCTCTCCACTCCCCCCCACCCAGACTGACCCCCACCTCACTCCCCCCCCCCCACCAGACTGCTCCCCCCTTCACTCCTAGTCCCTGTCCCAGACTCGACACTCGGACCGGCATGGAAGGTAGTTGTCCCAGTTCCGGGCTTCGCCCCCCCCCCCCATATACCCCAGGGAACAGTCTCAGTCCCAAGGAGCGGGTTCGCAGGTCCAGCCCAGGGGCCTTGGCTGAGAATCTGCCCTGATTTATATCGTCACAGACACCGCGCCAGCTCCCACATTACCTGCCGGTAATAGCGGGCTACAGTCACGGTCAATCCGGCACTACCCGCCCCATGGGCCGAAGAGCCGCCGCCGGTGAGATGTCAGGCGGGGGAACCTCAGCCCGGGGTGGTCCCGGCTCAGCTCGGCTCACTGATGAAATGTGGGCGGGCGGGAGGGGAGGGGAGGGGAGGGGGTCTCAGTGTGTCCGCTTACTCCAGGGTGATAGGTTAGAGCAGGGGGGCGTTTGCGTTGACAGTTCGGTGGCCAACAGCCGAGGGCGAAGCAGGAACGGAACCAGGGGAAGAGTTTTCCTCGGACGCACGGAAACCGCAGCTTTTGGAACGAGAGCGCGGATTCCGTGTGGAAATTACCGGAGAGAAAGGGCCAGAATTTTAAAATATTCACTTGTGCACAATGAGAGAATTTTCAACACGCATCTTACAAAAAAAAAACCTGTAACAAAACTGGTCCTTCACGGGTAGAAAATGTCTCAGAAGGTTCCTGGAAAAATAATAGAATCTGTTTCTGCTTGAGTCGCCCGCCAGCAGAAGAGTGAAACTGGGATCTGTGCGAGTTCGCATGGGACAGCATGCGGCCGTTCGGCCCTGCTCGGAGTGAGTCCTGGCCGACAGAATCATTTATATTTCCACTTGCATAGATTCCGTTATTGCTTTACCGGGAGATCACGCGGGCTCCGTTTCCTAACACGCTGTTGGGAGGAGCGGCGCGGCCAGAGCTGGCGGCCAGGTCCACACACACTGACACACATAAGGACGCCGGCAGCGACCCCCGCCCTCGGAAGCACTGAACACTTTTGGTGAGTTCCACAAATCTCTAGCGGTCGAATCTGCGCTCTGCGGCCGCCGTTCGCTTCTCGCGCTTCCCTTTGCGAAGCAGCAGAGGCCCGGCGGCCCCGATCCGGCTTTCCCCTTTAGTTGTGGAAGAAAGTGTTCATTTCCTCGTAGGCCGGCGGCCGGTCGCTCTGCAGCAGCGCGTCGTATGGCGCCATGCTGTCGGAGTGCAGGGCGGAGCGCAGCGCAGTGCTGCTGAAGAGAAGGCCAGGGGGCGGCCCGCGGGCGTTGGGCAGCGCTGAGTAGTGCATGGTGTAGTGGTAGCCCTTGTCGTGGTCTGGCGACGAGTCCGGCTTCATGGGGTAGCCGCCGTCGGCGCACAGCGATGGGCTGAGCGGCCTGTCCATCTCGGAGCCGGTGCAGTCGGGGGACACGTTGCCGCAAAGGTGCTCGAAGGGGCCGCAGTAGGGGTGCGAGCGCAGCGGGTGCGGGCCCGGCATGCCCGCGGGCTGGCACTGTGGGCTGGGCAGCCTGGCACAAGGGTAGGTGTACGGGTGCAGCGGGAAGGAGGAGTTGGCGGCGTGCAGCCGGCCGGAGTCCGGCGGGGCTCGCTGATGAAGTTGCGGGAGTTGAGCTGAAGGCAGCCGGCGACCAGGTTGGTCGTGGGCTGCGACAGTCCCTTGCACAGAGTCTGCACATAGCTCAGCAGGTCTGGGCGCTTACCCGAGCGAAGGATCTCCGACAGCGCCCAGATGTAGTTCTTGGCCAACCGCAGCGTCTCTATCTTGGAAAGTTTCTGCGTCTTGGAGTAGCAGGGGACAACTTTGCGCAGATTGTCCAGCGCCGAGTTCAGGTCGTGCATTCGGTTCCGCTCGCGGGTGTTGGCTTTCTGCCGCCGCTGTTTGAAACGCTCCACCCGCGCTTTCGTCATCTTCCTCCGCTTCGGGCCCCTTTTCCGCGGCCTGCCGCCATCTTCCTCTTCCTCTTCCGCCTCCTCTTCCTCTTCCTCATCATCTTCATCTTCCTCCTCCATCGCCGTCTCGCCTTCCTCCTGCTCCGGGGTGGCGCTCAGTCCGTCGTCGCCCTGGCTCTCCCGGGCCTCCCGTGTGTCGCCCTCGCCTTCGGCTCGGCTCCGCTCATCGTCGCTGTCGCTCTCGGCCGCCCAACTAGCGAACTTCTGGAGGCGGGAATCAGCGGCGAGTCGGTGAACAGTCTGGTCAACATGGTCCCTGCAACGGACAAGCGCGACACTTTGGTAAAGATGGCCAGAGGTGAACCCGCGCAGCGCCGCCGCCACCCACACCCGGCTCCGGCCCCGGCAACATCCCGAACCCAGGCGCGGCCGCGGCGGCTCCGCTCCCCCCCCCCCTTCACCCCCCCCAACAAGGTGCGCTCTTGCCCCGCCTCACCGATGTCGCCGCTGCAGGTAACCGGTCCCGCTCCACAGCCTCTGTCCCGGGGAAGTGCCCGGGAATCGGGGGTTCGGGTCTAATTCCCCTTCCCTCCTCCTCCCCCTCGCCCCGACGGGAGCGGAAACACGCCGGGAATTCTGCGGATTTCTCGCGCACCCGCCCCCCCTCCCCCCCTCCCCCTTCACACCCTCCCCCCTCACACACACACACCCTCTTAACGATTGATCGGAATTAATCGATCGGTTCGATCTTCCCGCTGGCTGCACGGGTCGACGCGGCTGCCCGAGTCTAAGGACATTAGCTACACTTTGTCATATCGGGCACGCAACGATTTATGTCATTTCTGCAGCAAACGGTAAATAATTGGAGAAGGAACGAGAAACCTGCGAGGCGGCGGCGGCGGCTCCGGAAAAAATCGCCGCCCGCTGCCGGTTATTTGTTCAACTTCGATCGCGAGAAACTTGCAACGATTATTTCCCCCAATTATTTAGGTTCTTTCTTTAAGAAAATAGTAAACGGTACCGAGCGGCTGCTGGCTAAATCTTTATCTAGAATCGATCCCATGCCCTGTTCGCCCCGACCGCGCCGCTTTGTAAACAGATTAATTCCGGAATAATTGTTGTCACCGAACGCGGTTTTGACGGGTTCGTTTTTGGGGTTCGATACCCCTTTGCTGCCCGGTAGCCGGCAGGACGGCGGCGCGTTCTCTCCGGACTTACCTGAGGGGAGAGGGGGCGAGGCGGCCGGGCCTCAGCTCATTGTTCCGTCGGCACCTTCTGGGATTAGCTGGTTCGTTAAGGTCCTGGGCGTCTGGCAAATCCGCTCATCGCCAACCTATCGACAGCGGAGAGTGGCAGCTTCGCCAAACTGCGCTAGCAGCTTGAGTGCCAGGCCATATGCCAGCACGCCATTGGCAGCGTGCATCACATGAGACGCACTGATTGACATGCGCTCGCATTCGGAGCGACCGGCGTCCCGGGGGAGCGCACCGGCCATCTGTCGCAGCCCCGCGTCTGCGGCTCCAACCAGCCCCGCGTCTGCGGCTCCAACCAGCCCCGCACCGACTGCGGGTGAACAGCCCGACCGCGCCCCCGCTCCCCGCCCCGCCTGGCCCAGTCCGGCTCCGCTCCCCGCTGTCACCTCGCTCTCCGTTAGTTGACCTTCGCGACTGCGGATCGCTCTGTCCATCTCGTTACACAGATACCGGAGCCGCGCCGGCACTGGGACCACTCGCCTGCGCTGTAATCCGGTGAGTTTGATCTTTATGGAATCAAGCACACGTCTCAGATTTGGCCAAAGTCCAAACCGCACAAACTCTTCCAGCGCAACAACGGCGGACAAACCGCCCCGTGCAGCCCAGGATGATGCTGACTATCTCCCGGAGACCTGCACTTGCTCCGCTCTTCCCAATTAATTTTACACAAGTTACACTTGCCCGTCCACGTCGTGTTTCAGTCACCGTTACCGTGTGTCCGGCGCATCCCCCCCCACCATTCTCCTGCCCCCTCGCCCTCTCTTCCTTTCACCCACACACGTACCCTCACTGACACACACTGACACACACTCATTGACACACCGACACACGCCCACAAACACACACACACTCTGACACACACACACACTGACAGACACACTGACACACACACACTGACACACACACACTCACACACACACACATACACTCACAAACACACACACATACTGACACACACACACATTGGCATGCACACACACTGACACACACACATACACTCACATACGCACACACATACACTCACACACACACACTCACACATACACTCACACATACACTCACACACACCGAAACACAAACACACACACACACACCGACACACACACACACCGACACACACACTCACGCACATACACACTCACACACACACACACACACACACAAACACACACTCACCGACACACACACACCGACACACACATACACACACACTCACACACACACATGCACACACACACACACACGCACATACACACACACACACCGACACACACGCACGCACACACACACACACACAACGACACACACACACCGACACACGCACACACACACACACTCACACACACACTAACACACACACATACACACACACACACATACACACACACACAGATACACACACACACACACATAGACACAGATACACACACACACACACACATACACACACCGACACACACACACACACACACACACACACACACACACACACACAGACACACACACACACCGACACACAACACACACACACACAGACACAGATACACACACACACACATACACACACCGACACACACACACACACACACACACACACACACACACACACACACACACACACACACACACACACACACACACACACACACACACACACACACACACACACACACACACACACACACACACACACACACACACACACACACACACACACACACACACACACACACACACACACACACACACACACACACACACACACACACACACGGGAGGGGACCTTGCACTGTACTGATATATTCCCGATGCAGACTGTTCATGGTGAGACCGGCATCGAGACATTTCTTCCCCTTGCACTTGCCCTGTGTATGTGGCTTGTAGTTTTCTCTGCTACTCGGTGGAATTTAAGGCTGTTTATCCTCACGGACCCGGGCGCGGTGACACCGGGCAGGACGTTGGCCATCTACCCGTCACCTGCTCGTCACACCCCCCCCCCCCCCACCCATGAAATTAATTCCTGTGTTTTACAAGCTGCGCGTCCGACACAAAATAACCAGCTACCCGTGGACTCACTGTAGTTATAATGTCTCCTGTACAGGAGGTCAGCCGTGAACTGATGTCACGCACTCGATGTACCTGGCGCTACCTGCCCGGTGGTGCGCGGCTTGCACACGGCCTCGTGACATTTACACGATGCAATTCCTGTGTATATTTTACTAACCCGACATTAACATGTGAATGAACACATCCCTTGTGATGCTTTATCCCCGTTTGGAACGACATGCAGTATTTATATTGTCCGTTAATTTAACACATAAGGTTTATTAGCAGATAATCGTATTTACCCGCAGGCGCTGGTTCTATCCTCCTCTAACCGTGGTGCCCGCTATCTGTTTGCCGTTGATATTGTACCGACACTGAAGACCGGCCTCGCCACACCGTCTCAGCGTGTGGAGCCTGACAACCGGCGGCTCCGCGGGGAAGGATGTCGCGACCTTTCTAACGGTTCAGTTCAGTTTAGTTTATTGTCACGTGTGCCGAGGTACAGTAAAAGGCTTTTGTTGCATGCTGACCAGTCACCAGGAATACAATACATGATTACAATCGAGCCATTTACTGTGATTAGATACTAGATAGAGGAGCGTTGCTTCAGGCAATGGCCTACCAGTCGGTTACATTTGCGGATCCCGTGTGTCTAATCCCCACACACAATCTCCCTCGGTCATCGCCGGCCAACGTACACCTGCATTTGCCCGCCCTTTATCCAAGACTCATCGGCTGCTGGAACCCTCTCCTCTGTCCCTCTCAACTCCACACTTCTAACATACCCCACCCCCCACCCCCCGTGTGCGGCCTGAGCCCCGATAACAGCGCAACACCTCAAGAATCAAGATTGTTTCATTATCGTATGAAATTCTTACAATGAAATTCTTACTTGCTTATGGCTATATAATAGGCCCGTAAACACAACAACATAGAGATAAATATACACATAAGGAGCATTTAAATAAACTAATAACCACAATACCAGTGCTAAAACCCTCCTGCCCTCATACAATCTCATCCATTCAGCCCCAGTGACGCGGGTTCGATCCGCGCTGTCTGTGTGGAGTTAGCACGCTCTACCTGTAACAGCGTGGGTTTCCCCCAGGTGCTCCGGTTTCCATCCCACACCCCAAAGGTGTGCGGGCTGTTGGAATAATCCCCCCCCTCCTCCCCTTCTCCGTAGATGTCAGGAGAATGGAGAGGGGCGAATGATAAATGTGAAGGGGAATTAAAACAAAAATGCAGATGGTGAACATTATAAACAGAACAGAGAAACGGAGTTAACGTTGCAGGCCCGAACTGGGGAAAAGGTGGATATAAATTGCAGCGAAGGCGGTGGAAGGGATGGATAGGACAAGGGGGGTATCTGAAATTGTGTGAGACCACGGCCATGGGTCAAAGATATCTGTGTTGTCTGCCACGGTAGCATATCGTTGGAGCAGGTTCGGATGTGAAACTGGAGAACGGGAATCCCGAGCCAGTTACGGACATTTACAGACATTGACAGCGGGAAACGACGGTTCCGATCGAGCAAATTACCTAAAGTTGGAGAACTCGACATAGAATCTCAAGCGCTGCCACATTCTGTAGAACGACGCACCTTTACATAGGAGATGAGGAAGAATTTCTTTATTCAGAGGGTGGTGAATCCGTGGAATTAATTGCCACAGAAGGCTGTGGAGGCCAAGTCGTTGAATATTTTTAAGGCGGAGGTTGAAGTTCGTGATTAGTTCGGGTATGAAATGTTACGGAGGGAAGGCAGGAGAATGGGGTTGAGAGGGAAAGATAAATCAGCTGTGATTGAATAATAGAGTAGACTTGATGGGCGGAATGGCCTCTTTCGGTTCCTATGACTTATGAACACATTGCGGATGGCGAGGCGTTGTTCCTCGTCTACCCGGGTTCCGGTTAAGCCATACAGAATGTGAGTGGGAATGGCAGCAAACTGTGGAAACTTGAAACAAAATAAGCAGAAAAACAGAATTAATGTTTCGGCTCCGAACTGGGAAAGAGACTGAAAGGGTGATTTTAAATTAAAGAGACGGTGTAAACAGCATCTGCAGTTCCTTGTATCCATAATGTGAATACTGTGGACGGGTGTTTGATGCTGGGCGCGACAGGGTGAGCCGAAGGGCCTTTGTCCGTGTGGCCCGACTCAGTCTGATCCCAGGGCTCCGTGTGTGCACGGACGCCATGGCGAATCCGCGCAGCTTTGGCCACGCCGTTAGTTGTTGAAACAATGCCTCTTGGACTCTACAGATTCATTCAACACCCGACGGGCGGGAAAGATTTCAAAGGAACCTGAGGGACAAATTGTTCACTCAGAGGGGTGGAGGGTACATTAACTTTTCTCTTTCGATCTGAAACATGAATGTTGTGATTCTGCAGCATTTTCTGTTTCATTTCATATTTCCAGGGGAGGTAGTTGGGGAAGTACAAGGCCAACATTTATAGTTTATTTGGACAGGTCCTTGGACAGAATGGGCCAATGGGACTGGCTCGGGAAGATTGGTCAGCATGGAGGAGTTGGCCGAAGGGCCTATTTCCCTGCTGTATAACCGTATCAGCTTACAGCATCATATACGCTGTACATATTGTGACTACAGTACTGTGTCTACGATACACTGGACTCTGGCTGGGTTGAGAACGGGTTGTCTGGTGTGTTCGAAGGAACTGTGTCTAACTGGTTGTCTGATCCTGCTTGTTTTATGTTTAGATCATCGAGGGGCGAGAACCCAAGTTACAGGGACGGCGGAGAATTTACCTAAACACCGCGGCTGTTGTAAAGGTTCTGGAGGTCAGACAGCATCTGTAGAGAAAGGACATCAGGTCAATGACTGACGAGGAGAGGGGTGGGGGAGTGACGGGGGCAGAGAGGGGGTGGTTCGGGGAGCGGACAGTAACGGTCAAACCTATAGTTTAAAGTTTGCTGTGAGAAAGTGCGGGATGCCAGTGACTGGCGAACTGTGGAAGGCGACGGGCGGTACTTAGAGCGAACCAGGTACCCCCCCCCCCTCCCCCCCACCTCCTCCAACTAACCCCTCCCCCCATCCCCACCCACCCGCCGCCGCAGTCTCTACCTTTAGAGGCCGTGTCCCCGGGAACGCGGCCGGCACTGCGGGCTTTTCAGGACGTTGAGACGAGGGGCGAGCGCGGGCCGATTATCCGGAGATCAGGATAATCCGGATTACATGCTCAGACAATCCGTCCCGCCGCATGAGCGCTCCAATCGCACAGTAAAGCAACAGCGAGGTTTAACTAAAGGCGACCTGTTTCATTGATTGCCGCAGACAGCCGGGATGTGTCCGCTCCCGTACACGGGGCGGGAGAGAGAGGGGGGGGGGGCTAGGAGGGGGTTGGGGAGAGATGGGGCGGGGTGGACAGGGGGATCGGTGTGGCCAGGGAGCCGGGACGGGGAGGAGAGGGTACGGGAGAGGGTACGGGAGAGGGTACGGGAGAGGTTAGGCGTACAGACCTGGAGTCGGCTCGACAGGAACGCTGAAGTGTCAGGGAGAAACGTGAAGTTTACAAAGCCAGGGGCCGCTAAACGTGGTACCATATGGTGAGCAATGTGGTACAATACCGAGTCAGAGCCTTCAGCCCTGTGCGGGACATAATGACAAATTAAATGTGAATTAATCCTATCCCTACGAATTCTCTCCAATAGTTTCCATCCCGCTGATATGAGGCCCATCGGCCTATAATTCGTTGGATTATCTCTATTATCATTTTTAAACAAAAGGTCGAGATTGCCTCCTCCTTCGCTACCTCACCCTGAATGGATACAATGATCTTCTCCGGTAATCTGCTCTGTTGCCTCTCAATAACGTGCGATACTTCCCACCGGGCCGCGGGCGGGGATTTATCCGCCTTCATGCGGTTCTGGATCCCAACATCACCTTGTTGATCTCACACTGTCCGGGTAGATTAGTATAAACTCACATTGATCACACCCTCCTTCTCCATCGTGAATGCAGGTGCAATGTACCCGTTTAGAACCTCGCTGACGTCCTCTGTCTAAACAGAAATTCTAACCCTTACCTTGAGTTGTTCCGCCCAAAGATTCTAGTATCTTTGGTTCCACCTAATCCCGAGTTACCTTCTTGTTTGGAATGTATAAAATACCTCGGGTTCTCTTTAATTCTGGTGCCAAGGACATCACTTGACCCCTTCGGCCCTCAGAGGCAACCGGGGTAGAGCTCGCTCTGACAGGATTGTACTGCAGATATCACAGTATTATACTTGTACTGAATGCATATACGTGCTCTGCAATATTGTACTTGTACTACACATGTATATACATACTATACAATATTGTACTTGTACTACACAAGTATATACGTACTATACAATATTATACTTGTTCTATACACTTGTACTAGAGGCATTGCTATCCAGCAGCGAACAGAAGAGCAGATATGGCAGTGGATTATGGAGAGGTGTAATAGCCACGGGGCTGTGTTAGGGGATGGTTTTAATTTCCACCACATTGACAGCGACATAATGCAAAAGGCTTAAACGGGTAGAATTCATTAGGTCTGTTCGAGAGGGTTTCGTGAAACAGTGTGTGGATTGTCCGAGCCGTGGAGGGAGTAAACCGGACATTTTATTGGGACCGAGCATGGCCGGGTGATTGATGTTTGTGGAAACCCCCACTCTCCACCCCATTCTTCACCGACGTCTGTGGCAATGAATTCCACAGATTCGCCACCCTCTGACTAAAGAAATTCCTCTTCATATCCATTCGAAGTCATGTTTTAAACTTATTTTCCAGTCCCATTTTGTAAGACCCCCATCCCTTCACCCTCCGCTGGGGTCGGAACCGACGTGGACCGGGCTCCAGGATGCGCTGCCGTCTCCCAACGACAGCCTTGGCCTTGGCACCCCGGGGCTGAGGAGCCGCCTTGGAGTTCAGTCTACAACCTTTTGTCTCGCTTACCGTCGGGTGCGCGCTCACCGTCGCTCTCACTGCAGGTCCAGCTGTGGAGCGCTTGCTCTCTACTGGAGATGAGTTCCCTGCAGCTGATGACCCGCCCACACGATTTACCTCCTGCACCCATGCACAACTCATGGACTTCATCAACTTCACCACCAATTTTCATCCTGCACTCAAATTTATTTGGACCATCTCCGCCACCCCCCTCCCATTTCTTGATCTCACAGTCTCCATCACAAGAAATAGACTATTGACTGACGCCTGTTACAAACCCACTGACTTCCCTCAACTATCTCGACTACACTTCTTCTCACCCTGTTTCCTGCAAAGACTCTATCCCCTACTCCCAATTCCTATACGCCGCGTCTGCGCCCAAGATGAGGTGTTCCATACAAGGACATCCGGGATGTCCTCATTCTTTGGGGAACGGGGGTTCCGCTCTCCGATCATAGATGTGGCCCTCGCTCATGTCTCCTCAGTAACCCGCAGCTCGGCCCTTGCTCCCCCTCCTTCTCGTCGCAACAGGGACAGAGTCCCCCTAGTCCTTACCTTCCATCCCAACAGCCGTCGCATACAACACATAATCCTCTGAAATTTCTGCCACCTCCAACAGGATCCCACCACCAGCCAAATTTTCCCATCTCCACCCATTTCCGCCTTCCACAGAGACCGTTCCCTCCACAACTCCCATGTTAACTCATCCATTCCCACCCAAACCACCCCCTCCCCAGGTACCTTCCCCTGCAACTGCAGAAGATGCAACACCTGTCCTTTTACCTCCTCCCTCGACTCTGTCCAGGGACCCCAACAGTCCTTTAAGATTAGCCAGAGGTTCACTTGTACCTCCTCCAACCTCATCTACTGTATCCGTTGTTCAAGATGTGGACTCTTATACATCGACGAGACCAAACGCAGACTGGGCGATCATTTCGCGGAACACCTTCGCTCAACCCGCCTGAACCAACCTGATCGCCCGGTTGCTGGACACTTTAATTCTCCTTCCCATTCCAGCACAGACCTTTCTGTCCTCTATCTCCTCCATTGTCAGAGGGAGGCAAATTGGAGAAACAGCATCTCATATTTCGCTTGGGCATCTTACAGCCCAGTGGTATGAATATCGATTTCTCTCACTTCAGGTCGCCCCGGCATTCCCTCTCTCTCTCTATCCCTCCCCCACACAAGTCGCACTAGCTTCTCATTTTCACCCTACAAACAGCTTAGAATGGCCTGTTTCCTTTATCATCGTTACTTTTTTGCATATCTTTTATTTATTGTTCTTTATCTCTCCACATCATCGTTTATATCTCTCGTTTCCCCCTCTCCTAACCAGTCTGAACGGTCTCGACCCGAAACGTCACCCATTCCTTCTCTCCAGAGATGATGCCTGTCCCGCTAGGTTACTCCAGCATTTGGTGTTTAGCTTCGGTTTAAACCAACACCTGCAGTTCCCTCTCACACACACGATTTACCTTCGCCTTTACCCCACCAATCCCCACTAACACCGCCCGCCTCACTCTCCCGATACAACCGCCGGCTACTGTTATCTCGCTGCACCTCTCGTTATTCCAGGATAGCCCAAGTCTCCAGTAAACTCCCCGTTTTTATCCTTGACCACAACAAGTCCTCCCCACCTCATCGGTTCTTGAATCTAAAAGGCATAGAAGCACAAGTCATTAAAACGAAGATATTCTCGTTGTTTCATCAATCAAACATTCGCTCTCCCTTCTCTCAAACATCTCCACTGACCTCCCCACGGGGTCGATCTCCTGATCCATCAACTCGAGCCGCCAACGTCCAACCCAGATCCCAAGGTGGGTGATATTGTCAATGCTTCTACTTCAAAGGTTCTCGCACCTTGTCCTTCAACCCCGCGGTACTCACCCTGGCCTCTAGATCCACCAAAGCTCCTTCTGCACTGTTTATGTGTAAAACTCCCTCCCGAACCTGCTGCTGTCACCCCGTTAAATCAATTTGGATACCCGTCCCGTTAGAACGGCGGATTCGTCTCACTAAAATCATAGGAACAGAATTAGGCCATTCAGCCCATCAAGTCCACTCCGCCATTCAATCATGGCGGATCTATCTCTCCCTCCTAACCCCATTCTCCTGCCTTCTCCCCATAACCTCGGACACCCGTACTAATCAAGAATCTATCTACCTCTGCCTTAAAAATATCCATTGACTTGGCCTCCACAGCCTTTTGTGGCAATGAATTTCACAGATTCACCACCCTCTGACTATATAAATTCCTCCTCATCTTCCTAAAGAAACGTCCTTTTATGCTGAGGCTGTGGCCTCTGGTCCTAGACTCTCCCACTAGTGGAAACATCCTCTGCACATCCACTCTATTCACTTTTCGATCACCAGCGATATTCCTATCTGACTCTGACAACTGCAATTGCTCACCTTGGCGTGAGCCTTTGGCGTGGTTGACCCCAGCACCTCCTCCCCGTGTGATTACCTGATCCGTGTCTACATCGCCAGCTACCAACGTTCTCCTCTCAGTTCTCACAGATATGGCGTCGCTAGGCAACGACACACGGAAACAATTTCACTACAAACTCTGATGATGCTCCGCGCTGCCTCGCCACCGCCCCTATCCACCTACCCGCTCTCTCCACATTAGCATCGACACCCGGCACCACCAGCAGAAATCTCTGTGAAGAATTGACTGGCGAAGCCACTAACTTTGGTCCGCGCCACACACTCCGTTCCTTAGCAACTGAAACATTCTTCACCCTGGCAAATGAACGAAACTGTTCCCAACCTTGCTGTCATCTTTGACTTTAAGGAACATTTCTGACTTCAAATCATTACATCCCTCGACTTCTATTTCTGTAAGACTGCGCAACTTTAGGTTTGGCTCCCCCCCCCCTTCCCCCTTCGGCCCCGTCACTGTGTCTATGCCGAGACACTCCAGGTTATAACCTCCCATATGCGTTTCCTCGACAACTAAGTTACCCCTCGGATTCCTATTAAATATTTTCCCCGTCACCTTGAACCTATGTCCTATGGTCCTCGATTCCCCTGCTATGGGGAAGAGACTCTATGCATCTGTGAGTGTAGGTGTGTTGGTTTTAAAGTGTTTATATAGATGTATTGTGGTTAAGTTGTTGGAGTGTTATCATTGCAGAGTTGATATTGGGCTTGGCTTGCTGCTGTACATGTGCCAGGCTATGTGTCGGTGTGTTAGTGTAGGATCATTGAAGAGTTAGGCTGGTGCGCTGTTATAATGGTGCTGTGTTAGTCTGGTGTGTTGGGGTTTTCAAGGAGGGTTATTTGAATACTGGTTTGAGCGCGTTGGTCTTCTTGGGTATTGATGTGTTGGGTGGGCTCTGGGATATTGGTGTCGAGAAACATATCCGGAATGATGAATCCGGTAGAAACATTACCTGCAGATGTTGGTTTATACCAAATACAGACGCAAAGTGCTGGAGTACCTAAGTAGGCCAGGCAGCATCTCTGGAGATAAAGGATAGGTGACGTTTCGGGTTGGGACCCTTCTTCAGAAGTTGGATCGTTGGTGAGAAGATTCCTGTGACGCGGTCCGGGAGCTGATAGTTTTGTCTCGTCCAGATGCTGCCTGACCGTCTGAAGTTTTGTTACTTCTGTAACAACTTCGTTTCTCCTGTGTAGGAAGGAACTGCAAATGCTGGTTTATACCGAAGATAAGCACAACATGCTGGAGTAACTCGGAGGGTCAGGCAGAATCTAAAGAAAGGTTCCGATCCGAAATATCACCAATCCATGTTCTCCAGAGTTGCTGCCTGACCCGCTGAGTGACTCCAGCACTCTGTGAAACGTCACCTGTCCATGTTCTCCAGAGATGCTGCCTGACCCGCTGAGTTACTCCAGCACTCTGTGAAACGTCACCTATCCATGTTCTCCACAGATGCTGCCTGACCCGCTGAGTTACTCCAGCACTTTGGGCCTATATTAGTTTCTCTTTCCCAACTTTCTCCTTTGGTTCAGATTTCCAGCCGCTGCTCTTTGATATGACCATCAGTTCCAGTTTGTTTCTCCTTTGTCTCTCACCAATCTCTGTTTGCGCCGCCCTGTTTCCACGGATGCTGCCTGACCCGCTGGGACTTTGCAGCGTGTTCCGCCCCTCTTCCACTGCACGCAGTGTGTTTTAAAGTCCCAAGTTTAAATCACACAATCTGATTAAAGACTGCATTGAATGGTTCCAGCTGGTTACTGGAGTGAGCATTGATTAAACAGTTTATGTTTGTAGTCCCTTTGCACAGATCAGATTTTCCTGGGATTACAGCGCAACAGAGACTTTAAACCTGCCATCAGAAATGAAATTGGTTTCTTCACAATCCTTCTGTGTGATCAGGAAGGACATTCACCGTTTACTCCTCTGATGGATAATAAAGGATTACAGTCAGGAGCCGCGATTCCCACACGGGGCAACCTGAAGATTCATCTGGCAACCTGCTTCTGTGTTGCAAATGTTGTGTAAAGTTCACCTTCCGCATTGAATCTACGTGAATTCGCTTGAGATGTGCAGGACTATAAACTGACCGATTGGAATTACATTTAGTAATATTCCCACAGTCTGTAGGTTTGCACATCTCAATACAGTCTTAAAGGGACCGAAACACAAGAGATTAACAATAATATGATCTGCATTAATCACTGGCCATGTGGGGTTTCTGACGGAAGCAAGCCGGGGAGGTTTAGCTTTTAACTGAAAATTCTAACATCCCTTATTTCAATGTTGGCATGAAACTACAGATGGTCGCTGCAAAGCTGCTTGTATTAATATTGACACTGAATACTGTTCACGGTTAACCGGGCATCGCCTTTACCACCAGCAACGGGCTCTGACATTGTGCGTTGGACTCTGGGCACTGGGCACTGACACTGGGCACCATGCGTCAACACAGCATCGACACTGGGCACTGGGTACTGGGCACTAGGCGTCGACACTTGGCACTAACAGTGGGCACCGACACTGGGCACTGAGTACTGGACTGACTGGGCACTGGACTGGGAACTGGACACTGGAGACTGACTGGGCACTGACACTGGCACGGACACTGGATATCAACACTGGACACTGGGCACAGACACCGGGCACTGGCAGCATGTCTGGTATTGATCATCTTATACCAACCATCGACATCAGGCACTGTGCTTTGAGATTTCTGTTGCAAAATCGGTGCACAATGAAAGGCTGGTAACGGTCATACAATAGGCCCTTCAGCCTAACTTGACTATTTCGACCAAGATACCCCACCTACACTAGTCCCACCTGCCCGCATTTGCCACATATCCCTCTAAATCTTTCCTATCCATGTACTTGGCCCAAAGTATTTTAAATGTTGTTATTGTACCTGTCTCAACTACTGTACCTCCTTTGGCAGCTCACATCTACCTACCACTCTCAATGTTAAAAAGTTGCCTTTCAGGTTCCTATTAAATATTTCCGCTCTCACCTTAAACCTATGTGCTCTGGTTCTTGATTCCCCTAGCTTGGGTAAAAGCGTCGATGCATTCGCCCTATCTATTCCTCTAATGATTTTATACACCTCTATAAGATCACTCTCGGCCTCCTGCGTTGTCTATTATTGTATCAAACGAGGAAGTGGGAAAGAGAATGGCAGATGGAGTTTATCGAGAACAAATGCAGTATGATTAACTTTGGGAACTTAAACCAGCGCATTAGTATTGTTGGTCATGTTCATCAGTGATAGGAGCAGAATTAGGCCATTCGGTCCATCAAGTCTACTCCGTCATTCAATCATGGCTGGTCTATATATATAGATCAGCCATGATTATATATAGACACAAAAAGCTGGAGTAACTCAGCGGGACAGGCAGCGTCTCTGAGATAAAGAATGGGTGACGTTTCGGGTCGAGACCCTTCTTCAAACCCGAAAGGTCACCCATTGCTTCTCTTCAGAGACGCTGCTGTCCCGCTGAGTTATATATACACACACATACATACACGTAAAAAACAATCACTAATAGTGCAAAAAGACTGCAAAAAAGAACTGTAGATGTTGGTTTAAGGGTCTCGACCAGAAACGTCACCTATTCCTCCCCCACCTCCCCCCCCCCCGAGATGCTGTCTGACCCGCTGAGTTACTCCAGCTTCTTGTGTCTATCTTCCGTTTCCCATCGCAGTGGTGTCTAAATCTAGACGGCACCGGTTTAAGCTGAGAGGCTTAAAGGGGATCTGAGGGGTAAATGTTTCACGCACGGTGGTTAGCATCTGGAACGAGCTGCCAGAGGAGGTGGTGGAGGCAGGACATAACAACATTTAAGAGGTACTTGAATGAGTGGAGCCCAGGGAATTAACGTAGGCAAGTGGGATTGGCACAGATGGGCACCATGGTTGGCATAGAGGGTCTGTTTCTGTTTATGTGCAATGTGGTGGCTCTATGACATAGAGTTCCATGTGGACAGAATATTAACCCTCACTGTTCAGGCTGGAACTCGGTGTTGTACACAAGGTGCCTGAGATGGGATGATATTTCTCCAAAGGATGCCACATCTTTGAGTTCTGTTGCCTGGGTGAGGGACTCAGTTATTTAATATGTTAAGATATATTTCTGCTGTGGGAGCAGTGATGACGGGCATATAGAGCGAGCTTGCAGAGGTGGTAGTCGAGGCAGGTACTATAACAGCATTTAAAACATATTTGGTCAGGTACATGGATAGGAAAGGTTCAGATGGCTATTGGCCAAACGTGGGCGAGTGTAACTAAGAGCATCTTGGCGACATGCTCGAGCTGGGCCGAAGGGCTTGTGTCCGTGATGTATGAATGACTCTATGACATATCACTACCATCGTCCTGTGTCGGAAGGAACTGCAGATGTTGGTTTCCACCGAACATAGGCACAGCATGCTGGGATAACTCAGCGGGACAGGCAGCATCTCTGGACGCTGAAGAAGGGTCTCGACCCGAAACGACGGCCATTCCTTCTCTCCAGAGATGCTGCATGTGTCGCTGAGTTACTCCAGCATTTTGCAGTAACTTGGTCCCATGGTCCTGATGAACGGTGGAGCAGGCTCGGTGGCCCAATGGCCTGTTCCCACTCATATTCCGTATGTTCCTAGGGTCACTGGCACTGGCACGAGTTCCAGAGTGAGTCCCAGGCGAGCTGGCAGCGAGTCTGCTCCGCACCGCAACCCGCCGCACACAACAGATGGCATCTCCAAATGGTGCTGCAGCGCGCAGCACACAAAACCCGGAACGGAGCTCCCGAACGCCCTAACTCCCGGACTGGAGTCAGAATCTAGCGCGCAAAGTCTTGATTCCCAATTGGATTCTCCGCCTAAATACCTCTTCATTCGAAAATTCTAATATTTTCTGTTCTGATAATATTTCATTATTAACTATTTAACGTTAACTATTCTACTTCCCATAGATGGTGTTTAATCTGCAATATTTTGCGTTTGAACCAACAGACAAAGCCCGAACTGGAGTCCCTATTCAAAGGTGGCATTGGAGTCAAAAATGCCTTGCACAAAGCTCGGACTGGAGTCAGGAATCCTTACACGAACCGGAGTCAATGACCCATGCACAAGGTCCAGACCGAATTAGAGACTGACAGAATGTCCGGACTGGAGTAAAGGGCATCATGAAAAGCCCGGAGCGGAATCATGGACCAAATGCGAAGCTCATCTGGACGCCGATGAACAGATTCCAACTGGGATCAAGGCGCCGAGAGACCAGGCAGCGAGACTGTGACCGCTCTCTCATCTCACATTTCTCATTCATCCCTTTCATCCCACTTGTTTGAAGAATAAAGGCAGTGGATTCTGTCCAAATATCCCCGCAATTCTCTCTCCATTATTTTTGTATCTGTGTTATTTCCGGACTGTTATCAATGCTCTCTATTTCCATTCAACCTTCCTCTCTGCACTCCGATGTTTTTGTAAGTTGCTGTTTTATGTTTTCCTGGGGTTGAACCCTCGCACTCGCTCTGTCCGGTCAGTGAACGCGTTTATTGACATGAGCTGGCGATCTCTGTGTCGCTGCGCCGGTGATGCGGGAGCCCCGCGCTGCCGCCGACTCCCCGCGCGTCCTCATTTGGTCCAATCTTTCCACTTCGCTTCATCCCAACATCTGACAAGGCAAACTTCTCATTTCAGAGTAATCACGCGGCTGCACTAATTGCACATGCAAATATGCAAATTTGTATTAATTAATTACTATACTAATTAGTTCTGCGGTATTTTCCAGTAATAAATCATCTGGCAGTGGCGGCGATGCAGCAGAATTGTCCAATTACAAAGCGCATTCAACGTTCCTAACAACAAGCACGGCTGGAGCAAGTTCACCGACACACGCTGACACCCACACCAGCGCACACTTACACACCAACACACACTCACCAGCGCACACTTACACGCCAACGCACAGACCAGCCCACACTTACACACCAACACACACACCAGCCCACACTTACACACCAACCTACACTCATCAGCAGACACTTACACGCCAACACAAATACACACCAGCGCACACTTACACACCAACACGCACACACACCGGCGCACATTTACACACCAACACACACACACCAGCACACACTTACACACCAACACACATACACACCAGCGCACACTTACACATCAACACACACACCAGCACACACTTACACATCAACACCCACCCACCAGCACACACTTACACACCAACACACATACACACCAGCACACACTCACACACCAACACACGCACACCAGCACCCACTTACACACCAACACACATACACACCAGCGCACACTTACACACCAACACACACACACCAGCACACACTTACACATCAACACACACCCACCAGCACACACCTACTCACCAACACGCACACACACCAGCGCACACTTACACACCAACACCCACACAGAGTGCACACGTACACACCAAGACACACCAGCACACACTTACACACCAACATACACACACCAGCACACACTTACACACCAACACACACACACACACCAACACACACACACCAGCACATACTTACACGCCAACACACACACCAGCACACACTTACACACCAACACACACACATCAGCACACACTTACTCACCAACACACACACACCAGCGCGCACTCATACACCAACACACACACACTTCAACACGCAGTACCACCAAAACATACAAACACACACGCCAATGCACACTTACACACCAACAAACACACACACCAACGCATACTTACACACCAAACACACACTCCAATGCACACTTACACGCTAATGCACAGACACACACCAACACATACTCACACACCAAACACACATGCCAGTGCACACTTACACGCCAACGCACACACCAACGCACACTTACACACCAACACACGCAAACACACCAACGCACGCTTACACACCGGCACGCACACGCACCAACGCACACACACACACACACCAACGCACACATACACACACACCAACGCATACTTACACACCGACACGCACATATCATCACACACTCAACATACACATACACATTAACACACATCAACACGCAGTTACACAAACAGACACACCAAAGCACACTTACACACCAACACACACAGTTACACAAACCAACACACACACACACCAACACACACTTACATACTAATATAGACGCACCATGCACACCGCCACACAGTTACACACTAACACACAGTCACACACCAACACACAAGCACATCTCTGCATGCTGACACGTTGATGGTCACGTTGTAACTGCAAACTACATCCCCGGACGTACACGATCTTCTCACTTGTGTGTGAAGAGGCCAAGGTTAAGGACCAAGGCAGATCATTAGCGGTCCCCAAATTAACTCCGAGATTGTTACGATGAGATGTGAGTTTAAACATATTGGCGTCGCCAGGAATGTAAATATAAAGTGCTGGAAACACACAGCAGACCAGGGACAATTTACAATTTACAGAAGCCAATTAACCCATATACCTGCACGTCTTTGGAGTGTGGGAGGAAACTGGGGCATCCTGAGAAAACACACACGGTCACAGGGGGAACATACAAATTCCTTACAGACAGCACCTATGGTCAGGATTGAACCCGGGTCTCTGGACCTGTAAGGCAGCAACTTTACCGCTGCGCCATCGTGATGCCCTTAATCTCTGAATACATTCATTGAGTTTACATGAACAAAGACCATTTATCTATCCAGAATCATCCTAAAGTTCCCCCGTTGCAGCATACAAGAAATGTTGATTCCAGTCTGATGAACAGTCTCGACCCGCACCATAGTTTCGGGTCTGAAGAAGGATCTCGGCCCGAAACGTCACTCATTCCTTCTCTCCAGAGATGCTGCCTGTCCTGCTGGTTACTCCAGCATTTTGTGTCTATCTTCATGGAATTTTACAGTGTTACAGTGAGGTGCGTATCCGTGTTACAGTGTTACAGTGTGGGATGTATCAGTGTTACAGTGTTACAGTGTTACAGTGAGGGGTATATCCGTGTTACAGTGTTACAGTGTGGGGTGTATCAGTGTTACAGTGTTACAGTGTGGGGTGTATCAGTGTTACAGTGTTACAGTGTGGGGTGTATCAGTGTTACAGTGTTACAGTGAGGGGTGTTACAGTGTGGGGTGTATCCGTGTTACAGTGTTACAGTGAGTGGTGTATCAGTGAGTAGTGTATCAGTGAGGGGTGTATCAGTGTTACAGTGTTACAGTGAGTGGTGTATCAGTGAGGGGTGTATCAGTGTTACAGTGTTACAGTGTGGGGTGTTTCAGTGAGGGGTGTATCAGTGTGGGGTGTTTCGGTGAGGGGTGTATCAGTGTGGGGTGTTTCGGTGAGGGGTGAGGGGTGTATCAGTGTTTCAGTAAGGGGTGTATCAGTGTTACAGTGTTACAGTGAGGGGTGTATCAGTGTTACAGTGTTACAGTGAGGGGTGTATCAGTGTGGGGTGTATCGGAGAGGGGTGAGGGGTATATCAGTGTTTCAGTAAGGGGTGTATCAGTGTTACAGTGTGGGGTGTTACAGTGTGGGGAGTTTCGGTGAGGGGTGAGGGGTGTATCAGTGTTTCAGTGTTACAGTGTTTCAGTGAGGGCTGTATCAGTGTTAAAGTGTTACAGTGTGGGGTGTACCAGTGTTTCAGTGAGGGGTGTATGAGTGTTTCGGTGAGGGGTGAGGGGTGTATCAGTGTTACAGTATTACAGTGTGGGGTGTTTCAGTGAGGGGTGTATCCGTGTTTCAGTGAGGGAGAATATGGGGAATACATTGGGATTAATGTAGGATTAGTGTAAATGGGCAGTTGATGGTCGCCATGGACTTGTCAGGCCGAGGGGTCTGTTTTCACGTTGTATCTCTCTGACGATGTTGTATGATTGTCATGTGTGTAAACATGTGACAATATGTTCACATGAACACGTGTGTGCTGGTTGCTGTGTGTTTAAGCACGTGTTTCTTTGTGAAGATGTTAGTTCAGGCCGTTCTTTCACCGACACCTCGCTTCCTATTTGTGCCTTTGCTCGGCAGCCGCGCCGTCTGCACTCAGCCCTGACAACGCGTATTGTTCCCACCAACATGTCCCCAGGGTGAGAGGGACACGTTTCGGAAACCTGCAACCGGGAGTTGGTCGCGGGCCAAGGTGTCTGAGTGATGGTGTCTCTCCGCTCCTCCTCCAATCAGAGCGACAGGCAGCGGCAGTCCTCATCCCTCGCCATCTGCCGGGCGCAGCTCGAGTCAGCGCCGCCCCGCATCAGCACCGCGCTCATTCTGAAGGTATGTGTTGTTCTGTGCAGTAATGCGCAGATTGGCAGATCAGTGCTGGAGATGTGGGGGA
Organism: Malacoraja senta; assembly: GCA_038087875.1. Lineage (NCBI taxonomy): Eukaryota > Metazoa > Chordata > Chondrichthyes > Rajiformes > Rajidae > Malacoraja > Malacoraja senta. Next base: position 5,257,583 of record CM075986.1, read on the forward strand.
CAGATGGGAGAAGGCAGGAGCGGTTCACGGAGATGCTGCCGAGGATATTACTCAGGGTTACACCAGAGGTCATCGATGTGAACATGAACACGGCAACGCTGCCTGACCTGCCGAGTCTCTCTAACGTTGTCACTTATTTCAGGCTGTCAGCATCTGCAGTATCTTGTGTCCGTGTTGATAATTTAGTGGGTCTCAGCGAGTGGAGCCATCACCAGCGACCACCTGTCCCCAATTAGGCCAGGTACTTGTGTCCCCGCACTGCAGGGGGAGCTAGAGCGCGCAGGAATCTCGCCGCCAGACAGTCACTGACCACAGCGACAGTGTGATGTACTTCTCACTGACACGGTGAAGAAGCCGATACCGGTGTTAAAGTGCCGCCACTGGATCATATCACAGTATTACTGTGCGGGGCGCAGCGGTGATATAGGGATTGGTGTGGGTGTCATTTGTGGACAGTGCGGCAGATCAGAATTTTACTTTCAGTTAAGAAAAGACAACATTGAATCATTAATAGATTATTCGTCCCCTAGTGGCCGCCCCTTAATTCTATGTGATCAGACGGGGTGTTATTAAACTGGAAAGATGCAAGAGGATTTACGAGGAATTAGGAACCGGGTCTGGATGGTTTAAGTCACAAGAAGAGGCTGGGCAGACTGGGTTTATTCCCTGGAGTGAAGTGGGCTGAGTGGTGACCTTATAGAGATTTATAAAATCATATTTTATAAAATCATAATCATATCGGGGGTTAAATGAGATGGAGGAACTGAGTGAAATCCAGGTTAGCCGGGAAATGGTGTTAGGTAAATTGAATGGATTAAAGGCCGATAAATCCACAGGGCCGGATAAGTTGCATCCCAGAGTACTTAAGGAAGTAGCCGCAGAAATAGTGGATGCATTAGTGATAATTAGTGATAATTTTTCAAAACTCTTTAGATTCTGGAGTAGTTCCTGAGGACTGGAGGGTAGCTAATGTAACCCCACTTTAAAAAAAGGCAGGGAGAGAGAAAACGGGGAATTACAGACCAGTTAGTCTAACATCGGTGGTGGGGGAAATTCTGGAGTCAGTTATTAAAGATGGGATAGCAGCACATTTGGAAAGTGGTGAGTTCATTGGACAAAGTCAGCATGGATTTATGAAAGGTAAATCATGTCTGACGAATCTTATAGAATTTTTCGAGGATGTAACTAGTAGAGTGGATAAGGGAGAACCAGTGGATGTGTTATATCTGGACTTTCAGAATGCTTTCGACAAGGTCCCACATAAAAGATTAGCATACAAACTTAAAGCACATGGTATTGGGGGTTCAGTATTGATGTGGATAGAGAACTGGCTGGCAGACAGGAAGCAAAGAGTAGGAGTAAACGGGTCCTTTTCAGAATGGCAGGCAGTGACTAGTGGGGTACCGCAAGGCTCAGTGCTGGGACCCCAGCTATTTACAATATATATTAATGATCTGGATGAGGGAATTGAATGCAACATCTCCAAGTTTGCGGATGACACGAAGCTGGGGGGCAGTGTTAGCTGTGAGGAGGATGCTAGGAGGCTGCAATGTGACTTGGATAGGTTGGGTGAGTGGGCAAAGGCATGGCAGGCAGTATAACGTGGATAAATGTGAGGTTATCCACTTTGGTGGCAAAAACAGGAAAGTAGACTATTATCTGAATGGTGGCCGATTAGGAAAAGGGGAGAGGCAACGAGACCTAGGTGTCATGGTACACCAGTCATTGAAAGTGGGAAAGCAGGTGCAGCAGGCAGTGAAGAAAGCAAATGGTATGTTAGCATTCATAGCAAAAGGATTTGAGTATAAGAGCAGGGAGGTTCTACTGCAGTTGTACAGGGTCTTGGTGAGACCACACCTGGAGTATTGCGTACAGTTTTGGTCTCCTAATCTGAGGAAAGACATTCTTGCCATAGAGGGAGTACAGAGAAGGTTCACCAGACTGATTCCTGGGTTGGCAGGACTTTCATATGAGGAAAGACTGGATAGACTCGGCTTGTACACGTTGGAATTCAGAAGACTGAGGGGGGATCTTATAGAAACTTACAAAATTCTTAAGGGGTTGGACAGGCTAGATGCAGGAAGATTATTCCCGATGTTGGGGAAGTCCAGAACTAGGGGTCACAGTTTAAGGATAAGAGGGAAGACTTTTAGGACCGAGATGAGGAAATCATTTTTTACACAGAGAGTGGTGAATCTGTGGAATTCTCTGCCACAGAAGGTAGTTGAGGCCAGTTCATTGGCTATATTTAAGAGGGAGTTAGATGTGGCCCTTGTGGCTAAAGGGATCAGGGGGTATGGAGAGAAGGCAGGGGTGGGATACTGAGTTGGATGATCAGCCATGATCATATCAAATGGCGGTGCAGGCTCGAAGGGCCGAATGGCCTACTCCTGCACCTATTTTCTATGTTTCTATGTTTCTATAAGGGACATAGATAAGTGGAATGGCCACAATCTTTTCCCCGAAATAGGGCAGTTTAAAAGTAGTAGACATAGGTTTAAAGTGAGAGGGGAAGATTGTGTCTATCTTTGGTGTAAACCAGCATCTGTGGTTCTTTCCTACACACAAGGTGTGGAAGATTATGGGCCAATCGCAGACAAGTGGGACAAGCTCGGTTTGGCAATGTGGTTGGCATGGGTGAGTTGGGCCGAAGGACCTGTTTCAACGCTGTGCAGCTTTATGACGGCATGGTTGGTTGGTTTTTATCCCAGCGCCATTTTCCTGCACTCCTCATTTCCTCCTTCCTTTAATATCACGGAAACTGGTCGCTGCCTTGAATAAACAGCAACCGCGGGTTGTTTAGAGAGTTCTAAAGATTCACCACCCTCGTCTCATCCTGTTCCAGGATGGTAACCCCCGGATTCTGCCACTGCCAGGGGTTTAGCACGGTAACAAGCCCTTCGGCCCAACTTGCCCAACCGACCAAGTTGCCTAACCGAGCTAGTCCCGCTCGCCAACAGGCGAACTGCCGTTCCTGAATCCATCTCTGTAATGAAATCACATCTCAATCTTCAAAACCCGAGAGAGTACAGGCCCGATCTGCGCAACATCTCCTCTGGCACAAACCCTCCGTCCTGTGAATCAGACTGTTGAGCCTCCTGCTCTCTCCTTGGGGGCGAAACTCAGAACTGTAGCCGTTGGTTCGGGTGTGAACCCAAAGGCGCCCGTGGACCCGGAGTAAGATTTCTCGACTTGATCTCACATCCTCTTGCACACAAGACTGGCATGCCGCTTGCAACCTGGATTGTTGTGTGAGTCGCTTCACAACCAGTGTACTGAGTACAAGGACTCGCATCTCCACCCAACCACATCAATTAAATCAAATACACCACTCTTGGCTTTTTTCTGCCAATCTCCTATATTTCCACATTTTATTCTGCGTCCACGTTGCTGGACATTAACGCAGGGCCGGCCTTAGGAGGTGCGGGGCCCAATTGGGAGCATTTTGGTCCAATTAGCTTACGGCCGGCCCTGATGAAAGCTCACCAATCCCTCTGCTTCCTCAGCCGTTTGGAGACTCGGCAACTCACCGAACACCCAATCGAACATCTACAAGTGTAGTGTAGGGAACATGCTGACTGGTCACATCACGCTTGGACTGGAGATTAAAATGGCCAAGAATAAACGAGCCACAGAAAGTGATGGGCATCGGCCGCTCCATCGCGGGCACTGGAGGAATGATACAAAAAGCGCTGTGTGACGAAGGCAACCAGAATCATCAGAGACTCACACCGCCCTGACCCACACCGCCCTGACCCACACCACCCTGACCCACACCACCCTGACCCACACCACCCTGACCACACCGCCCTGACCCACACCACTCTGACCCACACACACACACTGACCCTCACACACACACTGACCCCCACACACACTGACCCACACACACACACTGACCCACACCACTCTGACCCACACACACACACTGACCCACACACACTGACCCCCACACACACACTGACCCACACACACACTGGCCCACACACACACTGACCCACACACACACACTGACCCACACACACACTGACAGACACACACACTGACACCGACACACACACACACTGACCCACACACACACACTGACCCACACGCACACACTGACCCCCACACACACTGACCTACACACACATTGATCCACACACACACTGACCCTCACACTGACCCACACACACACACTGACCCACACACACTGACCCACACACACACACTGACCCACACACACACTGACCCACACACACTGACCCACAAACACACACTGACCCACACACTGACGCACACACTGACCCACACACACACTGACCCTCACACACACTGACCCACACACACACTGACCCACACACACACTGACCCACACACACACTGACCCACACACACACTGACCCACAATCACACACACACACTAACCCACACACACACTGACCCACACACACACACTGACCCACACACTGACGCACACACTGACCCACACACACACTGACCCTCACACACACTGACCCCCACACACACTGACCCACACACACACTGACCCACACACACACTGACCCACACACACGCTGACCCACACACACACACAAACACACTGACCCACACACATACTGACCCCACACACACTGACCCACACGCACACTGACCCAGACACACACTGACCCTCACACACTGACCCACACACACACTGACCCACACACACACTGACCCACACACACACTGACCCACACACACACTGACCCACACACACACTGACCCACACACACGCACTGACCCCCCCCACACACACTCTGACCCCCACACTGCCCAACACACACACTGACCCACACACACACTGACCCACACACACACACTGACCCCCACACACACACACTGACCCACACACACACACACTGACACACACACACTGACCCACACACACACTGACCCACACACACACTGATCCACACACACACTGACCCACACACACACTGACCCACACACACACTGACCCATACACACACACTGACCCATACACACACACTGACCCACACACACACACACACTGACCCACACACACACTGACCCACACACACACTGACCCACACACACTGACCCCCACACTCACACTGACCCACACACACACACTGACCCACACACACACACACACTGACCCCCACACACACACATTGACACACACACTTACCCACACACACACTGACGCACACACACTGACCCACACACACACACACACTGACACACACTGACCCACACACACACTGACCCATACACACACACTGACCCACACACACACACACACTGACACACACTGACCCACACACACACACACTGACGCACACACACACTGACCCACACACACACACACACTGACACACACTGACCCACACACACACACACTGACGCACACACACACTGACCCACACACACACACACACTGACCCACACACACACTGACCCACACACACACACACACTGACACACACTGACCCACACACACACACACACACACTGACCCACACACACACTGACCCATACACACACACTGACCCCCCAACACACACACACACACACACACACACACACACTGATCCACACACACACACTGACCCACACACACACTGACCCACACACGCACTGACCCATACACACACACTGCCCCCCCCACACACACACACTGACCCACACACGTACTGACCCACACACACACACTGACCCACACACACACTGACCCATACACACACACTGACCCACACACACACTGACCCCCACACACACTGACCCATACACACACACTGACCCCCACACACACACACACACACTGACCCACACACACACACTGATCCACACACACACACTGACCCACACACACACTGAACCTCACACACTGACCCTCACTGGGGTAGAAACTCATGTTCTCTTCATCCCTCCTGTCCCCTCTCTCTCTGGTCCGCCCATCACCACCCCTCACCCGGCTGTCTGATGTTACTTTGGGACAGGCGTTGGTTCTGAATGTCACTGGTCCTCTGCTCTCTCGCTCCTTGCGCCCCTCTCCGCCCTTTCACTCACATACTGCATCTGTTTCCCTTCCTACTCTCCCCCTCTCTCCCTGTCTCCCACTTCCTCCCTCGCACCCCTCTCCGTGCACCGTTGCTCTGACCCCACTGTGTTTCGCTCTGCAGCCCTCACACGCTGTTCTCTCGGTTTCTTGTCCCCCTCCTTTCCTCTCCCCTTCGGTCTCAGTCTCGCCCTCCCCGTCTCTCGCTCACCCAAGCCAGAATGTGACGGGTTTGGCAGCTGTTTTCCATTTATTAACCAGTCATGGTTAAATTGGTTTATAAATTAACAGATGTTTCAACTTTATTTTTTTCTTCTGGGAGTAAGGGCATTCGTGGAGCAGCTCCTGTGTTTTAGTCACTGGCAACAAACCCTGGACTGTGCGGAATACTTCAGCTAACCAGCTCTCCGTGTGTGAAGTGTCATCCTGCGCGTCAAACCCCGACGCACTTTGGCAGGGCATGGGTCAGGCACTGAGCGACGCTCCCTCTACACTAACACTGCCAGGGTCAGGCACTGAGCGACGCTCCCTCTGCACCGTCCTGTCACGCACGCCTGGGCAGGGAGAACACCGGGCGGATGGGGAGCACCTGACGCCAGTCAGTGAGTCGCTGCTGTAGCCCGGACAGCTGGGATGATGCAGGGTATCCGTCTGTCTTGTTGGTGTGAGGAGGAGCAGAGGAGAGGAGCTAGAATGTAAAGATGTGAAGAGGAGAGGGTGGAAGAGGGGAGAGAAGATAAGCAGAGATTAGGGGAGAGAAGGGAGGAAGAGAAGTAAAGATATGAGGAGGAGGCGAGGAGAGGAGAAGAGAGGGGATAGGAGAGGACGGGAGGGGGTGTGGGAGAGGGGAGAGAAAGGGTGTTGTTTTAGCGGGCAGAATTTCTTCACTGTAGACGCAAAGAACTGCAGGTGTTGGGGAGATGGGGAGACCTTTTGGGCGGCGGTGGAGAGGGGACGAGGTGGGGGCGGGGGGTGGGGGAGAGATGATCCAGCGGCAGATTTTAGGAGCTGCAAGGAGAGGCCGGGTGTATTCTCTGTAACGTAGGAGCTGGGGGGCGACCTTATGTTAATACAATAATGAGGGGCAGAGATAGGTGATCAGTCAGACTTTTACCAGGTTGGCGAATCAAGGGCACAGGTTTACGTGAGAGGGGAACGATTTAACAGGAGCACGAGGGGCAACATCTTTCACTCGGAGTGTGATGGGTGAATGAGTCGAGCTGCCAGAGAACGTGTTTGACGCAGGAAAAGAACATTTCAGAGCCACTTGGACAAGAGAGGCTCAGAGTGAAACGGGCAAAACATGGACAAGCATGGACGGGTTGGGCTGAAGGGCCCGTTTCCCTGCTGACCCCTGAGCGAGATACCTTGCAGGCCTGTAGTTGCCGTCACGTCTCTCTGATCCGCACCATCGCGGGACACCAATACTCCCCCCCATCCCCCACCCGTCCTCTCCTCCCGCTGCCGCCGCAATATGCCCGGCCTGTGGGAGACCAAGGGACCCGACACAGGGAACGACAGGACACCCGCCCAATGGGCGGCGGGGTGCAGGGTGTAAAGGTCGGAGAGGGAGTGTGGGAAATGCAGACAACACCAGTTAGACCCCAGCTTGAACGCTGCCTCCGGCTGTGGCGCCGCAACACGGGAGGGGTGAGTGCACTGGAGAGGGTGCACAGGGGACTGTACAGATGTTGCAAGAACACTGGATCTGTGAGGAGAGATCGGAGCGATTGGTCGTTTTATTTGGGAACAGTGAAATCTGAAAGGAGATTAAATCAAGCATATAAACTTGCCAAGTAACGAAATATAGCGAACGTACTCCCTTCGGCAGGGACACCCAATGATTGGGGGTGGGGGGGGGGGGTGATGGAACCGACTGGGGGTGGGGAATCTACTCACAGCTACACAGGATGTGGTGCGGGCTCGGATCTGTGACCCGCAGCGCCGGAGTCCCAGCACTGGGAGATTGGATAGGGCTAACTAACGCGGATGCGATGGGCCAAATGGCCTCCCCCCTGTGCTGTTAATTTGTCGCTTTGTTTAGATCGTTGGGTATGAAGTGGGTCAGGACTCCTCGCTGTGCTGACCCACTTCATAGACACTGGGAAGACTAGAAACACTCGGCATAATTATCCGGTTTAAGACCCTTCGGCGGAGCTGCAAAGGACTGGCCTCGTTAAACAGGGGGCCATTGAACAAATAAAACGTATCCAGCAAAAAGTGCTGGAGTAACTCAGCGGGTCAGGCAGCGTCAGTGGGGAACATGGACAGGCGCCACCTTCGGGCCGGACCCTTCCACTGCACACACAGCACCCCACAATCTCAACCTGAGATCTAACCTCAGAGCAGCCTACCATGCGGAACCTTGTCGAACACCTTATACAACATCCACAGCTCTGCACTCGTCAACCTTTTTGCTCACGTCTTCAAAAAAATCAATCAGATTTGTGAGACACGACCTCCCACGTACAAAACCATGCTGATTATCCCTAATCAGCCCTTGCCCATCCAAATGCCTGTATAAACAATCCCTCAGAATACTCTCCAGTAACTTACCAACTACAGATGTTAAGCTCACCGGCCTATAGTACCCAGCATATTCCCTGCAGCCCTTCTAGAAAAGAGGCACAACATTTGCCACCCTCCAATCTCTGGCACCTCTCCTGTATTTAAGGACGACTCATAAATTTCAACCAGGGCTCCCGCAATTTCAACCAGGGCTCCCGCAATTTCAACCAGGGCTCCCGCTCATATCCATGTGCTCTCAAACACCACTATCGTTTCTGCCTCCACCTCCACCCCTGGCAGCGCGTTCCAGGTCCCCACCACCCTCTGTGTAAAACGTTGCCCGCACTTCTCCTTTAAACGCCCCCCCCCCTCTCACCTTAAAGCCACGCCCCCTAGTCCTTGACATTCCCACCCTGAGAAACGTAAGATGTGGAATTTCAGAAGGTTTCTAAATTCCCACGTGTCCACCCCGAGAGCGGGGGTATCAGCTGTTGCACTGTCACAAGGCTGGCACATGCACGATGGGCCGAATAGCTGCCTGTGCTGTGAAATGCTGTGATTCTAAATAAACATTTCTGCTATCGCTAAAGTATTTATGATTTGTAAATATAAAATTACAGTAAATCAGATACATTGCATATTTGTCATAGTCACACAGCGTGGAAACAGGCCCTTCGGCCCAACCTGCCCACACTCACCAAGGTATCCCATCTACAATAATCTCACCTACCCGCATTTGACCCGTATACCTCTAAACCTTTCTTGTCCATGTACCTGTCCAAATGTGTTTTAAATGTTGTTATAGTCCCTGCCTCCACTACCTCCTCTGGCAGCTCGTTCCATACATCCACCAATGGACAATAGGTGCAGGAGTAGGCCATTCGGCCCTTTGAGCCCGCACCACCATTCACTGTGATCATGGCTGATCAACCACAATCAGTACCCCGTTCCTGCCTTTTCCCCATATCCCCTATCTTTAAGAGCTATATCTAACTCTCTCTTGAAAGCATACAGATAATTGGCCTCCACTGCCTTCTGAGGCAGAGAATTGCACAGATTCACAGCCCTCCGTATGAAAAAGTGATTCCCCATCTCTGTTCTAAATGGCTTACCCCTTATTCTTAAACTGTGGCCTCTGGTTCTGGACTCCCCCAACGCCGGGAACATGTTTCCTATCTCTAGGTGTCCAAACCCTTGATAATCTTATATGTTTCAACAAGATCCCCTCTCGTCCTAAATTCCAGAGTATATAAACCCAGCCGCTCCATTCTCTCAGCATATGACAGTCCCACCATCCCGGGAATTAACCTTGTAAACCTACGCTGGGCTCCCTCAATAGCAAGAATGTCCTTCCTCAAATTTGGAGACCAAAACTGCACACAATACTCCAGGTGTGGTCTCACTAGGGCCCTGTACAGCAGAAGGACCTCTTTGCTCCTATAATCAACTCCTCTTGTTATGAAGGTCAAGTCAACATGCCATTCGCTTTCTTCACTGCCTGCTGTACCTGCACTACCTGCTTAACAACTGCCGTAAATCTTTCCCCCTTGCATTAAACCCATGTCCGCTGGTTCTTGATTCCCCTACTCCGGGTAAAAGACTGTGCATTCACTCTATCTATTGGTTTTTACACCTCTATAATATAGAAACATAGAAACATAGAAAATAGGTGCAGGGTAGGCCATTCGGCCCTTCGAGCTAGCACCGCTATTCAATCGTTCATGCCCTCTACCACTATCCCTTGACACCGTTAGCCCTAAGAGCTAAATCTAACAAAAGAGCTATATCTAAGATCACTCCTCATCCTCCCGCTCTCCGGGGAACAGAGTCCCAGTCTGCTCAACCTCTCCCGACAGCTCAGGCCTCAAGTCCTGTCAACATTTTCAAAAATTTAAACACGTGTCACATGCTCGATATTGAGAATGGCCTCGGATTGAGATTATTATTTCCAATCCCGTTTATTGTTGGGAGCGCGTGGATGGTTTGGCCGAGTAAAGGCCAATCCAGACCATACCGGTATTCTGATCAAAAGAAAGGTCTGAAGAAGGGCCTCGACCCGAAACGTCACCCATTCCATCTCTCCAAAGATGTCGCCTGACCCGCTGAGTTACTCCAGCATTTTGTGTCTACCTTCGATGTAAACCAGCATCTGCAGTTCTTTCCGACAGACTACTGATAATAATCAAATAATTGTAAACTTTCCACTTAAACATTTCAGAGATTAGAAATATCGATGACTGAGTAATAAAGTGAAAAAATATTGTTCTTTAAATTGGTTTCCAGTTCAGTTATTTATAAAGTATTAATACAACTTACACAGCATCCAATCCTCTATATAATAATTAGCGTTCAAATGAAGAAATCAAATACAAGGCAATTTGTCCGGCAATAATCTAAATCTATATATGTTATCAAATGCAACATGTAAGGTGGAGCAAGACTGCGGAGCGAAGCCGGCACTCGCGCTCCCACCAGGCCAGTGAGCTGCGGGAAACATCCTCTCCCGCACGTCTCGCATTCAAATCAGGATTATTGGATGAGCACAATGCAGCCAGTTGCGATCAGGAAGACGTGTTATTGCCCGACTCTCTCCTGCCGCCCCACCTCTCCCACGCCCACCTCCCACCCCCCCCTCCCCACCTCTCCACCTCTCCCATCCCCACCCCCCACCTCTCCCATCCACACCTCTCCCATCCCCACCTTTCCCACCCCCTCCTCCCATCCCCACCCCTCCCATCCCCACCCCTCCCATCCCCACCCCTCCCATCCCCACCCCTCCCATCCCCACCCCTCTCATCCCACCCCTCCCATCCCCACCCCTCCCATCCCCACCCTCCCATCCCCACCTCTCCCATCCCCACCTCTCCCATCCCCACCCCTCCCATCCCCACCCCTCCCATCCCCACCTCTCCCATCCCCACCTCTCCCATCCCCACCTCACCCACCCCCCTCCCATCCCCACCTCTCCCATCCCCACCTCTCCCATCCCCACCTCTCCCATCCCCACCTCTCCCATCCCCACCTCTCCCACCCCACTCCCATCCCCACCTCTCCCATCCCCCCTCCCATCCCCACCTCTCCTACCCCCCTCCCATCCCCACCTCTCCCATCCCCACCTCTCCCATCTCCACCTCTCCCATCTCCACCTCTACCATCCCCACTTCCCATCCCCACCTCTCCCATCCCCACCTCTCCCATCCCCCCTCCCATCCCCACCTCTACCACCCCCACCCCCTACCTCTCCCATCCCCACCTCTCCCATCCCCACCTCTCCCATCCCCACCTCTCCCATCCCCACCTCTCCCATCCCCCCTCCCATCCCCACCTCTTCTACCCCCCTCCCATCCCCACCTCTCCCATCCCCACCTCTCCCATCGCTATCTCTCCTACCCCCATCCCATCCCCACCTCTCCCATCCCACATCCCATTCCCACCCCTCCCATTCCCACCTCGCCCATTCCCCCCTCCCTCTCCCATTCCCGCCCCCTCTCCCGCACCCCTCTCCCCCACCCCTCCCCCCCACCCCTCTCCCCCACCCCTCGCCCCCTCCCATTCCCACCTCTCCCATTGGCCCACTCTTTCCCATCTCGATCCGAAAACGTCACACATTCCTTCTCTCCGGAGATGCTGCCTGTCCCGCTGAGTTACTCCAGCATTTGGTGTCTATCTTCGGTGTAAATTGGCATCTGCAGTTCCCTCCTGCGCAGTTGGATGAACAGGTGGTCAGTCTGAGCATGGTGGGCCGAAGAGCCGGTTTCTGCGCTGTGACACAGTGGGCGGTTTACTAGGAACCGGAGGTCACGTATATGCGGCGCGTACATTGCGGGGTGGCCTGAGAAACGTCTCTGGTCAGCACAGATATACTGTCCGAATGGCATTCCGTGCTGTAATGGTGTGAGGGTGGAGGGGGGAGAGGGCAGAGGGGGAGGGGGCAGAAGGGGATGGGGGAAGGGGGTGGAGGGAGGGGGGAGAGGGGGGAGAGGGGGGAGAGGGCAGAGGGGGGAGGGGGCAGAGGGCAGAGGGGGAGGGGGCAGAGGGGGATGGGGGAGAGGGGGATGGGGAAGGGAGGGTGGAGGGGACGGTGGGGTGGGGTGACCGCCAGGGCCTGGGTCCGCTCGCCCTCCGCCCGGGGAAATGCAGGGCAAATGCCGGCGGGCGGCGCGGTCGCTGCTGCTCTAATTGCGGCTCCCGCGGCGGCCGCGGATCTGCGTCCAATCCCCGCCGCTCCGCTAATCCGCCTCCCGGCGTGACCGCGCCGCGGGACCCGCTCCTTCCCCGCCAGCTGCTCATTACCGAGCGCTGCCCCGCACCGCCCCGACCTCCTGCTGCCGCGGGGACAGCGCGGTGTCTCAGCGCTCGGTGCAAGAGAAGCAGACACCGGGAGTGGGGACAGAGAGGTCGGGAACTGCGACTGGGACCGAGGGAAGACCGGGACCGAGACCGGGATAGAACGGCGGCAGAACTGGGAGAGCGGGACATGGAACCCAAAGGCAGGAGGCGGATAAAATTCTCCGTCCAGGGCGCGAGCGACAGTCCGAGCGACAGTCCGAGCGCCAGTCCGAGCGCCAGCGCAGGGGAGCGGGTGAGTCCGGACCGGGGGCTCCAACATCTCCCCCCCCTCTCCCACTACTCTGCCCCCACTCTGCCCCATCTCTTCCCTCCCATACCCACCCCACACCCCCCCCTCCACACACCACCTCTCCCACCCCCCCTCCCCCCCCACACCCCCTCCCCCCTCCACACCCCCCCCCCCCATTCCCCACCGCACAGCGCGGAGCCCCGGGGGCTGATCCCACCGCGGGGACGAGGGGGAGAACCGGGGAGGGGTCAGGTTTGTGGGGTTAGGGTGGGGGGATCAGAGGGTGGGGTGAGGGGTCAGAGGATATGGGGTCAGAGAGTGAGGGCAGGGGTCAGCGCTGAAGTAACCGCCTCCTTTCCCGCAGATCCGAAGACGGAGACCGACTCCGGCTACGTTGGTGCGATTCCAGGACCAACCGTTCATAGGTAACTAACTCAGGGCCCCGCGCACTGACCCCACCCTCTAATGCTGACCCCCTCCGGGCCCGGCTGCAAGGGCGCGCGCCCTTCCCCACCTCCCCACCTCCCCACCTCCCCACCTCCCCACCTCCCCACTTCCCCACTTCCCCACCTCCCCACCTCCCCACCTCCCCACCTCCCCACCTCTCCACCTCTCCACCTCTCCACCTCTCCACCTCTCCACCTCTCCACCTCCCCACCTCTCCACCTCTCCACCTCTCCACCTCTCCACCTCTCCACCTCTCCACCTCTCCACCTCTCCACCTCTCCACCTCTCCACCTCTCCACTTCCCCACTTCCCCACTTCCCCACTTCCCCACCTCCCCACCTCCCCACCTCCCCACTTCCTCACCTCCCCACCTCCCCACCTCCCCACCACTCCCCCCAAAACTCGAGAACAGCGGCGAGGGAACGGGTTCCACCCTCCACCCACCCCCAGTCCGCCCCCTCCCCCCCCCCCGGCCCGGTCTCTCCACCGCCCCGTCCCCGTCCCAGTCCCCACGCCGACACCTCGCGGGTAACGGGGTGAACTGGATGCGATGCCGGTTCCAGGTGCTCTCCGCCAGATGTTCGCGTCGCCCTGCTGTTTTCCAGCCGCTGAGGACGTTGGGCTGAGCCCAGATGAAGCTGGTACCTCGGATTTGGGGCAGTACTTCTGTGGTGCCCCACAGCCGGACCCCGAGGATCAGAGGCCCAACCCGACTCCCGGGACCCGGCCCCGCCCCGGGCCAGCGGCAGCGGCAGAGGTTAGCAGCGGTGAGTGCGGGCAGGGAGAGTGAGAGCGCGGCGCGCACCTTATAACAGCATCTAAAGACCAAGTGGCTTGCATTGGGTGTCCCGGCCTCAACTACCTCCTCTGGCAGCTCGTTCCATACACCCGCCACCCTCTATGTAAAACAGTTGCCCCTCAGGTTCCTATTAAATCTTTCCCCTCTCGCCTTACACCGATGTCCCCTGCTTTCCCAACTCTGGGTAAAAGGCTTTGTGGATTCACCCAATCTGTTCCCCTCGTGAGTGTGTACATGAGTGTGTAAGAACATGGAACATACAGCACAAGAACAGGCGATTCGGCCCACAATCCTTGTGCTGAACATTATGCCAAGATTCCTATCCCTCCATTCGCTGTGTATCCATGTGTATCCTACAGTCTCTCAAACGCTTAGTATCTGCCTCCCCGCCACCCCCACCCCACCACCCCGCCATCCCCACCCCGCCATTCCCACCCCTGGCAGCGCGTTCCAGGCACCCACCACCCGCTGCGTGCACCTTGGGAATCCTCTTGAAATCTCTTCCCCTGACCGTGTCCGCGTCCCTCTGGTCCGGGACTTGCTGCACGGCAAGTCCCCCTGTAAACCCCTCAATTATCTGCCTCGCGTCCCCTCAACCTGAGCACGGACCCAGTGTCTCTCCATAACCGACCCCTGAGAGATGTCCGCGCCAAGATGCGCATCTGCCGCGTTGGTTGGTCGCGGCAGATGCGCAATCTTGGGTAGAGGTAAAAATCTGGAAACTCAGGGGTCGGTTCATGGATGTGAGGGTGGGGGGGGGGGGGGCGAGTAGAAGAAAGGAAAAGGTGGAGACAGTGGGCTGAGGGAGAGCTGAGAAGGGGAGGAGACAGTAAGGACTTAAAGATAGCGGAGACGGCAGGAACGGGGTACTGATTGTGGATGATCAGCCATGATCACATTGATCTCCAGCTGGCTCGAAGGGCCAAATGGCCTACTCCTGCACCTATTGTCTATTGAATATCGAATCTATTGACTACCTGAAATTAGAGGCCAATGTTCATACCGCTGGGGTACAAACTGCTCAAGTGAAATATGAGGTGCTGCTCCTCCAATTTCCTGTGGTCCTCACTCTGACCATGGAGGAGGCCCAGGACAGAAAGGTCGGATTTGGAATGGGAGGGGGAGTTGAAGTGCTGAGACAGCTGGAGATCAGGTTGGTTATTGCGAACCGAGCGGAGGTGTTCGGCGAAGCGATCGCCAAGCCTACGCTTGGTCTCACCGGTGTAGATGAGCTGACATCTAGAGCAGCGGATGCAATAGATGAGGTTGGAGGAGGTGTAGGTGAACCTCTGTCGCACCTGGAACGACTGCTTGGGTCCTTGACGAGTCAAGGGGGGAGGTGAAGGGACAAGTGTAGCATTTCTTGCGGTTACAAGGGAAGTGCCCGGAGAGGGGGTGGTTCGGGTGGGAAGGGACGAATAGACCAGGGTGTTACGGAGGGAGCGGTCTCTGCAGAAAGCGGATAGGGGGGGGGGAGATGGGAAGATGTGGCGAGTGGTGGGGTCACGTTGGAGGTGGCGAATATGACGGAGGATTATTTGTTGTACGTGACGGCTGGTAGGGTGGAAGGTGATGACAAGGGGGACTCTACCCTTATTATGAGTGGGGGGATGGGGAGAGAGAGAGCAGTGTTACGGGGTATTGAAGAGACCTCATCTATGGTAGAAGAGGGGAACCCCCGTTCCCTGAAGAATGAGGACATCTCCGATGCCCTAATGTGGAACACCTCATCCTGGGAGTAGATGCGGCGTAGACGGAGGAATTGGGAGTAGGGGATGGAATCCTTACAGGAAGCAGGGTGGGAAGAAGTGTAGTCTAGATAGCCATGGGAGTCAGTGGGTTTATAGTGGATGTCGGTCAGAAGTCTATCACCTGCGATGGAGATAATGAGGTCCAGAAATGGTAGGGAAATGTCGGAAATGGTCCAGGTGTATTTGAGTGCCGGATGGAAGTTAGTGGTGAAATGGATGAAGTCAGAAGGATTAGCGGTGATAACCGGTGCGGCTTTGCAGTGTGTAAGAAGGAACTGCAGATGCCGGTTTACACCAAAGATAGACACAAAATGCTGGAATAACCCAGCGGACCAGGCAGCATCTGTGGAGAGCGGGTGGAAGGAATGACACGACCCCTCCGTGTCTCAGCAGAGACTTCTCAGGAAGCGCGACAAGCAACCTCTTATCTACGAGCAAGTGATCCATATCCCTCCATTCCCTACATATCCACGTGTCTGTCTGAAAGCCTCTTAAACGCCACTATCGTATCTGCCTCCACCACCACCCCTGGCGCGTTCCACCCCCGAACTACTCCCAGCTCCCCAACCCTTCATGTGATGTTGCTGAAGTCTCCTGAGATACAACACGCGATCAGGCCATTCGGCCCACTGCGTCCATGCCGACAAGCAACCGCCCATTTGCATTTTTCGACATTAATCCCGTTTTGTTCTTCTCAGCAACAGTGGAGCGATGGGGAGGGGTTGGCGCAGGGGGGGGGGCGCAGGGGGGGGCGGGGGAGCGCAAGGGGGAGGGGAGCGCAGGGGGAGAGGGTGCAGCGGTTATAGTCGGTAACTGACTGCAGCTTTCAATCTGTTCTCGTTTCCAGGGGCCGTCAGAGAGGGCGGGGGTCCCGGGCCCACCAAGTGAAGCCCTCCCGCCCCCCAACCTGCACCGGCGCTCGGCAGATCGAGGGACCGCTGCTCAACATCCGCCTCGCCTCTACCGGAGCCGCTGGTGCTGAGGGTCCCTGCATCCCCTCCCCCTCGGCGCACTGACCAAGGGGGGGGGGGTGCTGAGGCTGGGGGAGAAGGTTTGAATGGGGGGGGAGGAGGGATGAGGGTGTAGACGGACTGAGCGTGCGGAGGGAGGGGTGAGGGGTTGGAGAGAGATAGGTTGTGGGTGGGGAATGCGGAGGAGATGTTAACGAGGTCTAAGAAGTATACAGCCCCTTCGGCCCACCATGTCTAGGTTGGTCACCCTGAAGTCGGGAAGAGGAGGTGCGGGTGTTACGCAACAGCGGCAAATCTCCCGCTGCTCGCCCGGCTCCCGCAGTAACTGTCCCTGGGAAAGGAACCACCCCGCCACCCCTACCCTTCCACCTCTGTCCCTCCCTCCCCCTCCCTGCTCCTTTCCCCCCCCCCCTCACCCCTCCCTCCCTCCCGCCCCAATATTCCGCTATCTGTTTAAGCAGCTGACCAGTGACTCTGTACATTGGTCAGTGGTTGTATGTAGAATAAACGCCGCTGTAATGTGTCTAGGATAAAGGGAATAACGTTTACTGCGGGATAAAGTCCAGTAAAGTCCGATTAAAGATAGTCCGAGGGTTTCCAATGAGGTAGATGGGAGGTGAGGACAGCTCTCCAGTTGGTGCGGGGACGGTTCAGTTTGCCTGATAACAGCCGGGAAGAAACTGTCCCTGAATCTGGAGGTGAGGGTTTTCACACTTCTGTACCTCTTACTTGGCTGGTGAGGTTTAGATGTTGAGAATGTGCCCGGATTCAGGGAGTGACGCGTACACACACACACACACACACACACACACACACGCACACGCACACGCACACGCACACGCACGCGCACACACCCACCCACCCACCTACCCACCTACCCAGCCAGCCAGCCGCCCATTCCCACAGCAGGGTCATGGGGACTGGTAAACCGAGAGACGAAGGAGCCTACAAAGTGTGGTGGACACCGCCATGACAGGTACTGATCTCCCCACCATCGAAGGTCCATCACAGGTACTGACCTCCCCACCATCAAAGGGATCTGCAGGAGTCGCTGCTCAACATCATCAAAGACCCAAACCACCCTGGCCACGCTCTCCTCTCGCTGCTACCATGGAGAAGAAGGTATAGGAGCCTGAAAACCGTGACCTCCAGGTTCATAACCAGCTTCTTCCCAGCAACCATCATGCTCATGAACACTGCACAACACTAACCTCAGCGACTGTGATCATCTACGGACTGTGTCTTTGGTTGCACTCGGGACATTGGTGTTTGCACTGTTACGGTTACCTAGTATTACGGTTATTAACATTGTATTTTTGGTTATTATATATTTATCTGTACATTATTGTGTTATAAGCCCATTAAGTTGCACTAAACGTTATTCCCTTATCTTGTATCTATACACTGTAAATGGGGCGATTGTAATCATGGATTGTCTTTCTGCTGACTGGTTAGCACGCAACAAAAAGCTTTTCACTGTACCTTGGTACACGTGACAATAAACTAAACTGAAGTTGCAGCGAGAAAGAATTTATTATTCTGTTGTTCGTGCATCCAACAATTAAACCAGTCTCCACTGCATCCCACCCCATTTCTTGACAATTGTTCAGCACAACAGGCCCCCGGGAGGAGATTCCTTCAGGTCAGCAGGAGACTGTAACCTTGGAGCGTCAAATAGAAGCATCATGAACAACGGCAGAGAATCACCAGGAACTGTTGGAAAGCCGGGTCCAGCCAGGACCAGGTACTTGGTCCAGTCCTGGTCGGCACACTTTAGGAAAGATTTGAAGGCTTTGGAGAGGATGGAGAATAGATTCACCAAAGTGACTCCAGAGATGAGGGGACTTAGTTCTAGAGAAAATGGAGGTTGCAGTAGTATCTGGCGGAGCTGTTTAAAACCATGAAGAGTATAAATGGTAGATCGAGAGAAACCATTCTCCTTGGTGGAGAGGCCAAGAAACAGGAAGTTTAAAAAAAATCAAAAGTGAATGAAGGAGAATCTAGCACCCAGTGAGTGTTGTGAGAGAATCCCAGCCGTGGTGGTGGTGGGGATGGGAGTGTGGGGGGGGGGGTGTGGGGTGTGTGGAGGTGGGGGTGGGGGTGGGTGGGTGGTGATGGGGGCGTGGCTTAGGTTGGGATGTGGGGTGATGTACGGGGGATTGATCCAGTTGAAGATAGACACAAAATGCTGGAGTAACTCAGCGGGACTGATCAGCGATCTATGACGGGTGAGGGGAACCCCCGTTCCCTAAAGAATGAGGACATCTCAGACGTCGTGGTATGGAACACATCATCTTGGGCTCAGATGCGACGTGGACAGAGGAATTGGGAGTAGGGGATGCTCTACAGGAAGCAGCGTGAGAAGAGGTTGTCTACATTGGTGGGGGAATCAGTGGGTTTATAATAAACGTCAGTTGATATTCAGTTCAGTTGTGGTTTACACAAAGTATCTGGAAGGAAAGAGTGTTGCAGGATGGGGCTGGGACTGGGCCTCGCTGGGCCTGGTCTAACATAAAGCGGCAACGACTGACATGTCACAAGGCCTCCTCCCATACTGTAGTCATGTCTGAAAAAGAGTTTTGACCCAAAATGTCACCTGTTCCTTTTCTCCAGAGATGCTGCCTGATCCACTGAGTTACTCCAGCATTTTGTGTCTATGTTGGGTGTAAACCGGCATCTGCAGTTACTTCCTACACTTCAGGTTGAATGGACAAATCAGTCCAGTGCATTCCATTCCTTGAGCCTTGTGCACCCCCTGGGCTGGGTATAGGATCTAGCATTCAGTGACCCCTCTCTCCATCGTCTCTCCACCTCTGCTCAGTGTTAATGCTAAAACCATCAACAAACCTTTCTGCTTTTGAGGTTTACAAACTCCAACTACACCGTCTTCTGCCAGATAGAGAGAGAGAGGACTATCTCTCGATCTCAGTACAATCTCCAGGTCCAAATCATTCCACCCAGCATCACTCTTTCACAATCCTCCTGACCGCGGGTTTCTGTTGTGAGTCTGAAGCAATTAGTGAGCTGGTGAGATCAGCTTTCCTCATTACTTAGGCTGCAGCAGCAGAGAGGAGTGTCAGTCAATGCTTGGAAACTAATCCGGGATCAGAGCTGTCACACAGACAAAGAAACCCACTTAAAGCACCAACGCTGCAGTAAGGGTTAAGTAGCAATGGAACAATTGCCCAAGATCTTGTGAAGCCTGATGTTGGAGTCTGACAAACACAATCACACAATTGACGTTGGTTTAAACGTAGAATCAGGGAACTGGAGATACTGATTAATACACAAAAGGACAAGTGCTGGAGTAACTCAGCGGGTCAGGCAGCATCTGTGGAGAACATGGATAGATGACGTTTCACAGAGTGCTGGAGTAACTCAGCGGGCCAGGCAGCATCTGTGGTGAACATGAATATGTGACGTTTCACACAGTGCTGGAGTAACTCAGCGGGTCAGGCAGCATCACTGAAGAAAATGGATTGTTCCATACTCCAGCACTGTGAAACGTCACCTATCCATGTTCTCTAACCCTATTAAAACTGGATTGAGCACAGGAGTAAAGATGTGTTCATGCAATTACATGGGGCTTTGGTGAGACTACACTTGAAATATGGTATACAGTTTTGAGTCAAGATTGTTTAATTGTCATATGCACCAGGAATGGCACAATGAAACAGCGTGCTGACTAAACAGCGGATCAGGCAGGATCAGGTATTGTCTTTCCGCTGACTGGTTAGGATGCAATAAAAGCTTTTCACTGTACCTCGGTCCACGTGACAATAAACTAAACTCATCTGTGGAGGGAATGGATAGATGACGTTTTAGGTTGGGACCTTTCTTTGGACTCAAAATGGTCCTGATCCAAAATCTCGTTAGTCCAGATGCCACCTGACCTGCTGAGTTTCTCCAGCACATTTTTTTTGCTGAAGATTCCAACATCCACAGTTTCTTGTGCCTCCTGTGGCTCAGTGAAAGGCTGAGTTGCAGCAGCTTTACTGGCACATTAAATGCAACAACACAAATAAATATGCAATGTATTATCGGTCATGCTTGGTAAACCAGACCATGATGGTGTACAGTCCGTAATGGATCAGTGGCGAGGATAGACACAAAAAGCTGGAATAACTCAGCGGGACAGGTGGCATCTCTGGAGAGAAGGAATGCGTGACGTTTCCAGTTGAAACCCTTCTTCAGTCTCGACCCAAAACCTCACCCATTCCTTCTCTCCAGAGCTGCTGCTTGACCCGCTGAGTTACTCCAGCATTTTGTGTCTATCTTTGGTTTAAACCAGCATCTGCAGTTCCTTCTTACACGGTTCAGTGGCGAGGATGGATGTGGTCAGTGTTGTGCAGCCTGGTGGTTATTGCGAAGATGCTGGAGTTGGACCTGGAGGTCATGGTTCTCAGGCTCTTATACCTACTTCCCCCTGGCAGCGAGGGAGGTGTGGCTCTTTGGTCTCCTTACCCAAGGGTGTGTTTGCCAGATTAGCGTGCAGAGAAGGTTCGGGGGGGGGGGGGGAGGAGAGGCAGAGACGAGGAGAGGGGAGAGAGTGAGGAGAGAGTGAGGAGTGGGGAGTGAGTGAGGAGAGGAGAGTGAGGAGAGGGAGTGAGTGAGGAGAGAGTGAGGAGAGGGGAGAGAATGAGGTGAGAGAGTGAGGAGAGGGGAGTGAGTGAGGAGAGGGGAGAGAGTGAGGAGAGGGGAGTGAGTGAGGAGAGGGGAGAGAGTGAGGAGAGGGGAGAGAGTGAGGAGAGGGGAGTGAGTGAGGAGAGTGAGGAGTGGGGAGTGAGTGAGGAGAGGGAGAGAGTGAGGAGAGGGGAGAGAGTGAGGAGAGAGTGAGGAGAGGGGAGACAGTGAGGTGTGAGTGAGGTGTGGGGAGAGAGTGAGGAGAGAGTGAGGAGAGGGGAGTGAGTGAGGAGAGGGGAGAGAGTGAGGAGAGAGTGAGGAGACAGGAGAGAGTGAGGAGAGGGGAGAGAGTGAGGAGAGTGAGGAGAGGGGAGAGAGTGAGGAGAGGGGAGAGAGTGAGGAGAGTGAGGAGAGAGTGAGGAGAGGGGTGAGTGAGGAGAGAGTGAGGAGAGAGTGAGGAGAGAGTGAGGAGAGGGTGAGGAGACGGGAGAGAGTGAGGAGAGTGGAGAGAGTGAGGAGAGGGTGAGGAGAGGGGAGAGAGTGAGGAGAGAGTGAGGAGTGAGGAGAGAGTGAGGAGAGAGTGAGGAGAGGGTGAGGAGACGGGAGAGTGAGGAGAGTGGAGAGAGTGAGGAGAGGGGTGAGTGAGGAGTGGGGAGAGTGAGGAGAGGGGAGTGGGTGAGGAGAGAGTGAGGAGTGGGGAGAGAGTGAGGAGACGGGAGAGAGTGAGGAGAGGGGAGAGAGTGAGGAGACGGGAGAGAGTGAGGAGAGGGGAGAGAGTGAGGAGAGGGGAGAGAGTGAGGAGACGGGAGAGAGTGAGGAGAGGGGTGAGTGAGGAGTGGGGAGAGTGAGGAGAGGGGAGTGGGTGAGGAGAGAGTGAGGAGAGGGGAGACAGTGAGGAGAGGGGAGAGAGTGAGGAGACGGGACAGAGTGAGGAGAGTGAGGAGAGGGGAGAGTGAGGAGAGGGGAGAGAGTGAGGAGACGGGAGAGAGTGAGGAGAGGGGAGAGAGTGAAGAGAGGGGTGAGTGAGGAGTGGGGAGAGTGAGGAGAGGGGAGAGTGAGGAGTGGGGAGAGTGAGGAGAGTGAGGAGAGGGAGAGAGTGAGGAGACGGGAGAGAGTGAGGAGAGTGAGGAGAGGGGAGAGAGTGAGGAGACGGGAGAGAGTGAGGAGAGGGAGAGAGAGGAGAGAGAGTGAGGAGAGTGAAGAGAGGGGAGAGAGTGAAGAGAGGGGAGAGAGTGAGGAGACGGGAGAGAGTGAAGAGAGGGGAGGGGAGAGAGTGAGGAGAGAGTGAGGAAAGGGGTGAGTGAGGAGTGGGAGAGAGTGAGGTAGGGGAGTGGGTCAGGAGAGAGTGAGGAGAGAGTGAGGAGAGGGTGAGGAGACGGGAGAGAGTGAGGAGAGTGGAGAGAGTGAGGAGAGGGGTGAGTGAGGAGTGGGGAGAGTGAGGAGAGGGGAGTGAGTGAGAGAGGGGAGAGAGTGAGGAGACGGGAGAGAGTGAGGAGAGTGGAGAGAGTGAGGAGAGAGTGAGGAGAGTGAAGAGAGGGGAGAGAGTGAAGAGAGGGGAGAGAGTGAGGAGACGGGAGAGAGTGAAGAGAGGGGAGGGGAGAGAGTGAGGAGAGTGAGGAGAGAGTGAGGAAAGGGGTGAGTGAGGAGTGGGGAGAGAGTGAGGTAGGGGAGTGGGTCAGGAGAGAGTGAGGAGAGAGTGAGGAGAGAGTGAGGAGAGAGTGAGGAGAGGGTGAGAGTGAAGAGAGGGGAGGGGAGAGAGTGAGGAGAGGGGAGAGAGTGGGGAGAGTGAGGAGAGTGAGGAGAGGGGGAGAGTGAGGAGAGAGTGAGGAGAGAGGAGGGGAGAGAGTGAGGAGAGAGTGAGGAGAGAGGAGGGGAGAGAGTGAGGAGAGGGGAGAGAGTGAGGAGAGAGGGGGAGAGAGTGAGGAGAGGGGAGGGGGAGAGAGTGAGGAGAGGGGAGGAGAGTGAGGAGAGAGTGGGGAGAGAGTGAGGAGAGGGGAGGGGAGAGAGTGAGGAGAGGGGAGAGAGTGAGGAGAGAGTGGGGAGAGAGTGAGGGAAGCGATCTGATTGAAATGTCAGAGCTCAGTCAGCGGGCGAATGTTTCAGACGAGGTGACGGATCGCTGTCCCCCATGACGCTGCCCGGCCCGCTGTTACTCCAGCACTTTGTATCTGTCTGTGTAAACCAGCACCTGCAGTTCCTTGTTCCCCAGGCCGAGGGGCTAAACGTGAGGGGTCGGAGGTCAGGGTCGGGGTCGGGGGTCAGGGTCAGGATCGGGGTCAGGGTCAGTGTCGGGGGTCAGGGCCAGTGTAGGCCGCGTCCCGGCGCTGACCGGAAGCAGGTGGGAAGCGTGTGGCGGTGACACTCGCTGGAAGCCGCGGTGCGCGCGCGGGCACCCGCTCGAATGGATCCACTTCCGGGTGTGGCCGGGTCTCGGGTTCCGGATCGCGGGCGGCGGCGACTGTAAGGTGAACGGTACCGGGGCCCCGACCCGCGGCCTCCCCGCCCCGCCCCGCCCCGCCCCGCCCAGCCCAGCCCACCACAGCTCCTGGTGGCTGTCGGCCCGGCGACGGTCACTCTCCCCCGGCCTCACTACCCGCCCCGTCCCCTCTCCCGGGGCAGAGGTGAGGGGGAGCTGTGTTGAGGTGGTTGCCGAGCCCGGGTGGAGCCGGACAACCGGCCTGGCCTGGCCTGGTTTAGTCCCGCTCCAGAGGCGGCTGCCTGAGCCCATGGCTGCAGCGGGGAGGGAGGGAGGGGGAGACTGAGGGCAGGTGGGCTGAGGCTGTTGGTGTCTGTCTGTGGGTTTACACACGCTCACGTATATACTGTTCCTGAAGCCGCTGTCGGTAACATACAAACTGTCTTTATTGTAACTTGAAGTGACCACTGGCCCCACAGCCCAGTGACCACTGGCCCCACAGCCCAGTGACCACTGGCCCCTACAGTATACTGACCACTGGCCCCACAGCCCAGTGACCACTGGCCCCACAGCCCAGTGACCACTGGCCCCTACAGTATACTGACCACTGGCCCCACAGCCCAGTGACCACTGGCCCCTACAGTATACTGACCACTGGCCCCACAGCCCAGTGACCACTGGCCCCACAGCCCAGTGACCACTGGCCCCACAGCCCAGTGACCACTGGCCCCTACAGTATACTGACCACTGGCCCTACAGCATGAGCCAGTAGTCCGTGGGTCTGGTGTGTGTCTGAGTGAACAGTGGTCAGGCCCTAGCTGTCTCACTGCAGGCCTGTGTGAGATTGAGTTTATCTGCACCTTATTTACACAGTATATAGTGCAGTGAGCTTTGACCCTGGAAAGATGCCCTAATGTTATTTTTAGTCATTTAGTATCCCTGCTTCCTCTTATCTAACCAATAGACAGTGGACGCTGTGTCATGGGTTCCTCTCCAGTTGCCAGGAGCTTCTCGTTTACTTGCTTTCTGTGTACTTTGGATCCGTATTGTCTGTGTCACGATTCCTTTCACGAGGGGTTTGAGACAGTGAGCACCAGCAGCATTGGGCATCGCAGATCTGATCCTCTGGCTAATTCAACCATGACAAGCCAAGGTGAGACTGTCCCCACTCTGTCCCTGCCTCGAACAGTTAACCCCAATCTGGAGGTCGAAACTTGGAACTTGTCACTGACACAGCAGGCAAGCAATTTATCAAATGAGTCAAAGGGCAACTATTAATTTTGACAGCTACATTTACAAAGTACCTTATCAACTTAAATTACCAGCAGTTGATAATGTTGGAGCTGGGTGCCTGGAGAAGCCTCTGTAGGGGACGTCCTGCTTGTGTTAGAGGCAGACTGTGTTTCGGGACACTGCTCCAAGCTGGGCATTGGCTATGATTCCCGGCACTTTGTTCTGCGTTCTCTGCACCACTGCTGACTGACGTTTCTTTCTCTAGTGCTCTTGTCTTGCACCTGATGCTGGGCTGGAGGGAGGATGGACGGGTTGGAGCAGAGTCTGCCAACGATCGCCTCGATCAACACCACCTACGCACAGCGCCAGACGAGCATGGCTGCCCCGTACCCAGCGCTGGAGGAGAGGAAACCCATCTCCCATGTGCGCAGAACCTTCTGCCTCTTCGTCACCTTCGACCTGCTGTTTGGTTTCGCTTCTGTGGATCATTGAGTTGAACGTAAGTGTTTCCTGTCTGGGAATGGCTGAGAGGAAGAGGCTCTGCAAGCTGCCCAGCTCTGCAACCCTGCCTGCTCCTTTCTCTCTGCGTGTTTACCTTCATGTCTTCATCTCCAAATATAAACTTAATGCAGAAAAAAATTGGCCGCACAAACACTCCTCTGCAATGATGAACCTTTGAGATTAGATGTGATTTGATCATGTCCTTTGTTACTGCTACACACTGATCATCCAGGGACAAAGTGACTGTGCCGTTACTGATTGCTGCTTCACTTGCTCCACAGTTCAGCGTCTTGTCCAGGGTTACGGTCTGTCTTTTTGTAATTACAGAGTCACTTTCTGTTCAGGCTAAGGGTCGTGTGCAGTGCAGTAACTATGCAGTCATGTTGATGAGGTAGTGTGAATATTAATTGTGCCATTGTTTTCTGACATTAATAAGCAGCAGTTGATAAATCAGGCCTGTGGGAGCTGGCTCCCTGGTTTAAGGCCACACCATTTGGTGGGCGGGGCGAGGACGTGGCCTTTGAGGAATGGGGGCTGATGGGGTGGGGGGGAGGGATTAGCGGGTGGGTGGGGGGGCGTTGAGGGTGAGGTGAGATCTGATGGGTGGGGGAGGGTGGTGGTGAGATGGGATTTGATGGGTGGGGGAGGGTGGGGGTGTCTGTTGGGGTGGGTTGATGTTTGTGGGCTGGGCGAGGGCTGAGTGACTTTGGCGAGGGTGGGGATCGGCTCGCTGCCAATGTGCAGTCAGGTGGTGAGCTGTGGGGGTTGGGGAAATGGGGGAGAGTGTTGGTGCTGACAGGCCACCAAACTTACCACCAGCATCCTGTCAGCGGCAGGTTTAACGGGCAAAGGGATCAGGAATTCATCGCCAGCTTGTGAGAAATCCGATCAAGAGTCTGATAACAGTTGGGGAGAAGCTGTTCCTGAAGCTGGTGGCAGGTGAAGCTTCTGCATCTTCTGCCTGACGAGAGAGGGAAGACTAGAGAATGGCCGGGGCGTGAGTGGTCCTTGATTAAGTTGCTGCTTTCCTGAGGCAGTGTGGTGTACATGGTGATGGAGATGGGGAGAGGTTGCTTTGTGTGATGGACTGGATTCCGTCCACAACTGCCTGCAGTTTGGTGCTGGGCTGGGCTGGGCAGAGCAGTGAGGTATCGGGTAGCGTGCTCTATACGCTGCCTCTGTAGAAAGTGTGACGAGTCATTGGAGACTTGCTGAAGTTGCTTTTCCAGCTGAGCAAGTAGAGGCTGTATGTGGACACAGCATCAATGGATTGCACCAGCACACATACTAACACAGTGACGCAGCGGTAGAGTTGCTGCCTCACAGCGACAGAGACCCGGGTTTGATCCTGACTAAGGGTGCTGTCTGTACAGAGTTTGTACGATCTCCTCGTGACCGCGTGGATTTTTTCCGGGATCACGGGTTTCCTCCCACACTCCAAAGACATACAGGTTTGTAGGTTAATTGGCTTGGTTAAATTGTCCCTAGTCAGTGTAGGATTGTGTTAGTGTGGGGGTATCGCTGGTTGGTGCGGACTCGGTGGGCCGAAGGGCCTATTTCAGTGCAGTATCTCTAAACTAAACTATGCTGGGGGATCTGTGCACAGGTGGAGGGGCCATAATGAGGGACTGCTGACTTTCTCCACAGTGGGGTGGGCTGCGATGGGCTTGCCTGGCCCCTGGGGGTGTTAGTGTTGGGAGTGGCGGAGGACAGTATCACAGGGCCATTATCTATCTCCCACTAGTCTGCTCGTCGTTAGTTTATTACCCTCTGTGGGAGCGTGCAATGCACAATGTAGCCCCTGTGTCACAACTTAACGAGTCCCCAAAGATGCTCACGTGGTTGTTGTGAGGTCTTTGTGGGGAACAGAGGGTGGTGGTGGAGGCAGACGATAGTGGTGTCTAAGAGGCTTCCAGATAGGTGCAGGGATGGAGGGATACGGATCATGTAGTTTAACCTGGCAGACATTGTGGGCTGAAGGGCCTGTTCCTGTGCTGTACTGCTCTGCATTCTGCATGTGGGTTGGGAGAGTTGTCAGTCTCTCCTCTCGCAGCTGCAGTGCATCCTCTGCAGCCTCCAGCGGTCCGTCACTGCTCCAGACCACCCCCAGCCGTGCCGAGTGCCCATGGCATCTCTCAGTTCACGGTCTGGCTGGAGTGCGGAGGTGATGCAAGATGCTGGATGCTCCACAGCCTCGGTCCAGAGTCGCAGTGAGTGGGCAGGGGGGCTCGGGCAAGACCATCTCTGATCTGCATTTCCCTCGGACAATGACTGAGTCTGAAACCCTAACATGTTCTTTGTTTCCCAGACAAAAGATGGTATTGAGAAAAATCTGAAGGATGAAATAGTATATTATGATTTCAGAACTTCATTTTTTTGACATTTTTGTAAGTATTGTGTCCACGTATCTGAGCAGAATTCCATTGCTTCACACGCGAATGACGGCGAACAATGATCCATGTGTGTTGTGCCCCTGCAGTTCCTGGCTGTGTTTCGTTTCCTGGTCTTGCTGCTGTGCTATGCCCTCCTGAGACTCCGGCACTGGTGGGTCATTGCGGTAAGCATGCCGACACCTCTCACTCTCTGGCTGGCCTGAACACAGCCCCGCTGGTTAAACTGTGGGTGTGGGCAATGTGGA
The DNA here is from genome assembly GCA_038087875.1 of Malacoraja senta. Lineage (NCBI taxonomy): Eukaryota > Metazoa > Chordata > Chondrichthyes > Rajiformes > Rajidae > Malacoraja > Malacoraja senta. Next base: position 5,286,092 of record CM075986.1, read on the forward strand.
GAGAGGGTGAAGGCTGCGTTTCTCCAGTGCATTGGCTGGGAGAGAAACCGGTGTTTGTGCTTCTGCACAGAGCTGGGACTGGGGTGCTGGGCCCCCAGACCATGGTGGCCCACCCCCACGCCCACCCCCCAAAGCATTGCTGTCTGTGACAGGCACACACTGACTGCAGAGTCCCAGCACATGTTTCCACAAGACCTTGGCTGTTGCTTTAATGACCACACGGTTTTGAAAACTCTTGACAAGTTCTGACGGGTCTCAAAGCTCTGTCCAGAACATGGATTGTTGCCGGAGTGAACAAAAGCAGCCTGTGATTAATCCGGGGTTGGGATGTAGCAGGGCAGAGTTGGTCCATGAGGGCAATGAGAGGCACCAGAATCTCTGCACCAGCACTGTGTGAGAGGTGAGGTGTGCGTGGGATCGATGCCAATGTGCCCAGTGCCAATCATGCAGGGTCGATGAGATACTGAGTGCCTGGTCTGTGTTGTGTCCCGACAACTCCTAACCAACAATTATACTGCTGTACTGAATGGAAACAGGCCCTTCAGCCTGACTTGTTCATGCTGACCAAGCTGGCATTCTGGGCTAGTCTCATTTGGCCAAACCCTTCCTATCCACAGATCTGTCTAAATATATTTTAAGAGTTGTAATCATATCTTCCTCTGGCATGAATGCGTGTGTTTCCTTCTTGATCTGAGTGAGTAGATGTAGTGGGAGAGGGTGGAGACTGGATCTGCAACACTCCTCAGTCTTGCCCAGAGGCTCAGCTCACTCACTGTGGTCAGGCTGGCCTGCTGATTAATTACTATTTCATAGCCAGTCATTTCTGAATCATCTCCTACCTTGGCGTCCCCTCTGGGAGTTGTTGGAAAGTGTGTGGGTAATGGGATACTTCCAGTTGCCACGGTGTGGGGCGGGTGGGCGATGTGTGTGCAGCATTGCAGTGGGGGGAGAGCCTAGCGGAATGTGCTAACAGACTACTTGAGAGAGGGGAGGTCTCGGGGGGGGGGGGGGGTAGAAGGGAAACCTTGGGGGTGGGTGGGATTAGGGGGGGTGGGAGCAGCCTGCAACCCAGTGGTATGAATGTTGATTTCTCTAATTTAAGTACCCTGCATTTCCTCTCCCCAACCTAGACTTCCTGCTAGTTCCACTGTTCGCATCCAAATATCCCTTCATTAGCACCTCTTCCACAGCCAACAATGGACCATTGTGGGCTCCGCCTTTCCTTGGTCATGGGTGCAGGCTCTGATTTGTTCTGAACCTTTTCATATCACTAGTTTCCCTCTCCCCTGACTCAGTATTTCGACCCGAAACGTCACCTATTCCTTTTCTCCAGAGATGCTGCCTGAGCCGCTGAGTTACTGCAGCACTCTGTCTACCCTAGTGGGGACAGACGTGTGTTGCTGCTCTACCCAGGGAGGGGTGTGTAGTGGGAGTGGGGGGTCTACTGCTTGTTGGCCTCAGTCCCGTGAGGAGCCGTCACCGACTGGTGTTTTCTTTCAGGTCACCACTTTAATCACCAGTGGCTTTCTCATCGTGAAAGTCATCCTCTTAATACAGGTAAGGGGGATTTATCTTTAATGTTTTAAAAGAATTTCTCTCTTGTTCTGTCATTCCTTCGTTCTCTCCATTCACCCAGGGCGGGCACGGACCCCTCGGCGCCACACAGCAGTCCCCAGCCCCAGTCGATGTTCACAGGGGCCGTGGGGCCAGAGGGGTCGGGGAGCACGAGCTGGGGGGGGGCTGCGAGTTGCCAGTGGAATCCATCATGGCGAGCACAGGATCTGTCGTGGATCACTTTGGTTCTCTCAAATCAGTTTTCCCAACTTGTGGATTACTTCCCTGCACACGCTTGTGTGTCTGTGTGTGTGTGGGGGGGTCAGTGTGTGTTTGTGTGTGCATGGGTCAGTGTGTGGGTGGGTCAGTGTGTGTGGGTGGGTCAGTGTGTGGGTGGGTCAGTGTGTGGGTGGGTCAGTGTGTGTGTGGGTCAATGTGTGTGGGTCAATGTGTGTGTGTGTGTGTGGGTCAGTGTGGGTGGGTCAGTGTGGGTGGGTCAGTGTGTGTGTGGGTCTGTGTGTGTGTGGGTCTGTGTGTGTGGGTCAGTGTGTGTGTGTGGGTCAGTGTGTGTGTGTGGGTCAGTGTGTGTGTGGGTCAGTGTGTGTGGGTCAGTGTGTGTGTGTCAGTGTGTGTGAGGGTCAGTGTGTGTGAGGGTCAGTGTGTGAGTGCGCGCGCATGTGTGTGCATGTCAGCATGTGTGTCTATGGGTCTGTATGTGTGTGGGTCAGTGTGTGTGTGTGTGTGGGTCAGTGTGTGTGTGTGGGTCAGTGTGTGGGTCTGTGTGTGGGTCAGTGTGTGTGTGTGGGTCTGTGTGTGTGTGGGTCTGTGTGTGTGTGGGTCAGTGTGTGGGTGGGTCAGTGTGTGGGTGGGTCAGTGTGTGGGTGGGTCAGTGTGTGTGGGTCAGTGTGTGGGTGGGTTAGTGTGTGTGTGGGTCAGTGTGTGTGGGTCAGTGTGTGTGTGGGTCTGTGAGCGCGTGTCGGTGCTGTAGTGACCATGACCATGTCCCGGCATGCGGGGGGGGGGGCAATATTGACATAATCTGGGAATGTTACAATACTTACCTTCAGCGGTGCTGCAGTTCTGTCACTGCCTGTGTACGCGACTTTGGCGCCTTTGAGAGGGGGTCGGGTTTAAAATGCGGTATTTCTCCAGCCTGTTCAAATCGATTTTGAACAGGCTGTTTAGATGCTGAAGAAAAATCGCTTCGACATCGGTTTTATTAAATTTATTTTAAACTGCACTGGATAATTTAATTGCTGGAGTAAATTAAAAAGCATCTTCTAAAGCCGTCAACGCCGACAACGGGGACGGTTTTCACGCACGGGACAGGTAAAAGAAAGCTGTATATATTTATACATATATACATATATTTTACATATAAACGTGCTTCTTAGGATGCCTTTAATCAAAATTTTACATTGCGAAAAGGTGACTATGTAAATATATGAACCGGCAGTATTTTTCCTGCCGATATGGGGTTTAAATTCACCGCAACCGCAACGTTCCAATCGATCGCGTTCCACAAAATCCCACTCGCAAGATGATTTAAATGGCCATTAATTTAAACACTAAATTCCTTCCATTTGGCCTATAAATTCATGACAATGAGATTTAAAAATCATGTTATATTGTGAATTCTTGTGTGAATGTTATTCGGACACTTGGGCTATTTAAAAATGTTAATCTTTTCTTAAGAAATTGATAGATGTTTAGATCTAGTAATTGAATTTTGTAATTAGCTACAATTAGGTAACTAACTAATTATATGCTTTAATTTCAGGTCATCCAAGTAAGATTGTTTCATATTTGTTTCAGAATGCTTCAATCTATAATAACTGAAAATTTCATTCAATTCTCTTAATTTTTAAGAACGTTATGGGCTTTTGACTGTCCTCGATCACAGCTTTTGTGTTAAGTCAATGGAAAAGCAATAGGGAACAAGCTAATTTCCGAGTATGAAAATGGCCATAACGTTTTTAATACTGAAGATATGAAAGTGAATTAGGTGTCCAATTAAACTTCTTTATATGCTTTATCTGATGGGATAAATTGCAGACTTGATTTTTAAAATCTCAAAATTTTGTAACATTGCTACATCATCCTTTGTTCAGTTTCAGACCAGAGGGGCATTTGGCTACGTGCTGCCCATCGTCTCCTTCATCCTCGTCTGGCTCGAGACCTGGTTTCTCGATTTCAAAGTCTTAATTCAAGAGGCAGAGGACGAGAGATGTGAGTCGCTGTCTGATTCTGAAATAACGTTTCACTTTTGCTGCTCCTCCTCCCCCTCCCTCTCTCCCCCACCCCCTCCCTCTCTCTCCTCCCACCCTCTCTCCCCATTTTTCCCTATCTCCCCCCCTCCCCCTCTCTCCCCCTCCCCCTCTCTCTCCCCTCCACCTCTCCCTCTCTCCCCCTCCCTCTCTCCCTCCTCTCCCTCTCTCCCTCTCTCCCCTCCCTCTCTCCCCCTCTCCCTCTCTCCCCCTCCCCCTCTCTCCCCCTCCCCCCCCCCCCTCTATCTCTCTCTCCCTCTCTGGGTGTGGTGTACAGTCCTGCTGCTTGCATCAACTGATAACCGTACAGCGATTGGGTGGAGAGGACAGGCTGGAACATCCACTGCCTGTGGAAGGCACTTTGTTTGACCCGCATTCCTGCTTCCCTCAGGTGTCGAAATTCCACTTAAAATAATTCATGGACTGTTGGAATTGTTACACCCATAGGGAAAGGTTGTTCTGCCAAGGAATGTGTGTCAGCTGCTTTCATGAATAGTGACGATGATCTTGCAGTACCCAGTGCTCAGGACCTCTCCAGACCCCAGGTTATATCCAGTGCACCCAGTGTTTCTGCAGCCTGGACGTGGCCAAAGTGCTGCAGTAACTCAGCGGGTCAGGCAGCATCTGTGGAGAACATGGATAGGTGACGTTTCACAAAGTGCTGCAGTAACTCAGCGGGTCAGGCAGCATCTCTGGAGAACATGGATAGTTGACGTTTCAGATTGGAAGATAGGCCCTGACCTGAAACATCACCGATCCACCTTCTCCTGACCTGCTGAGTTACTCCAGCACTTTGTATCTTCTTTTGTAAACCAGAATTTACACTTCCGTGTTTCTACATATCTAATGACAGTGATTTGTTCCGCCCTTTCTCCAGCCCCTGGCCATCTATTATGATCAGGATATTTTTAATATCTTGTTGTGAATTGAGATATAGATGAATTATTCAGAATCTCTGCCATTTCTCTATTTCCCATTATCATCAATCCACTCTCATTGTCTGGAGTAACCATCTTTGCTTCAGCTTCTCCCTTTATACAACTCTTAACATTATCTGTCTGTTTATTATTTCTAACTCTCATACCGTATCTCATTAAAAGTTTTTTATTCATCCTTTGCTTGTTTCTAAACGTTTCACACAAAGGGTGGTGGGTGTATGTAACAAGCTGCCAGAGGATGTAGTTGAGGCTGGGACTATCCCAACATTAAAGAAACAGTTAGACAGGTACATGGATAGGACAGGTTTGGAGGGATATGGACCAAACGCAGGCAGGTGGGGCTAGTGTAGCTGGGACATATTGTCCGGCATGGGCAGGGTGGGCCGAAGGGCCTGTTTGCACACTGTATCACTCTATGACTAGTGTAGCTGGGACATGTTGTCCGGCGTGGGCAGGGTGGGCCGAAGGGCCTGTGTCCACACTGTATCACTATGACTAGTGTTGCTGGGACATGTTGTCTGGCGTGGGCAGGGTGGGCCGAAGGGCCTGTGTCCACACTGTATCACTATGACTCGATGTTTCCCAGACTCTGTCCCATCACTAACCTTCAGCCATTGTCTGCCTTTTGATTTTAATGTGATTGCACCCCTCCCACAGCCGTGGGCAGTCCCACCCTCCTGGGTCAGTGCCTCTCCTTCCCTGCACCGTACGTTGGCTGAGGTTTATGAAATATCTCCTTTCATGTATTTAGCATCAAAACCTCGGGTGGTTTAGATTAAGGGCGCACTGATCTGCAGCTTATCCTTCCCTCTGTTTCCTTGTTCTAATGTGGAAACTCCTCTTGCAGATCATCGTAATTACTGTAAAGTAATTACTGTAAAGTATAGCACACTAGTTTCTCACCCTCAAACTAAACGTGTAATTCTAGCAGGCCACGATCACCCCTTCCTCCGCGATCATTTACACTGAGATTGTTAATTAATTCTCTCTCTTTACACAGTACCAGATCTAAAGCAGCCCATTCCCTGATTAGTTGCTCTAAGAACCACCCTGTATACACACCATGGACGATTTGTGGATCAATATAGACGTTTAAATCACCGATTTATAGCCAGTATCTTTCTACGTTATTTCTTGTTTATGCTCCGTGCTACAAGATGGCTGCCGTTTGGGAGCCCGAGTACTCTCCTGACGTTGTCTGTCTTGTGTAAACTGTTGGGTGCACTCAGATAAAGAGCTTTTAATTTTAGCTTATTATTCTTGTTTGCTCTATTTCTGGAGCTGTCTGATGCCTGCATTCAATGCCCTTGCTGATACACACTTGGCATCCTTGCTTGCTGTTGCCCCTTCTATTTCAGCTTTGCTTTACTGCCCCCTCTGGGTAATCAGACCCCCATCAATCTGCTTTTAACCCTCCCAACAAGGCCTAAAATTCCCACCGGTTATTGGTTGGATTCCTGTTAAATCACCATGCCAACTTCCCTGGGGTGATCCTGGAATGTGCGACCCTCCAATGCCACAACAATGCTGCAGCCGTGCATGCACCTACTGTCAGCACCTCTCTCTGCTCACCAGCCTCTGGCACTGGCTATAGTCAGGAGGGTTTAGACTTTAGAGATACAGCGTGGAAACAGGCCGCTCGACCCACCAAGCTCCACACCGACCAGTGATCACAAGTACACTAACACTATCCTACACATTAGGGATAACCTACAAACATGCATGCCTTTGGAGTGTGGGAGGGAACCGGAGCACCCAGAGAAAACCCACGCGGTCACAGGGAGAACGTACAAACTTCGTACAGACAGCACCCATAGTCAGGTTCAAGCCCAGGTCTCTGGCTCTCTGAGGCACCAACTATACCGCTGCGCCCCTGTGCTGCCCAGTCCTGCCTTAACCTCCGTAATCTCTGATGCAAGCTATGATTTAAAAAAAATTCAAATTGTATAAATTCCATGCAACCTGCTGCTTCTTGTGAGCACTTTGTCACCTGGCCCTTGCAATAAATCTGCTTCATATTTGTAACCTGCCGACTGAGTGTGAAGGTGAGGTGGTAATGAAACTTGTCTTTGCCTCAGTGTTTCAGGCACCACAGACGGTATTCGGAGGCCCGAGCTTGCTCTACCCCGGTGCTGTGTCAGAGGGTCAGTTCTACTCTCCCCCAGAGTCCTTGGCAGGTAACTATCCTCAGTACAGTCCATCCACAAACCACAGAGAAACACAGCAGGTCAGGCAGCATCTGCGGAGAGACGCACTGGAGAAAAGTGAACCCGAGTTAGTTTTAAGACGCAGAGCGGGTGGGGTGGGACCGTACGCGGAGTATTGCTGTTAGGTGAGGCTAGGACTGCAGTGAGGGTACGGAATCACAGGTCATCTGGGTGAATGGAGCAAGTTAGAGGGCATTAAACAAAGCCTCGAGTGGGTGGATGCAGGACCATGACCAAGAGGGCGACAGAGACAGTGTATTGACAAGTGATCGAGGTTTCAGATGCAGGGATAAGATTAGGGTTCGGGGTTAATGCAGAAATTGGTGCTGGGGTAAAATGCCGGCCATAATCTCATTGACTGCTGGAGCAGGGATGATGGGCTGAATGGCCTCCTGCTCCTGCTGTGTAGGTGTGTGAGTGAATGAGTCACTCTGGGTGAGTTGTGTGTTACCTGTCGCAGTCAGTGTGTGGGTAGGTGGGTGAGTGGGTGAGGAGTTACCTGTGGTTCTAGGTGAGTGAGTTGTGTATTACCTGTTACTCTGAGTTATGTACTTTGCTTCCTGCTGCAGGTTCTGATGATGAGCTGGAGGAGGAAGGTGTTGGGCGGGTTGCAGCCACACCTCAGGTACGAGTTGTCATCAAGGGCTGTCCGTGGGGAGAGGACTGTTCTGTCTCGTTTCTCTGCCCATTGAGACTAGGTGTTGTTGGGCAGGCCAGCACTGCCTGCCTGGCACCGACTGACCACCAAGCCGGCCCTGACCATCCAGCCCCCACCGCTCGGCCCCCACGCCCCGGTGCTGAGCTGCTCGTTTAAACGCTGTGACGAATCTGGCTGAGGGCCGCCCCCCCCCCCCAACACACACACACACACAGTAATCATCAGGAGAAATGAGTTCCAATCTCACCCCACAAACAAGAACACTTCCTGGTCACTTCCCCCGTAGCATTGGCCAAAGCCCGTTACCAGCGACCAAGCCCTGGCTCACGGTGCGACCAGAGCTGGTTCAGGGATCACCCAGCGACCGGTCAGCATGGTGTCTGACCCTCCTGTCTGCAGTCACTGCTGCCCTACAGGTACAGGTACAGCAGAAAGACAGTCACGGAGTGCCGTTAATACAAGCGATCGCTTGTCAGTTTCCGTGCCTGCCCGCGGTGAAACTGTCAGCCTGTGACAAAGCTGTCTGATTACTGCAGCCAGTGGGAAACAGAAGTGTTATCTCCTAAACTGTTTAAATCCAAGACAGCTTTTTTTCTGCATGACAATTTCCAGAGTAGCAAAGTTGCAAGGACAGGGAGTGTTTCACTGTCAGTTTGTTTCCGCAGGAGAAGGAGTACGTACGTCAGGGCCGAGAGGCCATGGGGGTCCTGGAACAAATACTACGGCAGGAGGAGTACTGGAAGCTGGAGAAAGAAGATGTGAGTCTGTGGGCCGTGAGAAGCCGCTGCCTCTTGTTCCCATGGGCTCTGTGTGTTATTTATCAACCATTGGAACTGTAGATCCGAGTCCCACACGCTGTGTTGTGACGCACACACATCCCACAAACATAACATCCTGCACATGCCGCTAATCTGAAACAAAGTGCTGAAACTATTCACCAGGTCAGCCAGCATCTGGAGAGAAGAAGAAGCTGTATGTTCTGAAAAATAGTCATCAGCATGAAATGTTAAGCCTGTTTCTCTCTCCACGGAAGCTGCCTGACCCTGCTGAGTGTGTTCAACATGTCCAGTTTTTACCCTGGCACCTTGTGATCTGTGTGATTTTAATGGAATTTAACCAATCGCACAGCACTTGCAAATGTCCATTTGGCAAAATGAACCTGTTTTAAATTTACAAAAAAAAACATTTCCTAAAATAATGTGTCGTTGAATATCGTGTCGGTGGGAACCACACGTCTGCCCCTAGCCCAGACCCCACAACAACACCCAGGTGGTGAGAAGCTGCTCACCTCGGTGTCTGACTGTCTGGGTGTCTGTCTATCTGGGTGTCTGTCTATCTGGGTGTCTGTCCGTCTGGGTATCTGTCTGGGTGTCTGTATCTGGGTGTCTGTCTGTTTCGGCGTCTGGGTGTCTTTCTGTCTCGGTGTCTGTCTGTCTGTGTGTCTGTCTGTTTCGGTGTCTGGGTGTCGGTCTGTCTTGGTGTCTGTCTGTCTGGGTGTCTGTCTGTCCTGGTATCTGTGTGTCTCGGTGTCTGTCTGTCTGGGTGTCTGTCTGTCTCAGTGTCTGTCTTGGTGTCTGTGTCTGGGTGTCTGAGTGTGTGTCTGGGTGTCTATCTGTCTGTCCCGGTGACTGTGTGTCTCTCTGTCTGGGTGTCTCTCTGTCTGGGTGTCTGTCTGTCTGGGTGTCTGGGTATCTGTCTGTCTGGGTGGGTGTCTGTGGCGGTGACTGCACTGCTGACCCTAATACCTGCAGATGGACCAGAGTCCATCCCTGCTCCCTCCTGCAGTCACTGGCTTGTTTACAAATGCTACCTGCTGGCATCTCCTGCCCCCTGTACCTGCTGGCTGGGCAAGGTGTGTGGTGGCCGTGGGGAGGTGGTGACCGGACCTCTGACCCGATGCCCGGTCACCCCAGCCCCCCACACCACACCAGCACCAATGGCCAGAGGTCATGGCTTACTGTTGACAACTGATCTGCAGTTGTTCTGACCCCAGTCCTGAAATATCCCTCTCCTTCATCACACTCTGTCTGGGGAAATGCTCACACTAATCTGTCCCCTCTGTTGCAGGGCACTGACGCAGTTTACACCTTTGAAATCCCATATCACGGGAAGAGCTTCATTCTAAAGGTGAGAATGTCTGAGCTGTGTGGACATGGGTGGCCTCCAGGCTGAGGGGAAAACGTAATTCAGTCAAGATAGATGCCCCCTGGTTGCCCCTTGTGAATGCACTCACACTCTGCCTGGCCCCGACCACTGGAGTCTCTGCCGCTGCATCTCAGGGTTTATGTTGCTGCTGCCACATGACCATTCCTAGTGACGCCCATTCTCCCGCTGTCCCGCCCAGATCTACCCAACCCCCCCCGCCCCTCTCTCCATGCACCACCCCGCGCTCCCCTCCGCTTGCCCCCAGCCGCCACTCCCCTGCCCCGGTCTACCCTCTGCCCTCCCCACCCCCCCGCCCCTCATTCCCCTGCCCCAGTACCCTCTACCCTCTCACCCCTCCTTCATGCTCCTGCCCCAGTCTACCCTCTGCTCTCTCCCCCCCCCCCCCTCACTCTCCGGCCCCAGTGACCACCCTGGTGTCCATCTCTTCCCCAGGCATTCCTGGAGTGTCCGGCTGAGCTGGTTTACCAGGAGGTGATCCTTCAGCCTGAGAAGATGACGATGTGGAACCGGACTATTGCTGCGTGTCAGGTACCCGTGGACAGTCCCCCCCCCCCCCCCCCCGCAGTGACTCACACCCTCAGCACCTCGTGCCCCACAGCACAGTAAACCCAGGCCCATCCCAGTACGGGAACACAGCCCCAGTGTACACACTCACTCACATACCCCCCGCCCTGCACACAGCACTGGACCACACGGGACTGACCCTCACACACACTGACCCACACATATACCAACCCTCTCACCGACCCTCACGCTGACCCTCACACACTGACTCACACACACTGACTCACACACACTGACTCACACACACACACACAGACTCGCACACACACAGACTCGCACACACACAGACTCGCACACACACAGACTCGCACACACACTGACTCACACACACACACTGACTCACACACACACACTGACTCACACACACACTGACCCACACACTTACTGACCCACACACACTGACCCTCACACACACACTGACCCTCACACACACACTGACCCTCACACACACACTGACCCTCACACACACACTGACCCACACACACACTGCCCCCCACACACACACTGACCCTCACACACACACTGACCCTCACACACACTGACCCTCACACACACTGACCCACACACACACTGACCCACACACACACTGACCCACACACACACTGACCCACACACACACTGACCCACACACACACTGACCCACACACACACTGACCCACACACACACTGACCCACACACACACTGACCCACACACACACTGACCCTCACAAACACACTGACCCTCACACACACTGATTCACACACTGACCCACACTGGGGGATGAGCGCCACACACAGTGACCATCAGGTATACAGTGTAGTGTGCCTGTCCCGTGTGTTGTCTGCGTGTCCCGTGTGTTGTCTGCGTGTCCCGCGTGTTGTCTGCTTGTCCTGCGTGTTGTCTGCATGTCCCGCGTGTTTGCATGTCCCGTGTGTTGTCTGTGTGTCCCGCGTGTTGTCTGCGTGTCCCACGTGTTTGCGTGTCCCGTGTGTTGTCTGTGTCCCACGTGTTGTCTGCGTGTCCTGCGTGTTTGCGTGTCCCGTGTGTTGTCTGCGTGTCCCGCGTGTTTGCGTGTCCCGTGTGTTGTCTGTGTCCCACGTGTTGTTTGCGTGTCCCGTGTGTTGTCTGCGTGTCCCACGTGTCCCGTGTGTTGTCTGTGTCCCGCGTGTTGTTTGCGTGTCCCGTGTGTGCCTGTCCCACGTGTTTGTTCCGTGTTCACGTGTTGAGCAGCGGTGCTTCTGACACTGTTGTGCTCCAGGTTCTGCAGAGAGTTGATGACAACACACTGGTCACCTACGACGTGTCTGCTGGAGCCGCGGGAGGGGTGATATCCGCCAGGTGAGGGCTGCACCCTCGCTCCTTGTACAGTGAGCTCTAGCCTAGGAACAGGCCCTTCGGCCCACCACATCCCTGCCCACCACTGTACCCATCCATACTATCCCATTTACCACCTCCAGGCCTCGAGCATTCACCTTAAATGTTGCTGCCTCCACCCCGTCCATGGACCTACCCCCCAGTGAGGGTCAGTGTGTGTGTGTGGGTCAGTGTGAGGGTCAGTGTGTGTGAGGGTCAGTGTGTGTGTGTGGGTCAGTGTGTGTGTGTGGGTCAGTGTGTGTGTGTGGGTCAGTGTGAGGGTCAGTGTGTGTGTGGGTCAGTGTGTGTGTGGGTCAGTGTGTGTGTGTGGGTCAGTGTGTGTGTGTAGGTCAGTGTGGGTCAGTGTGTGTGTGTGGGTCAGTGTGTGTGCGTTAGTGTGAGGGTCTGTGTATGTGGGTTAGTGTGAGGGTCAGTGTGTGTGTGGGTCAGTGTGAGGGTCGGTGTGTGGGTCGGTGTGTGTGTGGGTCGGTGTGTGTGTGTGGGTCAGTGTGTGTGTGGGTCAGTGTGTGTGGGTCAGTGTGTGTGTGGGTCAGTGTGTGTGGGTCAGTGTGTGTGGGTCAGTGCGTGTGTGTGGGTCAGTGCGTGTGTGTGGGTCAGTGCGTGTGTGTGGGTCAGTGCGTGTGTGTGGGTCGGTGCGTGTGTGTGGGTCGGTGCGTGTGTGGGTCGGTGCGTGTGTGGGTCGGTGCGTGTGTGGGTCGGTGCGTGTGTGGGTCGGTGCGTGTGCGGGTCGGTGCGTGTGTGGGTCGGTGTGTGTGCGGGTCGGTGTGTGGGTGAGTGTGTGTGTGTGTGGGTCGGTGTGTGTGGGTCAGTGTGTGTGTGTGGGTCAGTGTGTGTGTGTGGGTCAGTGTGTGTGTGTGGGTCGGTGTGTGTGTGGGTCAGTGTGTGTGTGGGTCAGTGTGTGTGGGTCAGTGTGTGTTGGTCGGTGTGTGTGCGTATGGGTCAGTGTGTGTGTGGCTCGGTGTGTGTGCGTATGGGTCAGTGTGTGTGCGTGTGGGTCGGTGTGTGTGTGTGGGTCAGTGTGTGTGTGGGTCAGTGTGTGTGTGGGTCAGTGTGTGTGTGTGTGGGTCAGTGTGTGTGTGTGTGGGTCAGTGTGTGTGTGTGTGTGTGGGTCAGTGTATGTGTGTGTGGGTCAGTGTGTGTGTGGGTCAGTGTGTAGCTTGGGGCACCTGGCCGATGTTCCTGCTTGCCCGGCCGCACCACCCGTGTGGGGTAGTGCCCAGCAGCTCATTACTGGGCACTCTCGCCGCCGCCTGGCCCTGAAGTGTGGAGGAAGGGGCCTGAGTGTGGAGGAGGGGCCCCGTGTGGAGGAGTGGCCCCGTGTGGAGGAGGGGCCCGTGTGTGAAGGGGCCCAGCGTGTGGAGGAGGGGCACCGTGTGGAGGAGGGGCACCGCGTGTGGAGGAGGGGCACCGCGTGTGGAGGAGGGGCACCGCGTGTGGAGGAGGGGCCCCGCGTGGAGGAGGGGCCCCGCATGGAGGAGGGGCCTCGCATGTGGAGGAGGGGCCCTGCCGTGGAGGAGGGGCCCCGTGTGTCCTCTGTGTCTAACTCTGTCACCCGCCGTTTGCAGGGATTTTGTGAACGTGCGGCGTATCGAGAGGAGGAAAGATATGTACGTGTCGTCAGGCATATCGACCGTCCACGACTCCCGGCCCCCAGTGAAAAAGTACATCAGGTACGTGGCAACGTCTCACACCCAGGGCAAGGCTGTGGTCTGGCCGCGCTGCACACAGCTACAGTCTGGGTGGGACCCCCCTTTGCGCAGCTTGCAGCCTGTCTGACCCCCCGACACTGACCCGCTCACAATGACCCCCCGACACTGACCCCCTCACAATCCCCCCCCGACAATGACCCCCTCACAATGACCCCCGACACTGACCCCCTCACAATGCCCCCCCGACGATGACCCCCGACACTGACCCCCCGACACTGACCCCCTCACAATGACCCCCCGACACTGACCTCCTGACCCTGACAATGACCCTGCCTCATCCATCTGTACTTGCGTTCTCCTCACCTCAGCAACTATTACTTGGCATGGCCACTTGTTACCCATCAAATGCCTTTGAGAAATCCCAACACACACAGTCCAGTGCACCTCTCTCAAATTACCCATTCAATCAACTCTTCATTTCTTCAACTCTCACTGGTTTACAGTCCACTGGGATTCTCAGACTCTGGGCAAGTTTGCTTGTCCCCAGCAGTGCAATTACAATGAGCAGCTGAGTTTCACTGTTCTCTCCAGAGATACTGCCTGTCCTGCATTTTGTATCTATCTTCGGTTTAAACCAGCATCTGCCGTTCCTTCTTACACATCTCAGTCAGAAGAAGTGTTTCGACCCAAAACTTCACCTGTCCCGCGGAGGTACTCCTGCATTTTGTGTGTATCTTTGCTATTAAGGGATTGGACAGTCTAGATGCAGGAAACATGTTCCCGATGTTGGGGGAGTCCAGAATCAGGGGCCACAGTTTAGAATGAGGGGTAGGCCATTTAGAACTGAGATCAGGAAAAACTTTTTCACACAGAGTTGTGAATTTGTGGAATTCTCTGCCTCAGAGGGCAGTGGAGGCCGATTCACTGGATGCTTTCAAAAGAGAGTTAGATAGAGGCTCTTGGGGCTGGCGAATCAAGGGATATGGGGAGAAGGCAGGAACGGGGTACTGATTGTGGATTATCAGCCATGATCACATTGAATGGCGGTGCTGGCTCGAGGGCTGAATGGCCTACTCCTGCACCTATTGTCTATGTATCTGCACGGTTTGTTACACAGACTGCTCTCGCTCTGCTTGGTGCTTGGCAGGATCTGATTGCAGCCCCTTGGCTGGCCAGCAGGTGGGAGTGTTCCACAAGCTCCACCTCCTGTCACTGGTTCTCACTGTCTCCCCTTTAATTCCCGGCAGGGGTGAGAATGGACCAGGAGGGTTTGTGGTGATGAAGTCTGTCCGCAACCCCAGTGTCTGCACCTTCATCTGGATCTTGAACACAGACCTGAGGGTAAGTGTGGGCCTCGGTTACTTGACCTGATCAACTGAGACCAGGGATAGACAGAGTGCTGGAGTAACTCAGCGGGTCAGGCAGCATCTCTGGAGAGAAGAAATAGGTAATCACCAGAGAGGAAGCTGCAGCCTCCTGTCTTTGACATTCCACCCTGGGGACAAGGTTGTGACTGTCCACCATGAACTATGAGGGGAGGAGGAGTTGCCACCAGTTGGCTGCTGTAATGGTCGAGGCCATGGGGCAGAGGCTGGGTGGGTGTAGACGCCACACTGACCCTCGAGCCTGGTGTTCTGTACCTGTGGCACCATGCAGATGGTTGTGGAGGGGGGGAGGAGGGGTGAAGAGGTGAGTGAAGTCCCTGGCTCGAGTTCCATGCGCCTCTCTGCAGCAGTGGCTGCTGGTCATTCCTGTCCCTCTCTGTCATGCTGAGGCTCTATAAGGCGCTGGTCAGGCCGCATTTGGAATATTGTGAGCAAATTCTGAGCACCATATCTGAGGAAGGATGTGCTGGCTCTGTAGAGGGTCCAGAGGAGATTTACAAGAATGATCCCAGGAATGAGTATGAGTGTAACCTATAACCTATGAGTATGAGTGTAACCCATATAACCTATGATGAGCATTTGTCGGCACTGGGCCTGTACTCGCTGGAGTTTAGAAGAATGAGGGGGGACCTCATTGAAACGTCCAGAATAGTGAAAGGCTTGGATGGAGTGGATGTGGAGAGGATGTTTCCACTAGTGGGAGAGTCTAGGAATTAAAGGACGTTCTTTTAGGAAGGAGATGAAGAGAAATTTCTTCAGTCAGAGGGTGGTGAGTCTGTGGAATTCTTTGCCACAGACGGCTGTAGAGGCCAAGTCAGTGGATGTTTTTAAGGCAGAGATAGATAGATTCTTGATTAGTACGGGTGTCAGGGGTTATGGGGAGAAGGCAGGAGAATGGGGTTAGGATGGAGAGATAGATCAGCCATGATTGAATGGCGGAGTAGACTTGATGGGCCGAATGGCTCCTATCACTTATGGCCTCTCTCTCTCCCTCCCCTCTCTCTCCCCTCCCTCCCTCTCCCTCTCTCTCTCCATCCCTCTCTCCCTCCCCTCCCCCTCCCCCCCCTCTCTCTCTCTCCCTCCCCCCTCCCCCTCCCCCTGCAGGGCCGGCTCCCACGGTATCTGATCCACCAGAGTCTGTCGGCCACCATGCTGGAGTTCATGGCTCACCTGCGGCAGCGAGTGCGGGGGATGGGCGAGACAGTGCGCCAGTGACCCCCGCCCCCCCTCCCCCCCGGTGTCTGCAGAGTCCGATCCCACTGTTCGCGCAGGACCTGGCGTCAGCCAGGCCCCCGACTGAACCCCTCTCCCCATCACAAGGAGAACAAAAGTTGTATAGTTGTATAGTTGTACAAATGTTGCTGCTTGTGTTGGGGATGTCCCCAGTGTCGGGCCAGTGGACTTGCCCAGAGTCACTGGGGGTGCTTGTTTTAATCGGGAGCCAGTTTCCTGGCTCAGTGAGACCCCTAGTTCAGTCAGGGACCCCTGGTTCAGTGAGATCCCTGGTTCAGTCAGGGACCCCTGGTTCAGTGTGGGACCCCTGGTTCAGTGAGATCCCTGGTTCAGTCAGGGACCCCTGGTTCAGTGAGATCCCTGGTTCAGTCAGGGACCCCTGGTTCAGTGTGGGACCCTTGGTTCAGTGTGGGACCCCTGGTTCAGTGAGATCCCTGGTTCAGTCAGGGATCCCTGGTTCAATCAGGGACCCCTGGTTCAGTGTGGGACCCTTGGTTCAGTCAGGGACCCCTGGTTCAGTGAGATCCCTGGTTCAGTGTGGGACCCTGATTCAGTGGGGGGCCCCTAGTTCAGTGGGGGACCCTGGTTCAGTGGGGGACCCTTGGTTCAGTGTGGGACCCCTGGTTCAGTGGGGGACCCCTGGTTCAGTGTGGGATCCCTAGTTCAGTGGGGGACCCCTTGTTCAGTGGGGGGGCCCTGGTTCAGTGTGGGACCCCTGGTTCAGTGTGGGACCCCTGGTTCAGTGTGGGACCCCTGGTTCAGTGGGGGACCCCTAGTTCAGTGTGGGACCCTGGTTCAATGTGGGATCCCTAGTTCAGTGGGGGACCCCTGATTTCAGTGTGGGACCCCTGGTTCAGTGTGGGACCCCTGGTTCAGTGTGGGACCCCTGGTTCAGAGTGGGCCCCCTGGTTCAGTGTGGGATCCCTGGTTCAGTCAGGGACCCCTGGTTCAGTGGGGGACCCCTGGTTCAGTCAGGGACCCCTGGTCTCCGGTGCTGCGGGACAGCACTGCTTGCTGTTGGAGACCGGCTGTGGCTTGGTCTTTTATGAACCTGTGAACCAGGAGGAAGAAGTGGGACACTTGGCCCCTCCAGCCTGTCCTCTCCATTCAAGGAGACCATCGCTGATCTGAACCCCGGCCCAGATTCCCAACGACCCCGTGACCCTCTTGCCCCCTTACTCATCGAAAACCCGCCAGAGTGCATCTGGTCAGGATGAGGATAGGACAGGGCCCTCAGAGGGAAACACACGGCATGTCAGGCAGCGTCCGTGGGGAGTGTCTCTCGGGTCCACTGAACCTGACAGATGACGCATGCATTTGCCCCCACTGAACATTCAGCCACATGACCGTTTTGTTGAGCTTCTATGTACTTGCTTTTGTGTGAAGTAAAAAGCTGTTTGATAAAGAAAACTGTTTGTCTTGAAGAAGTTAGATTTATGATTAAATGTACTGTCTTGTCCAGTGGCCACTGGCATTAGTGCAGTAGTTCAGCTGTACCACCAGCTTCTACAAGGTGGATATATAAATCAAGAGATGTTGCCTGTATTACACCGGCCACATCTGTGTTGGAAGAGAAAAGTGTTTCCATGTAACTGCCACGCAACACATGTCACATAGAATGTTGAATAGTGCAGCAGAGTCCAGGCCATTCAGCCCACAATGTCCATGCTGAACATGATGCCGTTAAACTAGTCTCTGCCCACACGTGATCCATATCCCTCCACTCCCTGCATATCCATGTGCCTATCTTAGACGCCACGATGGTATCTGCCTCCATCACCATCCTGCCAGCACATTCCAGACACACACACTCCATGTAAAAACACTTGCCCTAAACGTTGTCACTCTCACCTGAACGGCACGTAGCTCAAAGCCTTTCATATTTCCATCCTGCAAACAGGTCTGACTGTCTAGTTTATCTACGCCACTCAGAACGTTATACACTTCTAATTGGTCTCCCCTAAACCTTCAATGCTCCAGAGCAAATGATCCAAGTTTGCCCAACTTGTAGCGAACACCCTCTGATGCAGGCAGCATTGTGATGCCCCTCTTGTGTAGCCAGTGGCTGGTGCAGAGCATTGATTATTCTCCAAGGCCAAGTGGGATCTGTGCACGAGTTGTTTAATTCCTGACTCATGACCCAGAAGCTCGGGTTCAAGTGCAGCCACTGCAGCTGTGCGGGTCACAATCTGGGCGTACAACATCTGTGCTGAGCAACAACTAGACACCAGGACATCTCTCTGAAGAAGGGTCTCGACCCCAAACGTCACCTATTCCTTCGCTCCAAGATGCTGCCTCACCCGCTGAGTTTCTCCAGCATTTTTGTCTACCATCTCCCCTCACGAACATCTGTTCAACCTCCTTCAGAGCAGCAACTCAAGCCTGGCGTGGACTTTATTCCTTGGCTCGCAGGAGGATGAGGGGTGATCTAATAGAGGTGTACAAAACCATGAGAGGAATAGATCGGGCCTTTTACTGAGAGTTGGAGAATCGAGAGCTGAGGAAACGGGTTTAAGGTGAGGGGGGAGTTGGAACATGGGGGGGGGGGGGAGGCACAAAGGAGGGCAGGCTGCCAGATGAGGTGGGTGAGGTAGGTACTATCACAGCATTTAAACAAATATTTGGAAAGGTACATGGATAGGAAAGGGTGAGAGGAATATGGGCCAAACACAGGCAGGTGGGACCAGTGTAGATGGGGCATGTTGGTCGGCATGGGCAAGTTGGGCTGAAGGGCCTTTTGTATACAATGACTTTGTATACAAGACTCGCCAAGGTGGGCAATGCTAAACTACCCTGGAAAGACTGGATAAGCCCCAGTCCGCGTTCCCCTGCCCCTGCACAGAGTTCCCACGGTGCAGCATTACCCACGATCCATTCACACAGTAATCCAGTTCACAGTTTCCCACCTTGAGATTGAGATGAGTCGTCAGCACGTCGGCCGCTGCCGTCTGCAAGGGACAACTAACTATAGAGACGAATGGGCAGATATATGGATAGGAAGGTTTCAAGGGCTGTGGGTAAGTGCAGTGAAATGGGACTAGCCCAGAATACCAACTGGGTTGGCATGGACAAGGTGGACCGAAGGGTCTGCTTCTGTGCTGTGCAGCTCTGTATGACTATCTGTTGGACATTGGCTGTTCACTCTCCCACCCACCACCCCTCACCTCCCCTCTCGCCTCACCTCCCTCCCCCTGAGCCCCTCTCCTCTCCCCATTTCCCCATCTCCCCCTCCCCTCTCCTCTCCTCCTCCCCCCTCTCCCCATTTCCCCATCTCCCCCTCCCCTCTCCTCCTCCCCCTCCCCATCTCCCCCCCCCTTCCCCTCCTCCTATTCCCCTCCCCCTCTTCCCTCCCCCTCTCTCCCCCTCTCCTCCCCTCCCCCCCCCCCCCCCCTCCCCCCCCCCCCCCCCCCCTCCCCCCCCCCCCCCCCCCCCACCCCCCCCCCCCCCCCCCCCCCCTTCCCACCCCCCCCCCCCCCCCCCCCCCCCCCCCCCCCCCCCCCCCCCCCCACCCCCCCCCCCCCCCCCCCCCCCCCCCCCCCCCCACCCCCCCCCCCCCCCCCCCCC
>CM075986.1:5305831-5673331 GCA_038087875.1 Malacoraja senta
CTGGGCCGCGCTGCACACAGCTACAGTCTGGGTGGGACCCCCCTTTGCGCATCTTGCAGGCCTGTCTGACCCCCCGACACTGACCCGCTCTCATGACCCCCCGACACTGACCCCCTCACATTGCCCCCCCGAAGCCTCACAATGACCCCCCGACACGGGGCCCCTCCTCCACGCAGGCCCCTCCTCACACGCGAGGCCCCCCGACGATGACCCCTCCGCACTGCCCCTCCACACGCGGTGCCCCTCTCACAATGACCCCCCGACACTGACCTCCTGACCCTGACAATGACCCTACCTCATCCATCTGTATTTGCGTTCTCCTCACCTCAGCAACTATTACTTGGCATGGCCACTTGTTACCCATCAAATGCCTTTGAGAAATCCCAACACACACAGTCCAGTGCACCTCTCTCAAATTACCCATTCAATCAACTCTTCATTTCTTCAACTCTCACTGGTTTACAGTCCACTGGGATTCTCAGACTCTGGGCAAGTTTGCTTGTCCCCAGCAGTGCAATTACAATGAGCCAGCTGAGTTTCACTGTTCTCTCCAGAGATACTGCCTGTCCTGCATTTTGTATCTATCTTCGGTTTAAAGCAGCATCTGCCGTTCCTTCTTACACATCTCAGTCAGAAGAAGTGTTTCGACCCAAAACTTCACCTGTCCCGCGGAGGTACTCCTGCATTTTGTGTGTATCTTTGCTATTAAGGGATTGGACAGTCTAGATGCAGGAAGCATGTTCCCGATGTTGGGGGAGTCCAGAATCAGGGGCCACAGTTTACGAATGAGGGGTAGGCCATTTAGAACTGAGATCAGGAAAAACTTTTTCACACAGAGTTGTGAATTTGTGGAATTCTCTGCCTCAGAGGGCAGTGGAGGCCGATTCACTGGATGCTTTCAAAAGAGAGTTAGATAGAGGCTCTTGGGGCTGGCGGAATCAAGGGATATGGGGAGAAGGCAGGAACGGGGTACTGATTGTGGATTATCAGCCATGATCACATTGAATGGCGGTGCTGGCTCGAGGGGCTGAATGGCCTACTCCTGCACCTATTGTCTATGTATCTATCTGCACGGTTTGTTACACAGACTGCTCTCGCTCTGCTTGGTGCTTGGCAGGATCTGATTGCAGCCCTTGGCTGGCCAGCAGGTGGGAGTGTTCCACAAGCTCCACCTCCTGTCACTGGTTCTCACTGTCTCCCCTTTAATTCCCGGCAGGGGTGAGAATGGACCAGGAGGGTTTGTGGTGATGAAGTCTGTCCGCAACCCCAGTGTCTGCACCTTCATCTGGATCTTGAACACAGACCTGAGGGTAAGTGTGGGCCTCGGTTACTTGACCTGATCAACTGAGACCAGGGATAGACAGAGTGCTGGAGTAACTCAGCGGGTCAGGCAGCATCTCTGGAGAGAAGAAATAGGTAATCACCAGAGAGGAAGCTGCAGCCTCCTGTCTTTGACATTCCACCCTGGGGACAAGGTTGTGACTGTCCACCATGAACTATGAGGGGAGGAGGAGTTGCCACCAGTTGGCTGCTGTAATGGTCGAGGCATGGGGCAGAGGCTGGGTGGGTGTAGACGCCACACTGACCCTCGAGCCTGGTGTTCTGTACCTGTGGCACCATGCAGATGGTTGTGGAGGGGGGAGGAGGGGTGAAGAGGTGAGTGAAGTCCCTGGCTCGAGTTCCATGCGCCTCTCTGCAGCAGTGGCTGCTGGTCATTCCTGTCCCTCTCTGTCATGCTGAGGCTCTATAAGGCGCTGGTCAGGCCGCATTTGGAATATTGTGAGCAAATTCTGAGCACCATATCTGAGGAAGGATGTGCTGGCTCTGTAGAGGGTCCAGAGGAGATTTACAAGAATGATCCCAGGAATGAGTATGAGTGTAACCTATAACCTATGAGTATGAGTGTAACCCATATAACCTATGATGAGCATTTGTCGGCACTGGGCCTGTACTCGCTGGAGTTTAGAAGAATGAGGGGGGACCTCATTGAAACGTCCAGAATAGTGAAAGGCTTGGATGGAGTGGATGTGGAGAGGATGTTTCCACTAGTGGGAGAGTCTAGGAATTAAAGGACGTTCTTTTAGGAAGGAGATGAAGAGAAATTTCTTCAGTCAGAGGGTGGTGAGTCTGTGGAATTCTTTGCCACAGACGGCTGTAGAGGCCAAGTCAGTGGATGTTTTTAAGGCAGAGATAGATAGATTCTTGATTAGTACGGGTGTCAGGGGTTATGGGGAGAAGGCAGGAGAATGGGGTTAGGATGGAGAGATAGATCAGCCATGATTGAATGGCGGAGTAGACTTGATGGGCCGAATGGCTCCTATCACTTATGGCCTCTCTCTCTCCCTCCCCTCTCTCTCCCTCCCTCCCTCTCCCTCTCTCTCTCCATCCCTCTCTCCCTCCCCCTCCCCTTCCCCCCCCTCTCTCTCTCTCCCTCCCCCCTCCCCCTCCCCCTGCAGGGCCGGCTCCCACGGTATCTGATCCACCAGAGTCTGTCGGCCACCATGCTGGAGTTCATGGCTCACCTGCGGCAGCGAGTGCGGGGGATGGGCGAGACAGTGCGCCAGTGACCCCCGCCCCCCCTCCCCCCTGGTGTCTGCAGAGTCCGATCCCACTGTTTGCGCAGGACCTGGCGTCTGCCCGTGGGGCACTGCCCCAGGACCATGGGTCAGCCAGGCCCTCTCCCCATCACAAGGAGAACAAAACCATTGTGATGCAGAGCGGGTCCATAGTTGTACACATGTTGCTGCTTGTGTTGGGGATGTCCCCAGTGTCGGGCCAGTGGACTTGCTTGTTTTAATCGGGAGCCAGTTTCCTGGCTCAGTGAGACCCCTAGTTCAGTCAGGGACCCCTGGTTCAGTGAGATCCCTGGTTCAGTCAGGGACCCCTGGTTCAGTGTGGGACCCCTGGTTCAGTGAGATCCCTGGTTCAGTCAGGGACCCCTGGTTCAGTGAGATCCCTGGTTCAGTCAGGGACCCCTGGTTCAGTGTGGGACCCCTGGTTCAGTGTGGGACCCTTGGTTCAGTGTGGGACCCTTGGTTCAGTGAGATCCCTGGTTCAGTCAGGGATCCTGTTCAGTCAGGGACCCCTGGTTCAGTGTGGGACCCTTGGTTCAGTCAGGGGACCCCTGGTTCAGTGAGATCCCTGGTTCAGTGTGGGACCCCTGATTCAGTGGGGGACTCCTGGTTCAGTGGGGGACCCCTGGTTCAGTGGGGGACCCTTGGTTCAGTCAGGGACCCCTGGTTCAGTGAGATCCCTGGTTCAGTGTGGGACCCCTGATTCAGTGGGGGACCCCTAGTTCAGTGGGGACCCCTGGTTCAGTGGGGGACCCTTGGTTCAGTGTGGGACCCCTGGTTCAGTGGGGGACCCCTGGTTCAGTGTGGGATCCTGGTTCAGTGTGGGACCCCTGGTTCAGTGTGGGACCCTGGTTCAGTGTGGGACCCCTAGTTCAGTGGGGGACCCCTTGTTCAGTGGGGGACCCCTGGTTCAGTGGGGGGCCCCTGGTTCAGTGTGGGACCCCTGGTTCAGTGTGGGACCCCTGGTTAAGTGGGGGACCCCTAGTTCAGTGGGGGACCCCTGGTTCAGTGTGGGATCCCTAGTTCAGTGGGGGACCCCTGATTCAGTGTGGGACCCCTGGTTCAGTGTGGGACCCCTGGTTCAGTGTGGGACCCCTGGTTCAGAGTGGGCCCCCCTGGTTCAGTGTGGGATCCCTGGTTCAGTCAGGGACCCCTGGTTCAGTGGGGGACCCCTGGTTCTGTCAGGGACCCCTGGTTCAGTGGGGGACCCCTGGTCTCCGGTGCTGCGGGACAGCACTGCTTGCTGTTGGAGACCGGCTGTGGCTTGGTCTTTTATGAACCTGTGAACCAGGAGGAAGAAGTGGGACACTTGGCCCCTCCAGCCTGTCCTCTCCTTTCAAGGAGACCATCGCTGATCTGAACCCCGGCCCAGATTCCCAACGACCCCGTGACCTCTTGCCCCCTTACTCATCGAAAACCCGCCAGAGTGCATCTGGTCAGGATGAGGATAGGACAGGGCCCTCAGAGGGAAACACACGGCATGTCAGGCAGCGTCCGTGGGGAGTGTCTCGGGTCCACTGAACCTGACAGATGACGCATGCATTTGCCCCCACTGAACATTCAGCCACATGACCGTTTTGTTGAGCTTCTATGTACTTGCTTTTGTGTGAAGTAAAAAGCTGTTTGATAAAGAAAACTGTTTGTCTTGAAGAAGTTAGATTTATGATTAAATGTACTGTCTTGTCCAGTGGCCACTGGCATTAGTGCAGTAGTTCAGCTGTACCACCAGCTTCTACAAGGTGGATATATAAATCAAGAGATGTTGCCTGTATTACACCGGCCACATCTGTGTTGGAAGAGAAAAGTGTTTCCATGTAACTGCCACGCAACACATGTCACATAGAATGTTGAATAGTGCAGCAGAGTCCAGGCCATTCAGCCCACAATGTCCATGCTGAACATGATGCCGTTAAACTAGTCTCTGCCCACACGTGATCCATATCCCTCCACTCCCTGCATATCCATGTGCCTATCTTAGACGCCACGATGGTATCTGCCTCCATCACCAT
Organism: Malacoraja senta; assembly: GCA_038087875.1. Taxonomy (NCBI): domain Eukaryota; kingdom Metazoa; phylum Chordata; class Chondrichthyes; order Rajiformes; family Rajidae; genus Malacoraja; species Malacoraja senta. Next base: position 5,310,414 of record CM075986.1, read on the forward strand.
CCTGCCAGCACATTCCAGACACACACACTCCATGTAAAAACACTTGCCCTAAACGTTGTCACTCTCACCTGAACGGCACGTAGCTCAAAGCCTTTCATATTTCCATCCTGCAAACAGGTCTGACTGTCTAGTTTATCTACGCCACTCAGAATGTTATACACTTCTAATTGGTCTCCCCTAAACCTTCAATGCTCCAGAGCAAATGATCCAAGTTTGCCCAACTTGTAGCGAACACCCTCTGATGCAGGCAGCATTGTGATGCCCCTCTTGTGTAGCCAGTGGCTGGTGCAGAGCATTGATTATTCTCCAAGGCCAAGTGGGATCTGTGCACGAGTTGTTTAATTCCTGACTCATGACCCAGAAGCTCGGGTTCAAGTGCAGCCACTGCAGCTGTGCGGGTCACAATCTGGGTGTACAACATCTGTGCTGAGCAACAACTAGACACCAGGACATCTCTCTGAAGAAGGGTCTCGACCCCAAACGTCACCTATTCCTTCGCTCCAAGATGCTGCCTCACCCGCTGAGTTTCTCCAGCATTTTTGTCTACCATCTCCCCTCATGAACATCTGTTCAACCTCCTTCAGAGCAGCAACTCAGCCTGGCGTGGACTTTATTCCTTGGCTCGCAGGAGGATGAGGGGTGATCTAATAGAGGTGTACAAAACCATGAGAGGAATAGATCGGGCCTTTTACTGAGAGTTGGAGAATCGAGAGCTGAGGAAACGGGTTTAAGGTGAGGGGGGAGTTGGAACATGGGGGGGGGGGGGGGGAGGCACAAAGGAGGGCAGGCTGCCAGATGAGGTGGGTGAGGTAGGTACTATCACAGCATTTAAACAAATATTTGGAAAGGTACATGGATAGGAAAGGGTGAGAGGAATATGGGCCAAACACAGGCAGGTGGGACCAGTGTAGATGGGGCATGTTGGTCGGCATGGGCAAGTTGGGCTGAAGGGCCTTTTGTATACAATGACTTTGTATACAAGACTCGCCAAGGTGGGCAATGCTAAACTACCCTGGAAAGACTGGATAAGCCCCAGTCCGCGTTCCCCTGCCCCTGCACAGAGTTCCCACGGTGCAGCATTTACCCACGATCCATTCACACAGTAATCCAGTTCACAGTTTCCCACCTTGAGATTGAGATGAGTCGTCAGCACGTCGGCCGCTGCCGTCTGCAAGGGGCAACTAACTATAGAGACGAATGGGCAGATATATGGATAGGAAGGTTTCAAGGGCTGTGGGTAAGTGCAGTGAAATGGGACTAGCCCAGAATACCAACTGGGTTGGCATGGACAAGGTGGACCGAAGGGTCTGCTTCTGTGCTGTGCAGCTCTGTATGACTATCTGTTGGACATTGGCTGTTCACTCTCCCACCACCACCCCTCACCTCCCCTCTCGCCTCACCTCCCTCCCCCTGAGCCCCTCTCCTCTCCCCATTTCCCCATCTCCCCCTCCCCTCTCCCTCTCCTCTCCCCTCTCCCCATTTCCCCATCTCCCCCTCCCCTCTCCTCTCCCCTCCCCATCTCCCCCCCTTCCCCTCCTCCTATTCCCCTCCCCCTCTTCCCCTCCCCTCTTCTCTTCCCCTCTTCCCCTCCCCCTCTTCTCCTCCCCCTCCCCTCATCTCCCCTCCCCTCATCTCCCCCTCCCCTCTCCATTCTCGCCCCATCTCCCCTCTCCTATCCCCTCCATCTCCCCCTTCTCCCTCCCTCTCCACATCCCCCTCTCCCTCTCCATCTCTCCCCTCTCCTCCCCCGCTCTCCTGGTTCCCCACCCCTTGCCCAGCCTGTGGTGAGAGCCACCATCTTACGTCCAACTCTGACACCGTCTCCCCTTGCCCAGCCACGGTGTTTGTCTGATGTTGGCGCCACCTCAGTGTGGATCCGGCCCCCCAGGTACAGACCCCCAAACCCGGGGCAAACATCCCACCAGCCCCCATTCTCCCTCCATGGGACACAACACTGACACAACAAATCACAACATGGCCAGAATCATGAGATTCTCTGAAAACTCTTCCAATTTTATATAATCTGACCTTCAAATAGTAACCCAGTGACAAGCTGTGAATGGAACAGAGTCGGTATTGTTGAGGTGAGTTTAAAATAAAACGTGCCCCAGGCTACTGGCACGCACTGGTATGTGAGTGAGGCACCAGGAAGAGTGGTGCTGGGTTAGGGTGGGTAATGGGGGAGTGGTGCTGGGTTAGGGGGCACACCAGTGAGGGTGGGCATGGGGGAGAGTGCCAGGAAGGCTGGGTTGCTCCTGGCGTCCCAGTTCCTCTCTAACGTGGGCTTTGCACTTGATCTCACTGACACTCAGCAACAACTTACAACTCACTAGAGCTGTGGACGAGCTGATGCCAAAGGTGTGGAGGTTGGAGTTCAGGGACCACTCTGGCAAGCAGTGGAGACAGGACACAGAGAGCCCAGAACACCAGGTAGACCAGGAACTGCTGGTTCTTGCATGTGGTCATACATCACAATACAGAGGTTGGTTGTGGTTGCGGGTTGTCCACCACCCCAGGACATCGCTGCAGGAGGCAGGTCCTGTGGGCAGAGAGCTGGGCCCAACCATCTTCAACATTTTGTTTACTGTCACGTGTACCAAGGTATAGTGAAAAGCTTTGTTGCGTGCTAGCCAGTCTATGGCAAGACTACACATGATTACAATTGATCCATTCACAGTGTACAGATGCAGGATAAAGGGAATAACGTTTATTGCAAGATAGCCAGCCAGCAAAGTCCAATCAAAGATAGCCCGAGGGTCTCCACAACGAGGTGCAGTAGATAGTAGCTCAGGACTATTCATCAGTTGTGGTAGGATGGTTCAATGGCTTGATAGCAGCTGGGAAGAAACAGTCCCTGAATCTGGAGGTGTGCATTTTAACATTTCTTTACCTTTAGCCCGATGGGAGAGGGGAGAAGAGGGAGTGACCAGGGTGCGACTGGTCCTTGATTAAGCTGCTGGCCTTGCTGAGGCTGCGTGAGATATAAATGGAGTCAATAGAAGGGAGGTTAGTTTATGTGAAGGTCTGGGCTGTGTCCACAATTCACTGCAATTTCTGTTGGATGGAGAAATTGATGCAGTTGTTCCAAACAAAGCTGTGATCAATCTCATTAAAATGTTTTCTATGGTGCATCTGTAGAGGTTGGTGAGAATTGTGGCAAACTTCCTAAACCTTCTAAAGAAGCAGATATGTTGCTGTTGCTTCAATGTGACTGGTCCAGGAGAATTGTTGGTGATATTAATTCTTGGCAGTTTGAAGATATTAACCATCTCTACTTCCTTGCCGTCCCGAAGTCGATCACTGTCTCCTTTGTCTTGAAATTGAAAGAAAGGTTGATGTCAGAAGTGGGGATGTTCACTGATGTTGTGTAACCTTGAATATCATTTACAATTCCGCAGATAATGAACTGGCCCATGCCTGGATGTGGCAAGATAGAAACAACTTGAAGGTAAAGCCGGACTAGTGGTGACTAGTGTTGACTAGTGGTGACTAGTGGTGACTAGTGTGTAGGAAAGAACTGCAGATGCTGGTTTAAATCGAAGGCTGACACAAAATGCTGGATTAACTCAGCGGGACAGGCAGCATCTCTGCAGAGAAGCAATGGGTGACGTTTCGGGTCGAGACCCTTCTTCAGACCAGTGGTAACCAGTGACTAGTAGTGATTAATGGTGACCAGTGACTAGTGGTGACATTCACCACAGCGATGCCAATCTCCAACACGAGAGTCCAATCAATAGCATGACCAATATCCGGAGCCTCTCCATTAACTAGGGACCAGGCTGTAAACGCTGGCTCCGCCAGCAGCTCAGAGCCAGGGCGGCTTGCATCGAGTGGTTCACCTCCTGACACCCCGAGGTCTTTCCACCATCAACTGGCTGGAGTGATGGAATTCTCCCTCGGCCTCTGGCCATCCACTCCACCGCCGGCCCTCGGCCCGTCTACAATGTGCACTGCAGTTACTTACCCAGACCACCGCACGGCGCCACTCAAAACCCACGGCCGATCCCATTCAGACCAACCAGCCTTGGGGACACCACCACCTACAGGTTCCCCCAGCATCCTGGCTTGGAAATGTTTCACTGGCCCTTCACCGGGGCACACCCCTGTACCCCGTGACAACTCCTTCCCGGGAGTTACCCAGTCACGTCACCCTGCCCCCGACCGCCGAGGGTTCGCATGGTGAGTGGCCGAACCACCGGGTGTCGCCACAACCTGACCATTAACTCTGTGGCTCAGGATAGACACAGTGCTGGAGTAACTCAGCGGGTCAGGCAGCATCTCTGGAGAGAAGGAATGCGTGACTTTTCGGGTCGAGACCCTTCTTTAGATTCACGAAGCCCCACCTGTGGACAAGGAGGGGCAGCAACTGTGAGCGACGCTGCGATCTCTCAGTCCCAGCTCCCCATTCCACATCAATGCTGTTCCTGAACGATCCGATGTTTCTTGAAGCAAATGGGAGCTGTCTGCTGGAACGACTGTTTGGCCATGAGCCTCTCAATGGCTTTGTGTGTGTTGTATCGCTGGAGGCGAGAGCTAAGTACAGAGTCGCTCACATGACCACCCATGACTCCAGAGAAAACAGTCAAACCATCCACAACCCGCACCGCGAGTGAAGGCACCTCCATCGCGGGCCGACCCGGACCCGGACCGCAGGCCCCGTACCGTGTCCGCCCAGTGGCCCAACGACCAGGCGCCGGCGTGTCCAGCGCGGAGATGGGGGACTGGACCACGATGTGCTGGGTGTGTTGTTCGTGCTGCGACGGCCAGGAGACCGAGGAGAAGATTCCCATCATCAGGTAGTCGTGGCGCGGCTCCCAGTGGCCGGGGCTGCCGCTGGCTGGGGTGAAACAGGCGCTCGCCCGCGGCTCCGGACCGGCGGGGGGGGGGGTGTGGATGGGGGGGGGAGCGTGAGGTTGATGGCGGGAGCTGGGAAGTAAATTGTCCTCCCGAGTGCCAGTGACGTTCCTGGGTGAGTGGCAGAGGGGAGCGGGATGGGAAGGGGGGGAGCGGGATGGGAGGGGGGTGGTTGTCCAAACCAAGGCCTGGTCCAAACCGGCATCAGACCCCCTCCAGCCATCCGCTCGCTGTCAGAAACGGTGCCGCTCCCACCGTCCGCCAGTGACGTCACTCGCTGTACATATGTGGACTGAAATGCGTTAAAATTGTCCAAACCTTCAACCTTCCTGAGAAGGCTGAGAGAGTTCGGCATGTCCCCAACAGCTCTCACCAACTTCTACAGACGCGCCGCAGAGAGCATTTTGTCGGGATGCATCACAGCTTGGTTTGGGAACAGCCCCGTCCAAGCCCAGAGTAGACGCAGCCCAGACCATCACACAAACCAACCTCCCTTCCATTGACTCCATCTATACCTCACGCTGCCTCGGCAAGGCCAGCAGCTTAATCAAGGACCAGTCTCACCCCGGTCACTCCCTCTTCTCTCCTCTTCCATCAGGCAAGAACAGAAGAACAGATTCAGGGACAGTTTCTTCCCGGCTGTTATCAGGCAACTGAAAAGTCCCCTCACCAGCTAGAGAGCGGTCCTGACCTCTCATCTACCTCATTGGAGACCCTCGGGTTATCTTTAATCCAGGACTTCAAAGTAATATCTTTGCACTAAATGTCGTTCCCTTTACCCCATATATGTCGACTGTGGACGACTTGAATATAATCATATCTAGTCTTTACTGTCACTGGATGGCACACAAACAAAGTTTGTCGTTGTACTGGGTGACAACCCAAACAATGCGCGCCTCCTCGCCGGCCGCGATATAACCCCCCCCCCTATACCCCCCCCCCCCGTCGCACCTCCCCCCCCCCCCCCACCCACTCCGCCGCCGTCTGCCTGCCCTGTCACTGTCTGTCCATCCTGTCGGTCAGGCCTCCGTCTCGGCGACGCTGCTATAAGAAATGTAAGCATAGGCTGCCGGTGGCGGCGGGTTCGGGCAGCGTCTGTGGACAGGGTGTGTTCCCGCTGTTTACAGCCGGTGTCACTGACGTGTCCGCTCTGTCCAGCAACGAGACGTTGATCTACTTTGCCAAGGAGGCGCAGCGGCGGCGCTCGGAACTACCCAACATGTGGAGCGAAATACGCGGCACCTCCCACCAGGAGCGGGAAGACGAGGAAGTCCGCAACTTGCTGCAGAGACGCGCCAAGACCAGGAGAGGATCGCAGGTCCGAACCCCCCCCGCACACTCCCTCCGCCCTCTCTCCCTCACCACCCTCCCACCTCTTGAGAGAACGGACCGTGAACCCAACAAATCGCCCGAGTTTGGGAATGGTTGGGAGGTGGGGGGGGGGGGCAGGGTCGGGGGGGGCAGGGTCGGGGGGGGGGGAATTACCCTTCCCCACCAACATTGAACAAATCTGGACAAATAAGTGATTCAGTGCCCCGAGGGTCAGAGGTCAGTCGGTTTCTCTGGGGTCAGAGTTCGGTCGGTGTCCCTGGGGTCAGGTCACCGCTGCCAGTAATCGCTGCTCCTCTGCCCAAGGGTTACCGTCGGCTGAGCCTCGACATCCAGTCGGCGCTGCAGGAACGCGAGGACATGCTGGACAAGTGGAAGTTCATTCTAGAAAGCCTGGGTAAGAAAGAGACATAACCACCCCGCCCTCTCATCTGCTCCCCCCCCCCCCACCCACTCCACCACTCACTCCCCCCACCCACCCTCCCGTCCCTTCACCCCTCCCCCTCCTCACCCCTCCCTGCCCTTCCGCCTCTCTGTCCTCCCCCTCACTCCCATCCCGCCCCTCCCCCTCATTGCCTCCCCCTCCCCTCCACTCGACTAACTGTCCTACCCATATGAAATGGATCAAGCATGTGGAAGGGGCAACAGCCAAAGCCAGCAGCATCATCGGCGTTCTACGTCGCAATCAGCATGATAAAGGACCTTAAACTTCATCCACCTACTGCTCGTCGCAAGTTCATCAGACTGACAACATTCCACAAGATCAAGAATACCACTATTGATTTCAAGATGGAGGCCCACATCCAGTTAACCCCAAGCGCCCATAGATAAGTACGTCAACCACAAGCTACCAACCTGGAAATTATTTTATTCCGCACGGCACTTCTAACTGGTTTTTCTTCAAGACAGCAAGGGATTGGAATACCCTAGCAGCCAGCATCAGAGATGTCCACAACATCAACACATACAAAGATGCATCTCCATCTTGACTAGTACGTCCACCCCATCATAATGCTGAGTGATGCTCTGCACTAGTCCAGTTCCATACAGCATCTCACTTCACTGCCCCCTCGCACCAACCCGCTCCCCCCCCCCCCCCCCCACTCCGTCCAAACCACTGAGCCGGGTTTGAGCCGGATTTGGACCAGGTTTTGGACGGGTTTGCCCCGCAGGGTTTGAGCCGGTGCATGACCCGGGTTTGGTCTGGGTTATGGCCGGATTTGACCCCTGTCTGAGCCGGTCTGTCTCCGCAGGGTTCGGGGCCGAGGCGGACGCGCTGCTGACGGTCACGTCGAGTTCGCCGTACAGTAGCCTGCGCAACGCTCTAGAGGCCGAACGGCTCCTCGACACCCTCGCCCAGGAGAGCAACATCTTCGACAACAAGATGCCGGCCGAGCGATACATCTACGTCCTGGTGAGCGGACGGCGGGGACGGGGGGTGGAGGGGGGGAGAGGGGATACAAAGAGAGAGAGGACAGAATCAAGAATGGCACAGAGTGCTGGAGTAACTCAGCAAGTCAGGTAGCATCTCTGGGGAAAATAAATAGGTGACGCTTCTGGTCAGCAGTGGAGAGGGTGGGGACAGGGGTGTGAGCGGGGAGGGGGGCAGAGGGAGGGAGGAGGGGACGGGTGGGGAGTATGTGGGGGTGGAAGGGGGATGGGTATGGAGACTGGTGGGGGGTAGGGAAAGGAGGAGGGGAGGGGGGGGGAGGGGGGAGGGGTGGTGAGGCAGGGGTGGTTAGGGGAGGGGAGAGGCGGTTGGGAGGTGGGGTGCGGGGAGCGGTCAAGGAGCTGCAGCCGCTGACACCTCTCTGTTTCAGGACTACCTCATCTCGCTCGATGCCGCCCAGGACTTCGTGTCGAAAGCCAAGAGCTGCTTCCCGCCCGGGCGCGGCTCGGAGCGGGACGTGGTGGCCGTTCTGGTGAAGGCGGACGAGGTGGGGCTGGCGACGGGCGAGGAGCTGGAGGAGGTGGACGAGGTGGACGAGGAGGCCGCGTTGTCCACCTCGCTGGAGTTGTGATTTGGGGCCGGGACTGGAGCAACCCCGTGTCTGCCCGACCGGGAAACGCAGACTTTGTACAACGTGCCGAGCCGATAAATCACGCAACAAACTCACCAACCGGGCGTCGACCGGCGCTGTGTCATTTATGTTGTTGATTGTGTTATAAATACAGACGGCATCCGCTCATCACCGCCTGCTTGTTGTTGATGGGAACTACATACGCGGCTCCAACAGCGCGGCGCTCCCTCACGCCCCTCCCCCCACAGCGTGGCGCTCCCTCACCGCCACTCCCACAGCGCGGCGCTCCTTCACTGCCACTCCCACAGCGCGGTGCTCCCTCTCCGCCCCTCCCACAGCGCGGTGCTCCCTCTCCGCCACTCCCACAGCGCGGCGCTCCTCCACTGCCACTCCCACAGCGCGGCGCTCCTCCACTGTCACTCCCACAGCGCGGCGCTCCTTCACTGCCACTCCCACAGCGCGGCGCTCCTCCACTGTCACTCCCACAGCGCGGCGCTCCTTCACTGCCACTCCCACAGCGCGGCGCTCCTCCACTGCCACTCCCACAGCGCGGCGCTCCTTCACTGCCACTCCCACAGCGCGGCGCTCCTCACTGCCACTCCCACAGCGCGGCGCTCCTTCACTGCCACTCCCACAGCGCGGCGCTCCTTCACTGCCACTCCCACAGCGCGGCGCTCCCTCACCGCCCCTCCCACAGCGCGGCGCTCCTTCACTGCCACTCCCACAGCGCGGCGCTCCTTCACTGCCACTCCCACAGCGCGGCGCTCCTTCACTGCCACTCCCACAGCGCGGCGCTCCCTCACTGCCACTACCACAGCGCGGCGCTCCTTCACTGCCCCTCCCCCCACAGCGCGGCGCTCCCTCACCGTCCTCCCCCCCCACAGCGTGGCGTTCCCTCACCGCCCCTCCCACGGCCCATCTTTTCTTTTAACCAAAAATAATTTAATCAATTATGAAAAATAATATTGACAGCACAATATAAAACCCACCACCATAGAACACGTCAAACAAATATACGAAATAAAATCCTAGACAAGTATATTACCGGAAATCCCCAGGGCGCCCGTGGACCGCGCGGAGTCAGTCCCTCTCTAACGCCACCCGGGCGCGGACGTCACACCGGAAAAGGGACAGGCAGCCCCTCTTGAAAGGACTGCTCTCATATCCAGGAATTAGCCCAGCCAATCTACTATGGGTTGTCCAGTGGTACTATCGCAACGTGCAGGAAACATTTGGACAGGTACATGGATAGGACAGGTTTGGATGGATATGGGCCAAACGCAGGCAGGTGGGACTAGTGTAGATGGGACATGTTAGGCAAGTTGACAAGTTGGCCGAAAGGCTGTATGATCATGAACCGGTGGACAGGTAAGGGCAGCAGGGGGTAAGGGCAGCAGGGCCGTGCCTGGCCCACCTGGGGCGGCCTGCAACTGAACAACACAGAAACATCTCTTTTGCCCTTGGACCTCCTTGGCAACCAAACCTACAGACAAAAAGGCACATTGCTGGAGTAACTCAGTGGGTCAGGCAGCATCCCAGGAGACGTTTCTTTAAACTGATTGTGGGGAGGGAAGCTAGCTCCAAATGGCAGGTAATAGTTGAACACAGGCGAGGTGATGGTTGGATAAAGGCCAGAAGGGTATAACAGTATTGAACTGGGTGGGGGGGGGGGGTAGAGGGTGGGGGTGGGGGGGGGGGCTGTGTAGAGTGGGGGGGGAGGGGTTGTTCGTGGTCATCTAACGTTGGAGAATGCAATATTCATGCCGCTGGGCTGTAAGCTGCCCTAGTGGAATTTGAGCTGCTGTTCCCCCAGTTTGCGCGTGACCTCACTCTGGCAAGGAGTGAAAGGTCGGTGTGGGAATGGGAGGGGAGATTAAATGGTTAGCAACCCGGAGACCGAGCGCAGTTGTTCAGCAACACAGTCGCCGAGTCTGCACTTGGTTTCGCCGATGTACAGGAGGGCACAGCGGAGGTTAGAGGAGGTGCATGTGAACCTCTCTCACCGAGGGGGACTCCCTGGATGGAGACGAGGGGGGGGGCGACAGAGGAATTGAGAGAAAGGGATAGCGTCTTTGCAAAAGGCAGGGTGGGTGACGTGTCGTCCATATAACTGTGGGAGTCTGTAGGTCCACAGAGTCGGTCAATAGTCTGTCCGCAGTGTGTAGGGACATGACTGACTGAAGGGAGCGGGAGTACCTGGCACGTGTGACCCTCGGGGACGGGTTCGCGGGCCGCGGTTGTTGACTATTTATGACCGGGGAGTTCATGGCCAACAACCTATGATGGAGACAGAGAGATCAAGAAAGGGGAGGGAGGTGTCAGAGACAGTCCAGGTGAACGAGGGCAGGGAGAAAGTCAGCGAGTTGTGCTCGGGTGCAGGGGGGCAGTGTTGTGGGACCGGGTGCGTGTAGACTGGAGCACGCACAAGCCCAAAACGTGCCAGGTTTCTACTTGTTGCTCCCGCCCGCTGGCACTAGAACCCCTCCCCCCCCCGCACCTCCCCCCACGAACCACACCCCGGTCATAAATAGTCACCAACCGCGGCCCGCGAAACCTGTCCCAGAGAGTTACACGCCAGTTACTCCCGCTCGCTTCCACTCACACATCCTCAAAATACCATTTAGACAATGGACAATGGTGCAGGAGTAGGCCATTCGGCCCTTCGAGCAAGCACCGCCATTCAATGAGATCATGGCTGATCATCCCCAAATCAGTACCCCGTTCCTGCCTTCACCCCATATCCCCTGACTCCGCTATCTTAAGAGCCCTATCTAGCCATTGTGTGTCTATCTTTGGTTTAAAGCAGCATCTGCAGTTCCTTCTTACTCAAAATACCATAAATCACTCCTGTCCTTTGACATTGCGGCGCTCCCTCAGTACTGCCCTGCCTACAACGCGGCGCTCCCTGTCCCTCGCGGTTGTGCCGGGACGTGTGTTTGGCTCGGCGGGTGAGTGCTGACAGCTGGAATGCGACGGGAACGTCACCAATTCCGCAGCGAGTTCTCAGCGTGGGTTTAACCGGTGATAACAGCGCCCAGAATAGCGGCGGCGGGGGTACTTAAAGGAGAGGCGAGCGGGCAGCGCTCAGACCGGCACCGAGACTGACCGAGCGGACACGGGTATCAGTGGGAGACAAGATGAAACTTTCGCCTGAAGCCACTCTCATCGCCTCTGTCAGGGAGCAGGACCCGCGGCGGAGGGAGTTTTACTCGGCAGAATGGGACGACCTGATCCTGAAACGCGGCCCCACGACCGGTGAGTGGCCGAAGCCCGGGGCAGGAGGAGCAGAGAGGCGGGGGTCCTGGGCGGGGGTCCTGGGGCGGGTGTCCTGGGGCGGGCCCGGGGGGGAGAGCCGAGGGTGTGTGGAACGAGCTGCTGGGGAGGTAGTTGAGGCGGGGACTATCCCAGTATTTAAGAGACACTTGGACAGGTACATGGATAAGATATGGGCCAAACGCGGCAGGTGGGACTAGTGTAGATGTGGTTTGTTGGTATCATAAAGAAGTTGGGCCGAAGGGCCTGTTTCCATGTTGTGTGACTCTATGACAGGGCGCGACGCGGTGGTATAGAGGTGGCGAATCACAGAGCGAGGGACAGACGGGGGGTGAAGGATTTATATAAAGAGACAGAGAGGGAGAGATTGGGGGGGGGGGGGCAGGGAGAGGAAGGGTCAGCGAGACGCGAGAGAGGTTACACGCGAGGCACGGTGCAGGGGGTCGGAGTTACAGGTCACACGACGCAGTGGGAAGAGGCGGTGGTCCGCGGGAGTCGGGGTCGGTTGTCCCGCGGGGTGGGGGAGGGGAGGGGGTGGGTGATCTGCGAGCGGTGTGGTTGTGCGCCGGGGCTACCGGTCTAACCCGCCTCTTTCCGGCGGCAGGTGGTCGGCGGCGGAGAGGAGCGGCTGCCGGGGGGAGAGCTACGTGAGGAAGGGCAGGTGAGCTACCTGCTGCAACGCGGCCCTGACCTGCGGCTGCGGGTGGGGCTCCTTGGCCGTGAGCTGACCGAGTATCACCTGCCGCTGCCCATCTTCACACCGGCGCACGTCGGCGGCGGCACCGAGCGGCCCGAGGCGGAGCGGGAGTGGGGAGCGGTCGCGGAGCCCGAGCGGCGTCTGTCCCGACAAGAAGGAGATCTCGGCGATCACCAGAGAGCTGCCGCCACTCATGCAGCCCGCGTCCCTGGGCAAAAAGCCGGACATGGCCCGCAGGTCCCTGTCGCGCTCCATGTCACAGGAAGCGCAGCGGGGCTGAGCTGCCCGGGCCTGTCCCGGCGGACGGTGCAAGGAACCGGCATGTGGCGGGCGGACTGCGGGCAGGTTGGGAGCGGTGCGGCGGAGACGGACTTGGAAGCGGGGAGAGAGGCGTGGGGGTGACGGGCGGGAGTGGCGGCGACGTGTGGAAAGTGCCGGGGAAATTTGTTTATCTTTGTAGATGTTTGATGATTTATTTTTGTAATTGATCGTGATTTATTTCTAATAAACCTTAGTGGGTTTGGACGATGATGCGTTCTTCTTCTTGTTCTTCTTCTTGCGTTTGAGGCAGCAGAGGTTACGTGTCGCTGTCGCCAGTTCAATGTGTTGCTGTCGAGGATCCTGTCAGATTGGCGCGGGTACACGCCTTCTGGTAACTCGCGGGTCGAGTCAAAACTAATGTGAGGGTGTCAGGAGGCCGCTCGGCCCACTGTGTCTCTGCAATCCTACACCGAACTATCTGTCTCCTTACAACCGTGCGCAGTCGCGTTGGGATCACGGTGTGAGCGCTGGAAACGGCGCAGCGCGGGCGCAAAGGATAAACAACCAGGGGATAAAACACAAACTAACTTTATATTCCTCCATTTGCGAGTAAATGACGGAGTTTGCCGAAGCAGACGCGTAAACGCGATTACAATCTGCAGATGTGAAGCATCTGTCGCAGCGACTCGGCGCTGAAGTCTTGAGGCGAGACCGCAGCTGCCCGCTCTAAGTCCGACAGCTTCCCGCGGCTCCCGTACCCGCTCCCGCTCTCCGTACCCGCTCCCGCTCCCGCTCCCCCCCCACCCCACAAACCCCACCCCCAACCACGCCACCCAGGGGCGTTTAGTTCATTTGCGTCTGCGCTAAATCCCCTCAATCTCGCACCGTCTAGGTCCCACCCGCGATCCCCGCCCCCGGTATCTCCGGACTGAATGAAACCTCACTGCCCGGTGGGGGGAGGGGGGGGGGGGCTGACGGACGGGATATTTTCCAAAGATCAACGTGACCTACAGCCTCTAACATTTGCCTGACTTTCAAATGTCAGCCGCAGCACAACTGCACAGCTCCGGTGTTCAGGGTCTGAGCGAGGCTGTCGGTGTGGAGTTTGCCCGCTCTCCCGGTGATAAGTGGGTGCTTCGGTTCCTCCCCCGTGGGTCAGTTGGCCGCTGTGAATGGTCCCACGCGTGGCGGGGGACTGATGGTGTGGGGGGGGGGTGTCAGTGGGCAGCCGAGGGGAGAGGTTGGAGAGTGGGGGGGGGGGGGGGACGAAAGGAACTGGGATCTGAGAACATTTTTGTATTAAATGGAAATAAAACATAATGAGAATGAAACGCCCCGGGAAGCACTGGCTGCTACATCGGCCGCCTGTCCCACTGTACGAGGTAATTCAAGAGTTCTCCAGAGTTCTACCCTGATTCGAGCTCGTGTAATGTAGGTAGCGGGTACGTAGGGGCTCGTACGAGTAAAAAATGTTTTCATCACGAGTATTTTTTTACTCGTGGACATTATTCACAGTGTTGAAAAAACGTCACGAGTTTACCGGATTTCCCGAGTACCTACCGTTACTCGTACGAGCCGCTACGTGACATCCACGAACTCCTACATATCCGCTACGTACATTACACGAGCTCGAATCATCCTCTTAGAAAGTTGTCCTTCACACTTAAAGCATTTCCGCATTGGAACCGACGTTAAACACCAAGGAGTAACTCAGCGGTCAGGCAGCATCTGTGGAGAACATGGATAGGTGACGTTTCACAGAGTGCTGGAGTAACTCCGCGGGACAGGCAGCATCTGTGGAGAACAGGAATGGGTGTCGTTTCAGGTCGAGATTCTTCTTCAGACTGAGAGTCAGGGCGGGAGGAACAGTTTGTAATCTCACACCCCCCACACCCCCCTCTTCACAAGCGTTATACATTAACAGCGTGCTCTGAAATACATGGTGGGTAAAAGCCGGCGGAGGGGATTCAGGCGCCGACTGACCCTCGGGACCCACCTCCCCCGCGATCTTCGGTTTCCTCCCACACTCCAAGGACTGGCTGACGCGCCTGTGTTTGCGCAGTTTCTCTAAACTGAACTAAACCATCTCTTATCAACCTGCACATAATGCAGATCATTCCTTGCATATCCATGTGCCTCTTAAACGGGGCGGGGGGGGGGGGGGTTGAGGACGGGGACGGGACGGGGACGGGGACGGGGACGGGGGGGTAAAGGGAAATGGCGGTCAGGCATGTACCGAGATGGGTAAAGGAGGTTAGTTCCCTCGTGAAGATTGCGAAATTGCCGAGCAGGTCGGGCAACGTCTGGGGGGAGAGTTCCCGGTGGCAGGACTTTCCCCCAGTCCCCCCCCCCTCCCCCCCCCCTCCCCACTCAGAGCCTCTCCGCGTCCTTGCCGCGCCTTTGACAGCGGCTAACGAGGCGCCACGGCCACGGGCGGTAAACAGAGCGAGCGACGAGCCGTCGGTAACCGGACACGGCCCGGGAGAGGCAGAACATTCCGCAGCCCAGCGGCCTGACTCATCGCTGCCTGTTGCCGCAGGTTGGGGGGGGGGTGTCAGGGTCGTGCCGGGGGCAGGTGCGGATGCCCCGACCTGGGGGAGTGTGTGTGTGTGGTTGGTGGGGGGGTGTATGTTTGTGTGTGTGTGGGGGGGGGGGGGGTTCTTCTTGTGTCGTAGAGGGTTTCCCCGGTGTACCCCCCCCCCCCGCTGGGGAGGATGCAGAGGACGGAGGTCCCGCGCCAGTGCCCCCCCCCCCCCCACCATAACGCTGGATCTTCCCACCGACAACGGTGTCACTGCCTGGCCTCGTGTCTAATGGGATAACAAAGTCCGATATCGACAACATCCTCTGTAAAAACCGAGACACAGAGGGAGACAGAGAGAGACACACAGAAAGAGAGACAGACAGAGAGAGACAGAGAGAGAGAATCAGAGAGCGACAGAGAGAGAGAGAGAGAGGCAGAGAGACACAGAGAGACAGAGAGACACACACACAAAGAGACACAGAAAGGCAGAGAGAGATAGAGAGGGAGAGAGACACAGAGGGAGACAGAGAGAGACAGAGAGAGACAAACAGAGAGACACAGAGAGACACACAGAGAGACATAGAGAGACAGAGAGACAGAGAGACACAGAGACAGAGAGACACAGAGACAGAGACAGATACAGAGAGAGACAGATACAGAGAGAGACAGATACAGAGAGAGACAGAGACAGACAGACAGGGAGACACAGAGAGAGACACAGCGAGAGACAGAGAGAGAGAGACAGAGAGAGACCGAGAGAGACACAGAGTGACAGGGAGAGAGACAGAGACAGAGAGAGACCGAGAGAGATACAGAGTGACAGGGAGAGAGACGGAGAGAGAGAGAGACAGAGACAGAGAGAGACAGATACAGAGAGAGACAGGGAGAGGGAGACAGAGAGAGACCGAGAGAGACACAGGGTGACAGGGAGAGAGACAGAGAGAGAGAGAGACAGATACAAAGAGAGACAGAGAGAGACAAACAGAGAGGCACAGAGAGAGACAGAGAGAGAGAGAGACAGATACAGAGAGAGACAGAGAGAAACACAGAGTGACAGGGAGAGAGACAGAGAGAGAGAGAGAGACAGATACAGAGAGAGACGGAGAGAGACACAGAGCAGTTTGAGGCCGGAGCGGTCAGCGAGGGGAGGTTGTTCTGTTCTCTGACCCAAGACCATGTCCAGACCGGACAGTGATATTCGGGAGACAAGTGGCAACTTCCCAGCGACTCCACGACTGCTGCCAACCACTCGGCGCCGGGACAATTACAACATTCCACGGCCCATCCAAGTTTCCAGCGATAGTGGAGCCAGCTCCTAATCATGTTCTGGAAGCTTCTGTACCGCGTGCCTGGTTGCTGGAGCTGCTCCCGGGGATTCTGATATCTGTCGCCGTTTGTTCCTGTCCAAGTAAATACTTCAAAACAAACAGAGATCCTGGGGCTCTGAGAGTGGTCGGCGCAACGCGGGGGGGGGGGCAAGGGCCTGGGGGGGGGGCAGGTCCCTGGGGGAGCCGGGGGGGGCGCAGGGCCGGGGTGGCAGGGCCGGGGTGGGGGAGTTGAGGAATGTGGGGAAGGGGTGTCGGGCTGGTAGGGGTGGGCGGGAGGTTTGGGGTGGGCGGGAGGTTTGGGGCGGGCGGGAGGAGTGTGGGGGTTCGGGCAGGTCGGTAGCTCATGGCGAAGGTGTGCTACTGTGAATACTGAAGATAAACACATTCGACAGATTGAATTCCACATGAGATAGAAATAGGCCGTTCGCTCCATCGAGTCTGTGCCAGCTCCCAATCCCATTGCCCCACGTGTGTCCATCTACATTGAACGTCCGGTTACACTGTAGGTAATTTGCAGCCGTCGGCTAACTTACCGACCCGCACGTTTTTCATGAGTTTTAGGAGCAGAATTAGGCCATTCGGCCCATCAAGCCTACTCCGCCATTCAATTGTGGCTGATCTATCTCTCCCTCCTAACCCCATTATCCTGCCTTCTCTCCATAACCCCTGACACCCAGACTAATCACCGCCTTAAAAATATCCATTGACTTGGCCTCCACAGCCTTCTGTGGCAATTAATTCCACAGATTCACCACCCTCTGACGAAATAAATTCCTCCTCATCTCCTCTCTAAAGGTATGTTATTTTATTCCGAGAGTCCTCGACTGGCCCGTTGGTGGAAACATCCTCTGCACATCAACTCTATCCAGATCTTTCACTATTTCGTAAGTTTCAATTAGGTTCCCCCTCATCCTTCTGCACTCTGGAAGGAAACCGGAGCAACGGTAAGTTACCCACGCGGTGAGAGGGAGAACGTGCAAACTCCACACAGACAGAAGCCGAGGTCGGGTTCGAACCCGGGTAACTGGAGCTGTGAGTCTGTGCCACTTTGCCGCCATGTCTGTGCGTTGACAGAGTGACACAGGTTCTGTCTCGATGTTCCATGGTCCGCCCGCTCGGCTTCAGTATCTCTCTACCCCGCTCGCTCTCACCCTCCTCGTGCCCAATATCCGTCTGATCGACGACATTTACCCGATCTGACACAGCTGTAGACAGCCTCACAGCGCCAGAGACCCGGGTTCGATCCTGACTACGGGTGATGACTGTATGGAGTTTGCATGTTTTCCCCGTGACCTGCGTGGGTTTTCTCCGGGTGCTCGGGTTTCCTGCCACATTCCAAAGGTTTGTCGGTTAATTGGCTTCTGTAAAATTGTCCCTAGCATGTAGGATATAACTCGTGCACGGTGTGACGCGCACTCTGTGGGCCGAAGGGCCTGGCTCCACGCTGTATTTCTAAACTAAACTAAACTAAACTGATGGGTTGATCAAGCGGGACCAGGGCTCTGCGGGTGGACGCGGCGGTGGGTCGATGAGGAGAGAGCGTTTAACACTGGATCGCCATGTCATTGAACAATAACAAGACTTGTATTTCTCTAAATCCCAGCTCGTCTTGTTCCTGAGCTCCCGAGCTCGCCGCTGGCTGCAGAACAGGCGCTGCTGGAATCCGTAAATATTAGACGTAACCGTGGCGACCTCCCGGCCCGGGGCTGCTGCTATCCCAAGGACACGGAAGTAAACACGTCTGACGTCAACGCTCAATTTAACACAAAATGACACAGAGTACTGGAGTAACTCAGCGGGTCAGGCAGCATCTCTGGAGGCGTTTAGTTGGTGAGGAAGTGGTCATTTTTAAGACGGATGGTGAATTTTTTTAAATTAGTCCCGGTGTCAGGGGTTATGGGGAGAAGGCAGGACCTGAATGGGGTTAGGAGGGAGAGACAGATCAGCCCCGATTGAATGGCGGAGTGGCCTCGATGGGCCGAATGCCTATTCCTGCTCTTATCGGCAGCTGAGTGCCCCCACAGCCCGCTAACCCCCCCCCTCCGCTCACCACCATCACCCCCCCCCCCCACTCCCACGACCTGACGTCCCCGTGACCTCTGTCCCAAACAGTGGGTAAACAGCAGCTGCGGCCCTATGTTTAGTCAGCGCGGGAATCTCTCACGCAGTCACGCCCTGACCGACCTGGCCGGCGCGGACAAGGCCAGAACATCCTGACCTCGGGAGATCGGCTGAGCCTCCCCCCCCCCCCCTCGCCGCTGCTGCTGGGGTCAGACCCAGCGATGATGAGCCGTCCGTCAATGGTGAAGGAGCAGTGACGTGTAGTACTAATGCCAGCAGAGGGTGAGAAGCTGCTCGCTGTTCCATTTCTTAGTGGCCAAGAGACAGTGAATCAGTGTTTCAATCCCTCTGTCTCAGGGGAGTATCTGTTCACTGACCGGTGTCTCTCTCTCTCTCTCAGGGGGGTATCTGTTCACGGACCAGTGTCTCTCAGTCCGTCTTTCTCAGGAGGATAACTGTAGACTAGTGTATTTCAGTCCGTTTCTCGGGGGATATGTGTGCACAGAACAGTGGCTCCTATTTTAATATCCCAGTGCTTAGGCATCTTGCCTGGCTGATGATCAAACAACTCTCCAAATCTCTGACCTTTCAGTATGACTCAGTCCACCTGTTTGAGGCATTGGCTGCTTACATGACATTATGACATCACTGCTTACATTCGATCTTCATCTATTCCAAGTCAACACAGTAAATGCCACGGGAGGTGGATGTCAGTCAGCCCAAACAATCCTGGTGCAGAGGCGTGTACACAGAGAGAGATGGTGTCTGGAGCCGTGTGTGTGTCAGTATGTGTGTGCATGTGTGTGCATGTGTGTGCGTGTGTGTGTGTGTATGTGTGTGTGTACATGTGTGTGTGTATGTGTGTATTTATGCTTACGTGTGCGTGTATGTGTGTGTATATGTGTATTTATGCTTACGTGTGCGTGTATGTGTGTGTATGTATGTGTGTGTGTATGTGTATGTGTGTGTATGTTTGTGTGTGTGTGTATGTGTGTATATGTGTATGTGTTTATGTGTGTGTATGTGTGTGTGTGTATGTGTGTATGTGTATGTATGTGTGTGTGTATGTGTGTGTATGTGTATGTGTGTGTGTGTATGTGTGTGTGTGTATGTGTGTATGTGTATGTATGTGTGTGTGTATGTGTGTGTGTATGTGTATGTGTGTGTGTATGTGTGTATGTGTATGTATGTGTGTGTGTATGTGTGTGTATGTGTATGTGTGTGTGTGTATGTGTGTGTATGTCTGTATGTGTGTGTGTGTGTATGTGTGTGTGTGTGGATGTGTGGATGTGTATGTGCGTGTATGTGTATGTGTGTGTGTGTGTGTGTGTGTGTATGTGTGTGTATGTGTGTGTATGTCTGTATATGTGTGTGTGTATATGTATTTATGTTTGTGTGTGTATTTATGTGTGTTTGTATGTGTAAGAGTATGTGTGTGTGTGTATGTGTGTGTGTGCGCCCGATGTAGCGTACATATACAAAGAACATACCAGCATGGCTATACACGGCGGTACACCACACACTGCACACAGAGAGAAGGCATACCAGCCCCAGTCTGCGCATTGGGAAGTGGGACAGGTGGTGAGGTGGGGGGGGGGGGGGTACCCTGTACGTTTTTAACAGGGGCACATGATGCAATGCAAGACTGAGGCAGGTGAGAGGCTGGAAGGAAAGTTAGTGGGCAGGCAGGCGCATGGCAGGAAGCGAGGAAGAACTGGTGGATTGAATTGTATTTATTTTATTGTGAGAGTCCTGATAGGTGATGCGGATTAAATCAGAGCGTGGGAAGGTGCATGGAACTGGGACGTTGTAGCCGTTACAGAAACCTGGATAAGGGGGGGGGGCAGGACTGGCAGCTTCATGTTCCCGGTTACAGATGCTCCGGGAGAGATAGAAGAGTGGGGAGGGGGGTGGGGGGCAGAGGAAGGGGTGTTGCTTCATTGATTAAGGAGCATGTCACAGCAGTGGCCCGGGATGGCATTACTGATCGTTCGTCCAGTGAGGCTATATGGGTGTCAAGAATGGGATGATCGCCAAATGGTCAACGGGAATTTGCAAGAGTAAATATGCCAGGAGATTGTAGGCAGCTGCAAGACTAATAAGATTTTAACTTTCCAAATATAGACTGGGACTGTCATGGTGTCAAGGGCTTCGACACGGTGGAATTTGTGAAATAAGTTCAGGAAAGGTTCCACAGGAGACGCATAGACTACACGGGAGAGGGCAAAGCCTGACCTACTCTGAGGAAATTGCGAAGAGCAAGTGACTGCAGTGTCTGTCAGTGGCCGAGCCTTTTGGCAACAACAACTACAGTTCTAATAACTTTACAATAGTTATGGATAAAGACAGGCCGGGCCCACAAATTCTGACGTGAGGCAAGGCCAAGTTTCATGATATTAGACAGGAACTTGTTCAAGTTGATTGGAGCAGATTGTTTGCGGGCAAAGGGACCTGGAAAGTGGAATGTTTTTTAACAATGTGACGACAGAGTTCAAGACATGCATGTTCCTGTTAGAGTGAAGGCAAGGCCGATGGGAGGCACGTAGCTGGGATGATGAGAGACATTGAATCTCAGGCAAAGGCAAAAAGAGGGGAGGAGATCGTTCTGGCAGATATTAAGGAGGATTTTGAGAAGAGTACATTTAGGAAAATATGGTAACTCGAGGGAGAACAGGGCCCTCAGAAACCAATGCGGTTGAGATTTGGATTAAAATGTGCAAGGCATGATGAGTAAGTTTGCAGATGACCCTAAAGTAAATGCTAAATTCGACGGTGAAGAAGTAGAAACAAGGAACTGCAGATGTTGGTTTACAAAAAAAAGACACAAAGTGCTGGAGGAACTCAGAAGACCAGGCAACATCTGTGAATGTTGAATCTGTGGAATTCACTGCCACAGAAGGCTGTGGAGGCAGTCAATGGATGTTTTAAACACAGAGATTTAGATTCTTGACTAGTCCAGGTGTCGGGGGTTATGGGGAGAAGGCAGGAGAATGGGGTTGAAAGATAGATCAGCCATGATTGGATGGCGGAGTAGACTTGATGGGCCAAATGGACCTAATTCTGCTTCTGTCATTTATAAACATGAGAAAGAGTGATATTTCTGGACGCGACGCACAACATCACCCTGTGATTGATAGTGAAGATGGGTATCAACAATTAGAACGGGATGTTGCTCCGCTGGGCCAGTGGGCTGAGGAATGGATGATGGAGTTTAATGCAGGTAAGTGCCAGGTGTGCATTTTTGGAAGTCAAACCATAACAGGCCCTTCACAGGGAATGGCAGGACCCTGGGGATTGTTGTAGTGCAGAGGTATCCCTGTCATCACAGGTACATGGGGTGATCAATAACGCTTTCAGTACAGTGGTCTGCATCAGTCAGGGTCTTGAGTTTAGAAGTCAGGATACTCGATGCCAGTTTTGATTGGTGGGTTGGTGATGGAGAGAGTTGGTTCCTCAGATTCCTGGGCGTTTACATCTCAGATGATCTCCCCAAGGTCCAATAATCACCAAGATGACACGGGCGTTTACAGAGATTCCGCATGTCACTGAATACTATAACAGACCTCTGCAGATGCACAATAGAAAGTATCCTGACTGATTGCATCACAGCTTGGCACGACATCACCACTCGGGAAGGGGAAATGCTGAAGAGAGTGGTCGCCTCAGTCCGGTTCCAGCACCCAGGTTATTCCTGGTCCTCATAAACACGTGGAAACATGTCTGAAAAAGGGTCTCGACCAGAAACGTCACCTTCACCAGAGATGCTGCCCGACCCGCTAAATGTTTTCCTCATAAACATACTGCTTTCCTACAACTATCAGGTCCTTGAATCGACCCGCACAACTCTACCCCACCCCACCCCACCCATACACCACGGGCCACCACTTGTACTAATGTGTTGTTTTGCAGTCCTTGTCTTTTCGCTGCCTTATACAATGTCATTATGTTTTAGTGCGCTGACCGGGTCTATGTGACGGCGGGGCCGCTGAACCGGTACCTCGCCGATCTTGTACACATGACAGTGAACTCGACCCGGCCGAGGGACCGCTACTTTGATGGTGTGTGCAGATATACATAGATCTGTCGACAACTTATTTGGAACAGGTTCCTGGAGATAATAATCCACTTACGCCAAACACAAGTTTCATCACAAAGTTGAGCTTGATTTGGAATCTAATAAATGGTGAAATGTGCGGAGTGTGAGGGACATCCGCGCCAAATGAAGAGCGAATGTCGAGCGATCAGCGCCAATGGCAGCATTCCTGGAATCAGACAGCGCACTCCGCCTCTGACAATGGTCTTATCTATAAAATACGCTAACTGTATTAGTTCCCCGCTCTGCTTTCCATCTGCGCTGGGAAGTCTGGTTAGATTGTGATATGTTGGTACACAGATAGTCAGCGTGGCCTCGTTTAACAACGTTACCGCTTCTGAATGTCCCTTCCTGCTCGCCGCCTCTGCTCTTTATTACATCTGTTCATTATAACCACAGCGACCTGTTGAAAGCCACGTCGGGTTATTTCTGTGTTAAACTGATAACCGGAGATGATTACATTCTCCCGGAGTTGAGGCTGGGCGGTGATGGGGAGAGTGGGGGTGGGGGGGAGGGGTGTCAGAGTTGCTGCTCTCACAGAGCGGGCACAGGCCGGCAACTACTCGCAACGCACCGACACAGAGACTGGACTGGAACTCAGTGGCTTAGGACAGCTCACCCAGGACCCTGACACTCTGACCCTGACACTCTGACCCCCTAACCCCTGACACTATGACCCTAACACTCTGACCGCCTAACCCCTGACACTAAGACCCTGACCCCCTAACCCCTGACACTAAGACCCTGACACACTGCCACACCGGGTCCTGGTCCTGTTCAACTCATCTGCTTAACTGGAAAATGTATAATTGAAGAGTCGAGAAGCAAGAGTGTTTTATTGTCACGTGTCCCAGACCGAACAATGACATCTTACTTGCAGCGGCACCACAGAATATGTAAACATTGTAAACAATATAATAAATGATAGAGAAGTTCCTGCAGGCGTTTTCTGCCATGTCGGCAGGTGCAGGGCCGGGCCGGGCCACTAACTCCACAACCGCTAATACTCGCCTCGTCCTAAACCGGCCCGAACCGTCCAAACCCTGACCCGGCACATTGATGCAAAGCCACACAATGACCATCAAAACCTCAACCTCTGAGGAGATTTGGAAAACTAACCAGAGATAGACATAAAATGCTGGAGTAACTCAGCGAGACAGGCAGCATCTCTGGAGAGAAGGAATGGGTGACGTTTCGGGTCGAGACCCTTCTTCAGACCGAACTAACCAGTCTGAAGAAGGGTCTCACCGCCCTGCCCACGCCCACATCTCGCTGCAACCATCGGGAAGAAGGTTCGGGAATCTGACAACCGTGACCTCCAGGTTCAAGAACAGCTTTTGCCCAGCAACCATCAGGCTCCCGGACTATCCTGCACAATACTAACCTCCGCTTCAGTTTGTGCTCCGTTTACTTAATATCTCAATAGACAATAGACAATAGGTGCAGGAGTAGGCCATTTGGCCCTTCGAGCCAGCACCGCCATTCAATGTGATCATGGCTGATCATCCCCAATCAGTACCCCGTTCCTGCCTTCTCCCCATATCCCCTGACTCCGCTATTTTAAGAGCCCTATCTAGCTCTCTCTTGAAAGCATCCAGAGAACCTGCTTCCACCGCCCTCTGAGGCAGAGAATTCCACAGACTCACCACTCTCTGTGAGATAAAGTGTTTCCTCGTCTCCGTTCTAAATGGCTTACTCCTTATTCTTAAACTGTGGCCCCTGGTTCTGGACTCCCCGAACATCGGGAACATGTTTCCTGCCTCTAGTGTGTCCAAGCCCTTAACAATTTTATATTTCAATGAGATATCCTCTCATCCTTCTAAACTCCAGAGTGTACAAGCCCAGCTGCTCCATTCTCTCAGCATATGACAGTGCCGCCATCCCGGGAATTAACCTTGTAAACCTACGCTGCACTCCCTCAATAGCAAGAATGTCCTTCCTCAAATTAGGGGACCAAAACTGCACACAATACTCCAGGTGTGGTCTCACTAGGGCTCTGTACAACTGCAGAAGGACCTCTTTGCTCCTATATTCGATTCCTCTTGTTATAAAGGCCAACATGCCATTCGCTTTCTTCACTGCCTGCTGTACCTGCATGCTTACTTTCATAGACTGATGTACAAGGACCCCCAGATCCCATTGTACTTCCCCTTTTCCCAACTTGACGCCATTTAGATAGTAATCTGCCTTCCTGTTTTTGCTACCAAAGTGGATAACCT
The DNA here is from genome assembly GCA_038087875.1 of Malacoraja senta. Lineage (NCBI taxonomy): Eukaryota > Metazoa > Chordata > Chondrichthyes > Rajiformes > Rajidae > Malacoraja > Malacoraja senta. Next base: position 5,335,074 of record CM075986.1, read on the forward strand.
CACATTTATCCGCATTAAACGTCATCTGCCATGCATTTGCCCACTTCCCCAACCTGTCGAAGTCACCCTGCATTCTCATAGCATCCTCCTCACAGTTCACACTGCCACCCAGCTTTGTGTCATCTGCAAATTCGCTAATGTTACTTTGAATCCAACCAAATCATTGATGTATATTGTAAATAGCTGCTGTCCCAGCACCGAGCCTTGCGGTACCCCACTAGTCACTGCCTGTATTCTGAAAGGGACCCGTTAATCCCTACTCTTTGTTTCCTGTCTGCCGACCACTTCTCTATCCATGTCAGCACTCTACCCCCAATAATGTGCCCTAATTTTGCCCACTAATCTCCTATCTCCTTATCAAATGCTTTCTGAAAGTCCAGGTACAGTATATCCACTGGCTCTCCCTTGCCCTATCTCGATAGGACAAGTTTCGAGGGATAAGGGCCAAAGGCATGCAGGTGGGACTAGTGTAGATAGACAGAAAAAGCTGGAGTAACTCAGCGGGTCAGACAGCATCTCTGGAGACTAGTGAAGATGGGACATATAGGTCGGTGTGGGCAAGTTGTGCCGAAGGGCCTGTTTCCACGCTGTGTATCTGTAACTCTATCTCTGGTAATGTAGCGCATTATTGATTGTTTTGTATTTATTTGTGTTATTGCCCTAATGTGTCCGTGAAGCAGCAGCAAGTCAGAATGTCAGAGTTCCGGTCCTGGTGGATACAACAATTAAACACTTGGCTCTCATCCGCTGCAGATAAACGCCACGCAAACTGCGCCGCGTCTACACGACAATCACATCGACTTATGCTCAGCCCGAAGGTTGCCACTGATTTCCATCACTGATAACGCTGTTTACCAGGGTCCTTAACCTGGCTAATGAAATCATTCTGAACCTGCCCCACAGCGCTGATGTACTCACAGCGTATAAATGCCTCAACATTGGTCCTCTCTTGCAGAACGCTCCCTCCTTGTAGCACGGCCGAGTGGGTACTAGTGGTCACTCTGCTGTGCCTCTGGTCAGTGCGGTGCAGTGGTCACTGTAGGTCATCTGGGCAGTGCCAGTGGTCACTACAGACTGACTGGGCAGTGCCAGTGGTCACTACAGACTAACTGGGCAGTGCCAGTGGTCACTGCAGACTGACTGGCGAGTGCGGTGGTCAGTGTAGATTCTCTGGGCAGTGCCAGCGTGCCACGGTGAGGATGGCACAGGGTGCTGACGGGTACCAACTCTTCAACCCTCGGGCTTACCTGCAGAACAACTACACATCGCCCAGGGCAAACTTTGAGCGAGAGGACAGCGTGGTGCCATGGAAACTCCGCTGCTTCGCAGCCTCCTTCTCCACAGGTCAGGAACAGCGCCGGGCACAGGGAGGGGCCAGTGTGGCCGGAGAGGGCCAGTGTGGCCGGAGGCACCGGGAGGGGTCAGTGCGGCCAGGGAGGGTCAGTGTGGCCGGAGAGGGCCAGTGTGGCGGGGGGCACAGGGAGGGGTCATTGTGGCCGGAGACACAAGGAAGGCTCAGTGTCCTTCAATGACTGCAGGAGGAGCAGAGTTGGCAGTGTGGACCAGGGACATCAGTGGTCCGGTATCAGTGGGGCGGAGCAGAGATGTCCAGTGGCCGGGGAGGGCGAGTATTATATCGAGGCTGCAGAGTGTGTGGATGCCCGGTCCCCGCAGCGCCAGAGGAGGGAGCAGCTGGACCGTGGGATGGTGGGGTCAGTGCAGGATGATGTGGAGTGGTCTGTGATGGTGGGCTCAGTATCGGTCAGTGTGGGTCCGTGTGGGTGGTGCGGGTCAGTGTGGGTGGTGCTGGTCAGTGTGGGTGGCGCGGGTCAGTGTGGGTGGTGCGGGTTAGTGTGGGTTGTGCGGGTCAGTGTGGGTGGCGCGGGTCAGTGTGGGTGGTGCGGGTCAGTGTGGGTGGCGCGGGTCAGTGTGGGTGGTGCGGGTCAGTGTTGTCCGGTGGGTGCGGCGGGGCCATGGCAGGGTGAGCTGAGGTGTAGCACCGGTCCACGGGCTGTCTGTGACTGGGACGCTTTGCGTGCGTAGGGGAGATCCGAGGAGCGACGCTGCTGGACATCGGCTCCGGACCCACCCTCTACCAGGTGATCAGCGCCTGCGACTGGTTCGGCTCCGTCATCATGTCTGACTATCTGGAGGTGAACCGGGAGGAGCTGCGGCGCTGGTTGCGCGGGGAGCCCGGCGCCTTCGACTGGAGCCCCTTCATCAAGTACGTGTGTGGCCTGGAGGGCAAGAGGTGAGTGGTCCTGGGGTCACTACAGGGGTCAATGCATGGGGTCAATGCAGTGGTCACTACAGAGGTCACTACAGGGGTCAATGCATGGGTCACTGCAGGGTTCAGTGTAGGGGTGAATGCATGGGGTCAATGCATGGGGTCACTGCAGAGGTCAATGCAGGGTTCAGTGTAGGGGTCACTGCAGGGGTCACTGCAGGGGTCACTGCAGGGGTCAATGCAGGGTTCAGTGTAGGGGTCAATGCAGGGATCAGTGTATGGCGATCGGAGTCCATGCCGATCACCCACTCCTTGCACACTCGGGACAATTTACAGAGGGCCGATTAACCTACAAACCCGCAAATCTTGGACCAATCCAGGTGTCGGCGGAGAGGCTGGGCCTGTATCTGCTGGAGGAACAAGGAACTGCGGATGCTGGTTTACGCAAAAAGACACAACGTGCTCGAGTAACTCAGAGGGTGAGGCAGCATCTCTAGAGGATGGCGAGGCGACCGAAACGTCACCTATCCATGTTCTCCAGAGATGCTGCCTGACCCACTGAGTTACTCCAGCACTCTGTGTCTTTTTGCATATGCCCGTCTTTAGTTTGAAGGGACTTGGTTGAAGGGGAGGGGTGGGGCGGACACGCCAAGGAGCGTCGACAGGGTGGGTTGTGGGAAGATGTTTCTTGTGGGAGAACCGAGAACCCTAAGTAATTAAAAATAAGGAACAGGCGCAAAGTGTAATAAAAATTGGACAGGTGCGGGGATAGGACAGGTTTAGAGGGATACGGGCAGGTGGGACTGGTGTAGTTGGGGCACGTTGGCCGGTGTGGGCAAGTTGGGCCGAAGAGCCTGTTTCCACTATGACTAGGAGTCACCTGTTGAAGACAGAGATGGTGGATTTATTCTCAGAGAGTACTGGGTCAGTGCGGGACTCGCGGCGGTGGGGGGAACTCGCGGTGGGGGGGGGGGGGGGGGGGGCTCGCGGGTGTGGCGGCGGCGGCGGGGACCAGCTACTGACGGGTGATGTCTACGCAGGGACCAGTGGCAGGCGATGCAGCAGCGGATGCGGGAGAGGATTAAGGAGGTGTATCACTGCGACATCACGCAATGCCAGCCGCTGCAGCCGCGAATTCTGGAGCAGGTGGATGCCATCACCACGACCTTCTGTCTGGAATCGGTGTGCCGCGATAAGGAGGCGCTGCAGCGGGCTCTGGCCAACATCACGTCGTTGCTGAGGTCCGGCGGCTCGCTGTTGATGGTCGGCGCGCTGGGCGAGTCCTACTACCTGGCGGGCGAGGCCAAGCTCCCGGTGGTCCCGCTCGATGAAGCGTATGTGCGGGAGGCGGTGGGCAACGCCGGCTACAACATCCGCGTCTTCAAAACCTACAATATGCCGCCCGAGCTACAGACCGGCGTGGACGACGTGAGCGGCGTATTTTACCTCCAGGCTCAGAAGCTGTGAGCGGCGCAACCCCCCCTCCCCTTCACAATGCAGGAAAATAGTATATACTCCCTTAGGCCACTCTGCCCATCCCCTTCCTGCAATCCCATCTGTCTCCTCCCCCTTTCCTAGGTTCCCTCCAAACCTGCAGTCTGCTCACGTATTGCTCTTGACTGGATAGCACGCTTTCCACTGTACCTCGGCGCGCGTAACCCTCTCCTCCCACTCCCCCCAATCACACCCCCCCCCCTCCTCCCCGGTCGGGTCGCATCAGGAAGCGCCCGGGGTCCGGCACACTGTAGGGAACTTTGTTTCTTGTATCTATGTGTCCGCCTTTTACTTCATGCGCTTACTCCCGAGCCGCACTACTTACATAGAAACATAGAAAATAGGTGCAGGAGTAGGCCATTCGGCCCTTTGAGCCTGCACCGCCATTCAATATGATCATGGCTGATCATCCAACTCAGTATCCTGTACCTGCCTTCTCTCCATACCCCCTGATCCCTTTAGCTACGAGGGCCACATCTAACTCCCTCTTAAATATAGCCAATGAACTGGCCTCAACTACTTTCTATGGCAGAGAATTCCACAGATTCACCACTCTCTGTGGGGATTTTTTTTCTCTCATCTCGGTCCTAAAAGACTTCCCCCTTAACCTTAAAATGTGACCTCTTGTTCTGGACTTCCCCAACATCGGGAACAATCTTCCTGCATCTAGCCTGTCCAACCCCTTAAGAATTTTGTAAGTTTCTATAAGATCCCCCCTCAATCTCCTAAATTCTAGCGAGTACAAGCCAAGTCTATCCAGTCTTTCTTCATATGAAAGTCCTGCCATCCCAGGAATCAGTCTGGTGAACCTTCTCTGTACTCCCTCTATGGCAAGAATGTATTTCCTCAGGTTAGGAGACCAAAACTGTACGCAATACTCCAGGTGTGGTCTCACCAAGGCCCTGTACAACTGCAGTAGAACCTCCCTGCTCCAATACTCAAATCCTTTTGCTATGAATGCTTACATACCATTCGCTTTCTTCACTGCCTGCTGCACCTGCATGCCTTCTTTCAATGACTGGTGTACCATGACACCCAGGTCTCGTTGCATCTCCCCTTTTCCTAATCAGCCACCATTCAGATAATAGTCTACTTTCCTGTTCTTGCCACCAAAGTGGATAACCTCACATTTATCCACATTATACTGCATCTGCCATGCATTTGCCCACTCACCCAACCCATCCAAGTCACCTTGCAGCCTCCTAGCATCCTCCTCACAGCTAACACTGCCCCCCAGCTTTGTGTCATCCGCAAACTTGGAGATGTTACATTCAATTCCCTCATCCAAATCATTAATATATATTGTAAATAGCTGGGGTCCCAGCACTGAGCCTTGCAGTACCTCACTAGTCACTGCCTGCCATTCTGAAAAGGACCCGTTTACTCCTACTCTTTGCTTCCTGTCTGCCAGCCAGTTCTCTATACACATCAATACTGAACCCCCAATACCGTGTGCTTTAAGTTTGCATACTAATCTCTTATGTGGGACCTTGTAGAAAGCCTTCTGAAAGTCCAGATATAACACATCCACTGGTTCTCCCTTATCCACTCTACTAGTTATATCCTCGAAAAATTCAATAAGATTCGTCATGCATGATTTACCTTTCATAAATCCATGCTGACTTTGTCCAATGATTTCACCACTTCCCAAATGTGCTGCTATCCCATCTTTAATAACTGACTAGCATTTTCCCCACTACCGATGTTAGACTAACTGGTTTGTAATTCCCCGTTTTCTCTCTCCCTCCCTTTTTAAAAAGTGGGGTTACATTAGCTACCCTCCAATCCTCAGGAACTACTCCAGAATCTAAAGAGTTTTGCAAAATTATCACTAATGCATCCACTATTACTGGGGCTACTTCCTTAAGCACTCTGGGATGCAGCCTATCTGTCACTGGGGATTTATCGGCCTTTAATCCATTCAATTTACCTAACACCACTTCCCGACTAACCTGGATTTCACTCAGTTCCTCCATCTCATTTGATCCCCGGTCCCCTGCTATTTCCGGCAGATTATTTATGTCTTCCTTAGTGAAGACAGAACCAAAGTAGTTATTCAATTGGTCTGTCATGTCCTTGTTCCCCATGATCAATTCACCTGTTTCTGACTGCAAGGGACCTACATTTGTTTTAACTAATCTTTTTCTCTTCACATATCTATAAAAGCTTTTGCAGTCAGTTTTTATGTTCCCTGCCAGTTTTCTTTCATAATCTATTTTCCCTTTCCTAATTAAGCCCTTTGTCCTCCTCTGCAGTACTCTGAATTTCTCCCAGTCCTCTGGTAGGCTGCTTTTTCTGGCTAATTTGTATGCTTCACCTTTGGTTTTGATACTATCCCTGATTTCCAGTGTTATCCACGGATGCACTACCTTCCCTGATTTATTCTTTTGCCAAACTGGGATGAACAATTGTTGTAGTTCATCCATGCGGTCTTTAAATGCCTTCCATTGCATATCCACCGTCAACCCTTTAAGAATCAATTGCCCAGTCTATCTTGGCCAATTCACGTCTCATACCCACAAAGTTAACCTTTCTTTAAGTTCAGAACCCTTGTTTCTGAATTAACTATGTCACTCTCCATCCTAATGAAGAACTCAACCATATTATGGTCACTCTTGCCCAAGGGGCCATGCACAACAAAACTGCTAACTAACACTTCCTCATTACTCAATACCCAGTCTAGAATAGCCTGCTCTCTCGTTGGTTCCTCTACATGTTGGTTTAGAAAACTATCCCGCATACATTCCAAGAAATCCTCTTCCTCAGCACCCCTGCCAATTTGATTCACCCAATCTATATGTAAATTGAAGTCACCCATTATAACTGTTTTACCTTTGTTGCACGCATTTCTAATTTCCTGTTTGATGCCATCCCCAACTCCACTACTACTGTTAGGTGGCCTGTTCACAACTTCCACTAGTGTTTTCTGCCCTAGTGTTTTGCAGCTCTACCCATATCGATTCCACATCCTCCAAGCTAATGTCCTTCCTTTCTATTGCGTTAATCTCCTCTCTGACCAGCAACGCTACCCCACCTACTTTTCCTTTCTGTCTATCCCTCCTGAATATTGAATATCCCTGGATGTTCAGATCCCAGCCTTGGTCACCCTGGTGCCATGTCTCCGTGATCACAACTATATCATATTCATTAATAACTATCTGCACATTCAACTCATCCACTTTATTACGAATGCTCCTTGCATTGAGACACAAAGCCTTCAGGCTTGTTTTTACAACGCTCTTACCCCTTATACAATTATGTTGAAAAGTGGACTTTTGATTTTTGCCCTGGATTTGTCTGCCTGCCACTTTTACTTTTCACCTTGCTACTTTTACTTCTACCCTCATTTTACACCCCTCTGTCTCTCTGCTCATGCTCCCATCTTCCTGCCACATTAGTTTAAATCCTCCCCGACAGCACTAGCAAACAGTCCCCCAATTACCCATCCCGGACGGGGAAAGGTTCAGCGTGAGACGGCAGCCGCTCCTGATCTGCGCCACAGCCGCCAGCGTCTCAGGGTCTATATTGTTTGAAGACCGGAAACTAAACCCTTCCCTCCTCGTAACTGCAGCACCCGTGTCTTCGAGGGATGGCCCTGCACCCCGGTGCGCTGTCCAGCTGTGTGTAATTGCAACGTGTTGTGACTTTGTGCAATGTGGGCAGCGTCCAGCTGTGAGTTGTCCAGCTGTGTCCAGCCTTCCTCAATGTGCTGCTTACAAAGCTTCACCCGCCTCGTGTGTGTGAACATGACATGGTGTGAGATTGTACAGAATAAAGGCAGAGTTAAAACTCATGGAGACTCAAACACATCACAGACTGCCGGGGAACTTTTAGAGATACAGCGCGTAAACAGACCCACACCGACCAGCGATCCCCGCATATTAATACTACACACACTGGGGACAATTTACATTTACACCAAGCCAATTAACTTACAAAGCTGTACGTCTTTGGAGTGTGTGTGTGTGTGTGTGTGTGGGGGAAACTGGAGCTCCCGGAGAAAACCCACGTGGTCACGGGGAGAACGTACAAACTCCGTCCAGATAGCACCCGTTGTCAGGATTGAACACGGGTCTCTGGCAGCAACTCTACCACTGCGACACCGTGCCGCCCAATTACGAATGAAGAGACGGCATTTTTTCCCACCCAACCACCACTACATACCTCCCCACACACCCACCCCCACACCTCCCCACCCACCCACTACCCCCCTCCCCACACAACCCCCCCTCCCCGTCCACCCACTCCCACTCCTCCCCACCCACAGCGCAGGTGGGCAGGTACAGCAGCAAAGCTGCTGGCATCTGTGGGCCGAAAGGCCTCACTACAATGAGGTGAACAAACCGACATTCTGACCCAGCTACAAAACACATCCATCACAGAAATGTACTTGTTTATTGAAGTCGTTCAGTTTAGTGGCTGGAGAATGTGCTGGCGCCTGGCCTCTGTAGAGCCCGGTATACACGGACACACACACGCATGTAGAGTACGTTATACATGGACACACACATGCAAAGGCCCCACGTGGGAGTGGCAAATCCGCACGGTGTCACCCTCGGTCCTCACGCCAGTTCCCGCATTACTCCTCCTTGCGGTAACCTCCCCTCACAGCCAGAAGCTGCAGGCTGTCATCCACCAGAAAGCTGAGGGCAGGGTCAAAGGTTAGAGGGCAGTCAGAGGTTAGTGTCAGAGGGTAGAGGGCAAGGTCAGAGGGTAGGGTCAGAGGGCAGGATCAGGGAGAGGGCAAGAGTTAGGGTCAGAAGGTAGGGTCAGGGAGAGGGCAGGTTCAGAGGGCAGAGGGCAGGGTTATGGAGAGGGCAGGTTCAGAGGGCAGGGTTATGGAGGGGGCAGAGGGCAGAGGGCGGGCAGGGTCAGGTGGAGAGGGCAGAGAGTGACAGTTAATGTATGATCACACGTTTCACTGCTGATCAATACAAAGCTGGCCACAGGCACTGAATCCCCTTCCTCGATAAAGCTGCAACGTGTGTAACACCGGGTCCTGCCTCTGTAACTCCAGTATGAGGAGTTAGTGCCACACAGAGGCGCAGACTCGAGGCCGCGGGGGGGTCACAGTGTGACGGCAGCCTGTCTGTGTGTGCAGTATCGGCCCACACCTGCTGGCTGCATATCCACGGGCACCGCTCGTGGGCTCAGCCAAAGTGTGGGGGCACGTGGCAGTTCCTGCTGCCCCTATAACAGGCAGAGAAAATAGAGGTACAGCATAGGAACAGGCCCTTCAGCCCACAATGTCTGTGCTGTGCACGATGCCTAAACCAATTCTTATCTGCAAGCGTGTGATCCATATCCCTCCGTATCCATGTCCCTATCCAAGAGTCTCTTAAACACCACTATAGTATATCCACCTCCACCCCCACCCCCGGCAGCGCCTTCCAGCCCCCCAACACTTTCTGTGTAAAATAAAGTTTCGCTTGAAGGGGGGCAGGTTGGAGGGGGCAGCTTTTGCCAGAGTGAGAGAGAGCTGGGGGAGGGGTGGGACGACACTGCCCACACTGACCTGTAGAAGAGGAAGGGTACGGGATGGTGCTGAAGTGCCAGGCAGCGTGGGCATCCAGCACCCACAACAGAGGTGAGATTGGGAGCAGTGGGAGGTGGGTGGTAGGAACAGAGCCGGTGGAGGGGGGGTCAGTGGGAGAGCAGTGTGAGGAGTCGGGGGCTGTGACGTTGGGGTTGAGGTGCGGGTAGGGCAGTAGGTGGGGGGGATGGGACTGTAGGAGCGGAGCCGGTGGAGGGGGGTCAGTGGCGGAGGCTGTGAGGTTGCAGTTGAGGTGGTGGTGGGGGGGAGGGGGGCGGTAGGATTGGGACGGGACAGTAGGAGGGGGCGGTGCGAGGGTCGGAAGCTGCGACGTCACCCTCACTGACCTGTAGAAGAGGAAGGGTACGGGGATGGTGCTGAAGTGCCAGGCAGCATGGGCATCCAGCACCCACAGCAGCGGCGGGAAGTCGAGCAGCTCGAGCAGCGCCAGTCCGTGCAGCATCACTACCACCGCTGCGCATTTCCACACGTAGGGCAGGCGACGCCGATTCCTCAAACACCAGCCCAGCCACCACAACACGTTGAACAGGCCTGGAGGCACAGCACAGTACAGCAGCATCAGTCAGCACACCATGCCCAGTGGCAGCACCATCAGCGAGAAACCACAGCCACTGCACAGTAACTCTGCATGGCCACCCGCCCCTCCACACCCACTGCTCTCCTTACCTAATAACACATTGGCGGTCATGTTGTATCCGTAGTCAAAGCGGACGTAGGTGAGGTACCAGACATGGCCGGTGAACAGCACAATGAGCAGCATCCCAAAGAGACTGGCCACCCAGGGGCGGAGCAGGCCCACGGTTCTGGCGAGGAAACACACCATGACCAGGGATGGCAGCAGTCCGTGTGTGACAGGCATATTGTGCAGAAACCTCACATCACAGAGACCCCACATCACACAGCGAGACCCCAGACAGAGATCCCACAACACACATCATACAGAGATGCCTCACTGCGCCAGAGACCCGGGTTCAATCCTGACTGCGGGTGCTGTGTGTATAGTGTTTGTACGTTCTCCCTGTGACTGCGTGGGTTTTCTCCGGGTGCTCCGGTTTCCCTACACATTCCAGAGACAAGACATTTTTTTGGATAATTGGCTTCTGTAAAATTATAAATTGTCTCTCGTGTGTAGGATAGTGTTAGTGTATGGGGTGATCACTGGTCGACGCGGACTCGGTGAGCCGAAGGGCTGTTTCAGTGCTGTATCTCTAAAGTAAATCCTGATGCTCCTGTGCTAGGGACATGCAGGTCAGGAGAAGGGATTCCACAGGAGCGGCAGTGAGGCTGCAGCCGGTAGGTCAGTCATTATTACTGATTGTAAATGGCACAACAAGTTGTTTGTGTACAGGGAGCTGGATCAAACACCGTAACTGTCAAACCAGAAGAGGTCAGCAAGCAGCAACAGAGAGACATCTACAGTTGAAATACCAGCTGCCCTGGCAAACAACACGATGCCTTTGTGTGTCCTAGAGCCACTTGTCAGGCAGACCCCACCCCAGATTCCCTCCTCCACACCAGCCTCCATCCCCTCCCCTCCTCACCACCTGTTTGTGGGCCCACAGAGGCGGGAGGGAGGAGGGATTGATGCTGACACATGACACTCACCGCACACAGCACAGGTAGATGGAGTAAAGCACAGCGGCCGAGGCACAGAAGTAATCCATTTTCTGCAAAATTAAAATGAGGGTAAATGCAGCAACATTGCATGAGTGGGAGCAGGGTGGAAGCGCTGGGCTCTGGTACTCACCTCTGTCAGTGCAGTGTCCCGAGTGTGGAACACAGTGGACCACACCCAGGCGTTGAGGGTGACCTGTGAGAGAAAGGTGACAAAACACTTGATCATGCATGGCCCAGCTCCACTCACCGTTAGTGTGGAGGTTGATTATGTGACTGGTCCCTTCCCCTCCGCACTCTCCCTTCATCATGTGGAGCCTGGTTTGCCGGGACCGTTCCAGAGCAGTGTGACCGCTCCCTCCATCCTGTCTCCCTCACTGGGGATACACTGCAGGACGGGGCAGCGCCCAGCGCCCGGTCAACATTGCTTTCCACCAACAGTTTAACACAGCGAGCGGCTGTGGTTTCATCTCGGACAAGGCCAGGGGCAGGATGGTGCCCAAACCTCCACGGCCGGAGCGCAGAACATTCCCTCCCCACGTGCCACACACAGTGGCAATGTGGTCGCCAGGGCAACACCGTTGTCAGGGTACCACCCCCCTCCCCCAGCATACAACAGCCCACACACAGAGGGGCTTTGCCACTAGCAGGCATTACGCGGAGAGCAGAGCGCGGGGATGGCGGTTTGCTTACGATGGCGAAGGACACACAGGTGTTGTACATGGGGCACTCGGTGGGCACTGCTGCCCGGTACCGGGCCAGCATCAGCAGGTTGGCCAGTCCGTTCAGCATGGAGGCAATGGCTGAGGCCGGCTCCTGGAAGCAGAGGAACCGATAGAAGGGCCACTGCAGGAGGAAGAGAGGGAGCATCAGACTGGAGGTCGCGTACACTGATCCACCACACTTCCCCTCACACACACCCTAACCCACCCTCACCTCCCCCTACCCCCCCACCCTGCAGGAACAACCCGCCCTCCCTCCCCATCCGTTCTCCATCCTCTCCCACACCCTGCCTCTGACCACAACCGCACCCCCACATGCTATCCCCTGCCCCCTGCCCTGCCAAGGGCAATGCTGGCTGGCTGGGTGCCTCTGCCAGCTAAAGCTCAAGTTGGAATGAGGGGCTCCATGGAGAGACCCAGACTGCCCTGGTATAAGCTCTGTCCACATAAAATAAGAGGATATTTGCAACAGGACAGACAAAACAGGCTGCATTCGACTTAATAGCAAAGGGTGGGTCTCTAAATGCACTGTTTCTCATTACCTTGCCATGAAACTGAGGCACCTTGTGTCCCTCTGTGAGATACACACCCACAGTGGCCCACATACAGTCATATTGGCAATCATCCGCACAGCTCCAACCTGCCAGCATAAACACACAAACTTAATCTCAAGACAGCACCAAATGATCACACACTACAATATAGATTCATTTCTCAGAAACAAAGCGGCCAATAGTCAGGTACTAAAGTTCAATTTGGAATACCAGCGGTCAGGTCCCAACACCGCCAGGTCCAAACTTAGAGGATAGGATGGAGGTGGAGTGAGAGAGAACGGCCCACATCAGTAACCGGGGGTAAGGTCCAAGTCAACGGGAATAAGGAAAGCTCTGACTGACTGTAGTCACAGCAGCGGAATTACTGGTCGTTGGAAGTTGATCATCAGAACCCTGTGGGGTGCAGGCCAAGATCTTGGGGGGGGGAGGGCAAAGAGTGGGAGGTGGGTCCAGGGGCACAGGTCCTGGTGAGGAGTCCCTGGGATGGGGGGGGGGGGGGTGAAGGGTCCCCGGGATGGGGGGGGGCAGGGTCCCCGGGATGGGGGGGGGATGAGGGGTCTCTGTGGTAGGTGGGAAGAGTGTGGTGTGCCCCATTAGGGAGTATGCGTATCGTGACGTGTGTCTCGGAGACTGTCCCCAGTGAGGGGTGAAGATAGACACAAAATGCGGGACACAGCGGGACAGGCAGCATCTCTGGAGAGAAGGAAGGTTTGACGTTTCCTCTGAAGAATGGTCTCGACCCGAAACATCTTCGGTTTAAACCAGCATCTGCAGTACCTTCTTACACATTTGGTCTGGTCCTCAGTGAGGGGTAGTGGGTTCAGGGGAGGGGTGTATGTCCATTAGAGAGTTAGTCCCTGGAAGGGGAGGTCGTGTCCCGGCGAGTCTCCGATGGGGTGTGTGTCCCGTGGGGAGGGGTGTGTCCCTGTGGGGGTGAGGGGAGGGGTGTGTGTGTGGGGGGGGGGGGTCCATGTGGGGGAGGGGTGTGTGTGAGGGGGGTTTGTCTCTGTGGGGGAGAGGGGTGTGTGTGGGGAGGGGTGTGTGTGGGGAGGGGTGTGTCTCTGTGGGGGGTGTGTGGGGTGGGGTGGGGGGGGGGGGTCCCTGTTGGGGGGAGGGATGTGTGTGAGGGGAGGGGGAGGTTGTGGGGGTTGTCCCTGTGGGGGAGAGGGTGTGTGTGGGAAGGGTTGTGTCCCTGTGGGGTGTGGGGGGGGAGGGGAGTGTGTGGGGGTGAGGGGTTTGTGAGGGATGGGGGGGGTTGTGGGGGGTGTCCCTGTGGGGGAAGGGGTGTGTGTGAGGGGAGGGGGAGGTTGTGAGGGGGTGTCCCCTGTGGGGGAGAGGGGTGTGTGTGGGAAGGGTTGTGTCCTGTAGTGAGGTGTGTGAGGGGGCGGTTTGTGGGTGTGTGTGTGTGGGGGGGTCCCTGTTGGGGGGTGAGGGGTGTGTCTCTGTGGGTGTGTGGGGAGGGGTGTGTGTGTGGGGGGGAGGGGTGTCTGTGGGGAGGGGTGTGTGTGTGGGGGATGTGTGTCGCGGTTGTGTCCCCGTTGGTGCCCACCTGTCAGCCGCATGTGTAGCGGCTGCGCCGAGCGGAAGGTCCGCAGCGCGGCCCCGGTGCAGTTGCGCCGCTCGCATTGCCGCACACAGTGGCGGTAGTAGGGTTCGCGGTCACCCTGCGAGCAGCGGGCGGGCGGAGCCCAGGCCAGCAGGGCCAGCGCCAGCGCCAGCGGCAGCCCCAGGCCGCAGCGGAGCCGGAGCCAGGCCCCAGGCCGCATCCTCCTCTTCCCGCCGCCCCGCCGCACTTCCGGCGCGCAGTGCACACCGCTCCCCCGCCAGAGGTTCCGGCGCCGGGCCCCGCCCCCGCGGCGGAGCGCCCCGACCCGCCCACAGCCGGAAGTCAGGCCCGGCCGGTGGCGGCGGCGCGACGATGTGGCTCGAGAGCCGCGGCCCGGAGCCCCGCGGCAGGTGAGTGAGTGACGCCGGGCCGGGGATGTGTGAGGGCCCGGGGTTGGCGCTAGATCCTCCGGGCAGTGATGGCGATGTTGTCGCGGACCCTCGGCACCAAAACACGGCGCCCCCTCCCCGGCGGCAAAGTACGGGGGGAGCTGAGCGAGTCCGGCAGCTTGTGTGGACGGAGATGAATGGGTGAAGTTCCTCCCCCGTGTCCCGTCCGTGTTCTCCAGCGACGCTGCAGCCTGACCCGCTGTTACTCCGGCACATTGTGTCTCTAATTCTGCCGAAATCGTTCTTCAGTTCAGGCTAATTGCAGCAGGGTGGAGAAGGCTGTAAGAGAGGTGGGGCAAAGCCCGTGGGTGGAGGTTTGAGGGAGAGTGGTTCTGTGCCTGGACCTCAGTGTTGTGGAGGAAGACACACTCGCAGTCAGACACTGGAATGGTTAAAGCATATGGTCATAATGTGGGCAAATGGGATTGGAGTGGATGGTCAAAGGTCTGGGATTGTCCCTTGGCTCGCCCCCACCCTGCCTTCCGCCCTTCAACTCCGCCTTGCCCTCCCTCCACCCTGCCTCTCCGCATCGCCCTTCACACCCTCAGCCCTGTCCCTTGGACATTCCCATTAATGCAATAGGCCCTTCAGCCCTTGCGCTGCTCTACCATCACTGCAATCTCTCTCTGCATTCCCATTAATGCAATAGGCCCTTCAGCCCTTGCGCTGCTCTACCATCACTGCAATCTCTCTCTGCTCCACAGAATCATTAACACCCCCAGTTGCTGAAATTCATTCCATCTGAACCTTCTCTGCACTCACTGACTCTATAACGTAAGTGGGTATAGAATCCCATCAATTCCCTAACCCCTGAGCGAAGAAGATCTGTGTGTCAAATAGATGAACACATATTGTTATGTGTGCAACGTGGCCTCTGCATGTTCGTAAAGGGCAGAGCGTCACGGAGGTGGTGGCATGTCTGTGGTTATGTTGGAATGGTTAATAATATGTCTGGCGGGGCGGCATGAGACTGGAGGTCAGGAGATTTTCATTGCCACATGTACCGACAACGGGGCAATGCAATTATTACCTACACCAACTTAAGATGCCTGTATGCAATACACCCAGATTATATATAATAACAAAAATAATCAATAAATTATGAAACTTAATACGCGCAAAAAAAACAAAGTCCTCAGTGCCACCAAAGACAGGCTGCAGAAGTTCTTAGTTGCTGAGGTTAGTGTTGTGTAGTGTTCAAGAATGTAGAACAGCAACAGGCCCTTCGGCCCACAATGTCTGTGCCGAACATGATGCCAAGAACGACTCTTACCTGACTGCACATCATCCATATCCCTCAATTCCCTGTGTCTATCCAAAAGCCTCTTAAATGCCACAATTATATCTGCCAACAACACCACCCCAGTCAGCAGGTTCCAAGCACCCACCACCCTCTGTGTAAACAACTTGCCCTGCACATCTCCTTTAAACTTTTCCTCTCTCCCTTAAAGCTATGACCTCAAGTATTTGATATTTCCATCCTGGGAAATATGTTCACACTGTTTCCTATATCTCTGCCTCTCATAATTTTTATATATGTATACTAGGTCACCCCACAACTCCGGCATGCCAGAAAAAAAACAATTCAAGTCTGTCCAACCTCTCCCTGGAGCTAATACCTTCTAATCCAGGCATCATCGTGCTGGTAAATCACCTCTGCACCCTTCCCAAAGCCTCCGCATCGTTCCTGTAATGAGATGACTAGAACTGCACGCAATTCTCCAAATATGTCCTAAACAAAGTTCTATAAAGCTTCCTGATTGACTTCCTGATTCTTATACTCAATGCCCCGACCAATGAAGGCAAGCATACCATATGCCTTCTTTACTACTGTATCCACTTGTTTTGCCACTCTCATGACTTGGACCCCAAGATCCCTCTGTTCATCGTTGCTGCTAAGGGTCATGCAAATAATTGTATCTTTTCCCCTTACATTCAACCTCCCAAAGTGCAACACATTACACTTGCTCGAATTGCATTCAATCTGCCATTTCTCTGCCCATCTCTATAGTTGATCTATATCCCGATGCATACCTTGACCGCCTTCCTCACAGCCCCATGACCCTTTCACCACACCCCTCGGTCTTCTATCAGAAAGCCAGTTCTGGATCCAAGGGCCTGATGGTTGTTGGGACAAAGCTGTTCTTGAACCTGGTGGCCATAGTTTCCTGGCTGCTGAACCTTCTTCTCGATGGTATGTGTGAAATTAGTCCAGAGAGATATGGAGTCTTTGCCTGGATGTTTGTGCAGTTGAAAGTCAGACTGCTGCCGGAGTGGAACTAGTGCAGGTCAGAACACTGGGATAGGAGACGAGTTAACACACAAGCCGCCGGAATTCTGATGAGCGCAGGTGAAAAGATTAGGTTATCACTGCATGCGTTGGAATGGTCTGGGCTGGGATATCAGATGCCAGGATTCAGGTTTTGTGTAGGAAGGAATTGCAGATGCTGGTTTAAACTGAGAATAGACACAAAATGCTGGAGTAACTCAGCGGGACAGGCAGCATCTCTGGAGAGAAGGAATGGGTGACGTTTCGGGTTAAGACTCTTCTTCAGACTGAGTCAAGAGAGATACAGAGATAAGGAAGTATAGGGCTTGAAAACGAGGCAAATAGGATGGAGATCAAGGAACATGTAGAATAGACCATTGTTGGCTAGGAGAAGTCAACCAGATATAAAATGTAATCGAGGACACTCAGACTGGTCGGAGAACTGGGAAAGGGGGAGGGATGGAGAGCAAGGGTTACTTGAAGTCAGAGGTCAATATTCATACTGCTGGGGTGTAAGCTGCCCATACAAAATATAAGGTGTTGTTCCTCCAATTTGTATAGGGTCTCACTGTGACAATGGAGGGGGCCCAAGACAGTAATGTCAGTATGGGAATGGGAGGGGGAGTTAAAGTGTTTACCAACCAGGAGATCAGGTAGGTTTAGGCGGACTGAGTGGAGGTGCTCAACAAAATGATTCAGGTTTTGTCAGGACATTGAGTGTATTGGAGCCGCAGTCAGACAGATGGAAACAGGTGGAGTTTGAAATGGAGAGCAGGTAAGTTTGTGTTCTAACGGGAGTGTGGTCTGGGCAAGCAGTGATTTGGAGAAGTATTTATTCCATTGCACTGGGGTTAGTGTTTGTTGCATGGTTCAGCTATGTGATGCCCCTGTGTTGAAGCTGGATAAGTGCCGTAGGCTTTACTGGTGACCAGCGATGTTGATGGTATCTCACTGCCTGCCGGTGCGATATACTGTGGGTGCAGCTTGCTCATCAACACGGGCTTATGGCAAACTCCTGGCTCTAGGCACCAGTAGATGTTTTGCAGTGTGTCCGGTTGAAGGGAAGGCTCATCATAGGTGTCCTTGAAAAGTTACTTTTTAAATCCTACAAACAGTGCCGAAAGGATGGCTGCCTTTTTGCCCTGTAATTAGATGCTGTGTGATCAATGAGGGATTGTTTCAGATGTTTAAAAGTGGCTCTGCCACAAAAGTCAAGACCGTCCCTGCAGTACTGAGGGACTGTTGCAGTGTTTCCTTCATTCGGATGTGAACCCGCATGGTGGCCTTGTCTGTTCACTCAGGTACAAACCCAATGGCACTATTTCACAAGAGATTAGCCACCTCTCCCCCGACTGCCAGGCCAAGGTTATCCACGATCGACAGTGGCCCTGTTGTTATTCCATGCCTGTGTGGTCACAAGTTGGCTGGGTGTGATGTCGCTTGTTTAGTTTGGTTTATTATCACGTGTACCAAGGTACAGTGAAAAGCTTTTGTTGCGTGCTATCCTGTCAGCAGAAACATGATTACAATCGATCCATTACAGTGTATAATGGCTTGGTGATGACTGGGAGAAGTGGGTGAGTTCACCGCCTGTCTGCCAGTCAGAGCAGTGAAGCTGGTGAGGTGCCTGTACATCGAGCAACTACTGGCAGTGCTGGAACCCACCAGGAATATCAACAGACCAGGCGCATTGCCAGAGAGTGAGTCAGCATCCGTGCAGGCCGATGCTCTGGTGAACAGTCTGACCATTCTCCCGCTACAGCTGCTACCTGACCCAAGCACTGATATCATTTCTGCTTTGAATGTTTGTTGGGCAATAAATGGCAGTGCTGCTGTTCATCTTTACATTTAGGTTTATTATTGTCACATGTACCAAGGTACAGCAAAAATACATCAAGATCAGATAATAGAATCAAGTCAAGTACAATCGGTCGAGCAAAGGGAAGATACAGAGTTCCCCATCAATCCTCATATGATGGCGCTTACTACTCCCCAACTTTACTCAGTGTATTGCCTGCAATGTAATTGTAAATATATGACCAAGGCTCTCTGTGGTCCTCAGGTATAGTTTGGATTGGGGATGCCAACTGACTGTGCCTGTCGCTGCCATGGTTTGCTGGTTTTTGGTGGGCTCACAGACGTGCACCTTAATTACAACGTCCAGAGCTGGTCCCGAGGCGTGAGTCTAGGGCCAAGAGTCATTGTTCACCGTCAGGAAACATTGAATAAGGAGGAACTTCTCTTAAAGTAATGAATCTCTGCAGTTCTTTATCCCAAAGAGCTGTAGATATAATTGAGGGTGAGAGTAGTTTTGGAACAGCAGGGAGTTGTGGGTGGAATGGCCACCATCTCTTTGAATGTAGAACAGGTTTGAGGGGATACAACCGCCCCCTGCTCCTGGTTTATGTGTTGTGGGGACATCACCAGGTTCTCGGTGGAGGTCTGTGGGCCTCAGCTGTAGCTCTGATTTCGCTCTGCAATGCCTGACTCGTTACTTGATCCATCCGATACCAGCCTCGCCGCTGCTTTGTGCCACTGACAAAAGAAAGCCCTGCCAGCTCGCTGGTGGGGGACGGAAAGCTGCAGCACTCCACTAGTGCCGCTCCTGGTTTAGCCAGTTTTTAATGAGGTTGTTTGTTCCGTGCAACTCTTTGGGCCTCCTGTGTGTTGTTGGTGCAGTGGTTGGGCCGGTCTGTACGACTGGCTCACCCTGTTCCTCCACTTCCTTGGAACATTCTCAAGGGGGAGGGGGAGCAGCTAGAGGTCATTGTGCACATCGGTACCTGCGACAGGTAGGAAAAGGGGTAAGATCCTGCAGAGTGAATGTAGCGAGTTAGCAAAGAGGTTAAAAAGCAGGACCTGA
This sequence comes from Malacoraja senta, assembly GCA_038087875.1. Classification (NCBI taxonomy): domain Eukaryota; kingdom Metazoa; phylum Chordata; class Chondrichthyes; order Rajiformes; family Rajidae; genus Malacoraja; species Malacoraja senta. The sequence goes on from CM075986.1 coordinate 5,354,366, forward strand.
AAGATTATTGGGATGTCTCTGGGGCAGAGGTGACCTGTACAAGAGAGATGGGGTGCATCTGAACGAGGGGGGGGGGGTGGGGACAGTATCCTGCGAGGGTGATTTGTGCGTCTCTGGGTATATTTGAACTAGACTGGTTGGGGGAGTGTCCCACAGCAGAAGGAAGCAGATGAGAAGTTGGGGACTAATGCTGTAGACAGAGAGCAAAGTTAGCAGACAGCACAAGCAGGTGCAGGGCAGAGAGCGGAAAGACCAGTGCTTTATATCGTGTTCATTTTAATACTGGAGGCTCCAACGGTAAGGTAGAAGAAGTCAGGGCGTGGATTAGCTCAGGGTCTCGGATATTATAGGCAGATCAGAAACATGGCTGAGAGATCGACAGGACTGGCAGCTCAGTGTGGCAGGGTATAGATGCTGCAGGTGTGATAGATGCAGGTGAGAAAGTCGGGAGGTGTTGCCTTTGTGATCAGGGAGAACATACCTACAGTCGTCAGATAGGATATTCTTGGGGGATCGTCCAGTGAGGCTTTGTGGGTAGAACATAGAAACAAGAAGGGAACCATCACTGCGATGAGACTATATTTTCAGCTTCCCAATAATCCGTATGAATTAGTGGACGATTATGTGTAGAGGGATTGCAGATAGTTGGTTTAGGTTTATGATTGCTCTGTGCACCGAGGTACAGTGACAAGCTTTGTTTTGAATGCTATCCAATCAGTCAAGCAAGGAAGACTAGTGCACATGGAATCCAAGATGAGCTGTCCAATTGGATTCAATACTGTCTTGGGGAAAGGAGTCACAGGATATGTGTCAAGGGCTGTTTCTCTGTCACCAGTGGAGAGCCACTGGGAGCGGTGCTGAGTCCTCTGTTGTTTGTTAACTGCATTAAAGTTTAGGATGACAATGTCGGTAACATTATTCGTACATTTTGCAGATGTGACAAACATTGGATGGCAGAGTGGACAGTGAGGAAGATATCTAAGTTTACCACACAACCGTGGTCAATTGGGAAGGTGACACGTTTGAGGTGTTGCACTTTGGAATGTCAAACCAGGGCAGGACTTGCACATTAAGTGGTCAAGATGTGGAGAATGGTGCAGAGCAGAGAGATGTGGGAGTACAGGTGCACACTTCCCTGAGTGTGGTGAGTCAGGTGGACAGTCTGGTGAAGAAGGCATTTGGCACACTTGCCTTCATTGGGAAGAGTATTGAGCGCAAACGTTGGGACATCATGATGCAGCTGTACATGTCGTTGGTGAGACCGCGTTGGAGTTCTGTGTGCTGTTCTGCTCACCCAAGTATAGGAAGGATGTCATTTTGTTGGAAAGGGTGCAGAACATATTGGCCAGGATGTTATCTGGTCGGTGGATTGTGTGCTGAGAAGAGGTTGGAAAGGCTGGGACTTTTCTCTTTGGAGCGTGAGAGGCTGAGTGGTGACCTTATTGAGGTGTACAAGATCATGAGGGGCAAGGATCAAGTGTATGTGCATCATCTTTTTTTCCAGGGTAGAGGATTCTAAAATTAGAGGGTTTAGGCTTAAGGCAAGAGGAGCAACTTTTTTTTCACTCAGAGGATAGTCCGTATCTGCAATAAGTTGCCAAAGGAAGCTACAGAAGTGGATACAATTCCGACTTTTAAAAGACATTTGGACAGATGCAGGGATACGATGGGCCAAATGCAGGCAAATGGGACTAGCTCAGTATGGACAAGGTGGGCTGAAGGACCATGCTGTACAGCTCTGACTCTACTAGCCTGAGTATTAATCTCTGCTAGTGCTCTCGATTAAGTTGCATGAAAGAAGTACCTGGGCAGATGTGAGCTCATGCACTGGGTGTCTGTGGCCAGAGGTCTGTTTACAACTCACTGTTTTAATAGAGGGTGGTTCTCCAGATTAATTATTCACAGGTTAGATATTTGCAGGAACTTTGTACTTTGAATTTACCAGGAACTTTATCTCTACAATATTCACAATCCCAGAATCAGTGGAACCATTCGTTAACAAAAATACAAGTTGCTGGAGGAACTCAGTGGACGGAGGTGAAGGGATGGTCGATGTTTTGGGAAACTCATTGAGTTCCTTCAGCAGTTTGCTTTGTGCTCCAGGTTCCAACATCTGCAGCCTCCTGTGCAGCTGTTCAGTAAACTTGCCCTGTGGTTGACTTGCTTCTCTGGAATATTGTTGTCTTATCAGCTTGCGAGTATGATGCGGCTACTAGAGCCTCTGGTCCCAGCCGCTACTGCTCCTCCTCCTGTCACATACATAACCAACTGTGTCTGCTCCACAGATCTAGAGAGCCTTGTCTGAACACAGAAACTGCCCACTGTGGCCGACAAGTCAGGACACTTGGTGTTCCATGCATGTACATCTCTGGGTAATGCTTGTACCTGTAGCCTGCACTCCAGGCTACGACCCTCACGCCTCCACCACCCTGTACCCTGAGGTAAAGGGCCACCAGCCACATGTCATGAAGTAAGTTCCCATGGTGGAAGAGCTCAGAAGGAGGTTGTTTGGCCCACTGTTTGGTTAACATGGCTTCCAGTCACATCCCAACTCTCTGGCAGGTTGTGGCTAATAACATACTCATCCTTGCACTTGTTATGCTTGGGGGATTCACTGCCACTTTACCTTCAGGCAGCAAATTCCAGACCTCCAACATTCTTTGCCTGGAAGAATGTTTCCTCAGCTCAAATCTTGTCTTTCTACCAATTAGCTGTGTCTCAGCAAACAAACTTTCTACCAAAAATCTGTGTCACTTGAATATTGATCTCCTGCTCGGGGAAAGAAGGTTACTGCTCTTCACTTTCATGTTTGCTCACCTCAGTTAAACTAGCAAGGCTCTCACAATCACTTCTGAAGCCTACACCACATACAGATGGAGGATGAGAATAGCCAACCAAATCTGAGAAGAAGCCTTCACAAGCCCCCTCAGTTGACAGTCAAAGACTTGTGGCCGGTTGACAAAAGGCCATATGCAGTGTTGATGCTCTCCCTACATGTCTCTTCTATTTGAAGTGCTTCTGGAAGGAGGTGGTTGAGCAGCATCCTTGTAATGACTTTACGGTCGAGAGCAGGAAGACTCCTGTACTGTGGTCAGACGTGTTTCATTGTTGAAGGTAGTTCCACATGCAGTGACTGAGATCTCTTGGCATGCTGCCTGCTTCCCAAGGTTGGGGTAGAGACTGGATTCATGGTGGAAGAACTTTTCCGTCAAGATGTAAAACTTCAGCGTGGGTTTTGTCTGCATCAGAAGCATCTGCTCCTGCTGCCGAGCCGAGGTGGTGGCGAGCTTGCAGCAGGTAGTGTTGCTGGATGAAGTCCAGGTCTGGAATGGAGTCAAGGACACTGGTGTTAAGGCAGAGTTCTGCAATATGGACCCATCCGTTGATAACAAGCTTCCCTCTCTTCTTGCCGTTAGTGGAAAGGGAGCTTGATTGTTTGGGCTGTAAATGATTGTGAGACCCCTGAAGATTCCATCGACATTGTGGCCTATTTGCTGGACTCTCTACATGGTTATGTTGCACCTTATGTGTGTCTGGTCTTCATACGCCTGTGGCTTTACTTTAACCTTGCCTAGTGGACATGTTTGCAGTCCAAGAACACTTGTATTTTGATTTATTATTTCTGAGTCCTGCAAATGCTCATCCAATTCACTGTTTGTAGTAAAGGAACCAAGAGTGTCTTCACAGGGCTGTGTGTGGATGTCAGGGCCGACGGGCAGCATTGGTGTTCCGCTCCTGTGGGTAGGAGTCACTAGACGGGCTGTGGGCCGTTGGCTGAGCACCACCTCCTTTGTCGGCTCTTAAAAGCCGTCAGCATTGATCTTCCAGCAGTTACTGTGGCTGTTACTGTTACAGGTACTGTGGCTGTTACTGTTACAGGTACTGTGGCTGTTACTGTTACAGGTACTGTGGCCGTTACTATTACAGGTACTGTGGTCATTACCGTGACCGTTACTGTGGCTGTTAGTGTTACAGGTACTGTGGCCGTTACTGTTAGTTACCGTGACCGTGACTGTTAGTTACTGTGGCTGTTACTGTTACAGGTACTGTGGCCGTTACAGTTAGTTACTGTGGCTGTTACAGTTACCGTGGCCAGGATCGCAGAGTGGGATGTTACTGATATTTGCACTCATTACAAAAGAATGAAAAAAGTGAACATAAATCAATCATACTCTTATTAGTGTAAATTGTTGACAACATTTAACATTAAAAATAAATGAAAGGCTAGAAAGCACAAAAATAATGGAATATATTTGCAAACTCAGCACCAAGAATGTACATGTCTGAATGTGTAGGAAGGAGCTGCAGATGCTGATTTAAACTAAAGATAGACACAAAAAACTGGAGTAACTTAGCGGGTCAGGCAGCATCTTTGGAGAAAAGGAGTAGGTGACATTTCGGGTCGAGGCCCTTCTTCTGAAATGTCACCTAATCCTTTTAGACAGTAGACAATAGGTGCAGGAGTAGGCCATTCAGCCCTTCGAGCCCTTTTCTCCAGAGATGTTGCCTAACCGCTGAGTTACTCCAGCTTTTATATAAATGTCTGAATCTTGGCCCTGGAGCTGTTACTGCCACTGAACTGAACGCACTAATCCGGCACAGACTCAACACCCGCACTTCACGTTGTAGCTGCAAGATTGTATCACTGCTGCTTCATTCTGTGAAGGATCCACGCTGATCACAAACGCAAAGACCCTGCAGGACGTTCAGGACAACCTTGTCCACAATTCCTCCCCTCTAAAGGCTGTGTGCACTTTGTCCACATCATTAATACACATGCCATAAACAGGAGGGGTTGTAGTCTTGAGCTCCGTGGAACTTTACCGCACACAGCCCTCCTGCCGCCAACAATGATCATAAACCTTTAATCTCTTCCACGGAGCAGACTTTCAGTTGGTCTTGCCAATTTCCTTGTTTCATTTGAGTGTTTACATCCCTGTTAAACAGTTCTGCATCAAACATGCGATTCTCGTCCGTCGATCTTAAATCAGACAGGTCCTTCACGCCTCCACTACCTCATTAACCCTTCCTATCCCCTCTTTCCTTCACCACCAGCCGAGCCAGGGTGTGACGGGGATATCTTGGCCCCATGTGCCATTTAGTAAGATTCTCTTCTTTTCAACATCTGTAGTTTTTGTGCTTTTTGTTTGTATTCTTGTTGCTGAAATTCCCTGGGCAATTTGTAGTTCAGAAAGTTGTAGTTCACCAACTCTCCCCTTCACCTTCCACCGCTGCCACCTTGTGAATCCCTCAACTTCTTCACTGCCATGTGCTGGGGCAGCAGGGCGAAGGCTGTGGATGCCAACAGGATTAACAAACTCATCAGGAAGCCTGGCTCCATCCTGGGGGCGGAGTAGGATTCATGGGAGGTGGTCTTGGAGGGGAGGATGCTCCTCAAACTGTGGAGCATCCTGGACAATACAGCTCACCCGTTCCATGACACACTGGTCAACCTGAGGAGCACCTTCAACAACAGACTGGTTCCACCAAGATGCAGGGCAGAACACCACAAGAGATCCTTCTTCCCTGTGGCTATCAAACTACAACTCCTCCCCCTTCTGTCGTGGGGTAGACTGACTCCCCGCCTCTCCCCCTCCCCCTCCCAAAATCTTTGCACTTCGCCAATCCTTTCCACTCATCACTTTAATTTCATGTTTCATGTATCTTGTGTTTTATGACTGTTGTCAGATCAATTTCCCTCCAGGTTCTATCGTATCGTATCACTTTCTTATCCAAGTACCTGTCTCAATAACGATCAGGTATTGCCATTGTACCTGCTCTCCCCTCCCCTGGCAGCTTGCTCCACATGCCCAGCACCTGCACTGGGATTGTTATTGGATAATATACTCCACAGCCCTGACACACTAAAATGCCACACAATAGACAATAGGTGCAGGAGTAGGCCATTCGGCCCTTCGAGCCAGCACCGGCATTCAATGTGATCATGGCTGATCATCCCCAATCAGTACCCCGTTCCTGCCTTCTCCCCATATCCCATGACTGCTATTTTTAAGAGCCCTATCTAGCTCTCTCTTGAAAGCATCCAGAGAACCTGCCTCCACCGCCCTCTGAGGCAGAGAATTCCACAGACTCACCACTCTGTGAGAAAAAGTGTTTCCTCGTCTCCGTTCTAAATGGCTTACTCCTTATTCTTAAACTGTGGCCCCCTGGTTCTGGACTCCCCCAACATCGGGAACATGTTTCCTACCTTTAGCGTGTCCAAACCCTTAACAATCTTATATGTTTCAATGAGATATCCTCTCATCCTTCTAAACTCCAGAGTGTACAAGCCCAGCTGCTCCATTCTCTCAGCATATGACAGTCCCGCCATCTCGGGAATTAACCTTGTAAACCTACGCTGCACTCCCTCACTTGCACTTCTTCAAGTTAAATTTGATCTGCCCACTTTCCATTGATCTAGAGCCTGTTGTAATCTCCGATAACCTTCTTTGCTGCTTATCCTACCACCAATTTTGGTGTCATCTGAATGCTTAGTAGCCGTACTATGTGAAAAAGGTATGCTTCAGATTTTCAAATGTCTTCCCTATCAAACCTGTCCCCACTTCTTCCTTTTTTAAACCAAGAAACAACATTGGCTACTCTCCAGTCCTCCGGCACCTCGTCTGTGGGTAAAGAAGGTACAAAGGTCTTTGTCATGTCTCCTGCAATCTCATTTCTTGCCTCACTCAAAAATCTGGGCTAGATCCCATCAGCCTCATGGGATTGATCTACTTTTCCTGAGAGCCAACACTACCTTCTTCTCGTCCACCCCATCCGTCCAGCTAGTTGTTCTGTTTCCTTGGAAGGATCACCCTGTCATTGACCATCTCTCTCCCAATGTTATTGCCTCGCCACCACTGCCCAGTCATCCCTAGCTGTTGTTTTGTTTAATCTGCTGAGTTTCGAGAGGAGGAGCATATTCACTTATTCATCAGAACAAATGACGTCCAAACGTTGTGTGCAGCAGCATCTGACAGAGCCGGCAGTCACAGGAGCCGCTCCCAGAACAATCCAACCCCTGCCTAGTGCTCTCCACCCCGCATATACTTGCACCAGTACATGGCTGGCTTGTTGTCTCACAGTCCTTGTTGTCTCTGTACTGGCGTAATCGAGCAGACTGGAGTCTGGCCACTGTGACTGACTAACACGTTCCACCTTCCAATGCTTGCACATATCCAGGCATCTCAGCACAGGACAGGAAGGCAGTCCGACAGATTACGTTTAACTCCAGCGGTAAAGCTCATGTGCTTCCAGTTTACTGGAACAATTGTTTACTGAGGGTTAAAGTTGTGGCAACCTGTCAAACGGGAAGATCTGGTTTCTATAGTTGTAGTTTTGAGTGTTGTGATTTCTTCAGTCAGCCCAGCTCCAGTGTTAAAAGGTAGAAACAAGGAACTGCAGGTGCTAGTTTACACAAAATGATGCAGAGTGCTGGAGTAACTCAGCGCGTCAGGCAGCTTCTCTGAAGAACTTGGATAGGTGACTTCTTGGGTTGGAACCTACACCTTTACCTATCCATGTTCTCCAGAGATGCTACCTGACCCAATGAGCTACTCAGCCCTTTGTGTCCTTTCAGTGTAAGGCAGGGCTGGTACTGGCTTCAGCAGAACGTGTTGTAAAGCTTGACTTCACTTCCGGCTAGTCATGGAATCGCTACCACTCCGGCCCACCCCAGGCACAGTTTGAGATTCTCAGCTTTTCCTCCTGCCTATTCACACTTCCAGCATTCTAGCTTGTTTAGTTTGGGGACCAACAACCTTACTGCATCCATTAAATGCCCAACTCACCACAAATATCTCAGGAGGCTGTTTGATGGAAAGTCTGTGCCAGGAGACGCCACAAACCTGCCTTTGGAAAACACGCAGCCACTGATGGACTCTTGTGTCCAGCTCTGAGCGTCACAATGTGAGGCCTACTGAGGGTGGGTGGTGCAGGAAGGACGGTCAGTTGTACAGACAGTAGAATCTGCACAGGTACTCCTCGGAAATGAGCTCAAGGAGATCAGAGGGGCGGTGGTCAGCTGGGGTGTGGGGGGGCAGTGATTCACAGTTGGTTTCTGTACAATCCAGCACTTTCATCTTGAGTGGAGGGAGGGATGTGTGGCCGGGGTGGGGGGGGGGGGGGTGGGGTCAGGGGCGGGGGTTACGGGCAGTGTGTCAGTGGGGTATTGGTGGTGCATGTGGAGGGAGGGTTGCTGGCAGGAAATGTGCACTGGGAGGGTGCTAGGCTGAGGGTGGTTCCCAGAGCTGTGCAGATGCTCTGTGTGATATCCCAGTGGAGCCGGCCTCTGTTGCCATGGGGACGGGGCCCACGTTGGGAGGGGGTGGTGGCCACAATGACCCACCTGTTTGAGAGCCAGTGTGTGAGGGCGGTCTGGCCCGTGGCCTGAGTGATCACCTCAGGCAGCCTGACTTGGCAGCAACCTTCCCCTCTCAGCACATTCCTGACATTCCCAACACGCTGCAAGCAGAACCATGCTGGGCTGTATCCGTGGACGCACACTCAGGGCAGCGGGTGGAGTGGCTGACAACAGCCGCACCTTCCCAGCGACCAGCATCTGCTGCTTGATCTCTCCTCACTACCCGACACGTCTGACTTGGAGCCTCATCCTTCCTGAGGTGTCTGCTTTAAAATCCAATCCCCTGCGATTCACTTGCACCTCCTCCAACCTCATCTACTGAATCCGCTGTTCCAGATGTCAACTTCTCTACATCGGCGAGACCAAGCGCTGGCTCGGCGATCGTTTCGCTGAACACCTCCACTCAGTCCGTCTTAACCTACCTGATGTCCCGGTGGCTCAGCACTTGAACTCCCCCTCCCATTCCCAATCTGATCTTTCTGCCCTCTGACAATGGAGGAGGCCCAGCGCAAATTGGAGGAATACCAACTCGTATTTCACTTGGGCAGCTTACACCTCACTTCCTGAGATCCTGCCTGTCCAGGACAGATTCATAGAAACATAGAAAGTAGGTGCAAGAGTAGGCCATTTGGCCCTTCGAGCTGGCACCACCATTCAATACGATCATGGCTGATCATCCAGAATCAGTACCCTATTCCTGCTTTTTCCCCATATCCCTTGATTCTGTTAGCCTTAAGAGCTAACCTAAACACTAAACAGATTCCTGGGATCATGCCTGTCTGGGACACAGATTCCTGGGATCCTGCCGTCCATGACACAGATCCCCAGGGATTCTGTTCCAGTCTGGATCCTCATGCTGGAATTCTTGGGATGCTACCTGTCTGGGACACAGGCTCCTGGGGCCAAAGGTCACTGAGCGTTCTGTCCGACCCGCCTGGGGTCTTCCATCAGCCGGGTAACAGCTTCCTCCCACCCTGTACAGAGGTGCCCTGCCCCAGCCTGGCCCCGTACCGCTGGTCTATTGCTTGGTTAAAGTGTGTCGCACTGAGCTGAGATCCATGCTGTCCTGATCCCCATCTCCCAACAGCATCTGCTGGCCGCAAGTGATGGTCGCAGGTGACGGCAGCTGCTCTGCCTCTTCCAGCTGCCTGTCACAGTGCGGGGCTCTCTGGCTGCAGACACACAGCTGGGGTGTGGGGCAGTGGTCAGCTAGGGTGTGTGGGGCAGTGGTCAGCTGGGGTGTGGGGGCAGTGGTCAGCTGGGGTGTGGGGGGCAGTGGTCAGCTGGGATGTGGAGCAGTGGTCAGCTGGGGTGTGGGGGCAGTGGTCAACTGGGGTATGGGGTCAGTGGTCAGCTGGGGTGTGGGGGCAGACACACAGCTGGGGTGTGGGGGGCAGACACACAGCTGGGGTGTGTGAGGCAGTGGTCAGCTGGGGCGTGGAGCAGTGGTCAGCTGGGGTGTGGAGCAGTGGTCAGTTGGGGTGTGTGGGGCAGACACACAGCTGGGGTGTGGGGGGCAGACACACAGCTGGGGTGGTGGGGGGCAGACACACAGCTGGGGTGTGGGGGGAAGACACACAACTGGGGTGTGGGGCAGTGGTCAGCTGGGGTGTGGGGGCAGACACACAGCTGGGGCGTGGAGGGCAGCGATTCACGGTTGGTTTCAGTACAATCCAGCACTTTCATCTTGAGTGGTAGATCTTTAATGTGACAAGTCTGGAATCTCAGTGTAATAGAATAAACAGTGGCTGTAACGTGGACTGGCCCTTCCTCTGAATAGACAGTGACTGCTTGTAGTAATCCCCATTCACACTGCTGGGACTGGCATTTATTCAGGGTTCAGGGTGCTGGCGGGTTCAGATAGCACACAGCCACAGGGATGCAGCGGGGGGGGGGGGGGGGTAACTGGGGTGTGCCGTGCTCTGGCTGGTGTTCTGGGCAGAGTGTCAGTGTGGGCTCACTGCCTGTAGAGTGTTGGACAGAGTGCTGGTCAGTGTCTTGTGTCCTGGACTACAGCTCTGTGGACGGGTATATCCCTTCCTGCAGTGCCTCATTCCCCTCCACGGATGGTGACAGGTTGCTTGTTTTGGGGTATAAATACCCTGCACCTGCCCGCTGTGTCTCAACATACTGTGTCTGTCCCGCACATCCCATTTCACATCCTGCCTCCCTCTCACCACCCACCTCCCTGATTGCTCTGTCTCTCGCCATTCTAACAGCTCATGTACAGACCCTGCTGCCAGCCTTCCACCTCCCACCTCCCCTACCCACTGGGTGAGGAAGGGCCAGTGCTGTCCCGGTGTGGAGGGCCCTGGCTGGGACCGGGTCAGGCCCGCTCTCTCCATTATCAGGATGTAAGTGATAGCCATGAGTGGGTGCCAAGTATCGATGACCGTCCAGCGGAAGGAAACTGAGTGACGCTGCTTTCTCTTATTTTATCATGTTCAGGAAATGCTTGTGCAGTTAATGCGCTGGTGACCAGAGTGCTGGCTCCTGTCCTGCGCTGCGCTGTGTCCGCCGGCTGCAAGCCGTGCAGCAAGGCCGGCAGTGGAGGAGTGTCTCACCGTGCGTTCACCCTGGCTCTGCAGGCTCGGTGATGGTGGCTCTGGTGCTGACTCCCTGGGCTGGTGCTGCCCCACTCTTGCTGCTGCTGTACGGAGCCCTGGGCCGAGCCCGGCTCCCACCCCACAAGGTAAGTGCCACCAGTATTCTGTTGACCAGCACAGGCTGTGAGCTGTGTGGAACAAACTCACCCCAAATGGGAGGTTTCACAGAAACCGCGGGATATCCACCACGTCAGGCAGTATCTGTGCAGCAAGCAAACACCCTTCACCAGCACAGGTATAGTCAGCACACACCTGAAGACTTCTCCGGTCTCTGAAACACCTGTCACTACCAGCCCTGTACCAGTGGGGGTGTGGGGGATATCAGCTGGTTGCAGTGAGAGTGTTCCAACAGGAAGAGTACAGGTTATATGTTAGAGTCACAGAGGAGGGAGAACAGTGGGGGTATGAGGTGTATCAGTGTATGGTGGGGTATAACACAGACAGTGTGTGGTGTACCGTGGGCTGTGGAGATAACACAGATGCAGTGAGGGCTGGGGGTGTACTAGAGTGTATTCATTATGAGCCCTGGAACAGATGCCTCATCCACATCTCCTGCTGTTCCTTACAGTATGTCCAGGGACCGACATGAAGCTCAAACTCGCCTTCAGTTTGGAAAACCATTACTACACTCTGCGCAAGCTGTATGAGAACTGCCGCGAGGTCCAGGGCAACCTGGAGATCACACACCTGAAAGGGAACCTTGACCTTTCCTTCCTGCAGGTAACTGGAACCTGCAACACACACCTTCCCTCTCTCCCCTCTCCTCCCCCCACTATCCCCTCACTCCCGTACCCCTCCCCCACACTCCCCTATCCCTCCCCCACACTCCTCGCTCTCCCTTATCTCCCTTCCCCATCTCCCCCTCCCCTTCCCCTCTCTCCCTTACCCGTCCCTCCCTCTCCCCACCCCTCCCTCCCTCTCCCCACCCCTCCCCATCCCTTCTCTTCCCCCCACACTCCCTCCCGCTCCCCTACCCATCCTCTCCTCTCCCCACCCCTCACCCCATGTCTCATCTGCTCCTCATCCGTCCTCTCCAGACTCCCCAGTTGAGCTTGCTGTTTCACAGCGGCAGTGTATGTTTAGACCTGTTCCCACTCTTAAATTCATGGATCCTGTTGATGTTTTTGTTGCCCAGAATATTCAGGAGGTGCAAGGCTATGTTCTTCTCGCTCACAACGAGGTTGACTACATTCCCCTGGAGAACCTGCGCATCATTCGGGGAAGCCAGCTGTATGAGGGTCGCTATGCTCTGGCCGTCATCTCCAACCTCCACTCTGGCACCACTGGCCTCCGAGAGCTCCGGCTCAGGAGCCTGACAGGTCCGTCTCTCCCACTCCTTCTGACAACCTCTTTCCATCAGACCTTTCTGAACTCTCTCCTATCTCTGTTTGGGGAATCCTCCAACCTTAGTTTAATTTACTGTCACTTGTACCGAGCTACAGTGAAAAGCTTTTGTTGCGTGCTATCCAGTCAGCAGAAAGACAATACATGATTACAATCGAGCCTATTGAATCAAGAATCCCCTATTCTGGGCATTTGAACAATTCTGCTGTATCAATTTAAAAGGTGGACAAAATTCAGAAGGGTTTGACATATAGACAATAGGTGCAGGAGTAGGCCATTCGGCCCTTCGAGCCAGCACCGCCATTTAATGTGATCATGGCTGATCCCCAATCAGTACCCCGTTCCTGCCTTCTCTCCATATCCCCTGACTCCGCTATTTTTAAGAGCACTATCTAGCTCTCTCTTGAAAGCATCCAGAGAACCTGCCTCCACCGCCCTCTGAGGCAGAGAATACCAGAGTATGGTCAGAGTTTGCTGAGCGGGGGTTGGTTTTAGAGAGTCAGATCCTGGATTCAGGCCACTGTTTGTCCCAGCACTTTGCCGAGCGATCTCGTACTCCCACTCCTGCTCTTTCCCACAACAACACCAATTATTCATGCTTGTGTTTGTCTGAATTTCTCTTAAAGGCATTGAATGCCTCTGTTTCCAAAATGTGGAACAGACTAAGATTCCAGGTCATGGCCAGTTTGCATAAAATAAGGTTTTCTTGCCTGAAACTTTTGGTCATCAATTTAAATCTATATCCCTGGTTCCTTGAACCGTCTGCTAATTGGAACAGCCTCTAATAATTGTTCTTGCATTCTTTTCGGCTTCACAATGCTCAATGTGGCCTTCCCCCACATAGGTTCAACATAACCTCTCTGCTCTTGTTCTCTGTGTCTGTTATGAAGCTCAATATCTGCTCAGATTTGTCCTGCCCAGATCCCCCTGTTCTTAAACATCCTTCTAATTAAGCTGTTTAGTCTCTAATGTCTGGTCATATACTTTCTGCTACTTCACCTTCTCTGCATTCAATGTAATTCCCACTGACTTGTGATCTTCAAATTTTGAAACATTACGCTGGTATGTGTCACTGATGACCACCCTCCTGTCTGTGAAGCACCTGCTAATTTTGCCTTTCTACTTTCTGTCCTTCATTCCATTTCTAATTTAGGCTGGCATTGGCCTTTGTATTTCTAGCCTTTTATGTAGAACCTTGTCAAATGTTCTCAACATCATGCTGTCCTTTATTTATTCAAGCTGCTTCAAGTTTCTGATGTTGTTTCTAAACGCTCTGCCACCGCAGTTAAACCGATGAGCCTGTAGTTATGATTCATTTGTCACTGGCATTGCTACCATCAGAGGGGCAGTGGAAGTGTGTCTGCAATCTCTCCCCCTGGTCACCCAGACCTGGTGACCTGCCTGCTTTAGGCGCTAGTCTGTCTACAACCAACTTATTGGCAATTTCATTCCTTCCATTATTTTTGGGCAAAATCTTGGCAGCATCATCAAATTGGCAAGACCAATACAAAGTACCAGCGAACTCCTGGGCACAGATTGCCTTTTAGTAACTGATCACCCAGCCTGCATCTACAACCTATTACATGCCTACAGAAGGACTTTAGATTCCCTTTTATGTCAATTGCCTTCTCAAATTCTCTTTTCACTCCTCCACTTTTTTTAAAACTTCAGAATCAGAATTAGAATCACACTTTATTCGCCAAGTATGTTCTGCAACATACGAGGAATTTCATTGGCCAGGTCAGTCATACAATTAAAAGCAACAGATCACTCAGAACACATTTTAACATGAACATCCACCAAAGTGACTCCTACACATTCCTCACTGTGATGGAAGGCGAAATAAAGTTCGTCCTTCCCTTAGTTCTTCCTCGGTCGTGGGCCTCGAGCCTCCGTTGACGGAACGATCTTGACTCCCGTAGCCGGCGGCGTTCGGGCCCTCCGCGTCGAGGCGATCGGCTCCTGCATCGGGGGATGTTAGCTCCCACGCTCCGGACGATCGAACCTCGCATCGGGGCTGGTCGAACCTTCCACGACGTTGGAGCTCCCGACTAGCCTCTCCCGAGTCTGCGAGTTCTTGATGATAAGTCCGCAGGCCGCGGTTGGAGCAATCCCAGGCGACGGATCAGCACCGATGTTAAATCCGCGCCCCGCGGTGGGGCTCACGACAGTCCGAGGAGGCCTCCAGCTCCAGCTCCAGAGCTAGATAGGGCTCTTAAAAATAACGGAGTCAGGGGATATGGGGAGAAGGCAGGAACGGGGTACTGATTGAGGATGATCAGCCATGATCACATTGAATGGCTCGAAGGGCCAAATGGCCTACTCCTGCACCTATTGTCTATTGGCTATTGTCCATCGATGGTAGGCCGCAGAGCCTGGAGAATGTGATTCAAAAATAATCACATCTCTGGCAAGGTAAGAACTTGAAAAAAAGTTTCCCCCGATCCCCTCCCCCCACCCCACACATAAAACAAACCAAAGAACATTAAAACAAACTTTGAACACACTAAAAAATAACAAAAATAATGAAAAAATGAACAGACTGCCGGCAGGGCAGCCATCGCCCCGGCACCCCTGGTGGTCAACTTTACCTCCAGCTAACTATCCAGGCCTTTACCTCCAGCTAACTATATCCAGGCCTTTACCTCCAGCTAACTATCCAGGCCTTTACCTCCAGCTAATTATATCCAAGCCTTTACCTCCAGCTAACTATCCAGGCCTTTAGCTCCAGCTAACTATCCAGGCCTTTACCTTCAGCTAACTATATCCAGGCCGCTGCTCACTTGAATTATTCACCTGATAGTCACCCCTGTGGCCCCTCTTGCATCTCTCCACTCTCACTGTAAGCCTATGTTCTTGTTTTAGAAACATTGCCACAGTTAGAGATCGAGACAAAGACACAGCACAGAAACAGGTCCTTCGGCCCACTGCGACCATTCCCATCATTGATCTGAAGAAGCGTCTCGACCCAAAACGTCACCCATTCCCTCTCCAGAGATGCTGCCTGTCCCGCTGAGTTACTCCAGCACTGTGTCTACCTCTGACCATTGATCACGCATTTACACTAGTTTCATGTTATCCCACTTTTGTATCTTACACACTAGGGGTCACCCTGCAATTTACAGAAGCCAATGAACTGACAAACTTGCACATCTTTGGGATGTAGGAGGAAACCAGATCACCTGCAGAGAACCCACCCTGTCACGAGGAGAATATGTAAACTCTGCACAACCAGCACCTGTAGTCAGGATCGAACCCTTGTCTCCAGCACTGTGAGGCAGCAGCTCCACCGTTGTGCCACCCTGCCGCTGTGAGGCAGCAGCTCCACCGCTGTGCCACCGTGCTGTTGTTGGTGGTGTAGAACACCCCCTGTGGTGTGACGGTTCCCTTCACTCAACCACAAGAACCTAAGGAACATCCTCTCTCTCTCCGCACTGTCATGTCACCTTTCTCTCTTCTCTATCATTGAAAACACTTTGTGTCCAAGAATAGCATGTACAAGCCCTGCCGTGGATTGGCCTTACCACTAAATCATATTCCCACACGGAGATTTGTTTATGCCATTTACCAATATTACTCACGGCAGTTGATGCATTTACACACCGATATCACAAAGCCATTGTTGTACCTTATCATAGTTTGTTCTCGTGTAATATTGCACGACTTCTGATTCCAGTGCTGTAACACTGTGATGTTATGCACACTGTAAGCCCAGGTCAGACATGACCCACTGAGCTCGTAAAACCTCCTGTTTCACCCCTTACGCCAAGTAAATCCTGAGCCAAGAATGAGTTTTACAAAGTGCAGCTCGATGCTGTTCGGGGTTAATAACGCCTGGGGTAGTTGTGAAGCAGGGGTGAGCAGCAGTCACTGAGTGCAGGAGCAGGCTGGGTGCTGGAGACCGGTGGAGACAAGCTTCAGTGTGTCAGAGCACCAGGAGGCTGATGGTGACGGTGGCCTGGTGCTTGCTGCCTTTGGTCGTCAGGCTCTGACAACCTCGTTTAGCTTTAGTGACTGTTGTTTAGGTTTCCGTACTTGAATCTTTGCCTGCAATGTGCTGAAGCCTCCAGCTACCAGCATGATGTCCATCACGCTGCTTTGTATTTGACAGAGATCCTGACTGGGAGCATTTTGATTCGCAACAACCCCTGGCTATGTTACCAGGAGACCATCCAATGGGATGACATTCAAGTTGCCTACAACAAGTTCCCGTTTCTGGGCACGGTCGACAGCAACAGGACCGTTAAATGTGAGTAACTCGTCTGTGAGTGGGGGCTGGGGTTACCCATCCCCCAGCATCGCACAGGGTTGTGCTGCCACAGTTTACACTGTCTCACTGTCTCTTCATCTCCGTTCTGTTTCTCTCTCCATTCAGGCGGGAACTGCAGTCGTGGGTGTGAGTCGTGCTGGAGCTCGGGGCCCGGGTATTGCCAGACACGTGAGTGGTCACCAGGAGTTTCCATTTACGCCAGCCCATGCCCACTGGGTGGAACCTACATGGCATCCAACCCTCCTCCCTACTCCCCTTACCTCTACCCCCCACCCCCTCCCTCCTCCCAGTGATCATTGCTTCTCAGAAGCAGAACCAGAAATGAAGTCTGCTTCGTGTGGAAGAGTAAGCATGTGTAAGCTGCGGGTTACAGGTCGTGGCTACAGTGTACCGGCACCCACTCCCGGTGACACGGTGTGCCTACAGTGCGCCGGTTCCCAGTGACAGTGTGCCTGCAGTGTGCCGGTCACATTCTCGACGACAGGACAAGAGTTGAGAGCTCCGGGCCAGAGATGCCGGTGCCTGTGTGGTGATCCACCGTGTGTCCAGCTGCGGTCAGTGCGGGTGGGGTGGAGAGGGAGTCACGCCTGCCGTACCCACACCTGTTTGCCACACTTTAATTTGCCGTTTCAGTGACTCGGAAGATCTGTGCCCATGAGTGTCGGACCCGCTGCAGAGGGAGGCACCCGAGCGAGTGCTGCCACAATGAATGTGCCGCCGGATGTACCGGTCCCAAGGACACCGACTGCCTTGTACGTACACACCACCGAGCCACTCACTCACCCCTCACTCACTCACTCACCCCTCACTCACTCACCCCTCACTCACTCACTCACCCCTCACTCACTCACCCCTCACTCACTCACTCACTCACTCACTCACTCACTCACCCCCTCACTCACTCCCTCACCCCCTCACCCCTCACTCACTCACCCCTCACACTCACTCACTCACTCACTCACTCACTCACTCACTCACTCACCCCCTCACTCACTCACTCACTCACCCCCTCACTCACTCACTCACCCCTCACTCACTCACCCCTCACTCACTCACCCCCTCACTCACTCACTCACCCCTCACTCACTCACCCCTCACTCACTCACCCCTCACTCACTCACCCCTCACTCACTCACCCCCTCACTCATTCACTCACTCACCCCCTCACTCACTCACCCCCTCACTCACTCACTCACCCCTCACTCACTCACCCCCTCACTCACTCACTCACCCCTCACTCACTCACCCCTCACTCACTCCCTCACCCCCTCACTCACTCACCCCTCACTCATTCACTCACTCACCCCCTCACTCACTCACTCACTCACTCACTCACTCACCCCTCACTCACTCACTCACTCACTCACTCACTCACTCACCCCTCACTCACTCACCCCTCACTCACTCACCCCTCACTCATTCACCCCTCACTCACTCACCCCTCACTCACTCACCCCTCACTCACTCACCCCTCACTCACTCACCCCCTCACTCACTCACTCACTCACTCACTCACTCACTCACCCCCTCACTCACTCACCCCTCACTCACTCACCCCTCACTCACTCACTCATTCACTCACTCACTCACCCCTCACTCACTCACTCACTCACTCACTCACCCACCCCTCACTCACTCACTCACTCACTCACTCACCTCTCACTCACTCACCCCTCACTCACTCACTCACTCACTCACTCACCCCTCACTCACTCACCCCTCACTCACTCCCTCACCCCCTCACTCACTCACCCCTCACTCACTCACCCCCTCACTCACTCACTCACTCACTCACTCACTCACTCACCCCTCACTCACTCACCCCTCACTCACTCACCCCTCACTCACTCACCCCCTCACTCACTCACTCACCCCTCACTCACTCACTCATTCACTCACTCACTCACCCCTCACTCATTCACTCACTCACCCCCTCACTCACTCACTCACTCACCCCCTCACTCACTCACTCACTCACTCACTCACTCACTCACTCACTCACTCACCCCTCACTCACTCACCCCTCACTCACTCACCCCTCACTCACTCACCCCTCACTCACTCACCCCTCACTCACTCACCCCCTCACTCACTCACTCACTCACCCCCTCACTCACCCCCTCACTCACTCACTCACTCACTCACTCACTCACCCCTCACTCACTCACTCACCCCTCACTCACTCACCCCTCACTCACTCACTCACTCACTCACTCACCCCTCACTCACTCACCCCTCACTCACTCACCCTCACTCACTCACCCCTCACTCACTCACCCCTCACTCACTCACCCCTCACTCACTCACCCCTCACTCACTCACCCCTCACTCACTCACCCCTCACTCACTCACCCCTCACTCACTCACCCCCTCACTCACTCACTCACTCACACTCACTCACTCACTCACCCCCTCACTCACTCACTCACCCCTCACTCACTCACCCCTCACTCACTCACCCCTCACTCACTCACCCCTCACTCACTCACCCCTCACTCACTCACTCATTCACTCACTCACTCACCCCTCACTCACTCACTCATTCACTCACTCACTCACCCCTCACTCACTCACTCACTCACTCACTCACTCACCCACCCCTCATTCACTCACTCACTCACTCACTCACCTCTCACTCACTCACCCCTCACTCACTCACTCACTCACCCCTCAATAACTCACTCACCCCTCACTCACCCCTCACTCACTCACTCACTCACTCACCCCTCACTCACCCCTCACTCACTCACCCCTCACTCACTCACCCCCCTCACTCATTCACTCACTCACCCACTCACTCACCCCCTCACTCACTCACTCACTCACTCACTCACTCACTCACTCACTCACTCACTCACTCACTCACCCCTCACTCACTCACCCCCTCACTCACTCACCCCTCACTCATTCACTCACTCACTCACTCACTCCTCACTCACTCACTCACTCACCCCTCACTCACTCACTCACTCACCTCTCACTCACTCACCCCTCACTCACTCACTCACCCCTCAATAACTCACTCACCCCTCAATAACTCACTCACCCCTCACTCACTCACCCCTCACTCACTCACCCCTCACTCACTCACCACTCACTCACTCACCACTCACTCACTCACTCAGTCACTCACTCATTCACTCAATCACCCCTCACTCACTCACTCACTCAGCCAGGCTGATTCAAGGAGAGTAGAGGGATTAAACTGTGGCCGGACAGACCAGGCGGCTGGTCAGGTGCAGGGGTTACAGAGGGGCGGAGGGCTGGGAACGCTGTATAGGAGGCGGATGGTGGTCAGGGACGGGGTGAGAATGTCGTTGGTTGGTATTTCACAATTCGGAGTGCAGGTTGCAGAGCTTTATAAAATGCTGCATGCAGACCGACCAGGAGTACAAGCGGTGAGCCGTGAAGATGGATCATTCAGCAGCAGGCAGGGCCACAGACGATTGGCAATCATCACCATGCCAAGGCAAGCCCTGATGCATCCCAGCAGGATGACAGTGGCGGAGCATCTGTAGAGGTTTGCAAGAGTTGTTGGAGACATGCCAAACCTCCTCAGACTTCTTTGGAAGTAGAGACATTGTGTAGAGACATTCTTGTAGAGATGGCCGTTGCTGCAAGGTGTTTTCTCCGCCACAAATTATTGGTGATATTTGAGGTTCTTGACCATCTCTCCTTCGACACCATTGTGCTGACTGGAGCGTGTGCACCACCTTGCTTCCTCATGCCAATAGCTAGCTCCTTCATCCTGCTGACATTGAGGAAGAGGATATTGTCCTGACACCAGGTTACTAAACCTCCAACTCCTTCCCATATTCCATCTTGTTATTGTTTGAGATCCATTCTACTGCAGTGGTGTCATCTGCAAACTTGTACATGGAGTTAGAGCTGAATTTGGCCACACAATGGTGGGTGTACAGGGAGCATAGTGAGGGGCGGAGAACCCCTTCTAGCGGCCCAACACTGTGGACAATTATCGTGGAGCATATTTTATCCTCACTGGTTGTCATCAATGGGTCGGGAATTCTAGGATCCAGAGTGGCTGCTGACTCCCAGGTCCATGGATTTGGAGATGTATGGTTGTAATTATGGTGATGATGGCAGCTGTGGTCAATGTAGGTGTCTACCGTAAATATTCTTATTATCCAGAGGTTGCAGTGATGTGTGTCGGGCCAGAGAGGCGGCATCTGCTGGGGACCTGTTGTGGCACCAGGTGGCTGTCTGGGCAGCTGGGGTTAGTGTACAGCAATCATGATGTGGGTCAGGGTCGCCGGATGTTGTGATGAAGGCACTATACCACTCCGATAATAGTGGCCTTTAAACAACTAGAAACCCTCGGAATGCTGCAGAGGGAGGTCAAAGCTGTTTGTGAATAGTCCTGCCAGCTGCTCCATGCAGTGCTGAAGACATGCATGGGCTATGAGGACACGTGCATGGGCTATGAGGACACGTGCATGGGCATTGAGGAAGTGCTCTGTGGGCATTGAGGACTCCCATTGCGCCAGTCCTGTGTCTGATCGCTGCCTTGTGTTTCTAGGCCTGCCACCATTTCAACAACGGGGGGATGTGCCGTAGGGACTGCCCCCCTCTCAGCATCTACGATGCTCAGGTCTATCAGATGAAGCCCAACCCTGAGCCAACGTATATCTTTGGAGCCAACTGCGTCAAAGAGTGTCCGCGTAAGAAGCTTCCGCTACTCTGGCAGTCTCAGCACTCTTAATTATTCATCTATTTATCTAAATGTATCTTTGACAATGTTGTAATATGTCTTCTCCACACCCTTCACACTTCCTTACTCCACTTCTTTCTGGTGCCATTATGCTCTCTCACTCTCTCTCACTCACTCACTCTCTTCTGCCTTCCATCTCTACCGCAACCTCTCTCGTTCCTCCCTCCACTCTCTCTGTCCTGACCTCACTGCTGTGTCACCGTGGAACTTTACCTTGTTCCCCTTGGCCTGATCCACACCCCCCCCTCCCGCGTCCGTCCCTCCCTCTCTCCCTCTCTCCCTCTCTCCCTCTCTCCCTCTCTCCCTCTCTCCCTCTCTCCCTCTCTCCCTCTCTCCCTCTCTCCCTCTCTCCCTCTCTCCCTCCCTCCCTCCCTCTCTCTGTTAAATCTGCCAGATAATTACCTGGCCACGAACGTGGGCTCGTGCACGCTGGACTGTCCCAACGACACCAAGGAGGTGATGGAAGGAGATCGATACAAATGTGAGAAGTGCAGTGTACCGTGTCCTAGAGGTCAGTACACATGGCGCGGCATGATGGGATGTATGTGCCGTGAATTGCTTGTGGACCGGCCTCTTGCGAGTCCGCACTGCCCCCCCCCCCATCTCACAACCCTGCCCCCCCATCTCACAGCTCTGTCCCCCCATCTCACAGCACTGCCCCTGTATCTCACAGCCCTGCCCCCCCATCTCACAGCCCTGTCCCCCGTATCTCACAGCCCTGCCCTCCCCCCCATGTCACAGCTCCCCCCCCCCCCCATCTCACTTTCTCAGTGTTAGTGTGAATGCATCAAGCAAGCATCATGGGCACTTTCTCAGCACCACTGTTGAATAGATGACATTTATTTTGTGGAGATGGAAGATGATTGTTTGACGTTCGTCACCTTGATCAGTCCTCACTAACTCTTCTCACAGTGTGCAGCGGCTTAGGGGTGAGTAACCTGAAGAATGTGCGGGCTGTGACCTCCAGAAATATTGATTCCTTCAAAGGCTGCAGCAAGATCTTTGGCAGCTTGGTCTTCCTGGCTGAGACCTTCTCTGGGTGAGTACAGTGGCTGTGGACTGCATCACCCACTTCACTCTCTAATACGGTCCTTCCATTCCCACGCTGCTCACTCTCTTGCTCAGGCAGGGCGAGTTGTTGATGGTAAAATTAACTTCAGCGTGTGGCAAAGGTTAGGCATGCAGGTCTTTCAGAAGTTACCTCTTGGTCTCCTGACACCACCATGACCCCATGTAGTTTGCAGCCTGCGTATGTGCATGCATGTGTGTATGGGCGTGTGTGTGTGTCCGTCTGCGTGTGTATAAGCATGTGTGTGTCTGCGTGTGTATATGTACGTGTATGTGTGTGTCTGCGTGTCCGCGTGTGTATATGCGCCTGTGTATGTGTGTGTCTGCGTGTCCGCATGTGTGTGTGCGTGTGTATATGCACATGTGTATATGTGCGTGTCTGCGTGTGTATATGTGCATGTCTATATGTGTGTGTCCGCGTGTGCATGTCCACGTGTGTATGTGTGTGTCCGCGTGTGTATATGTGCGTGTGTGTTCGCGTGTGTATATGCGCATGTGTATGTGTGTGCATATACATACATAGGTATATTCTTTTCTCCTCTCCCCCTCACTATGCTGAGTGTCTGTGGCTACAGTAGGTCAGGATCTAGAATACTTTGGCTGCAAGCTCTCATTCACAGAGGTGTGGAAAGAATTCTGCCTGCTGTCCCTCCCCCAGGGTCCAGTGCTGTCTGGCCCTGTACTCTGTATTGCCAGTCGGGAGGTGAGGGGGTCTCCAGTGTGTGACCGAGGCCTGAGAGGCTGCCTCTGAGCTCAGCTCCCTGCCTGAGGATGAGCATTATCCCATCATTCCAGTCAGCCCCCACCACTCTTCCCAGCTCCCGGTCACCGAGCATCAAAGTTGTACACCGTGCTGTATCCAAGTAACGCTCCAGGCTCCCGGCCTCCATTTCAGGTAGATAAAACTAGAGGACATGGATTTAGAGTGGGGGGTAGCACCTTAGAAGTGAGCTAAGGGGGATCTTTGTCACCAAGAGAGTGGTGAGTATGTGCAGCACAGTGCTGGAGGGAGTGGTGGAAGCAGAGTTCTGACCATAGTTCAGGTGTTTAGCTGAGGCCAGGAAGGCTACGGGCCAGCTGCGGGAAGATGGGATTAATGTGGATGGGTGCCCACTGGTCAGCATGGGCATAGTGGGCCGAATTACCTGTTTCCATGCTGTACATCACAGTGACTCTGGCAGTGCTCCAGATACAGACATTAGGTGATTGTGACGTTCCACTGCTGTCTGATGCCCACATTTCCTTTCACGTCAAGGGCAGCTGCATCATAGAGAGAAGGAAAGGGCTGAGGTGGCCACAGAGGGACAAGATGTAGAAGGTTAGACGTTGATGTGCCAGAGCTGCTTGTCTGATGTTTACCGTCATCCTTTCAGTGACCCGGCTGCAAAGACTGAACCCCTGGATGTGAGGAAGCTGAAGGTATTCGACGCTCTGACTGAGATCACAGGTAGGAGCACTCCGACAGTCTTGAATTAGTGCAAGCCGCTCCATCTTCACCCACCACTCCCTCCTGTTGTGTCCTAGTCAAATATGAGATGCTGGGAGGAGGTGGGCCATTGATTCCTTGTGCTACACGGTTCAGTAAGGTAATGGGTGACCCATTCCACAACCCATTGCCTTTCCCAATGTCCAAAGCCATTCTCTGCCCTGAATATATTCCAGATCTAAAGTCCTTGGGGAGAGAATTCCAAAGGTATATGATCCTCTTTGTGAAGATATTTCTAACCAGCTCTGTCCTCCATGGCCGATTCCTCTAAGTGAGATTGTGCCTACCCCCCACCCCCCCCTCATCTACCCTGTCACTGCAACAGGGCAGTGCAGCCAATGCCTGCCCCCTTCACAGCACTGTACATGCTATGACAGCAGCCTGTGATAAAGTTGTTCTTGGTCTACAGGGTATTTATACATCGAGGCTTGGCCACAGAATTTTACCAGCCTGAAGGCCTTTGAGAACCTAGCCACGATCCGGGGACGAGTGTTATACAGGTGAGCTGCCGACACAACTCCAGCCCTGTCATTAAACTTCCTGCTTCCAGTGCTTTAGTACTTTGCACTTGCCCTGCTCGCTGCACAACCACTCGAAGATGCAGGCTTGTAAACTGGCTTCATTTTTATCTTTGCTTTGATCTGTTCCCTCTCTGGTTACAGCGGTGCTTATGCATTGTTAGTGCAGAATCTGCAGATACAGTCGCTCGGACTACGCTCTCTAAAAGAGATCAGTAATGGGCTGGTGTTCATTCACCACAACCCTAACCTCTGTTATGTCAAGACCATTCCCTGGAGACAGCTGTATCAGAAGGAGCACCAGGAGGAGCTGATAACAGCCAACAGGCCACAAGATGTTTGTGGTAAGTAGTGGCTATTGGGGTAAGCAGTCCCCATAGTTACATCCTTCCCAAAGGGTGTCTGGAAAACATGGTCAGATTAAACAGAGCAAGCCAGATGCTTAAACCTTCTGCTTCATTTTGGATACACTTAATTGTTGTTAGAATGACCTTCAAAGTGTTGTGTGAAAATGCTCTTAATATCAACACAGACAGAAGTGGCCATAGAAATACAGGGTCATTCTTTTGTTTTAGAGATACAGTGTGGAAACAGGCCCTTCGGCCCACTGAGACCGTGCAGACCAATGACACTAGTTCTATGTTGTCCCAGTTGTCACTGCTTACACACTAGGGGCAATTTACAGACGCAATTAACCTACAAACCTGCATGTCTTTAAAGTGTGGGAGGAAACTGGAGAAAACCCACAGGGTCACGGGGAGACCGTACAAGCTCCGCACAGACAGCACCCGTGGTCAGGATGGAACCCGGGTCTCTGGTGCTGTAAGACAGCAGCTTTACCGCTGCGCCACCATGCCCCTGTGTAGCTCAGAGCCAACTCTTTCTATGTCGGCTTCTTTGTCAAGTGCAGTCGAGTTGATTGTCGTGTGCGCGAGGAAGGTGCACTGCCCGCTCGGTGAGAGTTGTGTTGCAGCAGCTCGTAGGCCACAGGCCACAACATTAACAACATCAATTACACGTACATTGTGCAAAACAGTCAGAATAGAACGTCACAAAGAAACTAGACATTAGTGGAAAAATACTGAAATAGAAACCATCTGTATGGTGGTGCAAGTGGTGATGTGCCATGGTCTGTTGTTGAGGTCGGATAAGTGTCGTGCAGGTTGGTTCAAGAATCTGGTGGTGTGGTGTGGAGGGAATTGGTGTTAGCTGAAATAATCCATGAGTATAAAAGGTGCGAGTAGCCATTGCCCGTGGCTGTGAACTGTGTAAATGCCCAGTCACTCCTGACCTCGCTGTGTCCCGTTCCCTCAGCTGCTGCAGTGAGTGGGTCAGAGGTCAGCGACTGTGATTCACCTGTGTTTGTTCCCTTGCAGAGGCTGAGGGGCATTCCTGTTACGGCCTGTGTACGGCGGGCAATTGCTGGGGTCCTGGGCCGACACAGTGCCTGAACTGTACCCGCTACCTGCGAGCGCAGAGGTGTGTGGAGACGTGCAACCTGTACCAGGGGTAGGTGTGCTGCAGGGTGCTGCTGTGGCCAAGGGAGTGTGTCTGGGCAGCATTGTAAACCCTGCCTTGTTTCTCCTTTCCCAGGCAGGTTCGGGAGTATCTGAGTGAATCGTCCTGTATCGCATGTCATGCAGAGTGTCTCCCTCAGAACGACAGCCTGAGCTGCAGCGACAAGGTACACAACTACCTTCAGCAGGGCAGGTGTGAGGGGGCGGGCGAGGGCAGGTAGCTCACTAATAGGTGACAGCTCCTCAGGTATCTGCTTTATAGTCTGCCCAGTGAAAGGCAGTGGTGGAGAGCTCAGTCTTGATCGGTGGGGGGGTGGCGTATTGGTGACATCTGCTCTCAGTAGCTCAGTAACAGCTGTTCATTTGAGGTAGCCGCACAGAGACAGGCCCTTCGGCCCAACTCAGCCATGCTGACCAAGATGTCCCATCTACTCCAGTCCCATCTGCCTACATTTAGCCCATGTTTCTCTAAACCTTTCCTATCCATGTTTCTGTCCAAATGTTATTTAAATGTAATTATACTATCTGCCTCAACTACCTCCTCCAGCAGCTCGTTCCATTCACCCACCACCCTCTGTGAGAACGTTGCCTCTCCGGTTCCTACTAAATATTTCCCTTCTCAACTTAAACCTATGTCCTGTGGTTCTTGATTCCCCTACTCTGAGCGAATTACCCTTTTCATTCACTGATCCCTTCGCCTGATGATGTTATACACCCATTGGTCGTTTATGTTTGGTGTGGTGTTTCTTGGCCCTGCCCCTGTTCCAGGGTTACGTCGGTGCCCAGGTGAACCTTGAACCCGCATTGTGTATGGGCACCATGGAGGGTCTGGGCACCGCTGGGCACCGCTGGGGTTGGACTGCATCCTGAATCAGCATTGTAATATAATACTGTGATGTTTAATAATGAGAATACTTGGCAATTTCTGTATTATGGTGGTGGGTGTTGTGTTGTTGTTTGTTGTGCAAATATTTTTGTAAATAATTGATTCAATGTGATTTTGTAAATTAGAAAGGCTGTGGTGTTTCTATGGGGTGACCATTCCTTCTCACCCGCAGGGCACTGATGCCTGTGTGGCATGCAGGCATTACAAGGATGGCAAGCAATGTGTGGAGAAATGCCCGACTGGGGTACATGGGCACATCTGGAAATACCCTGACGAACATGGCCTCTGCCAGCTCTGCCCCACTAACTGCAGTCACTCGTAAGTGAATGCCCACCAGTGGGTCGGCCACAGTTGCAATCTCTGTACTTGCTCTGTAAGTAATTCTGTTCTGTTCTGCAGATGTACAACTGGTGCTGACGGATGCCCCGAGGAGCCCAATCACAGGTAACTACCTGCACTCACAGGTAACCACCTGCATTCACAGGTGAGCAGTCTGCATTGGACACCTCGCTGGGTGACAGTAGAGCCACGGTACACTTGTTGGTGTAGGAATGTTACAAAATGTTGAGATTTAAAAAATCAAGCCTGTAATTTATCCCATCAGATAAAGCATAAAAGAAACTTTAATTTGATACCTAATTCGCTTTCATATCTTCAGTATTAAAAATGTTATGGTCATTTTCATACTCAGAAATTAGCATCTTGTTCCCTATTCCTTTTCCATTGACTTAACACAAAGCCTGTTTCTATCTCCCTTATAGGTAGATTAAATGCCATAAAGATGATCTTCCTTCCGCAACTCCTATATTTATTTCAATCAATACCGATATATCTCCCTAAAAGTTTTTTTTAAAAAATTGATTCTATTGTCACTAACTTTATTTGGGACTACAAAACCCATAGAATACACAAAAGACATTTGTGCAAATCCAATGAAAATGGAGGATTAGCTCTTCCTAATTTTCTTTTTTACTACTGGGCAACTAACATTAAACAATATAATCTTCTGGTTGGAAGATACATGTCAACATGTAAATTGGTTAAAAATGGAGAGGGAAGATTGTTTGCCTTTTAGTATAGGCTCGATCCTCCTATCTCCAACACATCTGAATAAGTCAACGTATGAGCAAAATCCGATAATACGTAGTACTATCCGTATCTGGAAACAGCTGAAATTCAGTCTTAAATTGAGAAACATGTCTCTCCTTCTTCCTATTGCAAACAATCCCCCGTTTAAACCGTCTACTTTAGATATGGTGTTTGTTCAATGGAAAAACCTGGGAATTAATACTGTGGGAGACCTCTATAAGAAGGGGACTCTCTTTTCTTTTCAAGAACTACAGGAGAAATATCACTTGAACGCAAACAATTTTTTTAGATACCTTCAAATCCGAGATTATGTGAAAACATATACACAAGACTCCTTTTATGGGTCCAGATATATTAGACGATTGTTTGAATAGACATGCTGATACAAGTAAGTTGATATCTTACATTTATAACACTCTCTTACATTACTGTTCTTTAAATGTCAGGCATTGCCTGATACAATTCAAAGTATTGCATCGGTTATACTACTCAAAGACCAAATGGAATAAGATTTTCCCAACTGTCTCCCCTGTCTGTGATAAATGTCACCTCCAAGAAGCTACCCTAACCCATTCTTTTGTATCCTGTATAAAAACACAACATTTCTGGATGGGAATATTCAATACCATTTCTAAAACACTCAAAATTCAATTGGAGTCAGATTCAAAATTAATAATATTGGGAAGGTCAGAGGGCTGCTCTAAGTTAACAATATTCCAAAGATGTTTCCTTGTCTATGGTTTAATAACTGCGAAAAAACGTATACTTAAATTCTGGAAAAAGATAACAGTTCCCACAGTGAAAATTTGGATCACAGAAATGACCGAGACACTACATCTAGAAAAAATAAGGCTTGTTTTGTCTGACAAATCAGATCAATTTTCCAAAATATGGTCTCCTTTTATTGAATTTCTTCAACAACAGAATGGTTGAACACAAATTCAAAACCGACGCTAGGGTCGGGTGAGCGGGCGTAGGGAAGGGTAGTGGGATATATCTCCGTTTTTTTTTTTCCACTTCTTTTTTTGTTCAGGGTTTTTTTCTTCTTTCTTTTTCGTATCTTTCTTCTTCCTTTTCATTCTTTCCTTTTTACTTTTTTCCGATTCACTTATCAGTTTATAAAATGTTAAAACTGAAGCTGTACGAAAATTGTATAATTGTTATGTCGATTACTTTCTCCTTGTACAATTGCTTCTAATAAAATAAATATTAAAAAAAAAACAAAAAAAACACAAAACCTGTGATCGAGGACAGTCAATTGACATAAAAGCCCATAACTTTCTTAAAAAATAAGGGAACTGAATGAACTTTTCAGTTATTATAGATTGAAGCATTCTGAAACAAATATGATACATCTTACTTAGATGACCTGAAATTAGAGCATATGATTAGTTAGTTACCTAATTGTAGCTAATTACAAAATTGACCGTTGTGACGGAAATAGTAATAAACACCCAGACTGCCTTGAAAATTCAAAAATGTGATATTCTCAAGATCAGAACTCTAATATTATTGTAACGTTAAAACAAACAGTAAATACCCAGCAAAAAATTCATATTCATCAGTGTCATCAAATCAATTAAATTCATCTAAATGTAATTACTAGATCTAAACATCTATCCCATTCTTAAGAAAAGGCTAAACATATTTTTTTTAAATAGCCAAAGTATCCAAATAACAAACTGATCCCATTCACATAAGAATTCACAATATAACATGATTTTTAAATCTCACTGTCATGAATTTCTATGCCAAATGGAAGGAATTTAATGTTTAATTCCCATAAATTAATCCAGAAACACCCACTCTCAAGATAATCAAAATCATTATTTTTTTTGCACTATACATCTGACTAAAACTATACTGTGGATATTTAGTATGAAATTATTGATCATGGATAGACAATAACACAAAATATAGATGATTTGTTCTTATGACATGATTGTGCAAAAAAAAATAATGAATTTGATTATCTTGAGAGTGGACGTTTCTGGAATGTGATCGATTGGAATGTTGCTGCTGCCGTGATTTAAGCCATGATTAAAGATACGGCTGATTTGTATCGGGGCCTAAATAACATTTTTCGCAACAGTGGATTAAAATGAAGCCACACGAAAAAGCAAGATAATATGTTAAATAAACGACATACCTTTTGTTTTGAAGGTAGACAAAAGTGCTGGAGAAACTCAGCGGGTGCAGCAGCATCTATGGAGCGAAAGAAATAGGCAAAGTATCGGGCCGAAACGTTGCCTATTTCCTTCGATCCATTGATGCTGCTGCACCCGCTGAGTTTCTCCAGCACTGTTGTCTACCTTCGATTTTCCAGCATCTGCAGTTCCTTCTTAAATACCTTTTGTTTTGTCCTGCACTTGCAATCCGTGATGTTGAAGGTGTTTTTAGTCGCGTTTAAGTTCAATCCAGCAACGCAATCGACCAGCAACTTTTCTAAAAAAATACGGGGGCGGGATCGCAGAACAGATTTTCTTCATCAGCTAATAGCCCGAGCAAATTCCTCTCCGACAACCGATACAAACCTGCATTTTAATCCTCCCCCCCCCACACCCAAAGCCTCTGGAATCGCACACACAAGCAGTAGGCAGATCTGCAGCGCCACTGATGATAGGTTTTGTAACAACGCTAGTTGGTGGGGTCTGTCAGGTAACAACAACAACACCTTCAGCTGCACATCCAGCTAGAACCCAGGTAATCCCCCCTGATCATTCCCTCTGCCAGGTGGCATGTAGGGAGACAGCAGGCCCCTCTAAGGAAGTTGGAAACAGGTGTTTGGACAACACCCTCTCCCCCAATGGCTACAAGTTAGAGGAGCTAGGTATCAACGTCAGGAAGCATGGTGGAGTACATCCTCTAACCAGCATCAATGGTGTCAAAGTGGGAATGGGTGAGAGCCTCTGGTTATTGGCATTAATATTACCAATCATGTGTTGTGGATCAAACACACTGATATCAGCTGAGGTCACACCAACGCCTCTACTTCCTCAGCAAACTGAGGACATTTCATTTGTCTCCAATGAATCTTACAAACTTCTCCAGTTGCATCCTGAGCTTTAATGATGCTCTGATTGCCGTTCCCCAGCCTCTGCCTCAGTCCAGGATCACAGGGATGTTGTTGTGCTGAACTTAGTCATGGGGCTGGGACTAGACAAGAGAGCACCATGCACTCGTCTCTGCTCTGCTCTTCATGTCATTACATTAACGCAGCAGGAAATACCCGCTCACACCACTCTGGCCACTGATCTTCTGAATATAAAGCAAATGTCTCCACTTTGTGAGTGTGACTTGGATGGATGGGGCTGAGCTCTGCAGGCGTTCAGCTCGTGCTGACGTGAGCCCGGGTCAATGGGTGGAGCATTGATGGATCTCTGGGCTTCTCCACAGCCAGGTGACGTCGGTGGTGGCCGGCATTGTGGGCGCTCTGCTCTTCATGGTACTCATCATCCTCCTCATCGTCTGGTGGAGACGCAAGATCTACCTCAGCCAGAAGCACAAGAGGATGAGCCTCATGGAACAGAACAAAGTGAGTGGTAAACAAGGTCCTCACCTATGCATGCTGTCCGGAGATGCTGCCTGACCCCAACATACGCCAGCACTTTGTGTTCTTTTAAGGGGAGTGTTCATGCAGATTCACCTGGAATTGGGCCACACCACATTTACTGATTGTGTAACAATTGCCACAGGTTACAGAATAGAGCAGCTTCACAGGTTCTGAGAGGGCCTAGGGGTGGCGCAGCTGTAGAGTTGCTGCCTCACAGCGCCAGAGACCTGGGTTCCATCCTGACTACAGGCGCTGTCTGTACAGAGTTTGTACGTTCTCCCTGTGACCACGTGGGTTTCCTCTGGGTGCTCCAGTTTCCTCCCACATCCTATAGAAGGGCAGATTTGTTGGTTAATTGGTTGGTGGTCGCTGGTCGGTGCTGCATCGGTGGGCCGAAGGGCCTATTTCTGCGCTGTATCTCTAAACTAAACTAAGTGCTGGGTCACGGGTCACATGCCTGGCATGTCGTTGCTCAGGCTGAGCGTGTCAATGTTCATGGATGGTGTGTTTGCTGTTATTTACCGTGGTCGTGATGTTCTGCCTTTCAGCTTGTCGAACCGGTGAGTCCAAGTGGGGTTGTTCCAAACCAGGCACAGATACGAATCCTAAAGGAAACCGAAATGAAGAAAGTAATGGTTCTGGGATCTGGAGCCTTTGGAACGGTTTACAAGGTAACGGATCTCGGCAGGCTGGGAGTCTGCTTCCAATCTACTCTGTCTCCTCACGTGTGAGACTTGGAATGAGTGCATTCACTGACTCGTAGAGTCCACGCTGCTCCCATCTCCACAGACGCTGCCTGACCTGATACAGTGGGAGGGGCAGCGCGCCTGTGTGCTCATCATCATGTCTTACTGACGAGGTGACACGTGATTGATGAGGGTAGGGCAGTGGATATTGTCTACATGGACAAATTACAGCAAGGTATTTGATAAAATCCCTCATGGTAGGCTGATCCAGAAGATTAAGAAGCATGAGATCCACAGTGACGTGCTTGTTTGGATCCAGAACTGAGTTACCAATAGAGCTGAGTTGTGGGAGACCCGTGTTAATCTGGCTGGAGGTCTGTGACCAGTGGATTTGTGCTGGGACCTCTGTTGTTTGTGATATATATAAATACCGATAAGTTGGTTTGTAAATTTACAGACAATACCAAACCTGGTGGAGTTGCAGACTGAGAGGAAGGCTATCAAAGGACACAGTGGGATATGGATCATATGGATATGGGTGGAGAAGGAGTTTAATCTGAGTAAATGTGAGGTGTTGCACTTTGGAAGGTCGAATGTATGGGGCAACAGCATTAATGTACAGAAGGATCTTTGGCTTCATAACTCTCTGAAAGTGGCAACACACATAGATGTGAAGAAGGGGGATGATATAGAAACATAGAAAATAGGTGCAGGTGTAGGCCATTCGGCCCTTCGAGCCTGCACCGCCATTCAATATGATCATGGCTGATCATCCAACTCAGTATCCTGTACCTGCTTTCTCTCCATACCCCCTGATCCCTTTAGCCACAAGGGCCACATCTAACTCCCTCTTAAATATAGCCAATGAACTGGCCTCAACTACATTCTGTGGCAGAGAATTCCAGAGATTCACCACTCTCTGTGTACATTTTTTTTCTCTCATCTCAGTCCTAAAAGATTTCCCCTTTATCCTTAAACTGTGACCCCTTGTTCTGGACTTCCCCAACATCAGGAACAATCTTCCTGCAACTAGCCTGTCCAACCCCTCAAGAATTTTGTAAGTTTCTATAAGATCCCCCCTCAATCTTCGAAATTCTAGCGAGTACAAGCCGAGTCTATCCAGTCTTTCTTCATATGAAAGTCCTGACATCCCAGGAATCAGTCTGGTGAACCTCCTCTGTACTCCCTCTATGGCACGAATGTCCTTCCTCAGATTAGGAGACCAAAACTGTACGCAATACTCCAGGTGTGGTCTCACCAAGACCCTGTACAACTGCAGTAGAACCTCCCTGCTCCAATCAAATCCTTTTGCTATGAATGCTAACATACCATTCGCTTTCTTCACTGCCTGCTGCACCTGCTTTCCTACTTTCAATGACTGGTGTACCATGACACCCAGGTCTCGTTGCATCTCCCCTTTTCCTAATCGGCCACCATTCAGGTAATAGTCTACTTTCCTGTTTTTGCCACCAAAGTGGATAACCTCACATTTATCCACATTATACTGCATCTGCCATGCATTTGCCCACTCACCCAGCCTATCCAAGTCATCTTGCAGCCTCCTAGCACCCTCCTCACAGCTAAGACTGCCCCCCAGCTTCGTGTCATCCGCAAACTTGGAGATGTTGCATTCAATTCCCTCGTCCAAATCATTAATATATATTGTAAATAGCTGGGGTCCCAGCACTGAGCCTTGCGGTACCCCACTAGTCACTGCCTGCCATTCTGAAAAGGACCCGTTAACTCCTACTCTTTAACATAGAAACATAGAAACATAGAAAGTAGGTGCGAGAGCAGACCACCAGGTCCATCGAGCCCGCACCGCCATTCGCTCATGGCTGAACACCAAACAAACAAACACCCCCACCCACAAACAGTAGACACAAGACACAGAACACAAGACACTACCCTCCCCTTTATAGCGCTATCACCCCTCTCCACCCCAAGAACCGAGTGATCTCCTGGGGGAGGCAAAAAACCGGATAAAAACCCAGGTCCAATTTGGGAAAAAAATCCGGGAAATTCCTCTCCGACCCCAATCCAGGCGATCGACACTTGTCCAGGAGATCACTCAGGTCTTACTATACTAACCCTACCTAGGTCCATATCCCTGCCCTCTCCCCGTAGCCCCTTATCCCCTTGGCAGCTAAAAAACCATCTATTTTAGACTTAAATATATTTAATGTTTCTGCTTCCACTGCTCCCTGGGGCAGTGAATTCCATAAATTAACCACCCTCTGGGTGAAGAAGTTCTTCCTCATCTCAGTTTTAAAAGAGCCCCCCCTTATTCTACAACTATGTCCCCTAGTTCTAGTTTCCCCGATCATTGGGAACATCCTCGGTGCATCCACCCGATCAAGGCCCCTCACGATCTTATATGTTTCAATGAGATCGCCTCTCATTCTTCTAAACTCCAAAGAGTAGAGTTCCAGCCTACTTAACCTTTCCTCATATGTCAATCCCCTCATTGCAGGAATTAATCTTGTAAACCTTCGCTGCACTGCCTCCAGGGCCAGTACATCCTTTCTTAAGTATGGACCCCAGAACTGTACACAGTATTCCAAATGTGGTCTCACTAATACTGTGTACAGCTGCAGCAAGACCTCCGTGTTTTTATACTCAATCCCCCTAGCAATAAAGGCCAAAACTCCATTGGCCTTCCTGATAGCTTGCTGCACCTGCATACTAACTTTTAGTGATTCATGTACTACTACCCCTAGATCCCTTTGCGTTGCATTACAGCGCAGCTCCTCCTCATTTAGAAAATAACTTGCCCTATCATTTTTTTTCCCAAAGTGTATGACTTCACATTTATTAGTATTAAATTTCATCTGCCAAGTTGTTGCCCACTCACCTAGCTTATCTATATCCTTTTGCAGACTTTGCTTCCTGTCTGCCAGCCAGTTCTCTATCCACATCAATACTGAACCCCCAATACCGTGTGCTTTAAGTTTGTATACTAATCTCTTATGTGGGACCTTGTCGAAAGCCTTCTGAAAGTCCAGATATAACACATCCACTGGTTCTCCCTTATCCACTCTACTAGTTACATCCTCGAAAAATTCTATAAGATTCGTCAGACATGATTTACCTTTCATAAATCCATGCTGACTTTGTCCAATGATTTCACCATTTTCCAAATGTGCTGCTATCCCATCTTTAATAACTGACTCTAGCAGTTTCCCCACTACCGATGTTAGACTAACTGGTCTGTAATTCCCCGTTTTCTCTCTCCCTCCCTTTTTAAAAAGTGGGGTTACATTAGCTACCCTCCAATCCTCAGGAACTATTCCAGAATCTAAAGAGTTTTGAAAAATTATCACTAATGCATCCACTATATCTGGGGCTACTTCCTTAAGTACTCTGGTATGCAGCGTATCTGGCCCTGGGGATTTATCGCCCTTTAATCCATTCAATTTACCTAACACCACTTCCCGGCTAACCTGGATTTCACTCAATTCCTCCATCTCATTTGACTCCCGGACCCGTTATTTCCAGCAGATTAATTAAGTCTTCCTTAGTGAAGACAGAACCAAAGTAGTTATTCAATTGTTCTGCCATGTCCTTGTTCCCCATGATCAATTCACCTGTTTCTGACTGCAAGGGACCTACATTTGTTTTAACTAATCTTTTTCTCTTCACATATCTATAAAAACTTTTGCAGTCAGTTTTTATGTTCCCTGCCAGTTTTCTTTCATAATCTATTTTCCCTTTCCTAATTAAGCCCTTTGTCCTCCTCTGCTGGACTCTGAATTTCTCCCAGTCCTCTGGTAGGCTGCTTTTTCTGGCTAATTTGTATGCTTCATCTTTTGTTTTGATACTATCCCTGATTTCCCTTGTTATCCACGGATGCACTACCTTCCCTGATTTATTCTTTTGCCAAACTGGGATGAACAATTGTTGTAGTTCATCCATGCAGCATTTAAATGCCTGCCATTGCATATCAACCTTCAACCTTTTAAGAATCAATTGCCAGTCTATCTTGGCCAATTCACGTCTCATACCCTCAAAGTTACCTTTCTTTAAGTTCAGAACCCTTGTTTCTGAATTAATTATGTCACTCTGCATCCTAATGAAGAACTCAACCATATTATGGTCACTCTTGCCCAACGGGCCACGCACAACAAGACTGCTAACTAACCCTTCCTCATTGCTCAATACCCAGTCTAGAATAGCCTGCTCTCTCGTTGGTTCCTCTACATGTTGGTTTAGAAAACTATCCCGCATACATTCCAAGAAATCCTCTTCCTCAGCACCCCTGCCAATTTGATTCACCCAATCTATATGTAGATTGAAGTCTCCCATTATAACTGTTTTACCTTTGTTGCACGCATTTCTAATTTCCTGTTTGATGCCATCCCCAACTCCACTACTACTGTTAGGTGGCCTGTACACAACTCCCACTAGCGTTTTCTGCCCCTTAGTGTTTCGTAGCTCTACCCATATCGATTCCACATCCTCCAAGCTAATGTCCTTCCTTTCTATTGCATTAATCCCCTCTCTAACCAGCAACGCTACTCCACCTCCTTTTCCTTTCTGTCTATCCCTCCTGAATATTGAATATCTCTGGATGTTCAGCTCCCAGCGTTGGTCACCCTGGAGCCATGTCTCCATGATCCCAACTATATCATAGTCGTTAATAGCTATCTGCACATTCAACTCATCCACCTTATTATGAATGCTCCTTGCATTGAGACACAAAGCCTTCAGGCTTGTTTTTACAACACTCTTACCCCTTATACAATTATGTTGAAAAATGGCCCTTTTTGATTTTTGCCCTGCATTTGTCTGCCTACCACTTTTACTTTTCACCTTGCTACCTATTGCTTCTGTCCTCATTTTACACCCCTCTGTCTCTCTGCTCACACATTTAAGAAACCCACCACCTCTTATTCTCTGTTTATTATCTTTTTCTTCTTTCCCCCCTACATGTTGGGTCTGAGTGCTTCCCTTCTCTGCCTCCTGCCTCACACACTGTCTACTAGCTTTTTCTATTTGAGTCCCTCCCCCCAACCGTTCTATGTTTGCCTTCATCAGTCAGTTCAATGATATAAGATTCAGGAAGTCATCTTGCAGCTTTATACATCTTTGTTGTATTGCATGCAATTCTGGTCAACTCATTACAGGAAGAGTAAGGTTCCTTTGGAGAGGGTGCAGAGGAGATTCGCCAGAATGCTGCCTGGATTATAGGCTATTAACAGTGTTGGGCAAACTTGCACTGTTTGTCCTTTATTGAGGGGATATTTGATAAGTAAACAGAATTATGAGAGAGATAGATGAGGTATTCAGTCAGAATCTTCTTCTCAAGGTGGAAATGTCAGAGATTAGAGGGCACAGGTTAAAGTGGATGTGTGGGGCAGGTTTGATTACACAGAGTGGTGGCGAAACTTGCTGGAACGCGCTGCCTGATGGTGGAGTCAGGCACGATGATGCCTGACTCCACGGCATTTATAGAATGCCTTGTAGTCAATGCCTACTATGTTCTGTTGTGCTGAAGCAAAGCAAGAATTTCATTGTCCTATCAGGGACACATGACAATAAACTCACTTGACTTGACTTGACTTGATGGTGTTTGAGGCTTTTATATGGGTGCGTGGAAGTGCAGAGATTAGAGGGACATGGGTCACATGCAGACAGGGGAGATTAGTTTAACGGCATCATGTTCGGCATGGACATTGTGGTCCAAAGGGCCTGTTCCTGTGCTGTACTGTTCTGTTGTGGAACAGCAATATTTGTGAATGCTGCTAGATTTAGCAGTGGGTGTTTCCAGGGGGTGGTCAGCTGGATTGGCTGCTTCCTGACCGGGTGCTTCCCCTTCTCCTTGACTGCAGGGAGTCTGGATGCCAGAGGATGAAGACATCAAGATACCGGTGGCCATTAAAGTTCTACGCGAGGGAACATCCCCCAAAGCAAACAAAGAGATCCTGGATGTGCGTATGGCCAATAAGCAGGAGGGGAGGGGTGGACATGAGCTGAGTAACGAGATGCTGATCCTGGAGTTACACATCTCTCTTGGCGCTCTGTGCCTCCTGTTCCTGCCCACGTTACCCTCCCCCCTCACACCACCCACCTCCCTCTTCCACTGACGCTCATCTCTCTTGGCGCTCTGGACTCCCTGTTCCTGCCCACGTTACCCTCCCCCCTCACACCACCCGCACCCCTCTTCCACTGACGCTGTTCTAAAGTCAGGATGGCAGCTTTTGTTCTCAGATGATTCCCTCGCTAGTTGGTCACAAGTTCCAGGAGCAGAATCAGGCCATTCGGCCCATCAAGTCTACTGCACCATTCAATCATGGCTGATCTATCTCTCCATTCTCCTGCCTTCTCCCCACAACCTCAAACACCCGTACTAAACAAGAATCTATCAAATTACCCATTGTCTCCACAGCCGTCTGTGCAAATGGATTGTGGGCAGTTGATGGTGAAGAGGTGAACATGGTTTCCCACTGCTGACCCTGTCTCTTGTAGCATGTAGCGTAGTTCTGTCTCTTCTCCTTTGGTCAACCCTCTCTCCACTGACGCATGGTTTTGTCACCTTGCTCTTCAAACAAGTTCAGATTTGTGGCATTGCAGTGAAGTTGGGATCACCGCATGCATCACATTGTCAGTCTGAGGCTGATGCCCTGCGGTAATGTGCGAGTCCCAGTACTAACTTACTCCCCCTGTGTGTCGGCTCCACACTCACTGACAGCCCCACACTGTCCCCACCACAGTCCCCGCTCCGCCAAGCTGCTTCACATCCTGGCGGCTCAGCAGTGAGTTTGTAGAGCAGTCGGTACTCGGTCAAGAGCTCGAGCCACGGGAGTTGGCTCCAGGTGCTTGTAGTGGGGGTGGATGTGTATGGAGGGTCGGGCTGGTGGGGGGAGGGGTGCGCTGCGTTGGTCAGCTGTGCTGAGGCGTTGGTCGTTGCAGGAGGCGTACATCATGGCGGGAGTGAGCAGTCCCTACGTGTGCCGACTGCTGGGCATCTGCCTAACCTCCACCGTACAGCTGGTCACTCAGCTCATGCCCTTCGGCTCACTGCTGGATTACGTGCGAGAGAACAAGGACCGCATCGGCTCACAGCATCTCCTCAACTGGTGCGTGCAGATCGCCAAGGTAAGTCAGCACACTGGGTCTGCCATGTACGTGAGCAGTGACCGCTGCCTGACCCTAGGTAGAGACAGGGCATAGAGACACAGAGAGAGCCAGCATGGCCAGTAGTGTGGGGAGATCACCAAGGTACTTCAGCACACAGGGCCTGTGCACTGTGGGCAGTGACTGCTGTCTGATGTCGGGGATAGTGACTGGGCATAGAGACACAGAGAGAGCCAGTGAGATCCAGCATGGGGAAGCATAGCCGGGAATGTGGGGAGATCATTAACATGGTTCCCCTGAGTATTATTTATGTAACTTACAGGGAATATTTTGCATGAAGTAGCAGATTTATAATTCAGAGATACAAGCCCAACACAGTGGCTAGGGAATTGAAATCCAGTTACCATTGTGGGTCGGCGTGGGTGGATTAATAACCAGACGTCCCACCCACAGGGGATGAATTACCTTGAAGACCATGTTCGGTTGGTTCACCGTGACCTGGCTGCCAGGAACGTGCTGGTGAAGAGTTTGAACCACGTGAAGATCACTGACTTTGGCCTGGCGCGTCTGCTGGACACAGATGAGACGGAGTACCATGCAGACGGTGGGAAGGTAATGCTGCCGCCGTCAGTCAGTCCGTCAGTGGCGTTGAGAGGTGGGGGCTGTATGTGGGGGGAGACAACAGGGGACCACCCCCGGTGGGGACCCTGGTACGGGCACTGACACGGTCACCTGCTGTCTTCTAGGTCCCCATCAAATGGATGGCCCTGGAGTCCATCTTGCACCGGAGATTCACACACCAGAGTGACGTCTGGAGTTACGGTAGGAGTGACCCCCCCCCCGCCGGACCCCCCCCCAACACCAGACCCGCCGGACCCCCCCCCAAACACTACACCTGCCGACCCCCCCCAACACCAGGCCCGCCGGACCCCCCCAACACCAGACCCGCTGGACCACCCCCCCAACACCAGGCCCGCCGGACCACCCCCCCAACACCAGACCCGCTGGACCCCCCCCCAACACCAGACCCGCCGGACCCCCCCCAACACCAGGCCTGCCGGACCCCCCCCCCAACACTAGACCTGCCGGACCCCCCCCTACACCAGGCCCGCCGGACCCCCCCCCCAACACCAGGCCCGCCGGACCCCCCACCCAACACCAAACCCGCCGAACCCCCCCCCAACACCAGACCCGCCAGACCTCCCCCCAACACCAGACCCGCCGGACCCCCCCCAGCACAACAGACCCGCCGGACCCCCCCCCCCTGACCCCCCCCCCCACCCACCCAGCGCATCGCGTCAGTCTGCAATAAACCATGCCCATCCCCATCCCCCCCTTCAAGCCTCCACCCTCACCCTGGCATCAGTCCATGACCTCCCAACACCGGCACTACCATAGACCCCCCCTCCCCCACCTTGCAGCCCATTGTCACCCCGCTCCACCTCCCAACGGCGCCATGACCAGAGCCCCCCCGCACCCAGCCTTTGCCCTCGCCCGGTACCACGCTTCAGTCAGTCACCCCTGCCCACCCCCCCATTCGGGTCCTGTGCGGGTCCGTGTAGCGGTGCGTGTCCCGTGTGTGGTGCGTAACCCTGTGTCCCGTGTACAGGCGTGACCGTGTGGGAGTTGATGACGTTCGGGGCCAAGCCGTATGATGGGATCCCAGCGCGGGAAATCCATGAGCTACTGGAGAAGGGGGACCGTCTGCCCCAGCCCCCCGTCTGCACCGTCCACGTCTACATGATTATGGTCAAGTGTGAGTCTGCCCCGCCCCCTGTCTGCCCCGTCTCCCCCGCCCCCTGTCTGCCCCTCCCCCCCGTCTGCCTCGTCCACGTCTACATGATCCCTTACCCGATTGGGACTGTGTACGGGGGAGATTCTCCCCGTCCGGGCCCTGAAGCCCCCCTCACCCTCACCCCCCCCCTCACCCTCACCCCCCTCACCCTCACCCTCCTCACCCTCACCCTCATCGTTGCCAGGCTGGATGATCGACTCGGAGTCGCGGCCTCGGTTCTGGCAGCTGGTGACGGAGTTCACACGGATGGCACGGGACCCACCGCGATACATCGTCATCCAGGTCAGCACCGGGCGGGGGGGGGGGGGGGGGGGGGCTGCAGGGGGGCACAGAGAGGGTGTAGGGGTGGTAACAATGAGGGGGTGTTGTGTGTTTGGTTTGACTGGGTGGAGGGTGGCACTAGGAGGTTGTGGTGTTTGAGGGGTCTCAGTGTTGAGGTTGGGGGATCTCAGTGTTGGGGGGTTCTCAGTATTTGGGGGGTCTCAGTGTTGGGGGTTTCAGTATTTGGGGGGTCTCAGTGTTGAGGGGGTCTAGTGTTGGGGGATCTCAGTGTTGGGGGATCTCAGTGTTGGGGGGGTCTCACTGTTGGGGGGTCTCAGTGTTGGGGGGGTCTATTGAGGGGTCTCAGTGTTGGGGGGGACTCACTGTTGGGGGTTACAGTATTTGGGGGGGTCTCAGTATTTGGGGGGGTCAGTGTTGGGGGGCCTCAGTGTTGGGGGGGTCTCAGTGTTGGGGGGTCTCAGTATTTGGGGGGTCTCAGTGTTGGGGGGGTCTAGTCTTGGGGGATCTCAGTGTTGGGGGGTCTCAGTGTTGTGGGGTCTCGGTGTTGTGGGGTCTCGGTGTTGGGGGGTCTCAGTGTTGGGGGGTCTCAGTGTTGGGGGGTCTAGTCTTGGGGGGTCTCAGTATTGGGGGTCTCAGTGTTGGGGGGGTCTCAGTGTTGGGGGTCTCAGTGTTGGGGTGGTCTCAGTGTTGGGGGGGTCTCAGTGTTGGGGGTCTCAGTATTTGGGGGGTCTCAGTGTTTAGGGTCTCAGTATTTGGGGGGTCTCAGTGTTGGGGGGGTCTAGTCTTGGGGGGTCTCAGTGTTGGGGGGTCTCAGTGTTGGGGGTCTCAGTGTTGGGGGGTCTAGTCTTGGGGGGGTCTCAGTATTGGGGGTCTGTGTTGGGGGGTCTAGTCTTGGGGGTCTAAGTGTTGGGGATCTCAGTGTTGGGGGGGTCAGTGTCAAGGGGGTCTCAGTGTCGGGGGGTCAGTGTCAGGGGGTCTCAGTATTTGGGGGGGTCTCAGTATTTGGGGGGGGTTCTCAGTGTTGGGGGTCTCAGTGTTGGGGGGTCTCAGTGTTGGGGGGGTCTCAGTGTTTGGGGGTCTCAGTGTTAGGGTGTCTCAGTGTTGGGGGTCTCGGTGTTGGGGGTCAGTGTTAGGGGGTCTAATGTTGGGGGGTCTAGTGTTGGGGGTCTCCGTGTTGGGGGATCTTAGTGTTGGGGGATCTCAGTGTTGGGGGATCTCAGTGTTAGGGGGTCTAGTGTTTGGACCCCGGCTGTTGCTGATGGCTCCGTCTCTCTGCAGGGCGACGATCGTCTGGTCCCACAGAGCCCGACTGACAGCAAGTTCTACCGGACGCTGCTGGAGGACGAAGAAATGCAGGACCTCATCGACGCGGAGGAATACCTGGTACTGTCTCCGCCCCTCTCCACCCCACCCCTACCCTGGCCCACCCCATCCCCATCTCCCCCCTCTCTACGCCACCTCACCCAACCCTCCCCTGCCCCTCTCCCTCCCCCTCTCCCCCACCTCTCTCCCCCGCCCCTTCACTTCCCCCTCTCTCCCCGCCCCACCACGAACATGAGCCAAGTTCAACTAATCTGAGCCTGTACGTTTAGTTTAGTTTAGCATGGAAACAGGCCCCACGGCCCACTGTGTCCTTGCCGACCATCGATCACCCGTTCACACCAGTTCTGTGTTGTCCCACTTGCTCATTCCACTCCCGACACATTAGGGCCACATTAACTTACAAACCCGCACGTCCACAGAAAGAACATGCAAACTCCACACCGACAGCACCTGTGGTCGGGATCAAACCCGGTGCTCTGGCATGCTGAGGCAGCAGCTCTACCCGCTGCAAGCAGTCGTTACGGTGGTAGTTAGTGCAGTAGTCAGTGCAGTGAGCAGGCCCAGGCTGACCGGCTTGTTTCTCGTGGCAGAGTGCACGGAGTGTTCCTGAGGTG
This sequence comes from Malacoraja senta, assembly GCA_038087875.1. Taxonomy (NCBI): domain Eukaryota; kingdom Metazoa; phylum Chordata; class Chondrichthyes; order Rajiformes; family Rajidae; genus Malacoraja; species Malacoraja senta. The sequence continues at coordinate 5,397,568 of CM075986.1, forward strand.
GACGGTCGAGGGGCAGTGACCGCTGCGGGCTCCGGCCAGTCCTGTGGCCCCGCCAGCACAGACCCCCCCGGCGAGGGGGACCGTTCGGCCCACAGGGGGGCGGGTTCCTGTCCGACCGCTGAGCACGGCGTGGTCCAGCGCTACAGCTCACAGCCCAGTCTGTGGCCAGACCTGGACGGGCTGGAGGTGGATGCCTACATCGCCCTGGGCTGCCAGGCCCCAGGTATGGCCACCATGGGGAGGGGGAAGAGGGGCGTGGGGTGAGGAGGGTGGGCGGGAGGGGGTGGGGAGGGTGGGCGGGAGTGGGTGGGGTGGGGAGGGGGGTAGGTTGGGTGGGGAGTGTGGGCGGGAGGGGGTGGGCGGGTCGGGGTGGATGTGATTGTGGGAGGGAGGTTGTGGGGGTGGGGTGGAGTGCTGCGTGTGACGGCTCTGTCTGTCTGTCTGCCCCCACCAGGTTACTTGAACCAGGCCGGTGAGCGTGCGGGGGGAGCGGGCATCGGAGTGGCCATGCCGGCAGCTGCATTGGGGAAGACGGTGGAGAACCCGGAGTACCTGTCCCACCACAGCCTGGTATTGGGGGCCGAGCCGGACCATTGGGGCGGGGACCACCGGCGGGCAGAGCCAATGTGGACCCCGGGCCCCCATAAGCCCAACGGATACATCCGTGTAGCTGCCGCAGAGAACCCAGAGTACCTGGGGCTGTCCGAGACCAGCAGCGTGTAGAGGGAGGAGTGGCCTCAGTAACCCTGACACACAGAGCAGGCAGCACCGACACTGGATCCCAGTGGAGATCAGACCCACTGGATCCCAGCGGCGATCCACCAATCCTGGGGCTTCCACAATGCTGCTGAGTAATCTTGGTGCCCGTCACCTGGTTGCCGAAAAGCAGCTGGTCCCGGGGTCCTGAGGTCAACTCCACCGGTCGGTCCGCTCCGACTGGACGGGCGTATTCCTGCCCCTCCCCATCCCCTCTCTCCCCCTCCCCTGCACTCACCCACCCCCCTGCACCTCTCCCTGTGACCCCTCCCCTCCCACACCCCCTGCCTGCACACCCAGCACCCCCACCCCGTACCCCCCAATCACCCCTACCCCCCCTGACCTAGCACCCGTCCCCCACCTCACCCAGCACCCCCACCCCCTTACCCCCCCTCACCCAGCACCCCCACCCCACCCCCTCCTGCCACAAGCACCCCCTGGGTGAGTGTCGTTCTCTGCACCAATCCCCTTGTCCGACTTTGAACAATGCTGGAGTCCGTGAATTTTTAACTTTTGTATATTTGATTTGGGAAATAGTTTTATATGTTTGACAGAAGTATCTTTTCTAGAGTTTGCTGTGAATGTTTAGGTGAGGGGGCGCTCTTGGTTCCCGGGCGGCGGCGCCAGAGTAGCGGTGTCCACTGGCCGTCTGGCGCCAGTAGCAATGTGACCACTGGCCGTCACTGGCGCCAGAATACCGGTGTCCACTGGCCGTCTGGCGCCAGAGTAGCGGTGTCCACTGGCCGTCACTGGCGCCAGAGTAGCGGTGTCCACTGGCCGTCTGGCGCCAGAGTAGCAGTGTCCACTGGCCATCTCTGGCGCCAGAGCAGCAATGTCCACTGGCGCCAGAGTAGCGGTGTCCACTGGCCGCCACTGGCGCCAGAGTAGCCGTGTCCACTGGCCATCTCTGGCGCCAGAGTAGCAGTGTCCACTGGCCATCTCTGGCGCCAGGGGACCGCTGGCACTGGCAGCATCTCCCCGAGTTCTGAGAACGTGTCTCCATCTCACTGGTTAATAAATCTCACTACATTTTTAATATCTTTCGCGTTTTATTCTCAACTTTAAACTGCGCGTCAATGGTCACCTGTGGGTTGAGAGCTGGGGCCAGAGACCGAGGCGAGGGGCCGAGTGGACGGACGGGGAGGTGACGGGAATGTTTACACCACGGGGGAAAGCGGCTCAAGCTGCCGGCAGCGCCCGCTGAGGATTCATCTGCCTCGGTCTATTTGCGGGCTGCGCTGCCTTCTGTCCAGCGCCCCGGTTACAGCTGGCAGCTCACAGCGTTACCCCAGCCCGCGGGTATAAGGCGTGTGTCTGTCTGTCTGTCTGCCACAGGAGCAGTGGCGGGGAAACGATGGCCGGGACTGAGCCGGTGCGGTTAGCGGTCCTGAGTCTCACATTCCTGCTCATTCTGCCCGCGCCTCGGGCGCTCAGGAACGTGGTCCCCAATGAGGCGGATTACGTCGTGCCCGACTACCGCGGGAAGGGCTGCATCGACGACAAGGGATTGGTGTTTGACGTGGGCGAGCGGTTCTACCCGAGTGCTGGGGCTTGTCCGTGTGCGTGTACCGCGCTGGGGCCGGTTTGTCGAAAGCCCCGGTGCCCCCGGCTCCCCCCGCGCTGCGCCCGCCTCAGTTACGGCTCCTGCTGCCCGCGCTGTGTGCAGGTCCGCAACTCGTGTCAGTACGGGGGCCGCAGCTACCGCCCCCAACAAGAGTTCTGGGTAAGTCTCCCTCCGAAGCGGGTAGGGAGGAACTGCAGATGATGGTTAAACCGAAGACACAAAGTGCTGGAGTAACTCAGGCAGCATCTGTGGAGAGAAGGAATGGGTGACGTTTCAGGCCGAGATCCTTCTTGAGAGATGCTGCCTGTCCCGCTGATTTACTCCAGCATGTTCGGTGTAATCCAGCATCTGCAGTTCGTTCCTCCACTTGTTGCCGCCACCTCTGCCTGGCTTGTTGGTTGCTTGTTCTCGAGACGAGGTGAATGTCGCGGCTTTAAACTGTTGCAACAGTTGTCGCAGGCGAGGTGCGGATAAACAGAGGCGGGGAGCGAGCGCGGAATTGGCTGCGGGAATTTCACACCATGTTCAAAACCAGGCTTTGTTGAATTGACACCTGAGAATGTCAATAATTCTGGGTCAAAAATGGTTTAAAGGTGAGATTGTGGAGCGCGGAGAGAAGTTTGGGTGACATTAATGTAGCGGATTATTCACACAAGGAGCCGCGGGTAGACAATAGGTGCAGGAGCAGGCCATTCGGCCCTTCGAGCCAGCACCGCCATTCAATGTGATCGTGGCTGATCATCCCCAATCAATACCCCGTTCCTGCCTTTTCCCCATATCCCCTGACTCCGCTATTTTTAAGAGCCCTATCTAGCTCTCTCTTGAAAGTATCCAGAGAACCTGCCTCCACCGCCCTCTGAGGCAGAGAATTCTACAGACTCACCACTCTCTGTGAGAAATAGTGTTCCCTAGTCTCCGTTCTAATCTCCGGTAAAGCGCAAGGTAAAATTCTGGGCAAATGAAGTGTTTGCGCGCGAAAACAACCCGGGCTGAGAGGTGGGGACGAGGTCAGTTTGACGGTGAGTGAGAGGGAGACTGACCGCATGATGTCTGCACTATTAGCCGAGGGGTGAGGACATCGCGTGGTTGTTCCAATTCCCGGGCTGCACCTTGGCGGTGGTTCCTGTCCGCGGGCGCTTTGGCCACTCCGCTCCAGACACTGGGCCCCGGATACTCCGCTCCGGGCACTGGGCCCCGGATACTCCGCTCCGGACCCTCCGCTCCGGGCACTGGGCCCCGGACACTCCGCTCCGGACACTCCCTGGTAAATGAGGTCAACCGTAAGTTGAGGATCCAGGTTTACAAAGGTCAACGATGAAAGCAAAACAGAGGTGGAGAGGAACACTTGGTGATTTCACTCCTGGGATAAATAAAGTTATATCGTGTGGTGAAGCAAGCAACACGGGTTTGTGTAGGAAGAAACTGCAGATGTTGGTTTAAGCTGAAGATAGACAAAATGCTGGAGTAACTCAGCGGGACAGGCAGCGTCTCTGGAGAGAAGGAATGGGTGGCGTTTCGGGTCGAGACCCTTCTTCAGACTGGTTAGGGGAGGGGGAAACGAGATATAGACGATGATGTGGAGAGATAAAGAACAATAAATGAAATATGCAAAAAAAGTAACAATGATAAAGGAAACAGGCCATTGTTAGCTGTTTGTAAGGTGAAAACGAGAAGCTAGTGCGACTTGGGTGGGGGAGGGATAGAGAGAGAGGGAATGCTGGGGCTACCTGAAGAGAGAGAAATCAACGTTCTTGCCACTGGGCTGTAAGCTGCCCAAGCGAAATATGAGATGCTGGTCCTCCAATTTGCGTTTTGTCTCACTCTGACAATGAAGGAGATCGAGGACAGAAAGGTCTGTGTAGGAATGGGAAGGAGAATTAAAGTGTCCAGCAACCGGGCGATCAGGTTGTTTCAGGCGGGCTGAGCGAAGGTGTTCCGCGAAACGATCGCCCAGTCTGCGTTTGGTCTCGCCGATGTCTACATCGTGAACAGTGGATACAGCAGATGAGGTTGGAGCAGGTGCAAGTGAACCTCTGCCTAACCTGAAAGGACTGTCGGGGTCCCTGGACAGAGTCAGGGGAGGAGGTATAGGGGCAGGTGTTGCATCTTCTGCAGTTGCAAGGGAAGGTACCTGGGGAGGGGGTGGGCCCCAGGTTTTCCATTCTAGGACATCTAAGATGTCTATTTCTTATAAAACGCTGCTTCCACCCTACTGTCATAGATGCATCCCTCGCCCGCTTCTCCTCTCTGTCCTAGTTCTGTTCTCACTCCCTCTCCCTCCAAGATAGAACAAGGATAGTCTCCCTGGTCCTCACTTTTCACCCCACCAGCCTCCACATCCAACACACCATCCTCTGACATTCCCATCACCTTCAAGGAGATCCCACCACCAGCCACATCTTCCCATCCCCATCCCTTTCCTTCTTCTGCAGAGACTGCTCCCGCTGCAGCACCTTGGTTCACACAGCTTATCATCCAAACACCTTTCCTCGGGCACTTTGTCCCGCAACCACAGGAGGTACAACACTGGAACAGGCCCTACAGCCTACAATGTCTGCGCCAAACATAATGCCAAGATCAACCATGATCTGCCAGAGCATGTTCTGTATCCCAGCCATTCTCTGCATATCCATGTACATCCAAAATTCTCTAAATGGAGTTTTGACAGGAGATATAACACCTGCAATATACCTTCTCCCTCACCACCATCTAGGGATCCCAGCAGTTCATTCAGGTGAGACAAAGGTCCACGTGGACGTCCTCCAACCTCAACTACTGCATCGGGTATTCCTAATATGACCTCCTGCACATCGTTGAGACCAAGCCTCGACACGGCAACTGTTTTGCTGAACACTTGCGTTCAGTCCGCCAAGGTTTGTTGGATCTCCCGTTGCTAACTATTTTAACTCCTCTCCCCAATCCCGCATGGCCTTTCTGTGGGCTTCCTCCACAGTGAGACCACATGCAAAATGGTGGAACAGCACCTCATGTTCCACTTAGGTAACGTGCAACCCAATGGTATGAACATTGAATTATCTAATTTTAGGTAAATGCCACCCTCCTAATTTCTCTTCACCTCTCTTCACTGTGCCCCATCTGGATGTGCACCCCCTTCTCCTTCAGTGATATTCTTTCCTGTCTTCACAGTTCATGCCTCTTCTATTCTTCTCACTCTTTTTGTCTTTTCATCTCTGACCTTTGTCGAACTATCTGCCACCTATCACTTGCCAGCCCCACCTCTCTTCCAGCTTTCTCCTCCCTTCCCATACTACCATCAATCTTCAGAGCCCTGAACTGAAACAACGCCTACATGTTCTCCAGAGATGCTGCTTGACCCGGTGAGTTACTCATCGTCATTCTGCTTGGAAACAGGCCCTTCACCCCAACTCGTCCATGGCACCCAAGATGCCTAATCTAAGCTAGTCCTATTTGCCCACGTTTGGCTCTTATTCCTCCAAACCTTTCTTAGTCAAAAATGCACAACAGAGGATGTACTTCCTGCGGCAGCTGAGGAAACACAATCTGCCACAGGCAATGATGGTCCAATTCTATACTGCCATCGTAGAGTCTGTCCTCACCTTCTCCATCATGGTCTGGTTTGGCTCAGCCACCAAGCACGACATCTGGAGACTGCAGTGAATTGTCCGATCAGCTGAGAAGGCTATTGGCTGCAACCTTCCCTCCATTGATGAACTGTACACTGCAAGGGCCAGGAAGCGAGCAGGTAAGATCATCTCTGACCCCTCTCACCCTGGCCACAAACTCTTTGAATCACTTCCCTCTGGAAGGCGACTCCGGACTGTCAAAGCAGCCACAGCCAGACATAAAAACAGCTTTTTCCCCACGAGTAGCAGCTCTACTCAATAACCAAAAATCTGTTGCCTCCTTTTGCTCTAGTATTTTATTTAATTCACATGTTTAATTAATAATGTTTTATTATTAATGTTTTATGTGTCATTCCTAACTGTCACTGTATGTCATGTTGCCACTTGCGGGCGGAGCACCAAGGCAAATTCCTTGAATGTGAATACTTGGCCAATAAACTTATTCATTCATTCATTCATTCATGTACCTATGTTGTTATAGTACATTGTTTAACTGGCAGCTCGTTTCTTGTACTCACCACAGCGTGAGTGAAAAGTTGCCCCCAGGCTTGTATTGAATCTTTCCCCTCTCATCTTAAACATACGTCCTTATTTTTAATTCCCCTACCCTGGGTAAAAAACTGTGCATTCACCCAATCTAACCTCATGATTTTATACATCTCTGTAAGATCACCAACTCAGCCTCCTGCACTCCAAAATTAATGTCCTAGCTTACCCAACTCAGCCCCTCAAGTCCTGACAACAACCTTGTAAATCTTCTCTGCACTTTTTCCAGTTAATGACATCCTTCCTATAGCAGGATGTCCAACAGGGTTCAGCTGTAATATAACGTCTCATCTTCTATACTCGATACCCAGACTGATGAAGGCCAATGTACCAAAAGCCTTCTTGACTATCCTAACTGTGATGCCACTTTTAGGGAATAAAATCCCTGTACTCCAAGATCCCTCTGCTCTACAACACTCCCCACGGCACTACTATTCACTGTGAAGGTGCTGGCTGACCTACCAAAATGCAACACCTCGCACATGTCTGCAGTAAACGCCATTAACTCTACCTCAGCCCACTGGCCCAGCTGATCAAGATCCTATTGTGAATTTTGATACCCATCTAACTCTGCACGATGCCTCAGAATCTTCTCTAATAACTTACCTACCATAGATTTTTAATACTCCAGCATTTTGTGTTTACCTACCATAGATATTGGGCTCTCATCTATAGTTCCTAGGCTTTTCCTGGCAGGCCTTCTTAATAAAGGCATAACATTAGACATCCTTCAGTCATCTGGCACCGCAATTACGTTTAACAATGATTCATATATTTCAGCCAGAGCTCCTGCAATTTCTTCTCCAGCTTTCCACAGCGTACTCAGATATATCTGAGCAGGCCCAGGGGATTTATCTAGGATGTCCCGTACCTCCACTGTGACATCTCCATTGTTTTTTTCTGTTAAACAGGAACCTCTTCTCCAGGGAATGATGTTCATGGGTTTTTGTGGATTCCAAGATAACCACACGGCAGAAATGCCCATCATCTTTGAATAAATCCATCTTTGGCAAGTGTTGATGGTGCTCACCAATCCGACCGGCTGTTGCTTAAAGCTGACAGGTTTAAGACTTGGAATTAATTGATCATGTTCTGATCTGTGCCATTTCCCTGCAGCCTTCTGCCTGTGAGAGGTGCCGCTGTGAATTTGACTGCGAGGTGTACTGTCTGACTGCAGAATGTGCTCCTGTCCACTGTGTCAACCCTTCCTATGAACCCAACCAGTGTTGTCCTGTCTGCAGGCAGGGTAAGCAGTGTGTGTAAGTGTGGAGTCAAAGGCTCTTTAGCAGCAAGGAGTCCACATTTCTCCAGCTCCCCACGCTGATCTCTGTGCATTTTGAATTCCTGACTCTCCCCACCATCATGGACTCTGATCTCCAGTGGTCTCTCGTAACAGTTCTGCAAAATTCTCAACTTGTTTTCAAATCTGCTTATCTCAGCTCAGAATCCCACTCTACCCTCACCCTGTGCTGCTATCCACCTGATCCCACCCTGTCACTCCTGGACATCTGACCTTTATGTGCTTTTTATGATTTAAATTATGAGGTTATAATCTTCTTGAACTCAGAAGGAATTTTGATGGGCTCTGTAAAGGGGATAATGCACTGATTGTTATAACTTTGGGAATCAAAGTTACATACCCCAAAGCATCAGTGGTGTTGGAGAAAACAAATCTAAATTGAAGAATACCTGTTTAAGGAATTAATAAGGTCGACAAATCCTCTCTGACTATTATCTCTGAGGGAGTCCAGACAAGGATCATTTGGAGCTCAGGTGTGCAGGAAGGAAATGGGGAAGTATTTCTTCACACCAACAGTAGTGAAAGCTTTGAAATCTCTCTCAGTCAAAGTTTCTGGGATAAGTCATTGTTTACAAGATTGATTTTTGTTGGTTAAGGGTATCATGGGATAAAGAGGGCTAAATGCAGGTAAAGTCCAGGTCAGTCATGTTCTGATTGAATAAGTTCAAGAGGCCTTCCACTGCTCCACAACTTGGGCAAGGAATTTGTTGTGTGATAAGCTTTTATTTATATAGTAGATCCTGTCTAAGAGTGTGTTTTATTCTTGTAGGGCCCAACTGCTTTGCAGGAAACACGATTATCCCCGCTGGTGAGAGGGTGGAAATGGATGGGATATCAGTTTGTTTCTGTCCGTACAAGGATGGCTCGTGGGAGCCCCAGCAACAGGCAATCTGCAGCCCTCGTGGCTGGAAGCAATCCCATCATTACACCGCTAATGGAGGCCGCCACTAAGACCAGGATCTGGGCACCAGCTTCACTGCCACATCCTCTCAACCAGCTCTTGTGTTTCTTGGAGACTTGCCATTATTATTATTAACAGAAGAAAAACAGGTTCATCCATTTCCCCCACTGTGCTGAGCTCAATCCCCAGGCTTTATCCTGCGCTGTCTGCATGATGTGAATAAGCGTTAAGCTCCAGCTGTAGCCGCTGGCTCCTCCTCAGTGAGGTGAACGGGGAGAGGTAGGAGCCTCTTGCTCCTTCTGATTTCCCCCCAGATAATCTTTGGACAGAAGCTTCTGCAGCCTCCCCTCTCCCGACCGTGTTACTGCTGCGATGCACATATTAGCTTGGTGCTGAGCAGCAGCCAAAGGTCTGATCATAAATGAAAACACAGTGGAAACTGCAAGTCAACAGGTCAAACTTTAACCCTGTTACAGCTAGGCTGAGGAAGCTAAAGTGTCACCGATACTTCAGCGTTATTAGCATGGTTCTGTTTTAGTGCCACAGCCCATCACTGCCTGTGAAACATACTGCCCTGTTACACTACATGTAAGGCTGCTCATGCTGAATTTCCACGCCTGCTTGCAGATTGTCTGACATTTATTGTAAAAATATAAATAAAAGTTGTTGGGTGGTACATTCTGTTGCAAACTCTTTGCCTGTGTTTACATTGACTTAGAAACGGCAAATCATGATAAATAAATCACTGATATAGGTTCACGCTGCACCACAGGTTGGTAAGTTAGTGTTTTTGACAGGGTGTCGTGGCTTGTTCCTTGTCCATCAGTGAACCTAATAAATGCCACAATCCCTGCCTCCGGAAACAGTTCTACATGCACTATTTTAGCAAGATCGTGCAATCCCTGACATCTGCTGCAGATCTTAATTTCCCAACGGATTGACAAGTACAAAGTAAAAGAATTGGCATTTGATTTTAGAACAGATTATTTTCAGAATACAATCAGTTTATTAAAAAATGTGTCCTATTTTTAAGGATGGTTTTCATACATCCTAATCCTTCATGGATGGTTTAATAACCTCAGTATTTGATTATATGGAACATTGGATAACAGACCCCCTGGTAACACTAATGCTAAACAGTAGCGGAGGGGATGTGAAGACAGTGTTTACTGATAACCAACTGGAGATAATGCCAATCTAATTAGGAAAGCAAAAAACAGTTGTTAATCTGTACAAAACTAGATCTTTCAGCAGTTGCTCCCAAATAGAGTCCACAAATGCAGCTTATGAATATAGATAGACCTTTGTAAGACAAGAATGCAATTTTACTGTTATGACTGGGTAACTATGACTTGGCAGGTGAAATTAATTTTTGTTTGGAGAGCAGTATCAGTCGTTGAGATGAATATAAAATTGAAAGAGGACGGATGTGATTAGCAGGCAGTTGCTCCGTAGTAATTAATCTTGACACTGGTGCACGGTTTACAGTATACATCATTGGTGGGACTGTACATTCCGTGATCACAAACCACTGAGGGAGAAAATGTGGAGACAGAGTTAGAATGTACTGCATGGCAGCTCAGCTGAAGCAAGACTACAAAGCTCTCGATCTGAAAGTGGGGACGTTTTAAGAGTTTTAGGGTTGACCTCTTTTTACACTTAGATTTACACTTAGTTTTGCAGTTAGCACTTAATCTAACATTGACCTTAACTTTAATATTAGCTCGTGTCAATCTGCTTGGTGGCGGTGGCGGCATAGGTGAGTAACCAGAACTGATTACCTGGGAATAACTCTGTAGAAGAGATGGCATCTGTTTTACATTTTACCAACAGGATTTCAGCCCTGCCTGAGTTTGGTGAATGGAGATGATGTTGTTGTCCTTTATTTCTGATGAGGAAGTTAATCTATTACACAGTGGGTGGCAGGGTCATCATATCTGTTGCATGCACAGTGTGTGCAGGGGGAAGCTGAGAACATGCCTGTACTCTGAGAGCTTCGCGTGCAAACCGTGTAGCCAGTTGGTGGAGCTCAGACTCCAGGTTTTGAAGCTTGAGAAGCAGCTGATATACTGTGGTCCATCTGTGAGGCTGAGTGTATTACTTCAGCAAGTAATCATTCTGTAACTCGAGTCATACAGCACAGACACAGGCCCTTCATCCCAACTCATCCAGGCCAACCAGGTTTTAGCCTAGGAGCGCTAGTAGAGCTAGTCACATTAGCCTGCATTGGCCCATATCCCTCAACATTTCCTATCTGTGTACCTGTGTAAATGTCTTTAAACATTACTAATGTACCGTTGCTACTGCTTCCTTTGTTACCCAATGCATATCCTCTGCGTGAGGAAATTCCCTCTGATCTCTTAAATTTTTCCCCTCTCACCTGAAACCTCTACCCTGGAGAAAATGAATGTGAATATTCATCTTAGAAACGTACAAAATAAGTGCAGGAGTAGGCCATTTGGCCCTTCGAGCCAGCACTAACATTCAATATCATCCAAAATCAGTACCCCGTTCCTGCTTTCTCCCCATATCCCTTGATTCTGTTAGCTCAAAGAGCTATATCTAACTTTCTCTTGAATACCTTATCTTTGCCTCTTGTACAAGGTCTTCCCTGAATCCTTTTGGGTACATTTCCAGCTTAATGACCTCCTTCCTATAGCAAGGTGATCACTGTCCACTACACCACCAATCCTGGTATTATCTGTACATTTACTAAACATGTTAACTACATTGTCATCTAAATCATTAATATAGATGACAAGCAACAATGGACCCAGTGAGGATTCCTGCAACACACCACTGGCCCCAGGCCTTCAATTTAATACCCCTCCACTTCCACTCTCTGACTCCTTCCGTTGGGTAGCTCCCTCTAGATGCCTAGTACCTATCGGACACGCCTACCAAGCAGGACATTGTCAAATGGCTTGTTAAAGTACACATAGACACTGTCTACCAGTCAGTCATCTTCAATCCTCTTGGTGACCTCTTCAATTATGGGTGGGGTAATGTCAGTTTTGAATTTCATTTTCGGCAATGAAGTTGGGCAGGTGAAAGAAGAATCAACGGCGAGGATTATTTTTGAAGGTGAACATATCGCAGTCAGATTTAGCACAGGTATGGAAAAGACCAAAACAAAATTGGGACATAATTCTAAAGCGGAATAAAGCAATTTACCAGAATAAAGGAACATTGAACCATTAAATTTAACGATTAATTTTGCAGAAGTGGACTGGAAACAGTAATTTAGTGGTAAATCAGTCGGAGCAACAGGGCTTAGTAAAAGACACACGAGTTAATATTTGATCTGAAAGGTTCATTCTGTTTCTCCTTCCACTAAATCAGGGTGACAGGAATAAAATCAAAGAACTTCAAAAGGAACTGAAGGTGAGGATTAAGGAGGGGAAAGAAGCATATAGGTTCAAATTAGAACGACAGCTGCAGCAAGATGGTGTGAAGCAGGTATGGGCTGGAATGCGAAAGATCACGGACATGAAGCAGAAAGGTGGTATACTGCCTGATGGTGAACAGAGTCTGGCTGATGATCTGAACAGATTTTTCAACAGATTTGACTGCCCCACCACCCCAGCCTCCCCCACCTGGTCTGCTGACAATTGCTGCTTCCTCTCCACCTCCCCTCCCTCTCTCCATCATCTCCATCACTCCTGAGATGTCACCTGTGCGGAGTCCCCTCTTTCCACCTCCCACTCCACCAGCAGCCCCACCTATGACTCTTCATACTGCTCAGGTCAAGATGAGGCTGGACAGACTGAAGCCAGGGAAAGCAGTGGGGCCTGATGACACCAGCCCAAGGCTACTGAAGACCTGCTCTTCAGAGCTGTGTGGTATTCTAACACACCTGTTCAACCTGAGCTTGCGTCTACAGAAGGTTCCAAGGCAGTGGAAAACATCTTGCCTGGTACCGGTCCCAAAGAAGACCCATCCCACTCACCACCATGACTACAGACCAGTAGCGCTCACTTCACATATTATGAAGACATTTGAGAGACTTGTCCTTTCCTACATCAGGACTAGTGTGTCAAATCAAATGGATCCTTTACAGTTTGCATATCAGCCTAACATCAGTGTCGATGATGCCCTCATTTACATGCTGCAGAGGGTGTACACACATTTGGACACTACTGATGCATCTGTAAGGATTACATTTTTTGACTTCTCAAGCGCCTTCAACACAATTCAGCCCCGACTGTTAGGGGAGAAGATGGAGAAGATGAAAGTGGATCCATCACTGGTACTGTGGTGTTTGGATTACCTTTCCCTCAGACCACAGTACGTGCGCCTACAGAGCAATGTCTCAAGCACCATCTTGAGCAGCACAGGGGCTCCACAAGGAACTGTGCTGGCTCCATTCCTGTTTACCATCTACACAGCGGATCTCCAATATAACACCAACAGCTGCTTTTTGCAGAAATTTTCAATGACACAGCTGTTGTCGGCCTCATTAAAGGGGGCAATGAGGAGGAGTATAGAGACATAATAAGTAACTTTGTGGAGTAGAGTGCACACAATAACCTCCATCTTAACACCACAAAAAACAAGGAGATAGTTGTGGACTTCAGGAGGGGGAGGAGGAGGACTCAAGCAACACCTATCATCATTAAGGGCACTGAGGTGGAGGTGGTCGCTAACCACAGGTACCTTGGTGTGCAGCTTGACAGTGAGCTGGACTGGAAGTGTCATATGGAGGCGGTGTACAGGAAGGGACAAAGCTGACTGTATTTTTTAAGGAGGCTGAGGTCATTTAACATCTGCCAACCCCTACTGTGCAGTGTCTACCATTCAGTGGTGGCCAGTGCTCTGTTTTTTGCTGTGGCCTGTTGGGGAGATGGCGCCCGCATAGCGGACAAAAACAGACTGGACAAGCTGATCAGGAAGGCCGGCTAAGTGGTCGGGGCTGAGCAACGAACGGTCCAGCAGGTGGCAGAGGCCAGAACCCTGAACAAACTGGGTTCTATAATGACCAACCCCACTCACCCACTCCATGCCCTGAAGGTGATCAAGAGCAGCATCTTCAGTCAGAGACTGATTGCACCAATGTGCAAAACTGAGAGACATAGGAAGTCCTGTTTACCAGCTGCTATAAGGTTATATAATGCGCATAAATAACTGTATTTTAATTGTATTTTAACTTGTATTTTAACTTGTATTTTAACTTGTTAAGTATGGAAGCTATTTGAGGAAATGTGTGGTGTTATGTCTGTCTTGAAGCTGTCGTGGCACTGTAATTTCCTGTAAAGGATTATTAAAGGTATATCTTATTTTATCTTATCTTATCTTAAATCTGCCTTTTTTGCTCGTTTCAGATTTCCAGAATCTGCAGCTTTTGATTTCGGTCAAGAGATTGAAAGAAAACTGTTTTTATGTAAAAGGCTCCTGGGCAGGCACACGAGTAAAGCTTGTGTCCACGAGTAAAGCTCTGTGTGTCTGACATAAGGCTCCTGGGCAGTTAGGCAGGTACATGAGTAAAGTTTGTGTCCAGCTCTCTGTGTCTGACATATTCATTCTTTCCTTGAACTCTGCCATCTAAGGGCTGTTAGATTTGCCACCCCCACCTCTTTTCCATAGAAATGCTCTGACAGAAATAGGTTCTTTCAGCCTACCTGGTCCATGCCAACCATGACGCCTATCTATACTCATGCCATTTGCTTGCAGGCTGCTAAACATGTTTCCCACATTACAGGAAAATTAAATCACAGTACATGTCAGAGCTGTACACCAAACATGTGCTGCTCAGTTATATATTACACATTCAATCACCCACAAACAGGTGGCAGTATTGTGTTATGTTACTGAACACGCTGATGATGTTCTGTGTGGGTCAAATCTCTTGCCGTTTGTGACTGGGCTTGTATTCACTGGAATTTAGAAGGATGAGATGGGATCTTATAGAAACATATAAAATTATTAAGGGATTGGACACGCTAGATGCAAGAAACATGTTCCCGATGTTGGGGGAGTCCAGAACCAGGGGCCACAGTTTAAGAATATGAGGTAGGACATTTAGAACTAAGATGAGGGAAAACATTTTCACACAAAGAGTTGTGAATTTGTGGAATTCTCTGCCTCAGAAGGCAGTGGAGGCCAATTCACTGGATGCATTCAAGAGAGTTAGATAGAGCTCTTAGGGATAGTGGAATCAAGGGATATGGGGAGAAGGCAGGAACGGGGTACTGATTGTGGATGATTAGCCATGATCACATTGAATGGCGGTGCTGGCTCAAAGGGCCAAATGCCCTACTCCTGCACCTATTGTCTATGTATCTATGTAAACTACCACCACCACAAAGTAGGAGAACTAGAAAAGAGAGAAAGTTACAGTAAGAGAAAGGAGTATAGCAGTTGGGATGTTACGTTACAGTTGTACAAGACATTGGTGAAGTCACATTTGGCATATGTGTTCAGTTTTGGTCACCATGCAAGGATTTCATTAAGCTGGAAAGAGTGCGGAGATGGTAAACAAGGATGTTGCCAGGACTTTAAGTGCCTGAGATATAGGGAGAGGTTGGGCAGGCTAGGAATTTATTCCTTGGACTGCAGGAAGATGAGGGGTGATCTAATAGAGGAATATAATATCATGAGAGGGATATATAGAGTGAATGCAGTTTTTTTTTACCCAGAGTAGGGTAATCAAGAACCAGAGGATATATGTTTAAGGTGAAAGGGAAAAGATATAATAGGAACCCAAGAAGCAGCTTATTATATAGAACGAGCTGCCAAAATAGGTAGTTGAGGCAGATGCTATAATTTTAAAGACATTTGGACAGGTTCATGGATAGGAAAGGTTTAGAAGGATATGGGCCCTACACAAGCAGGTGTGACTATTGTAGATGGGACATCTTGATCGGCATGGGTCGGTTGAGCCGAAGTGCCTGTTGCTGTGCTGTGTGACTATGATCAGTATCCATACATTACTACAGTAGATGTTCAAGGGCAAGTTCCCATTTACAATTTAGTATGTGCAGTACACTTATCATGTACACTGTGAATGGCATTATTGTAATCATGTATTGTCTTTCTGCTGACTGGTTAGCACACAACAAAAGCTTTTCACTCTACCGGTACACGATAAACTAAACTGAACTGTATGGATATTATCCAAATAGACGCGATAGTTTTGAAAATATCATAAATGATGTTTTGGATTTATATTTGGGCCTCCAAGTATAAAAGCAGGAAAGTAAAACTTTAGCCAAGAAGTTTGTTGCTCAACAAACACTATGGATGCCTTACAATAGGAAGGATATAAGATGTCGATACAGTCAGTAACTAAGACTCACCACAGCACTCGGCACAATCTAAATGGGTTAACTTGTTTTTCCCAAATCCTGGCCGACAATGATCCACTCGCGTTGTTTTCAGAGAATTTTCAATGTAGTAAAATGTAGGCATGTTATCCTTCATAAGGTCCAATGCAATACTCTGTTTCTTGAAGAAAGCCTC
Source organism: Malacoraja senta (assembly GCA_038087875.1). NCBI lineage: Eukaryota > Metazoa > Chordata > Chondrichthyes > Rajiformes > Rajidae > Malacoraja > Malacoraja senta. Next base: position 5,413,698 of record CM075986.1, read on the forward strand.
AATACGACCTCGGGCCTGAAATTAAATCAAGCACAAATGGAGTAGAAATGGCAGGACAATTTTACGCAGGATGGAAGGCGATAAAAGTCCAAATGTATAGGAACTTTCAGTTACCACAGATAATGTGTACTTTGTACTATGTGTTTTTTTTGTACAATATGATACTGAAGCAAACACCGATCTTACCAAAATACCAGTATTGGATGTAACCCCTAAATGCTAGAAACTAAAGTTTAGTTTAGTTTATTAATGTCACATGTACAGAGGCACAGTGAAAAGCATTTTGTTGCATGCTATCCAGTCAAAGACTATACATGATTACAATCAAACCATCCAGTGTACAGATAAAGAAAACAATATTTTGTACAAGCGAATGTCTGAAGGATAATTCAAAGGTTTCCGATGAGGTAGATGGGAGGACAGGACCACACTCTAGCTGGTGAGAGGATGGTTCAGTTGCCTGATAACAGCTGGGAAGAAAATGTCCCCGAATTTGAAGGTATGCGTTTTCAAACTTGTGTATCTTTTGCCTGATGGGAGAAGAGGAAAATTCTGGTCCTTGATTATGAAGATGGAGTCAATGGGAGGCTGGTGTGCACGGTGGTCTGGGCTACGTCCCCAACTCTCTGCAATTTCTTGTGGTTTTGGATGGAGGACATGACAAGCATCCTAAGTCTTTGAGGGAAGTAGAGCCGTTGGTGTGCTTTCTTGGCCATTGCTTCGATGATTGCTGATGATATTCCTTCAAGCTATCTACCATTTCTACTTGGGCACCATAAATGTATACCAGGGTGTGTGTACTACTTTCCTTCCTGAACCCAATCACAATCTGCGTTGTCTTGTTGATGTTGTCATCTAGGAACCAGATTACGAGGCTCTCACTTTCTTGCTCGTTACCATTTGATATCCGACCCACTACAGTGGTGTCATCTGCAAACTTATACATTGAGTTGGATTGGTATTTGTCTACAGTCACGAGTGTATAATGAGTATTCAGATGTATTTTAAATAATGTAAATACTTGAACTCTGTTTGCTCCTCCTTTGCCATTTTATCCATAGTCACATTTTGTCTTTTTTGAACAGTTAATTTAAATCAATCTTACCAGGTTTGGCAAATCATATCTGGTAAATCTAATCCTGTTCTTGTTTGTATTTTGGCTCCTGTTGTTCTTTTTTGAAGCCAATGCAAGTTTAAGTAGATTGACTAAAATATCCATACTATGTATACCTTCATAGCTATGTCGGACATGAGACCATTCCAATCTCAGAAGGCTTGTACAGAAAAGTGAATGCAAAAATTCAAAGAATTTTACTGGAGCCCATTAATAGCTAGTTAGATGACCACTTATAAATTTCAATGCACCTTTGAATGGGAACAGGGATCCGAGTTACTTATTGGGATTCAGCACTAAGGCAATACCGTTGAGATCCTGTCACTGCCTTTTCACTTCCCCATTCCTTCTGAAGGCTTCCTGTATGACATCTTCAATGTACAGTGGACTATCACAGGTTGCTGGGCAACACCTGAAAAAGGGCAGAATTCCTTCATACTTTCCCCGACTCAAAATGCTACCATCTAAAAATTATACTGTCTAATTTTTGGTCTGAAACTGAACAGTACCCTTCAATGTTAAATACATTAAAATCTTGGTTTAAATGGGGGGCAAAATTATTTCAAAGGAACATGGTGAGCTTATACTGAGTATCTGCACACCTTCATACAGCTTAGACTTGAAGTATTCTCATCATTATATTTTTATACTTCTTAAACTTACCTTCTCTACCCTTCTGTTTGTTTCATCCTCGCAGTCATGTACGAGTTTTTTGCAAATTTCTTCCCATCCATAGCCAAAAGGATCCACTGTAGATTTGTAAAAAAAGGTTTATGTTTTAAACTGTGCTGAATTTTGTTCTGCAACTCAGCATCTCTTTAAACTTAGATATTAGTTTAGTTTCAAGGATCCAGTGCAACTTTGAAAAAAAGACAAACCAAATTACGAAGTTATTTAAAAGTAAAAACTGCAGATGCTATAAATCTGAAATATAAACAGAGAAAGGTGGACAGTAGTATGGAGGACAAAGTTATTGTTTCAGGTTAATAAACCCATATCAAAACTAGAAAACAGTGGGCAATCAAACATGATTTAAATTAAAAATTAAAGAGGGGTGGAGAGTATAAATGCAATGGCTTTTATTGGACGGAAATCAAGATAATCCAGATGGCACAAATGATGTTAATTCTGCTGAAGAGAATGGTGAAGGCTTGTTGGACTATCAGACATCACGCTTTAAATTCATGAGACCTCTGGGAGAGGTGGGACCTCCACAAGCCAGAGAGGAGGAATTTCAGCAAGGCACCTCACCACCTCAGTGCATTGTGGCTATTGCTGTTTGGGAAGGTTTAAACCATCTGCAGGGGAAGGGAATCAGAATAGAGTAAAGGTAAGCCCAGTGATCCAGGTGCTTAGAACGGCAAGAGGAAAGGAGAAGGCAATAATGTGGGGTCGTGACAGGGGCAATGATAACAAGCGTGTATCAAGGGCAGAGCAGACAGGCATAAGAAAGCAACAGAAAATAGAGCATAGATCCTCATGGACATTGTGAATGCACATGGCTTTGGTAGTAAGGTGGATTTTTAGTTTAGTTTAGAGAAACAGGCCCTTTGGCCCACCAAGTCCGCGCCGACCAGCACTCCCCGTACACTAGCACTATTCTACACACTAGGGATAATTTACAATTTTACTGAAGCCAATTAACCTACAAATCTGCACCTCTTTGGAGTGTGGGAGGTAACCGGAGATCTCGGAGAAAACCCACGTGGTTACAGAGGGAACCCAACTCTCTGGCGCTGTAAGGCAGCAACTCTACCCCAGCCCCACTGTACCATTCTATTTAGTTAGCAGCACAAGTAGAAATAAATGATATAATCCAACAGCCATTACAGAAGCTTTGAAACAATGTGACCAAGGTAAGGAATTGAATAGTTAGGGATATTTGACATTTTGGACCCCCAAAGAGTAATTTATATAACCTCTGACTTGATGAATCCTGGTCTAAAGGATTTGTTCACGTGCTGTGAAGTTAATCTTTGAATTATCAGTAAAAATCTGTGCTTATTCAAAACAATTATTTAGCAAAATATTGCATACTTATGCAAGTAGTTCTGTTATAACGTGATCGTTGTGTTCATAAGAAACCTTGCATTATAGAATATTGTGTCAAGAAAACCATTGTGTCAATGGTGAAAGAAAGAACTGCAGACGCTGGTTTAAATTGAAGGTGATCAATGGTGAAAACAGGTTTAGGGACGAGAGAATTTCAGACTCTCAGCAAAAGCGTTTTTTACTCCTGCAGTATTTTCAAAAAGCATGGTCTTTTGAAATAGGCTTACATTTGTGTTCTTGCAAATATTAAAGGCTACATGTTATATTGTTTAAAAGAGTATCACTGCACGAGAACAAAAGCGATTGCTTGTCACTTTCCATTGCCAACTGTGGGGAACTACAATGTAGATCTTAGTAGACGCAGGTGGGAAGGCTCGATAGTAATGTTCTCCCTTCTCTCCTCAAGACTATTTATTTGCAGTACAGCCTTTTTTCTGCATGTTAATTTCCGAAGTAACTTTTAAGTAATTCTCTATTTCCCGACCAAAATCTCATTAAAATCAATTTGGCCGACATAATACAAAGTGTTCCCTAATTCATCAATCGTATTATATTCCATTCTCGGTATGGAAACCCACGTTATAGTGAAACGACCTTTCTTTCTTTATGAAAATTCCACCTAACTCTGCAAGATTACTATATTTTTTAAAATCACACCTGTATACAAAGATAACTTATCCTTAGTACATTTAATCTTCAATATTTTAGGGAAAATTGATCGAAACATTTAACATCTAAAAACTTTCAATCTCCAGCTGTCCCATGCAAAACAAAACTTACGTTTAAACATAATGAAGAGTTCAGTTACTAATCCTTTACGTGGTACTTTGACAACATGGCATTTCATTTCTACATCAGTTATTCTACTGGTCAGGTCCGCAATTAGCTCCTTTTCAACTGACTTGAGCTTCCGAAAGAAGTGATTGTTGGCAGGATCATGGCATTCATTGGTGTGATACCGTGTTGAAAATGTATACGAATTGTCTGGTTCACGATAGCCTGCAAGATTTAAATCAAAAAGATTCTGTCAGTATTGCTAAAAATAGATTATTCAATACCAGTGATGATAACAGTTAATTCACAAGTCCAGCACTCCCCATAATAATTCACTCACATCAATGGCAAATCTCATCCATATCCGTCACACTGATGCTTCACTTCCCCCCAATGCTCATCTGCCCATCTCCCCCATCCTACCGTCACCTTCTGCTCACTGATGACAGCTCACCTCAATGAGTGTGTAGCCAATAGCTGTTCATGCTCAGAGAGCTCATTCCCAGAGATCATTACCCTTACAATTCCAGAGACTGAAATATATTTTCCCATCATTTGTGCGAACATTGTGGCCATGATCTGACAGGGGACTCTGTCACTATTGAACCTACAGTGCAAAAAGCTGAGGTCTGTCAGATGGTTTCCCACAGGTAGACTGCTAAAGCCATTTGGCAGAATGCCTCATGATCAGAACTTTTATAGAAGCACTAAGACTACGTAGGTGGTGAGTAGAGCTGTCACTGTCAGTCATGCACATTAAGTCTCAATGCCACTGCACACTTCCCTTGAGGCTTCTACAATGGAGAAGACATTTCCACCCATCTCCTTCTGGGTTGCGCTGTTTTCGGAGAATATCTGGCAAGGATGCAATGGTCTTTGTTAACGTTCATCCCAAGCAGTTGCTTCATCATGTTGTGCTCCACAGGCTGTTTGCAAGGATGTATAATGAGGCAAACACGGACTGTGGCTGGAAAATCAATGAAATATGCACTTTGATTCTGCTTAAAACTTGTTGGTCTTCCAGTATATGAAAACTTTACATGTGCATGTTCATGCTGAGAGATGCACTGAAGCTTGGTGCATTTCCTCCAAAGGCACCATGGAGAAAGACCATTTTACTTTTTGACACTGTAATAACTGCTGAAACGTTTTGCTGGTGGAATGGTTAGAAAATGAAAATTGATGTTATGTTGACATATTATAAATAATATATGCATACATAATGATGTGCTGCGTACAGAGAATTACACCAAATGATTGTCCCACATTGTATAACTATAAATTTTCTGAAAATAATATACTTTCGAACAAAAGCTGAAAGTGTGGAAATTCGGAAGTTCCAGTTAATATCCCAGTGCAATCCCAGAGTATTTACCATATACTGAGAATTTCATATCAAGAAATATTTCCTTGTTTGAATCCACATCCTTGTAGGATACTGTACATGTGTAATCTCCTGACATGGACTTGTCAAAGGATTTCAGTATAAGTCGTCCTGTTACAGATATCCTAGCGTAAGTCTCCCCTGAAATGAAACACAAAGCAAAATATTGTAAAAATCTTAGTCATGTATTTCTTGAAAGAAACTGAATTGAAACACATTCTTATGAAATTTTCCTGATCTCCAAGTACACTGACATCTTATTTGTGGCGCATTGCAGATCACCAAAAAAAACTGAACATAATAAGCTTGGAAGTTAGAGGAGTGAGCCAGTGGCATGATCCTCAACTCCTGCACATTCCTGGTGAAATGTACACATTTTCATGATCCAACTGCGGGATTCTTTTGTTTTTTAAATGTTTTATTATTTGTGTATGTATGCTGAATGAAATGGCCAAGTAAATAGGGTTCATAAATAGAGTGGTTTCTTAAATTAATGAAGAGGACTCGGTGGCTGCAGGGCCTGTTTCCATGCTGTATCTTTAAACAAAACAATTATCTCAAAAGCAACATCTTACTCATCCACAAATTTATTCTTTAAGCATTTGAAGGAGTGGTTTCATAATGCTTGTTGGATTATTAGCTGCTGCTTATCAGCACCCTAATCAGCAATAAACGGATGCCAAACGCTAACTTAAGGATTGCAGTGATTATTGACGGCAAGGACTTTACAGAATATAAAGGGTGAGGAAATTGACAACCAGACATCACATGGCAGAAGAATGAGTTAATGTTTTGCCACACAGCTCTGCTCCACAGCTTTTTATGTTGTACTTCCCAAAATAGAAGGCAACTTTAGATGGGATAAGTTGCCCTGTGGTTTGTTTTAAATGTTTAATTCTGGACAGAGCCCATTTGGAAGCATCACCACAATCGTCTGATTGGTGACTTCATATCCTCATTCAAATCTCATTCTTAGTACATATTTGTTTACCCATAATTGTCGCTCGTACATCAACTTCAAAAAGAATGTCAAAAGCACCTTTAACTCCATGTTATCCTGCAAGGTCTACAACCCACCACAATATCCCTTCTCATCAACAACTTTTTCCACTCATCAGATTTCTGAACAGTCCTTCCATAAGCTTGGGTACGTTACAGATTTTACAACCTACCTCATTGCAGACATTGGACTTTTTCACTGAAATTGTTATGTTCCAATGCTGAGAAACTATATTCTGCAATCTGGTATTTTTTCTTTACTCTACCTTTTGTACTCGTGTTTGACTTGATTATATTCATAAATAGTATTATCTGATTTGACTTTAGTAACACACAAAAGCTTTTTATTGTATCTCAATACACGTGACAATAATAATAAACCTAAATCTAAAAACTATCAACAAAACTCTTAGTTATTTATGGCACTGTAGCTATAACCAACTTTCATCTATAAATAAACTCAACTTATTAATCACAACCTCTCAATATCGTAATAGAATAGAATTGCTGGATAAAGTTGATGCTGGAATACAAAAGAATCTCACCTTTAATGTTTCTTCCTGTTGGACCCACCCATATGAAATATGGATCTACTAATTCTTTTTCTGACAGTTCCTCAGTTGTACAGAGAAGAGATGGACTATCAGTGTACATCTTCACATAAACTTTTACTGGAAAAAAGTAATGAGAAATGTCATGGATTATGTAATTGGAATATTTGATGTACAATGTAATGATTTATAGGCAGTCCCCAGGCAACATAAAGGTTTATTCTTGAGAATGGTCAGCTAACTCGTTTTACGGTAAGCCAGAAACATCTGTTTTCTATAGCTACTCATATTCTATAACTACTCTGCACACACTTACTGTAATTCTTTCATTTCATGAAATATCTTTTATATTCACCATAATAATATCCATAATTATATTAAGAGAGCAGATACTGTATCCACTTTTAGTATCATTATTATTACTATTTTGAAAAATTCTGTTATATTTATGGGAGAATTCGCATAAACCTGGATGTCCGTAAGTCAGGTCTCCATAACACAGGGAGCCCTTGTAGTTATTACAAAAGACTGCATCCTTATTTTATACACGCTCTCCCTTTTCTTCTCCTGTCCAATAAAAATACTATTAGGGTACCTCAATGACATTTCTCTCATCTGATCCCAATGGCCATCTCTTAGTAAGCTAATCCAACAAATATGTTATTGCAACATATTTTTAGCTGAGTTGGATGGGAATGCAGTGCTCTGGCTCAGCAACAAAGGCCATTTGAACATGACTATCCAGTTAATATCCATTAAAACAGCAAAACCGAAATTGAGCACATTACATTTTATCAACAGGGCTTATTGAACATTTGAACATTTTTGTCCAATGTGATTTCCTGTTTGCATGAATTGAAGGACAGCAACACAAGAAAGTGAGAGCATTACCATTACATTATAGATACTGATACATCCACATGGATATTGAGGCGGTCTTATACACTTTAAGGCATAGATTAATAAAACAGCATTGATACTTATAGGGATTCTGAGATAAAACTAAGAATATTAAAGAAAGACAAAGCTGGACATAGTGCACATGCTTATTTAATGGAAATGGTCCAACTCGTTCATGCAGACCAGGTTTTATATTCCTCTAAACCTCTCCTATTCATCTACATGTCTAAATGTTTATTTTTAACGTCACCATTGTACCTCCCCCTAAGGGAAGGTGCTCCTGGCAGCTCATTCCATATAAACACCAGTTCTGCATAAAAATGCCCCTCTTAAATATTTCTACTTTCAGCTTAAACCTATGCCCTCTGTTCGACCCCGAGAAAAAAGTGACCATTCAACTGCTGAGCCCCAGGAATAACTAGCAGTTTTTCCATATAACTGAAGCTCCTGGTAACATCCATGTGAGTCCTGGTAACATCCAAGTGAATCTTTTGTGCATGTTGTCCAGATTAATGTCACTCTTCTTATTGCTGGACGATCAGAACTGCCCTTGTTACCTATTTCCTTAATATACCTGTAGAATTTCTTAAGATTTTCCTTACATTCTCTGTTGGAGATATTTCACGTCCTCTTTTTACCCTTCTTACCTATACTCATATAATATTCAACGGATTTGATTCATCCCAGCTGCCTCCGCCTGACATATGCCTCCTTATTTCTGACTAGAGCTACAATAACTTGGATGAGAACATACACGGCAAGATTAGCAAGTTTGCTGATGATACAGAAGTAGGTGGTTTTGCAGATAGTGAAGATGGTTGTGAAAGATTGCAGCAGGATCTGGAGCGATGGCCAGGTGGGCTGAGTAAAGGTTGATGGAATTTAATACAGAGAAGTGTATGGTGTTGCATTTTGAGACGTCTAACAAGGGCATTTTGAGACGTCTACACAGTAAATGATAGGCCTCTGGGGAGTGTTGTAGAGCATAGGGATCTAGGTGTACAGGTGCATGGTTCCTTAAAGGTCAAGTCGCACATAGATAAGGTGGTCAAAAAGGCTTTTGGCACATTGACCTTCATCAGTCAGAGTATTGAGTGAGGAGGTTGGGAGGTCATTTTGCAGTTGTATAAGACTTTGGTGAGGCCGAATTTAGAATGTAGTGTTCTGTTCTGAGCACCATGTTATAGGAAAGATATTGTCATGCTTGAAAGGGTTCAGAAAAGAATTACGAGGATGTTGCCAGGACTAGAGGGTGTGAGCTACAGGGCGAGGTTGAGTAGGCTAGGTCACTAATCCTTGGAGCGCAGGAGGATGAGGGGTGATCTTATAGAGGTGTACAAAATCATGAGAGGAATAGATCGGGTAGATGCACAGAGTCTCTTGTCCAGAGTAGGGGAATCGAGGACATGAGGACATAGGTTCAAGATGAAGGGGAAAAGATTTAATAGGAATCCGAGGGGTAACTTTTTCACACAAAGGGTGGTGGGTGTATGGAATAAGCTGCCAGAAGATGGTAGTTGAGGTTGGGACTATCCCATTTTGAGAAACAGTTAGACAGGTATATGGATAGGACAAGTTTGGAGGGATATGGACCAAGTGCAGGCAGGTGGGATTAGTGTAGCTGGGACAATGTTGGCCGGTGTGGGCAAGTTGGGCCAAAGGGCCTGTTTCCACACTGTATCACTCTACGCCTCTGACTCTAATATCATTTGTCAACCAGGTTTCCTAAACCTATTAATCCTGCCCTTCACTCCAAAACTGATATGCTGTCCCTGAACTTTCCCAATCTCACCATTAAAAGCTCCCATTTGCCAGACGTCGCCTTATCTGTAAACAATCATCTCCAAATCAACCTCTGCAAGTTTCTGTCTAATACTATAAAATTGGCCTTGCCCCAAGGAGTAATGGCAAACATTCAAAGCAATTGATACGAAAGTATTTTAAGGAATAAATAATAAGTTTAAAACAAAAAAGTGAAAATGTTTGGTGCTAAATCAGTCATAATAAACAGTACTCAATTATACAGCTTGACAGGTAACAAAGATCGGGTTAAACTCAAATAAATTTAAATGGATCTTATTAATGTCCCTTTGTCCAAAAAGCATTTCAATACATTAATAAAATATTAATTGACTTGATTTTGTTTACTGTTGTGAGGTTATATGTCTCTGCTCCTTTAATCTTTCAGCCTTATGTTGTCCAGTTCTCATTTGTAACTGCCAGTCATTGATCCTTGGTCACTCACTTATGTTATTAGTTCCTTCGATCCAGATATGCTGCCTGTTCCGCTGAGTTACTCCAGCTTTTTGTGTCTATCTTATGGTATTAGTTACCTGGTTTGTTGCTGTTGCCATAAATTTGTGTGATGGTTTGATGTCCAGAGAGTTCATTGTTATTGTCTGTGGTTTTAATGAACTCATCAGATTTGCCTATGTTGAAACAAAATACAAACTGTTATATTATTTCTCCCTGCTGGTTAATCTTTCAACAGTAGTTCACTAGCCCTGTTCCATTTCTGTCTTTCGGGATGAACATATTTTGTAAATCCCTATACATGAATACAAAATTGCACACTGATTTCAGAAATTAAAACTAAGGATCCATTTTGCAATGCTTTCAGATGGTTGTCATTTAGCCACTGTCTTCCCATCGGATACAGATCTACAATGGAAATTCCCAGCTCGCAAAATATAGAGTCATAGAGTGATACAGTGTGGAAACAGGCCCTTCAGCCCAACTCGCCCACACTGGCCAACATGTCCCAGCTACACTGGTCCCACCTGCCAGAGCTAGGTCCATATCCCTCCAAACCTGTCCTATCCAGGTACCTGTCTAACTGTTTCTTAAATGTTGGGATAATCCCAGCCTCAACTACCTCCTCTGGCAGCTTGTTCCATGCACCCACCACCCTTTGCGTGAAAAAGTTACCCCTCAGATTTCTATTAAATCTTTTCCCCTTCACTTTGAACCTATGGTCCTCGATTCCCCTACTCTGGGCAAGACACTGTGCATCTACCTGATCTATTCCACTCATGATTTTATACACCTCTATAAGATCACACCTCATCCTCCAGCCTACTCAACCTCTCCCGATAGCTCACACCCTCTAGTCCTGGCAACATCCTCGTCAATCTTCTCTGAACCCTTTCAAGCTTGACAATATATTTCCTATAACTGAACACAATATTCTAAATGCGGTCTCACCAACGTTTTATACAACTGCAACATGACCAGGGCCAGATTTACGTATAAGCTAGACAAGCTTAAGCTTAGGGCCTCGAGATCTAGGGGGGCCTACTCACCTCGCTGCCTCACCGGACCCGTCGAACCTCGCCGCCCCACCGACCATCCGCCCACCGGGACCTCCTACTCTTTGCCCGCTGACCCTGGCCACTCCACCGCCCTCCCTCCAGCAGCCCACCGCCGTCGCCTTACCAGCACCATGGACTCAGCACCGGGCCTGAAGCTTCCACGCTGCAGACTCCAACTCCCCTCAGTTTGACTGCGCTGGGTCCTAGTGCTCTTCCACTAACCCAGGTAACCTCAGTGGCTGTTCCACTGGGTCTTCCCCATCCCCCTCAAACCATGTGACCCCAGCTCTTCCCCACCCACACTACAGTCCTCATACCCCCCCACCAGACATCGCCTCGGCCTCAGTCCACTCACCCGCCTTCCTCCGGCCCCAACCCCCATCCCTGCCGTGTGTTCACCATCCCCCCAGACCTCCCACTTTCAGATACCGAACGGTCTGCCCTCAGCAGAGGCCTCACATTTGTCCCCCTCCCACCCCACCTCAATGAGTTCCGCGCCCTCCGCGATTTGGAGCTCTTCTTCCGTCGCCTCAGCGGCTTGGACTTCCGAATCGGCCACTTCCTACTCCCTATTCCTACTTCCTTGGACTTCCGAATCGGCCACTTCCGCGGCTCCCGAAGTTCACAGGCTGAGCTGGGCGGAGATTCACGCTGGCGGCCCTCGGCAAAGGGATCCCAGGGCTCCGCGATATTAAAATCAGTGCGGCCCGAGGCTGGGAGCTCCGCAAACCACAGCTCCATGATGTTGAAGCAGCAGGCTCAACACTGCAGAGCTTCAAACGGCGATCCAGGTAAGGCATCGCCCGCTCCGCGGTGAATCCAATATGTATTTTAAAACCAACTGTTTAATGACAACATACAGTAGGATCTAAAAGTGTCACGCTGTCACTGTCGGGTAGTCATGGTCCTCTAGTCGTGGGGGTGGGGGATTGGGAGGGGTGGGGGGCCTCATAAGTGAAATAGCTTAGGACCTCTCTTCATCTAAATCCGGCCCTGAACATGACCTCCCAACTGCTATACTCAATACTCTGACTGATGAAGGTCAATGTGCCAAAAGCCTTTTTGACCATCTTATCTGCCAGTGACTCGACCTTCAAGGAACCATGCACCTGTACTCCTAGATCCCTCTGCTCTACAACACTCCCAGAGGCCTACCATTCACGGTGTAACTAATTCATATATTGGTTCTTTTCCATATAAGAGAGAAAAGGAGACACCAACTTTCACCAGAGATGGTGTCTGACCTGCGGAGTTACTCCAGCACTTAATTTCTCTCTTTTTTGTAAACCAGCATCTGCAGTTCCTTGTATGTTCTGCTAATGGCTTCCAGTTTCTCAAGTGCAACACAACTAACCAGTAATTGTAAATAGGAGAGAGTTCCTTCAACTCCACTGACATACAGTGCCTGGCAATGTAATTGTTATTTTGGCTTGTGAATGAGTGGGCAGGTGACCTATCTGAACTGATCAAGAGGCAGATTTAAAAACCAAATATAATATTTTACACCATATAAACCAAGTTATACCTAAGATCATAATGTAACTCCTGGGCTTAAAATAGTAATCATTCAAAAACTACCAAAATGTTTATAGTGGAAATAAGGGAAAGCCAAAATTTAACCCTACATAGTTGCAGTAACGAAGACAATTACAAAGAAGCTAAACCAAAATATCTCCAGTTCATGTAGACTCTGGTGGAAGGACATGAAGGGCAGCCACGGAAACAGCGTATTCTCCACACATACAGCCTGATAGCAAAGTTACATCCACAAGTGGTCGGTGGATCAGCTGGTTTCTACAAAACAATGGTCAGAGTAGAGGAAGAACGGCTTCGATGGGAATTGTTTAGAGGATGAGAGTTCGTGGAGAATGTGGGGTGGGGGAGTGAAAGGGGGATGGGGAGAGAAGGTGGAGGGGTACAGGGGGTACGTCGGCCAGGGCAGGCCGCGTATGGTGGCAATCGTGGTGCGGAGGGGACGGGTACCCGGGGCCGAGGACACGATGCCCTTCAGCCCGAGGCTGGGCCAACAGGCCCGTTCCACCACACTGTTAACTTTCAAATCTCCAGCCGCTGTTGCAGCCTGTCGCGGCTCCGCGGGGAGTGGGGGGGCTGTAGCTCACCTGGCACGGCGGAGAGAATGATGGCGAGCGCGGCGAGCCGGAGCGGAAGCGTTAGGCCGCCGGCTTCGCTGCCCCTCATGGTCGGCGAAGCCCGACAGCGTAGGCCGCGCACCAACCGCCGCGCCCCGCCCGCGCGGGAAGCCACCGAGCATGCGCCGGGCGGCGCCGCTTCACTGCGGCTGCGCAGGCAGCGCGAGCGCTGGTCGTCGTCCGCTCCCCAGCCGGTGGCCGCTCTCGCTGCCCGAAACCTCTTTACTTTGACGGCTTTGGCCAGAAATATTCATATAATATTGAAATATTGAGTTACATTTACGAGATAGAGGACGATCTGCCAATTTGTTGTTCTTGTCCCTCCCGCTGACAGGAGCCGCCTCCTGAGTGCGGGCGGGGGAGGATGTGGCGACGCGCGTCGTGCACGCCCTGCCCCGCCCACCGCGCGGGCACGCGCTCCATCCAGAGACCTGGTATCCGCGTCTTTACGCATATTATCCCAGTTACGTGCTGGCGTCACGGAAGAGCGGAAGCGTGCGTGGATGGATTCTCCCGCCTGACACTCGGTGTGAATGTTTCCATGTGAAATTGCAACAGCACTGCAGACACGTGGAGTTGACCAAACAGCGACAGAGCGCAGGTTAGCCTCCAGCGCATCGGCATTCCTGACTGGGATTGGGAATAATTATAGGCATGTCCTGTGGGTTATTTTGTAGGATTACATCAAATTTTATATATACACATTTGAAGGGTGGGAATAGTCTTGGATGGAAATAATAAGGAAAACGTTATATAGAGGTGGTGAATTTATCAACCAGTTAGTATTTGCTTTGTTTCAGTTGCTTTGGTTAGAATTTCCGCATAGGCATCCCGTGACAAAAACGCGATCTGATGTTGGTCGAGGCTTAAACAGTAGATCTCAAATTGTGGCAGTCCGCAGTAGTACAAACAGGATATTAATTTGACTTTACTTTAAATTGATATTAGATCGATGGGTTAGCGGAAAGGACGAGAACAAAAGTTTAAAGTGGCGAAGGTCTTGCGTGATATGTGAAAAATGATGTTATTTGAATGTTTATGTATTTAAGGACGTTGTAAATAACGTGCGGTTGATTCTGTAGCGAAACACGATGGAGTGTTACTTTCTTGAAAAGAGCCGATTAATTTAACTCTTATGTTTACTTCGCCGGGTTCGTGTGTGTGATACATCTGGATGTGTTATTACGATTTAAATTATTTGTTAAGACATTTCAATGTATTCGAATTGTGCAATGAAATTATGCAATAGTCTTTTGCAGAATGTTTCTTGTAAAACCAACTTCCTCTGGAGGCCTAAATTATATGTACAAAATGCTAGAAATCGGAAATAAAGAGGGAAAATCACTCAGCATTCGTCGATGGGACGGAACAAGGGATGCTTCGGGTGCAATCCTGTTCTCAAAAGCCGCAGATGTTGACTGGTCTTGCTGAGACTTCGAGCATCCATGGTTTGTGAAAGTCCAATGTGGACTTCATCTTAATAATATACAAAACAAGTGGGCTTTCACCTAACGGTGCCAGAAACGAACTTTCGTAGACTTCTAACGCGCATTTAACACGGGACGGTTGGTCTGGAATGGTACGGAAAATTGAGAAGGTTTCATAGTGTACTCCGATCATGCGAATAGTAATTGTGAATTTCACGATGAAATTTTACTTTTAAAATACCTTTTTAATTGGAAGTATTTTCTCTAAAAAGTAATAAGTGCTCATTGTTTCTAACGTAAAACATAAGTCTGTATTTTATGTAAACAAAAATGCTGTAGAAACTCAGCGGGTGAGGCAGCATCTATGGAGCGAAGGAAATAGGCAACGTTTCAGGCCGAAACCCTTCTTCAGTCTACATTAAATATACTATCCATAGATGCTGCCTCACCCGCTGAGTTTCTCCAGCATTTTTGCCTACCTTCGAATTTCCAGCATCTGCAGTTCCTTCTTAAACAGTCTGTATTTTATAATGATTTGTTGGTAAATCAAATTGCCTCCGGCTTGATTCCAGAACTTGCATCCTCTTTGGAATGAGTTGAGTGAGCACCATTATTTATGACCCCCATCCAAGAGAACACTTGACGTAACCCAATTAAGATGATGGTAAAATTTGAACTTGTTGATAGCTTCTAAGAAAATCTGTCATTATGTGAGATTATCCCTTGTAGCTTTCTGAAGCCGAATCAAATGGAACCACTTGGCACGATATGGTGGCTTGTACTTCCTAATCCTCATCAACACTATTTTAGCATAATTTCTCGCCCACAGGAGGCGCTGGGGCGATAGGTAGGGAAAGCCAGGGCAATAGGAAATAGAGGAGGCGGGTTATCTGTAATAAACCAAAGGCATGGCTCTCACGCAGCAAATCTTGGGTTTTGTTACTCATGATAATGATTTATAATAAATATATCCAGAAGTGAAAACAACTATAATAATTCCAGAGAACAGAAGTCACTTGTGTTCTCAACTTCAAAAGTGGATAATTTATAATCATTATTTAGTTTCTTGATAATTTACACTTAACATGCTGGATTTTAAGAATTATTTCTCGGCATTAGTTGAATATATTTATCCAATAATGTTATGATTCGTTGGCACTTGTGTTAGAGATTCTCCATCATTTAACTGCTTTGTGCATCATGGAGATGTTGTCAAATAGTGCAAAATAGAGAATCTGAAATAAATTTACACCAATCTTCAACATTCTCTGGTGTCAGTTTCCAGAAAAGTATTATTCGTAAAATTTCACTATCCTGGCCTAGGTGAAATCTGAAATGATCATCTGATTCTAGCTAGACACAAAATGCTGGAGTAAGTGGGTGCGGCAGCATCTCTGGAGAGAAGGAATGGGCCACGTTTCGGGTCGAGACCCTTCTTCAGACCGGAAAAGTCGCCCATTCCTTCTCTCCAGAGATGCTGCCTCTCCCGCTGAGTCACTCCAGCATTTTGTGTCTACCTTCGATTTAAACCAGCACCTGCAGTTCTTTCTTACACATCTGATTATAGCTGTCTGGATGTATAAAATTCTGGAATGGAATGACAAGGACCTCTTGGAAAGCAGGAATCTGTGGTGACCTTAGACAATTCCTCCGAAGCATACGCTGAATGATTCCAGCTTTTTCTCATTGTTTATGATTTCCAAGATTTAGATTTTGTTGTTTTTTTTAGTTTAGGTCTTCAGACAAAATTGACTTTACATAAAACATTCTTTAAAAAAATTGAGAAATTAGCTATCGCATCCAAAAATTCTCAGAAAAATCTTGAGTGTTCAGCTGGTCTCCAATTAGAAATGCTCAGATTCATGACCTGTTGCTGCCTAAGTAACCACAGTGATCCACTCTGATGGAACAGAAATAAAGCTGAAAAGTGTTGTCAAACGCGAAATGCATTTTGTAGACGACTTTATTACTTCACATTAACATAACATTTTAAATGTCAAATACAATGAAGAGCATACCCAATAGAAATTTTCCAACTTCGGGGAGTGACAGATTTTCACTATCCTTCAAGAAGGATTTATTCCTGAATTTGTTCCTGTTTAAATGTTGTCGTCTTGTTCTGGATTGATTTTTCAGACCTATTCCTATCAATTTCTTTAATCAACTATATCTTTGTGCAATGCATTATGAGTACAGTTCAATACAGCCAATCTTCAAGATTAAACTATTTAGTCTCAATATTATTCTCGTGAATATGTCCTGAGGACGGTTGCTCATGCTTGTAAATCCTTTCTGAGAAAATGACCATCATTAAATGTACGGTAGACATAAATGCTGGAGAAACTCAGCGGGTGAGGCAGCAGGTATGCAGCGAAGGAATAGGTGACGTTTCGGGTCGAGACCCTTCTTCAGACTACATTAAATATACTATATCTGCATGTCTAACCAGCACTTTAACTACGATATGACTCCCACCTCTTTCTATTCCATGCGTCTTAAGATAAAGCAATGTTACACTATCAATAGAGTTATACCGAGTTGTACAGTACGAACGTGGGCCCTTTGAACCAATTCATCAATGCCAGTGAAGGCACTTTCCTGAGCTAGTATTTTTGCCTGCTTTTGTTCTATATCTTTAAACATTTCCTAGTGTACCAATGTATCAATAGCTCAACCTGAAGAAGAGTCTCGACCCGAAATGTCACCTATTCTATCCAGAGATACTGCCTGTTCCGCTGAGTTACTCCAGCATTTTGTGTCTATCTTCAGTGTAAACCAGCATCTGCAGTTCCTTCCTACACAATGTACCTATCCAAATGTTTTTAAACATTGTAATTGTACCCACCTCTACCACTTCCTCTGTCAGTTTGTTCCATATACCCACCACCCTCTGTGTGGAAATCTTAACCCTCACGTCCCCTTTTCTTCTCTCACCTTAAACCTATGCCCTCTAGTTTTAGACTACTCTATCCTGGGAAAAAGACCATGATCATTCATCTAATCTATGCCCTCCATGATTTCATAAACCTTTATAAGGTTACGTCCCAACCTTCTTTGCCTGAGGGAAAACAAGAGAGTCAATAGTGTTTTATTCTCATGTGTCCCAGATAGAACAATGAAATGCTTACTTACAGCAGCACAACAGATTATGTAAACATAATACACTGTAAACAATATAATAAACAAAAGAGAAAAAAAAATCAGTGTGTGTATACATACACATGCTCACAAATACACACACACATATATTATATTTATATATATATATATATATATATATATATATATATACATGGGAAAGAACTGCAGATGCTGGTTTTAATCGAAGGTAGACACACAATGCTGGAGTAACTCAGCGGGACAGGCAGCATCTCTGGAGAGAAGGAATGGGTGACATTTCGGGCCGAGACCCCTGTCTTCAGATATCTGCCTGTCCCGCTGAGTTACTCCAGCATTTTGTGTCCCCCACATAATACAAAACTAAAGATACACTAAAACATACAAATAAAACACTAAAAACAACAAAAGAAGAAAAGGACGTGACCGGCTGTTGGCGAGAGTTATGGCGCCACATGGTAGGGGGTGTAATGAGTGTGTGGCCAGGGTGGTGTGGGTCTCTGATGATGCTGGCTGCCTTTTCAAAGCAGCGATTCCGGTAAATCCCTTCGATGGTGGGGAGGTCAGAGCCAGTGATGGACTGGGCAGTGTTCACAGCTTTTGTCAGTGTTCGTTGCTCCTGGGCATTCATGTTGCCTACTGTACACCTGTAGAAGTTCAAGAAAATCCTCTCTGACATACCAAATCTCTAATCTCATCAGGAAGTAGAGACGTTGATGTGCTTTTTGTACAATTGCATCAGTCAACACTCCTAGTTTATCCAGACTCTCCTTATAATTCTAAAGCTTCCAGTCCTGGCAACATCCATGTAATTCTTTTTTGCACCCTCTATGGCTTAATATTTCCTTTGGTGTGGTGACCAGAACTGTCCACAATACTCCATGTGCAGTTTCACCTCTGTCTTGTACATCTGTAATATAACAATCCTACTCTTGTACTCAAGTTTGATTATTTTTGAGTTGTTCACCAGTTTTATGTTATCTGTACCTGGAACTCTGAACTTCTAGGCTCCTTCTCAAATCAAAGCTTCTGACTATTTAGGAAGTACGTTGACCTTTCTTGATTCTCAAGTCTTGACATCATTTGTCCCCGCATTGAATACAGTTGCTTCGGTTTTGCCTACTAACTTAATCTGGCCCTGAGCAGATTCTAAGGTACAGGTCCTAAAGTACAGTACTTGCTTTATGACCTAGTAGTACAGGTGGCTGAGAGATATTAATCACATTTTGACAACTGGAATACAAAGCCATGACATCTAATGTCATTTTTCTGTAAGTCAATTGATTCCTTGTCCATCAGTTACCTCTAATTCCATGCACTTTCATTTTAGTAATAGAACTTACATGGAGGAAGATCAAATGTCCCCTTGGAGTTCATATAAGTATCATCCTTGGCAATCTCCCTATTAGCATCTTACATATCAATGCTGCTGCAAAGTTTGCTTCAGACAGTGCCAATGTAGCATTGAATCAAGTGAATAAAGCACCAATGCTGCACAGGGTCTCAACCCGAAACGTCACCCATTCCATCTCTCCAGAGATGCTGCCTGTCCTGCTGAGTTACTCCAGCATTTTGTGTCTAGTTTTGCTAAAATGCTCATCAGACTTTTGTTTTAATTTGTGTTATCCACACCTTTTAGTAATTGGGTAATGACTCAAGTTGGCTTGATATTGTGATGGTACTTTGTAGAGATGAAGTGCCTCCTTAGAATGAGCCAACATTGGCCTGGTTTCCTTGTAACGCTGATGTTGATGAACATTACAAACATTGCATCTCATGGAATATAAACTGTTAACTCTGGTATTCCTGGGAAGGAGCCTTGTAATTGGCTGTCTCTTCACCCCACTGCCATAAGTTCCTGTATTCAAGGCAGCTGTTAAGTGTATGAATTTGACAGATGTGTTGTGTTGCCTTGTGGGTCAGATTTAGGCTCTTTACAAGATGTCATTGTACGCACAAGCTGATTGTCACTGAGGAAATTCTACTTCAATAACAGCCAAATAAAAACAGCAACCTGAGGTGCTCAAATCTACATAATGTATACAAACATATGTATGTTATATGAAGATCTACACAGAGTAATTTGAACAGAAAATAAAATTGTGATTAAAATAAATGTTCTACTCTAATTTCATTAGATGAGGAGAGGTATAGAGAATTCTGGTCCTTGGGATAAGTCTGATACAATGACTACTGTTGTAAGAAAAAGGCGAAATCAGGAGGCAGCTCGAATGTCGGCGAAACATCACTCCCTGATGAGCTCAATGCGTTTTACGCACGCTTTGATAGGGAGAACACCGATGTGCCTTCCCGAGCTCCCATTCGCTGTGATGGTATTACAGTCTCAGTCACAGAGGCCAACGTCAGGAAATCCTTCAGAGGGGTGAACCCTCGAAAAGCGCTTGGACCTGATGGTATACCTGATCGTGTTCTAAAAACCTGTGCGGACCAACTGGCTGGAGTTTTTACGGACATTTTCAACCTCTCACTTCTGAGGTCTGAGGTTCCCACCTGCTTCAAAAGGGCATCAATCATACCAGTGCCCAAGAAGAGCAAGGCGACGTGCCTCAATGACTATCGACCTGTGGCACTAACGCCTGTGGTGATGAAGTGCTTTGAGAGGTTGATCATGGTGCAAATCAACCCCTACCTCGACAAAAACCTGGACCCACTGCAGTTCGCGTACCGCCACAACAGATCAATGGTGGATGCGATCTCGCTGGCCCTCCACTCCGCTCTGGACCACTTGGACAACAAAAACTCATATGTCGGGCTGTTATTCATCGATTACAGCTCGGCATTTAATACAATCATCCCCTCCAAGCGGGTTACCAAACTCGCAGAACTGGGTATCTGCGCATCCCTCTGCAATTGGATCCTCGACTTCCTCATTCTCAGACCACAGTCTTCGTATTGGTGGAAATGTGTCAGACTCGATAACAATCAGCACGGGAGCACCTCAAGGCTGCGTGCTCAGCCCCCTGCTGTACTCATTCTATACTCATGACTGCGTAGCCGGTCATAGTGCGAACTCGATCATCAAGTTCGCTGACGACACCACTGTTGTGGGACGTATCACTGATGGGGATGAGTCAGAGTACAGAAGAGAGATCGAGCAACTGTCCATATGGTGCCAGCACAATAACCTGGCCCTCAACACCAGCAAAACCAAGGAACTGATTGTGGACTTTGGAAGGAGTAGGATGGGGACCCACAGTCACGTTTATATCAATGGGTCGATGGTTGAAAGGGTCAAGAGCTTTAAATTCCTGGGCGTGCACATCTCTGAAGATCTTTCCTGGTCCGAGAACACTGATGCTACTATTAAGAAAGCACATCAGCGCCTCTACTTCCTGAGAAGATTACGGAGAGTCGGTTTGTCAAGAAGGACTCCCTCTAACTTCTAGAGAGCATGCTGACCGGTTGCATCGTGGCTTGGTTTGGCAACTTGAGCGCCCTGGAGAGGAAAAGACTACAAAGAGTAGTAAACACTGCCCAGTCTATCATCGGCTCTGACCTCCCTTCCATCGAGGGGATCTATCGCAGTCACTGCCTCAAAAAGGCTGACTTTATCATCAAGGACCCACACCATCCTGGCCACACACTCATCTCCCTGCTACCTTCAGGTAGAAGGTACAGGAGCCTGAAGACTGCAACGACCAGGTTCAGGAATAGCTACTTCCCCACAACCATCAGCAGGGCTCTCGCTTAACTTTTTTTCCCTGTTGCCAGCCGGGCAACCTAGGCAGCTTTTTAGGTTGCCAAATGACAGTTTAGGTGGTCATTTATGATGGCTTGCATGACGCGTGCGATAATGTGCTCGGACAAAGTGCTTAGTTACCAGTCGGAATTATACTCAATGAAGCATTCACATATTATTTCTGCTTCAAATAAAGTCACAAACTAAACATATTCACCAATCAAGACATGATATATCCCACAATGACATGCAGCAAAATTATAAGACAGTATCTCAACTCTTTTTACACATTGCAATTAATGCAATTTTTATTAGTTCTTTCCACTTCCAAACAAAAATGTGGTTGGATTATTCAGAGTATGATCGACCTGTGTCAATAAATCCTGGACCATGGTAATATATATGCGTACATATAGTTGTGAATGTTGCTCATTAAATAACTACAGTACTGATACTCCATATTAAGAGCATTGATTTGCCGTTAAAATGAATTCTGTAATAACGTGTCAACGGCAGCAGTGACAAACGAACACTGCGGTTTTAATGTTTCACGTGTTCACAATTTAATTAATCCATCTTTATGGATTAAAACAAATAATAACATTGGCAATTAAAACACATTTGATTGCATTCCGTTATCAAGCATAGTCAATGTTCGCTCTGAAGACATTTCCAGCACAATAGGGTCAGGGAGGGGTGTGTGTGTGAATCAGTGCGGGGTGGATAGATGGCGGGGGTGGGGGATTAGAAGGCAGTCGGTGCAGAATGGATGGATTGAGGCAGGTGAATTAGTACGTGTTGGTTGGAGTAGGTAAAATTGTGAGGGGTGAGCACAGGGGATGTCAGTGGTGTTGAATGGGGGGGTTCAGTACGGGATGGATGGGGGTAGACAAAAGTGCTGGAGAAACTCAGCGGGTGAGGCAGCATCTATGGAGCGAAGGAAATAGGCAACGTTTCGGGTCGAGACCCTTCTTCAGACTGTTCCCCCCATTCTTCTTGAATGGGAGGATCAGTACAGGATGGATGGGGGGGATATCAGCGCAGGATGAATGGGGGGGGTCAGTACAGTGTGGATCGTAGGGTGTGCAGGATGAATGGGGGATCACTACAGGATGAATGAGGGGAAGGGGGGAAGGTGCAGGGTAAATGGACGGTGGGTCAGTACGGGATGAATGCGTGGATTAGTACAGGATGGATGGAGGAGAAGTGCAGGAAGGATGGGAAAGGGATAAGTACAGGGTGTATTGGGGAACCAGTGTAGGATGGATGGGGGAGGGGGGGGTGGCAGGAGAATCAATGCGAGGTGGATAGGGTGATCAGCGCAAGATGAATAGATGGGGGGGGGGGGGGGGGTAGATGTGGAGGGGAGCACAGGGAATGGCAGATCAATTGAATAACTACTTTGGTTCTGTCTTCACTAAGGAAGACATAAATAAACTGCCAGAAATAGCAGGGGACCGGGGGTCAAATGAGATGGAGGAACTGAATGAAATCCAGGTTAGCCGGGAAGTGGTGTTAGGTAAATTGAATGGATTAAAGGCCGATAAATCCCCAGGGCCAGATAGGCTGCATCCCAGAGTACTTAAGGAAGTAGCCCCAGAAATAGTGGATGCATTAGTGATAATTTTTCAAAACTCTTTAGATTCTGGAGTAGTTCCTGAGGATTGGAGGGTAGCTAATGTAACCCCACTTTTTAAAAAGGGAGGGAGAGAGAAAACGGGGAATTACAGACCAGTTAGTCTAACGTCGGTAGTGGGGAAACTGCTAGAATCAGTTATTAAAGATGGGATAGCAGCACATTTGGAAAGTGGTGAAATCATTGGACAAAGTCAGCATGGATTTATGAAAGGTAAATCATGTCTGACGAATCTTATAGAATTTTTCGAGGATGTAACTAGTAGAGTGGATAAGGGAGAACCAGTGGATGTGTTATATCTGAACTTTCAGAAGGCTTTCGACAAGGTCCCACATAAGAGATTAGTATACAAACTTAAAGCACACGGTATTGGGGGTTCAGTATTGATGTGGATAGAGAACTGGCTGGCAGACAGGAAGCAAAGAGTAGGAATAAACGGGTCCTTTTCACAATGGCAGGCAGTGACTAGTGGGGTACCGCAGGGCTCAGTGCTGGGAACCCAGCTATTTACGATATATATTAATGATTTGGACGAGGGAATTGAATGCAACATCTCCAAGTTTGCGGATGACACGAAGCTGGGGGGCAGTGTTAGCTGTGAGGAGGATGCTCGGAGGCTGCAAGGTGACTTGGATAGGCTGGGTGAGTGGGCAAATGCATGGCAGATGCAGTATAATGTGGATAAATGTGAGGTTATCCACTTTGGTGGCAAAAACAGGAAAGTAGACTAATATCTGAATGGTAGCCGATTAGGAAAAGGGGAGATGCAACGAGACCTGGGTGTCATGGTACACCAGTCATTAAAAGTAGGCATGCAGGTGCAGCAGGCATTGAAGAAAGCGAATGGTTTGTTAGCATTCATAGCAAAAGGATTTGAGTATAGGAGCAGGGAGGTTCTACTGCAGTTGTACTGGGTCTTGGTGAGACCACACCTGGAGTATTGCGTACAGTTTTGGTCTCCTAATCTGAGGAAATAAATTCTTGCCATAGAGGGAGTACAGAGAAGGTTCACCAGACTGATCCCTGGGATGTCAGGACTTTCATATGAAGAAAGACTGGATAGACTCGCCTTGTACTCGCTAGAATTTAGAAGATTGAGGGGGGATCTTATTGAAACGTACAAAATTCTTAAAGGGTTGGACGGGCTAGATGCAGGAAGATTGTTCCCGATGTTGGGGAAGTCCACAGCAAGGGGTCACAGTTTAAGGATAAGGGGGAAATCTTTTAGGACCGAGGTGAGGAAAACATTTTTCACACAGAGAGTGGTGAATCTCTGGAATTCTCAGCCACAGAAGGTAGTTGAGGCCAGTTCATTGGCTATATTTAAGAGGGAGTTAGATGTGGCCCTTGTGGCTAAAGGGATCAGGGGGTATGGAGAGAAAGCAGGTACAGGATTTGATGATCAGCCATGATCATATTGAATGGCCGAATGGCCTACTCCTGCACATATTTTCTATGTTTCTATGTTTCTATGTCAGTGAGGACTGAATAGACGCGGGAATGCGGATCAGTGCGGGATGGAGTGGAGGGGTCCCAGGATAAGGGGGTGGAGGGGGCGTACAAGAGAGAGGGAGCGAGAGAGAGAGAGAGGGAGAGGGGGGCGAGGTGGGGAGGAAGGAAGGTCAGCGCTCCTCGGACAACATCGCCCCGCTGCCTTGGCCGTTGGGAACTCCTCGCCACCGCCTCCCTCCTCTGCCAGCCAACCGCAAGGTGCGGGGCCGGGCAGTGCAGCTCAGAGATCCTATAGCTATAAGATCTTTGGTGCAGCTCAGAGATCCTATAGCTATAAGATCTTTGGTGCAGCGACTTCAGACGAGTCGAAGCGAATGACGGGCTCCGCACAGCGGCGGCAGCAGCAGCGGCCGCGGCACCATCTGCTCCTCCTCCCACCCACCGCCCGCCCTGATAAGGGCCGCTGCTTGTAAACCCGCTAACGGGCTTTCAAAACAAACCCTCCCGTACGCCGAGGCCTCCCCCTCCCTCCCTCCTCCCGGCCTCGGCGTGCGGGAGGGTTTGTTTCGAATGCGGTTATCGCCGTTAGCGGATTTACAAGCAGAGGCCCTTATCAGGGCAGGCGGGGCGCGGGAGGAGGAGGAGATGGAGCCGCTGTTCGGGGCCGTCATTCGCTCCGACCCTTCCCCACCCCGCACCTAGTATCTTTTCCACGCAATACAGCCGTCACCGCCGACACAAAACGTCGCGTTCCTTTTCTCCAGAGATGCTGCCTGACCCGCGGAGTTACTCCAGTTTTTTGTGTCTATCTTCGGTACAAACCAGTATCTGGTTGCCAAGCCGGGCAAAATGACTCGGTGTTTAGGTTGCCCGGCGGCGCTTTGAGTGGTCAGTGGCACCCGGGCAACCTCTAATTTCGAGCCCTGCATCAGGCTATTAAACTTGGCTCGGACAAAACTATGAACAATAATAGCCCATTATCTGTTAATTGCACTTGATCAGTTTATTCATTCATGTGTGTATATATTTATATAATAATATATGGACACACTGATCTGTATTGTAGTCAATGCCTTCTATGTTCTGTTGTGCTGAAGCAAAGCAAGAATTTCATTGTCCTATCAGGGACACATGACAATAAACTCACTTGACACTTGACATTGAAAAATATTAGCATTTTGAATTCATTAGACTTCAGCAACTTTAACCAGCAACTGTATTCAAAAGCAACCAATAGATTAAGTTGGGAGCAGGTGGAACAACAGTCATGGGTTTAACTCTTTAATACGAGCAGTTTCATATTTGCATCAGAACGAAAAACGGAACAAAATTTAGTTGTTACTGTATTCAGAGTGCATTACAGGAATGCCATTTCGGTATTCTCAGGGGTTTCAGAAACCCACAAAGAAAAATAACACGAATGATTAAAGGAGGAGGCAACCCATCTGGGCAGGTCTCAACCTTTTAGGAGGAAGGTGGCAGGAAGATCAGCTTTGCTTCTTTCTGTTCCACATTTTCTAAAGCCGCAAACTTTTGTTAGAATCCAGTCCAACGGATATCGAAAGGCTCCGGGAGACAGAAACAGCCTAAGCAGGGTGGAGTACACCGTCTGTATCAATGGTGCTGAAGAGAACTTCAAGTACCTAGGTGTAAATATTACCAAAAAATTTGTCCTGGTTCCAACCAATTTGATGTTATGTCCAAGAAAGCACACCAATGCCTCCCCCTCCTCAGAAAGCTAAGGAAATTTGACATTTCTCCAACAGCTCTTACTTCTTCTTCTTGCGTATGTCGTGCACAGCCTAAAGTTGTAGGAAAACTTGTTCTATTTGATCTTATTTGATTGTGCACACCAGGTTGATTGCATTCGTCGAAACAGGGCGGACCACGTGAAGGTTGCAATCTGAAGACTGGCTGCTATGGCAACTGTTCTGCCCAAGACTGCAAGAAATTGCAGTGTTGTGAACACAAGGCAGTCCACTATGCTCTTGATGAGTTACTGAACTTCCAATCTCCCTTGTTGCGGCCCTTACACTTTTTATAATCTGCACTTTCTCTATAGCTGTAACACTATATTTTGCACTCTTATTTTTTTTGTTTGCACTAACTGATGTGCTCATGCTTGGTATGATTGACCTGGATAGCAAGCAAAACAAAGTTTTTCACTGTATTTCGGTATGCGTGACAATAATAAACCGATACCAATACACGTTCAATCGTTCACGGGTTATATCCAAGGTATAGGGGGGGAAAGGGACATGTGTATGCAGACACACACATACATGTAAATCTGTGTACATATGCTCACACGGCCAAACACATGCATATACATATACGTGTTTAAAGGGGTGGCACAGTAGAGCAGCTGGAGAGTTGCCCACACACATGCAGACAACCCTACACACAAAAATGTGGTTCTGGGGATTGTATGTGTTTATTCATGATGTTCCAGCTACTGTGACTGGGGAAGGCTGTTCTTTAGTCAACTGTCCCCTTGCTCTGTTTATACTCAAACCAACAACGTGCAACTACTCGTGTATAACAAGAGTTATCTCAAGCTTCAGGGACCTGTGATGAGATTGACTAATCCACACTTGCTTTCAAAGGACAATGGCCTTTTAGAAGCAGGGTGCGAGATCAAGAACTCGGTTTAAAGTATCTAAGAATTTGTTACTGAGTAATTGAGAATTGCTTTAGTAACTAAAATAATTAGTAGATGGACTGCTAGGAATTGGCTGAATAAAATGTTTGAATTAAAATCATTAAAATACAGTTTTCTCATTTAACAAACTCAATAAAGTGTATGAAAAAATGACATAAGGTGCTGGAGTAACTCAGTGGCTCAGGTTGCATTGCTGGAGAACATAGGTGATATTTCAGGTCAGGATCCTTCAGACCATTCCTGCTACTTTTCTTTACCAAATTCATGCTCATTTTCCATTAATAACGTAAACATCCACATAACTATATTAATTTTGTTCTTGATTATTGTTTACCGTATCATCTCTCAATCAGTAATAAACTAACTGGCTTGTAGTTTATAGGTCCATCTTTATTTCCTCTTTTTTACGAGAGCAATGTTTGCAATCCTTTGATCTTCAGCATTGTTCCTGTTTTTAAGGGAGTGGCAGTGCTGGATGATAAAGGAGTGCTTCAATAATATTGTCCTTTTCACCCCCTATACCTTGGATATACCGTGAACCTGGTGATTAGTTATTGAAAGTACAGCCAGCCTTGTTATCTTCCCTGTTAATTTTTTGACTCTCTGGTATTTTAACCACCACTTCTTTTCCCTGTGACTTTGGTGGCATCTTCAGAGAGAATTCAATTGTGCTTCTGCCATACCGAACTGCAGAGATCTTCCTTTGGTCCCTAATCAGCTTTACCACTCAGCAAATAACTGTTTATTATTTAAATGCTTAAACAGAAGATAGTTTGGTTTCACTTTATCCAAGCTTTAAAGTCTTTTATCACGTTCCCTCTAGTTTCTGGTTATAAGGTCATAACTGATAGGAACAGAATTAGGCCATACGGCCCATCAAGTCTACTCCATCATTCAATCATGGCTGATCTATCTCTTCCTCCTAACCCCATTCTCCTGCCTTCTCCCCATAACCCCTGACACCCGTATTAATCAAGAATCTATCTATCTCTGCCTTAGAAATATCCATTGATGGCCTGCACAGCCTTCCGTGGCAAAGAGTTCCATAGATTCACCACCCGAAAGAAATTCTGCCTCATCTCCTTCCTAAAGGAACATCCTTTACTTCTGAGGCTATGACCTCTAGTCCTAGACTCTCCCACTAGTGGAAACATCCTCTCCACGTCCACTCTATCCAAGCCTTTCACTATCCGGTACGTTTCAATGAGGTCCCCCCTTTTTCTTCTAAACTCCAGCAACTACAAGCCCAGTGCCGTCAAACATTCATCATATGTTAACCCACTCATTCATGTGATCATTCTTGTAAAACTCCTCTGGACCCTCTTCAGAGCCAGCACATCCTTCCTCAGATATGTTGCCCAAAATTGCTCACAATACTCTAAATGCGGCCTTACCAGCGCCTTATAGAACCTCAGCATTACATCCCTGTTTTTGTATTCTTGCCCTCTTAAAATAAATGCTAGCATTGCATTTGCCTTCTTTACTACCGATTCGACTTGCAAATTAACCTTTTGGGAATCCTGCAATTCAATGTGTTCTAACTTTTGCTTGATTCTCAATCATGTAATCAACATCTTCTTTATGTTCCTTTTCCTGCACAGACACACAGGGAGGCAATTCAGCCTATTACACCTTTGCCAACTAACAGAACAACCTAACTCAATCATACGTTCGAGCAATAGGTTCATAGTCAGCTGGTCACGGCTTTTCAATGTACACATCCCAATCATCTAATGCCATTGTATTTCCCAAAGTGTTCTGGCGTTGGTTACTTATCTTTCCACTGTTTGGAAGATAGATTAACTGTATTAGAAAATATTCCTTTTAAGTACAATTCCTTGTTTATTTTTATCGTAGCTTGCCAGTCTTCAGTTTCAATTTAGTATGTTCAGATCTATTTTCAATTCACTGAACAGGGCAATCTTCCAATGTGGCCTGTTTACCCTTAATTCCTTCTTGCCTGTTTCCATGGTTAACTTTATAACTCTGTTGGGAGTTGCTCCCTATATGTTGTATACTGATTTTTTTCCCACTTGGCCTGTCTTTATTCCCAAAACCCAAATGTAATATATATTGATAAAGTTATCCTGAAGATCTTTTGGAAAATCAATACCATTTGTATCATTAATTTGGCAATCTATATTTAATGTATTTAAAGTACCCATATTCTATAGTTCTGACAATTGTAATTGGCCTGCACATTGGCCTCTATATCCTGCTCAAATGGAATGTACTCAGAAATGTGATGTTCCCTCAATTATCGTTTAATTCTAGCCTTGCCTATTCTGATTATAACAATATCCCTCTGGTTTTGCAATGTGGTCTTCTCCTTTATCTTTCACTGAAGAGTTATGACACACAGGGAGGCAATTCAGCCTATTACACCTTTGCCAACTAACAGAGAACAACCTAACTCAATCATACCTTCGAGCATTAGGTTCATAGTCAGCTGGTCACGGCTTTTCAATGTACACATCCCAATGCTCTTTAAATGTGATGATGTTTTCTGTCTATACAGCATCTCAGACGATGTTCCCGACCCCAACATCCTCTTGATGAAAACATTCTTTCTTTCTCGTCCAGTCTTTTTATGAATTACTCTCTGCCCCCCAGTTCTTAACCCCCCGCTGAGGCAAAAAGATTTGCTGATGCCATTGAGCTGAAACATTAGATGTGTGTTTCTCTCCAGAGATGTTGTCTGACCTGCTGAGCATCTCCAATATATTTTGTATTTCTGTGTAGTATCCAATCCAGTCCAGTTTGAGAACAGTCTCTATTATCACCATAACATAAAATCCCATGTGGTTATTTGCATTTGCAACTCAATAACACTATTTTCTATTATTGTGTCATTTCACGCTTGCATTGTCAAGCTCTTGTAGTCACCTTGTATTTCATCTTGGTCTCATCCCACCTAATACTGTATTCTTTTCCTCTCTATTGCTAATTGTTAATCATGTTTCCTTTCTCAATGTATTTGCTGATTTACATTTCTCTGCCAAATCAACTTAAACACTGTTGAAAGTTTTGATGTAAGGTCTCCAAGCTGAAATGTTGACTTGGTTTATTTTTCCACTGATATGACCCAACCAGCATTTTCTATTTTTATTTAAACTTTCCTAAGAGTCTTGCCAAACGCCACTGCCAGCCTGTTGAGTTACATTCGACCTAACTGGTTCAGGTCCCAACACCCACGAACCCATCCTGGCCCCCCCCCCCCCCCAGGAATCTAGAATGGTCTCTGGTGCACCATTTAGGTGCAAAGCATTCATCTATATTAACCATTGTTTCGATACTGCTTTACGGTATTGTAGTAAAGAATAAATTACTATCTTTGAGATAATACCTTTTACTTTCTTCTTCAGCTTACATTTTTTGCAAAACATTTTGTTTTTACCTATGTATCTAGATCTCTGACTTTTTACTCCCTTTCAGAATTTTCTGCAGCTGCTCCGTCACAACTTGACCCTGTTGCTAGGGAGACAGTAACTCATCCTAGAATCATATGAGAGGCTGTTGAAATACCTTGCTGTTGAATCCTTTATCACTTGTACAATGTTCAATTCAATTTGTAACTCCTCAGAAAATAAAGCTGCCCATGCCCACACACAGCAAGGTCTAATCTACATTGCTGTGATTGGACTGATACATTTGTCACACGGAACCTATCACAAAATTGCTCAGCAGTGACCATCTTCAACAAGAATTTAACTGCCCACCCTTATCATTCAAGAATACTATCATAACAAGCCCAGAAATACAGTAGATTCAGCAACATGTTAGAGGCTGCGCATAATATGGAGTACGACTCATTTTCTTGCAGCCGTTAAAATGCCACCATCTACAAATGCAAGTAAGGAGTATAATGGAAAACTCTGTACTTGCCTGGAATCACGCAGAATACGTTGATACCATGTAGGACATAGTATGACATTGGATTAACATCTATTTCACTAAATAGACAATTTATTCCCTCCATTCCCCCAGATATAATTTACAAAATCCTTTCCAGTTACTTGCAAAGGCTACTCTTGACAGCATCTCCCAAATCCAAGACTTCAAAAGTAGCAGGAATTTAGGAACACTATCACATGAAGATTTTGCTGCAAATTGCACACTACCCTGACTTGGAAATATATTGTCATTCCTTCATTTTCACTAGTTCTAGATCTTAAACCTCCTACCCCAAACCAGTGTAAGAGTACCCTCACTGGAGGGACAGATTCATGCTCAGGAATGGTTTAGAAGGATATGTGCCAAATGCAGGGAAATGAGACTAGGTCCAGAAGGCACCTTGGTTGGATAAGTTGTCCAAAGGCCTGTTTCTGTGCTGTTCTGTGTCTCGGGCTTCAGATACAACTCGGACTCCTGCCACCTGCAGAAGTTTTCGGATGACTCTGCTATTGTGGGCTGCATCAGTGAGGGGAGGGAAGCTGATTACAGAGGTGTAGTCAACGACTTTGTTGAGTGGTATGGGCTGAATCACCTGCAGCTGAACACTGACAAGACTAAGGAGTTAGTGATGGACTTTAGGAGGAGAGGAACTCCCCTGTCCCCTGTCTCCATCAAGGGTGTGGATGTGCAGTTTACCAAGGAGTACAAGTACCTCGGAATTTACCTGGACAGTAAACTGTAATGGTCTAGGAACGCTGAGGCACTGTATAAGAAAGGACAGAGCCAGCTGTACTTTCTGAAGAGGCTCTGCTCTTTCAACGTCTGCAGTAAAATGCTGCAGATGTTCTATCAACCGGTGGTGGCCAGTGCCATCTTCTTCGCTGTTGTGTGCGGCGGTACAGGGTGAGTGCCGCGGACGCCAACAGAATTAACAAGTTCATCAGGAAAGCTGGCTCCGTCCTGGGGGTGGAGTTGGATTCACTGGAGATGGTCTTGGAGGGGAGGATGCTCCTCAAATTGCGGGGCATCTTGGACAATACAGCTCACCCCCTCCATGACTCACTGAGGAGCATCTTTGGCAACAGACAGATTTCACCAATATGCAGCACAGAACGCCACAGGAAATCCTTTTTTCCTGTGGCTATCAAACTGTGCAACTCCTCCCCCTTCTGTCGTGGGGTAAACTGACTCCCCTCCCCTCCCTCCCCTCCCCCCCCCCCCCCCCCCCCCACCTCTCCCCAATCTTTGCACATCCCCAATCCTGGACTTCCCACTCGTCACTTTAATTTCATGTTTCATGTATCTTGTGTTTTATGACTGTTGGCAGATCAATTTCCCTCCTGAGATAAATAAAGTTCTATTGTATCGTATAACTCTATGAATCTAGGATTTCAGCAATCAACGATACGAGGGATGGAGGATAAATACGAGCCTCGCTGGCATTGCCTACATCCTAAAATTGATAAAATATCGAGAATTTTATTGAACTTTCTATAACAGATCGAGCTAAATTTGATTCTTAAGTTTGAGTGTTTTTATTTTTTTTCTTCAGAAGATGTCTGACATGGTAACGGAAGATAATCAAGAAATCTCTCACCCAGAAGGTAAAGATACCATTATTTAATTCAATTCCTTTATTGTCATCTTGCAAGCAACAGTTGTGCAGTGCAAAACGAAAAGACGTTTCCCTGGGAATACCGGAGCATCGCACATGAAGTTTAAAACATTTCACACATAATAACACTAAAAACAATCCAGTCCCTGATGGAACAGTATAAAGTTAAAATAGATAAAAACAACGTTAAAATACAGTAAGACCAATCATAAACATGTCCGGGGTGGCTGATTTGAGTGGCCAGTCCCAGTTATTGAAGTGGCCAGTGCCAGTTATTATAGTGTCCGTGCCAAGCCGCAGAATCAGGTGACTGTGAGTACAGAGTGGCTGTTTAGCAGCCTCACAGCATATGGCAGGAAGCTGTTTAGCAGTCTTGTAGTCCGGGCTTTGATGCTGCGATATCTCTTGCCTGATGGCAGGAGATCCAGGTGTATGTGGAGGGGGTGCAGTTTGTCCTTAGCAATTCTCTGAGCTATTCTAAACTATTAGAAAATCGTGTAAGAATATTATGGTAGTTGAAGCAAATGTTAACAAGTAATGGTAAATAGGAACAAGGAGTTTTAGAACAAGGAAGCATGTAGTTAAGAAACAAAACCTCAACATAAGATGCAATCTTCAAATTACCATCTTTGGTTGGAGATAATTTGAATGTAGTTGAAACTATAATGTTATTGAAATAGTTGGGCATTAATCTGTTTTAAAGTTAACATGTGAACCTGAGGTGTATTTTTTTTAAACCTTTTGTTGGAAGCTTATAACAGAACTATTTTAGCAATTTTACTGATTTTTGATAACTTCATTAAACCTGATGGCTTTCATGTATCCTATAGCTTCATTACTATCAGATGCTGAGACAGTTCCCACTGTAACTGATGCTCCAGATCTTCCAGAGAAGAGCAATGTGGCAGACTCTGTTCAGGAGCCCATTGATGAGAAACAGCTCCGCACAAATGGAGTTACTGGTAGGAACAATTATCATGATAAAGAGCCTAACTGATCTTAGTTATTTTTGTCTTTTCCACTCTCCAACTTTTGCAGTTTGTCAAGGGAAGATGGGGCAGGGCTGCCAACTCTCACGCTTTGAGTGTGAGAATCACGCATTTGAACAAATTATCACGCCCTCACGCTGATCACAAATTTCTCACGTTCTGTCGTGAGAAATTCTGTGATCAATGAAAATTTAAAAACTCAGATAAACTGCATGGGCCGCGGGTGTTGGAGAGCCGGGCTGAGGAGGGATGGTAGCTGAACCAGCGGCGGGGATAGATGCGGTTTGCCGGCGCTGGCGAGTGTTTGCGGGCTGGCGAGTGTTTGCGGGCTGGCGAGTGTTTGCGGGGCTGGCGAGTCGCTCGTTGCAGCTCCGGCTATGGAGCAGTGCAAGAGTCCCAGGCCGTCGGAGGCGTCGGAAGCGTTGCGCCGCAGCCGTGAGAGTCTCTGTGCCGAAGGGACAGAGACTCTCAAAGGGAGGCGGAGAGAGAGAGGGGAAGGAGACAGGGAGACAGGGGGGGGAGAGAGAGGGGGTGATAGGGGAGGCAGAGGGGGAGAGGGAGAGGGGGGAGAGCGAGAGAGGGGAGGGAGAGAGGTAGGGGAGAGAGATAGGGAGAGAGATAGGGAGAGGAGAGATGGGGAGAGGGGGAGAGAGAGGGGGGAGTGACGTGGAAGAGGGGGGAAGAGAGAGGGGGTGAGGGGGAGGGAGAGAGGGGGAAAGAGGAAGAGAGAGAGGGGGAGGGGTGGTGAGGGAGAGAGGGGGAAGAGGGAGAGAGGGGGAAGAGAGAGACAGGGGGGCAAAGAGAACGAGGAGATAGAGACAGAGGAGAAAGAGAGGGGAGAGAGGAGAGAGTAAGGGGGAGAGTGAGGTGGGAGGGAGAGAGGGAGAGAGAGAGGGGGAGAGAGAGGAGAGAGAGGGGGAGAGAGGTGAGTGAGAGAGGAGAGGGAGAGAGAGAGGGGGGATAGAGAGGGAGGGAGGGAGAAAGAAGGAGAGAGGGGAAGAGAGGGGGGAGAGAGAGAGGAGATTGAGAGAGGGGGGAGAGACAGAAGAGAGAGAGGGGGAGAGAGGGTTAGGGGGGAGGGAGAGAGGAGAGAGGGGGAGAGGGGGGGGGAGAGAGAGAGGAGAGGGGGCAAGAGAGAGGGGGAGAGTGAGGTGGGAAGAAGAGAGGGGGAAGAGAGAGGGGAGGAGAGGGAGAGGGAGAGAGAGAAGAGAAAGGGAAGGGGAGAGAGGGGGTGAGAGGAGAGAGGGAGAGAGCAGAGGGGGAGGGGAGAGATAGAGGGGAGAGAGGGGGGAAAGGGGGTGAGAGGAGGTGAGAGGAGCGAGAGCGGAAGAGAGGGGGAGAGGAGAGAGAGAGGGGAGGGAAAGAGGTGGAGAGAGAGGGGAGGGAGAGAGGGGGAGAGAGATAGGGGGAGAGAGAGAGAGAGGGGGGTAGAGAGGCAGGGCTGCCAACTCCCATGCATTGAGTGTGAGAAAACATTCACCAAAGTTCACAGCTGATCACAAATATCTCACGCTCTGTCGTGAGAAATTCTGTGATCAACGAAATTTCAAAACTCATCATATCAACTGCATGGGCCATGGTGTTGGAAGCAGAAGCAGCGGCGGGGACAGATGCGGACGGGGAGCAGGGTTGGCGAGTGTTTGCCGGGCTGGCGAGTCGCTCACTGCAGCTCCGGCCATGGAGCAGCCTCAGTGCAAGAGTCCCGGTCCATCGGAGGCGTCGGAAGCGTTGTGCCGCTGCTGTGAGAGTCTCTGTGCCAAATTTGCCCAGGTGACCGGCATGGATCAGGCTGCAGCCTCGGTGCATCTGGAGGACAAAGTGAATGCTGAAAGTAAGTACCAAGCACTGGGTAGAAGCGGTGGAAGATAGTGGCCTTCAAATGGGGGTGGTTGGAGAAAGCATCCTGCTTACCTGCTAGATTTTCACTTACTGTAACTGCAGGAAAAATGTTCCCGATGTTGGAGTAGTTCAGAACCAGGGGTCGCATTTTAGGAATAAAGGGACTGAGATGAGGACAAACTTTCTTCACGCAGAGAGTTGTGAATCTGTGGAATCTCTGCCATAAAGGCAGTGCAGGCCAATTTACTGGATGTTTCAATCTGCGCCAGGTGCATTGAGATGAGGCTCCTAAGGGACCGTATTAGGAATCTGGAGCAGCAGCTCGATGACCTCCGTCTGGTCAGGGAGAGTGAGGAAGTCATAGAGAGGAGTTACAGAGAGATGGTCACTCCAAGACCACAGGAGGCAGGCAAGTGGGTCACGGTTAGGAGGGGCAAGGGGCAGAGGCAGGGACTAGAGAGTACCCCGGTGGTTGTACACCTTGACAATAAGTACTCTGTTTGAGTACTGTTGGGGGGGACAGCCTACCTGGGGGTAGCAACAGCGGCCGTGCCACCGGTACAGAGACCGGCCCTGTTGCTCAGAAGGGTAAGGAAAAGAAGAGGAGGGCAGTAGTAATAGGGACTCTATAGTTAGGGGGTCAGATAGGCGATTCTGTGGACGCAGTCAGGAGACCCGGATGGTAGTTTGCCTACCTGGTGCCAGGGTCTGGGATGTGTCTGAACGTGTCCAATATATCCTGAAATGGGAGGGAGAGGAGCCCGAGGTCGTGGTACATATAGGTACCAATGACATAGGTAGAAAAAGAGAAGGGGACCTGAAAGGAGAATTTAGGGAGTTAGGAGGAGAGTTAAGGAGAAGGACCGCAAAGGTAACAATCTCGGGATTACTGCTTGTGCCACACGACAGTGAGAGTAGGAATGGAGCGAGGTGGAGGATAAATGCGTAGCTGAAGGACTGGTGCAGAGGGCAGGGATTCAAGTTTCTGGATCATTGGGACCTCTTTTGTGGAAGGTGTGACCTGTACAAAAAGGACGGGTTGCACTTGAACCCGAGGGGGACCTATATCCTGGCGGGGAGATTTGCAAAGGCTACTGCGGAGACGTTAAACTAGAACGGTTGGGGGGAGGGACTCAAATAGAGAAAGCTAGTAGACAGTGTGTGAGGCAGGAGGCAGAGAAGGGAAGCACTCAGACCCAACATGTAGGGGGAAAGAAGAAAAAATAATAAACAGAGAATAAGAGGTGGGGGTTTCCTTAACCGTGTGAGCAGAGACAGAGGGGTGTAAAATGGGGGTAGAAGCAATAGGTAGCAAGTGAAAAGTAAAAGTGGCAGGCAGACAAATCCAGTACAAAAATCAAAAAGGGACACTTTTCAACATAATTGTATAAGGGGTAAGAGCATTGTAAAAACAAGCCTGAAGGGCTTTGTGTCTCAATGCAAGGAGCATTCGTAATAAGGTGGATGAGTTGAATGTGCAGATAGTTATTAAATGATTATGATATAGTTGGGATCACGGAGACATGGCTCC
This sequence comes from Malacoraja senta, assembly GCA_038087875.1. NCBI lineage: Eukaryota > Metazoa > Chordata > Chondrichthyes > Rajiformes > Rajidae > Malacoraja > Malacoraja senta. Next base: position 5,450,795 of record CM075986.1, read on the forward strand.
AGGGTGACCAAGGCTAGGAGCTGAACATCCAGGGATATTCAATATTCAGGAGGGATAGACAGAAGGAAAAGGAGGTGGGGTAGCGTTGCTGGTTAGAGAGGAGATTAACGCAATAGAAAGGAAGGACATTAGCTTGGAGGATGTGGAATCGATATGGGTAGAGCTGCGAAACACTAAGGGGCAAAAAACGCTAGTGGGTGTTGTGTACAGGCCACTTAATAGTAGTAGTGGAGTTGGGGATGGCATCAAACAAGAAATTAGAAATGAGTGCAACAAAGGTAAAACAATTATAATGGGTGACTTCAATCTACATATAGATTGGGTGAATCAAATTGGCAGGGGTGCTGAGGAAGAGGATATCTTGGAATGTATGCGGGATAGTTTTCTAAACCAACATGTAGAGGAACCAACGAGAGAGCAGGCTATTCAAGACAGGGTATTGAGTAATGAGGAAGGGTTAGTTAGCAGTCTTGTTGTGCGTGGCCCCTTGGGCAAGAGTGACCATAATATGGTTGAGTTCTTCATTAGGATGGAGAGTGACATTGTTAATTCAGAAACAAGGGTTCTGAACTTAAAGAAAGGTAACTTTGAGGGTATGAGACGTGAATTGGCCAAGATTGACTGGCAATTGATTCTTAAAGGGTTGACGGTGGATATGCAATGGAAGGTATTTAAAGACTGCATGGATGAACTACAACAATTGTTCATCCCAGTTTGGCAAAAGAATAAATCAGGGAAGGTAGTGCATCCGTGGATAACAAGGGAAATCAGGGATAGTATCAAAACAAAAGATGAAGCGTACAAATTAGCCAGAAAAAACAGCCTACCAGAGGACTGGGAGAAATTCAGAGTCCAGCAGAGGAGGACAAAGGGCTTAATTAGGAAAGGGAAAATAGATTATGGAAGAAAACTGGCAGGGAACATAAAAACTGACTGCAAATGTTTTTATAGTTATGTGAAGAGAAAAAGATTAGTTAAAACAAATGTAGCTCCCTTGCAGTCAGAAACAGGTGAATTGATCATGGGGAACAAGGACATGGCAGACCAATTGAATAACTACTTTGGTTCTGTCTTCACTAAGGAAGACATAAATAATCTGCCGGAAATAGCAGGGGACCGCGGGTCAAATGAGATGGAGGAACTGAGTGAAATCCAGGTTAGCCGGGAAGTGGTGTTAGGTAAATTGAATGGATTAAAGGCCGATAAATCCCCAGGGTCAAATAGGCTGCATCCCAGAGTACGTAAGGAAGTAGCTCCAGAAATAGTGGATGCATTTGTGCTAATTTTTCAAAACTCCTTAGATTCTGGAGTAGTTTCTGAGGATTGGAGGGTAGTTAATGTAACCCCACTTTTTAAAAAGGGAGGGAGAGAGAAAACGGGGAATTACAGACCAGTTAGTCTAACATCGGTAGTGGGGAAACTGCTAGAGTCAGTTATTAAAGATGGGATAGCAGCACATTTGGAAAGTGGTGAAATCATTGGACAAAGTCAGCATGGATTTATGAAAGGTAAATCATGTGTGACGAATCTTATAGAATTTTTCGAGGATGTAACTAGTAGAGTGGATAAGGGAGAACCAGTGGATGTGTTATATCTGGACTTTCAGAAGGCTTTCGACAAGGTCCCACATAAGAGATTAGTGTACAAACTTAAAGCACACGGTATTGGGGGTTCAGTATTGATGTGGATAGAGAACTGGCTGGCAAACAGGAAGCAAAGAGTAGGAGTAAACGGGTCCTTTTCAGAATGGCAGGCAGTGACTTGTGGGGTACCGCAAGGCTCAGTGCTGGGACCCCAGCTATTTACAATATGTATTAATGATTTGGACGAGGGAATTGATTGCAACATCTCCAAGTTTGCGGATGACACAAAGCTGGGGGGCAGTGTTAGCTGTGAGGAGGATGCTAGGAGGCTGCAAGGTGACTTGGATAGGCTGGGTGAGTGGGCAAATGCATGGCAGATGCAGTATAATGTGGATAAATGTGAGGTTATCCACTTTGGTGGCAAAAATAGGAAAATAGACCATTATCTGAATGGTGGCCGATTAGGAAAAGGGGAGATGCAACGAGACCTGGGTGTCAGGGTACACCAGTCATTGAAAGTAGGCATGCAGGTGCAGCAGGCAGTGAAGAAAGCGAATGGTATGTTAGCATTCATAGTTCTTGGGATTAACGAAATCAAGGCATATGGGGAAAAAACAGGAAAGAGGTACTGATTTTAGATGAATAGCCATGTTCATATTGAATGGCAGTGCTGGCTCGAAGGGCCGATGGCCTATTCCTGCACCTATTTTCTATGTTTCTATGCTTCAGTATATGGGAATAAAACTCGATCATTTGATTTTGAAGCATTCATGCATGTGGAGGTATAATGTAGTCATAGAGTGATACAGTGTGAAAACAGGCCCTTCGGCGCAACTTGCCCACACCCGCCAACATGTCCCAGCTACGCTACCTGCTTTTGGTCCATACCTCCAAACCTGTCCTGTCCATGTATCAGTCTAACTGTTTCTTAAATGTTGGGATGGTCCCTGCTTCAACTACCTCCTCTGGCAGCTTGTTCCATACACCCACCACCCTTTGTGTGGAAATAGTTACCCCATAAAAAGTTACCTCTTAAAAATACTTCATACAAAAAACATTGAAATCATACTTCTACAATGCACTAAAACATGATTTTAATACATCAAATTTCAAAAAGTCCCTACCCTGGAAGGGGGGGACACCCTACTTCCACACCCTCTCCCCACTCGGTTGCTCCACTCCCTCACTGGGTACCCCCCTGGCAAATGATCAGTGATCGCTCAGCCTCCCCACTTTCAAAAACGCTCCGCGGCCCCTGGTTCAGACGGAGAACACTGCCAGATGTGAGCGGGGAACTGTGGCCAGTTGTCCATGATGTCTGGATCCCAATGCTCAGCGCTTCATGTTTCGGAGTTGGCTAATGTTATTGATATGTAATTAGCCTGATTTGTAATTAGTTGACAAAACCTTAATTTATTTATCCAGAATATCCAGGGGAATGGAATTAGTGTAATATTAAAATGACATGCAAGGTGTCAGGCTGTCTGTCACAACATACAGCCCTGATAACCCATTATTTCCTTCAGTTAAATATTGGGAAGGTAGCCACTGTTGTCATTTGCCACTCAATTATTATGTTTGTTTACCTCACTGACTATTTCTAACCCCCCTCCCCCAATTCCTTTGACAGATTGCATAGAAATGTCCCAAATCTCATTTTTTATTAATTGAACATGTAGATGAACATCCTCAAGGAGTGTAATCAGATGGAAACTGTTTCAGATGCGATATTTGAGAGCTTGTTCAAAGAAGGGGCATATTTTAAAGGAGTGACAGAGATACTTGCCGGGGAATGTGTGAGGAGATTATTATTTGTCTTTAGTTTTAGCTTGAACCAGGACATCTTAAGATTCAAAGTTTAATATAGTAATTGTGCTGATACTGACCCCAACCAACCACGTAATGAATATCATCCATTGTGGAGGTTTTACTTTTATGATGCCATTTAAACTTCACTTGGATTTTAATCACTTCAATGTAAAAGTAATTGGGAATGGGGAGCATTGGAACAAAAATTTGCCCTCGGTTCATATTAACTGTAATGTAATAATGTATGCATGTTGGTAGGTGCAATCTAAACAAAGATCTTTTATTATTGTTGTGTTATGAATACCACAGAAAATATTATGTACTCTCAAGATCACATTTAATAGAATAATATTGCTTAAATATATAGTTATTGGACTTTGCATTTCGGAAAGTCCCAGCTGAGAGGAAGACAGCAAAATACTGAAAATATTGGGGGTGAAAATGACTTCAGGACAATTTGTTACGAAAATGAAAGAAATAGACAATAGACAATAGGTGCAGGAGTAGGCCATTCGGCCCATCGAGCCAGCACCGCCATTCAATGTGATCATGGCTGATCATCCCCAATCAGTACCCCGTTCCTGCCTTCTCCCCATATCCCCTGACTCCGCTATTTTTAAGAGCCCTATCTAGCTCTCTCTTGAAAGCATCCAGAGAACCTGCCTCCACCGCCCTCTGAGGCAGAGAATTCCACAGACTCACCACTCTCTGAGAAAAAGCGTTTCCTCGTCTCCGTTCTAAATGGTTTACTCCTTATTCTTAAACTGTGGCCCCTGGTTACAGAATACTTATACAGCTGAGTGAGTATAATTTTATGGATGAGAAATTGTGTTCAATCAATTGATGACTTCTTTGACAAAGTAACTAACATGTTAGATAACAAGGAAGACAATGAATGTAGCAAATTTTGTTATCCATTATTTGGTCTGTGAAGTGCCCCATAAAGGATTACTGCATTAGATAAGCACCTGTGGGCTTGAACGTAATAGGTTAAGTCTAGGGGATCAGTTATGGGGCTTTATGTGTGGGCCAGATATATTGTCAGTGCAAAGGGGCTAGGAGCAAGGCCAAGTGTGCATCCAGAGTCAAGGTCTGGAATAGTACTAGGTGTGCAGTCAAAGCTGGGACCAGGAGAGTGTTCAGCACTGGGAACCTAAGCAGGTAAGCAGCTATGATCAGGGTAGAATAGGGGGCCAGGTGTAAGGCTGGACTCAGGGACAGGAATGAGAGAAGGTATGCAACTGGAGTCAGGGTCAGGAGTAGTACCAGGTGTGCAGTGAGACCCAGGTTGGTCAGCATGGGCCAAGTGTTTGATTATAACCTGATATCCATACATGAATACATTAAGATGCACCATATGAATACAGTATGCACCACATTGCACAATTTCAAGCTGAAAAATGCAAAAGTTCCATACCAATGGGAGGGGGTCACCCTCATCCCACACCCTTCCCCCCCCCCCCTACCAGTCGCTACGCTCCCTCGGGCTTGGTCGCTCGCAATTTCTCACTCCCAACTCTCACCCAATGTTGGCAGCCCTGAGATGGGGGGAAATAAACAAAGGTATTTTGGCAGTGCTTAGTCTTTGTATTTTAATATAAGGAATCTAGGGAATTAACATATGAGCTGAAGACAGATATGTGCGGAATGATAGGCCAGTATTGATCCTTTAACTCAGTTTACTAACCATGTGTAATGTGGGATGTTATTGAATGGTTCTGAAAAGTCAAGTGGATGATATCTACTGTGTTTCCTTCGTCAACTTAAGCAAAGTTGCGGCACGGTGGCACAGCAGTAAATTTTCTGCCTGACAGCCCCAGAGACCCGGGTTCGATCCTGACTGCGAGTGCTGTCTGTATGTAGTTTGTACGTTCTCCCTGTGACCTGCGTGGGTTTTCTCCAGGTGCTCCGGTTTCCTCCTACATTCCAAAGACATACAGGTTTGTTGGTTAATTTGCTTCTAGTGTATGTAGGATAGTGTTAGTGTACGAGTATCATGGGTCGGCGTGGACTAGGTGCGCCGAAGGGCCTGTTTCTGCACTGTATCTCTGAACTAATCTAAACTAAACTGTCATTTCATTAAAAAATTCTATTATTGGCCAGGAATTATTTGCCAAAAAATATCCTTGCTACCTCTTTTTAAACGACTCTGCACCAATTACCTATGAATATGTTCCTAATTGTTATTTAAAAAAGTTTTACACAACTACTTAAACTAATTGGATCGTTAATATCTGGATGTCTTTACATACCCATTCAAACAAGGATTGTTGACATTTTCGAGTCCTGGGCTAGGTCCACAACTCTCTGCAATTTCTTGCAGTCTTGGATGGAGCTGTTTCCAAACCAATTCATTACACCAGATCCAGCAATGACTGTGCCTCGTTGAGTTGGAATCATATTGACTAAGAAATTTCTCCTGGATATATTTCAGAAAGTTTCCCAACTTTGCCCTTCACTCTAATACCATTCCAGTTAATATTGAGGAATTAAAATCCAAAATATTGGTGGCTGGTTCCTCAGCTACCTGGAGCTTAAGATATGTATGTATGAATTAACATGCTCTCTGTCACCACCCCATTCTGCCTTCCACAGATACCAGTCACATCATCCCATCCCAACCCCTTTCCACTTTCTGCAGAGATTGCCCCCTCTGCAACTCCATGGTTCATTCTTCCCTTCCCACCCAAACCACACCCTCCCCAGGTACTATATATTGCAACTGCAGGAGATGTATCACCTGTCTCTATACCTCCTCCTTCACCTCTATCCAGGAACCTAGCAGTCCTCCCAGGTGAGACAGAGGTTTATATGCACCTCCTCTAACCTCATCTACTGCATCCGGTGTTCTCGATTGGGCCTCCTGTACATCAGCGAGACCAAGTGTAGACACGGCAACCATTTCATCGAACATTTGTGCTCGGTCTGCCAAGGTCCACTGAATCTTCCAATTGCTAACGATTTTAACTCCGCTTCCCATTCCCATACTTCCTTTCTGTCCTGGGCCTCCTCCATTGCCAGAGTGAGGTCACACGGAAACTGGAGAAATAGCACCTCATATTCCGCTTGGGTAGCTTACAACCCAATGGTGTATGAACATTGAATTCTCCAATTTTAGATAAATATAACCCTTCTTCCCCCACCCCCTCTTTCTTCTGACCCCCCCCCCCCCGGCCCTCGTCTGTGCTCCACTTAGACTTACTCCTATTTTTCCCTCCGCCTCCCCTTCCACCAACATTCCTTCCTCTAGCTTCACAATTCACCACTCTTCAATCCTTTTGTCTCGCACCTTATGTCTTTTCCTCTCTGGCCTTTGTCCAACTATCTGACATAAAAACTCCTCTTATCTGTTTGCACCTACTACTTTCTCGCCTTTACCCTGTCCCTTCTCTCGTTTTCTTTCCCTCCACTTCATTTTGTCTGCTCAGTTGAACCCCATATTCTTGATTTACCTTGGGTTCAAAATCCTCAAATATATTTAATGTCAGAATCCAAAGCCTTGTATAGTTATATCAAGTATTCCACATTTATATATTTCATACGTTTTATAACAAAGGTTAACTTGCATTTACCATGTAGGAAGGAACTGTAGGTGCTGGTTTATTACGAAGATAGACATAAAATGTTGGAGTAACTCAGCGTGACAGACAGCATATCTGGAAAAAAAGAATAGGTGACGTTTTGGGTCGGAACCCTTCTTCAGACCTATCTTACTTTTTCTTGCCTGTGTGTACGGTAACCTGTGCTTATTGTGCAAGGGCACTCAGATCTCTTTGACTATTTCATTAAATTGTGTATTTTATTCTTACGACAGAAGCATATAAGGTCATATTTTCTCACATTCTATTCCACCCATTGACGTTGGCACTCAGTTAGCCTGTCTTTATGTCTTTACAGACCCGCCATGATCAATGGTGTGAGACACACAGTGGTAGCATCAGTGCATTCTTCTGTGAGCCAGATCTAGCTCCATTAAAGTTAATCGTTCTAGCATTACTCACCAGCAAAGTATTTCTAGACATCTCATAACTTAACTTTCCCACATGTTTTTGTAACGTCAGCAAATGTAGATCATTTATGCTCAGTCATTTTATTCTTTCTCATTAATATAATTTGTCAATAACCTCAGTCAATCTACTAGTTACATCCTAGCTTGAAAGTGTCTATTTAGACTTGCTCTGTTTTTTACTGTTAATCAACTGACTTCCAAAAGCAATGCTTAACTCTGTGAACCCTTATTCTTGTGCAGTGACATTTTATGTGGCATTTTACCAAATGCTTTTTAAAAATCCAAATTCATTACATTCACAAAATTTGCACATTTTATCTAACATACTGGTTACCTCCTCAAAAACGGTCATATATTTGTTAAATATAATTTTATTTTCATAAATCCACATTGATTCTTTCTAATCCTTTTATTCTTTTTTATCATTGTCTGTTATTACTTCAATAATGATGATCCGATTATTGGCATGCCATTTTATCCTTTACTACTATCTTGACTAGAACTATTGGACTCTCTGTTTTCCAAAACAATTTGAGGAGCGGCAAAAACGAGCTCAGCTTGCAGACTTTTGTTTGCACTTGCTGTTCATCACATTTTGTATTGGGTTTTGTGGTCTGACCTTACTTATGCCACTTCCAGACTGTCAGTAATCTAAGTCTTTTTATTTGTTGAACATTCTGTGATTAGCAGCAACACTCCTGGAAACCCCCATGTACATGTCACCAATGAGAGCCTTGAGTGGTTTAAACCTGCGTCAAACTTTAAGCGATTGATTTAACCACTAGCTTGTTCTCATTGCACCTTGAGTGATGGCACAGGCAGGGTGGAAACTTTTATGTACAGTTCTCAACTTATCCTGAATTTTTTTTTAAATTATCGTGACAGAAATTATTTTGAAAATGCACTCAAGAGATTTATTTGTAACAGTTCGATTAAATTCATAAGTTTTGATTAACAATATATATTTTTTTAATTTAAATGTTAGCTTGAGTCATTTAATGGGAATATCCTGAATACCTAATCACTAGATTGTGAGCTTGGGTGATATTGCCAACCAGGAGAAGTCAAGTCAAGTGAGTTTATTGTCATGTGTCCCTGATAGGACAATGAAATTCTTGCTTATCTTCAGCACACAGAACATAGTAGGCATTTACTACAAAACCGATCAGTGTGTCCATATACCATAATATAAATATATACACACATGAATAAATAAACTGATAAAGTGCAGATAACAGATAATGGGTTATTAATAATCAGAGTTTTGTCCTAGCCAGGTTTAATAGCCTGATGGCTGTGGGGAAGTAGCTATTCCTGAACCTGGTTGTTGCAGTCTTCAGGCTCCTGTACCTTCTACCTGAAGGTAGCAGGGAGATGAGTGTGTGGGCCAGGATGGTGTGGGTCTTTGATGATACTGACGGCCTTTTTGAGGCAGCGACTGCGATAAATCCCCTCGATGGAAGGAAGGTCAGAGCCGATGATGGACTGGGCAGTGTTTACTACTTTTTGTAGTCTTTTCCTCTCCAGGGCGCTCAAGTTGCCGAACCAAGCCACGATGCAACTGGTCAGCATGCTCTCTACTGTGCACCTGTAGAAGTTAGAGAGAGTCTTCCTTGACAAACCGACTCTCCGTAATCTTCTCAGGAAGTAGAGGCGCTGATGAGCTTTCTTGATAATTGCATTAGTGTTCTCGGACCAGGAAAGATCTTCAGAGATGTGCACCCCCAGGAATTTGAAGCTCTTGACCCTTTCAACCATCGACCCGTTGATATAAACGGGACTGTGGGTCCCCATCCTACTCCTTCCAAAGTCCACAATCAGTTCCTTGGTTTTGCTGGTGTTGAGGGCCAGGTTATTGTGCTGGCACCATATGGACAGTTGCTCGATCTCTCTTCTATACTCGGACTCATCCCCATCAGTGATACGTCCGACCACAATGGTGTCGTCAGCGAACTTGGTGATGGAGTTCGCACTGTGACCGGCTACGCAGTCATGAGTATAGAGTGAGTACAGCAGGGGGCTGAGCACGCAGCCTTGAGGTGCTCCCGTGCTGATTGTTATCGAGGCTGACATATTTCCACCAATACGAACAGACTGTGGTCTGTGAATGAGGAAGTCGAGGATTGAATTGCAGAGGGATGCGCAGAGACCCAGTTCTGCGAGTTTGGTAACCAGCTTGGAGGGGATGATTGTGTTAAATGCCGAGCTGTAATCGATGAATAACAGCCTGACATATGAGTTTTTGTTGTCCAAGTAGCAGGGAATAGTAGTGTGTGTAGGGCAAAATGCGGAAGACCCAGTTAAGTGCAGTGCTTGAAGGGCACCTACCTGAGGCAGGATCCCTGCATTGACTCCACAGGTTGAGCAGTTATTTTCAAGGTATATTGACGCTCAGCTAACAGACAGCATAAAAAGTTCAGTGATAGAATAGATGGCAAATGGTCTGTAGTTTCCAGACTTCTGTCCCTTTGTCCCCTCTTTGAATATTGGAGATATATCTGTTATTCCCCAATCTATTGGAACCATTCCTGAATCTGGGGAGTTTTGGAACATTTTCAGCCACTTACTTTAATAGCTGGGATGAAGTCCATCAAGACCCGGAGACGTCAGCCACAGTTCCAACATTTTGTTCAGTAAAATTTCTCTGGTGCTTTTAATATTCCTGAATTTCTACCTGCATTCCAGTTCCTGACATACAGAGCTATATTTGGGCTAGACACAAACTACTGGAGTAACTCAGCGGGACAGGGCAGCATCTATGGAGAGAAGGAATGGGTGACGTTTCGGGTCGAGACCTTTCTTCAGATATTTAAGGGCTGTTGTTTATATCCTCTGCATTGAAGGTGTGTGGTTTATATTGGATGTGTGTTCCTTCTGTGTTTGCCTTCCCGGATGCTCCAATGGCCCTGTCAAGCACCACATCTAGTGAAAGCTGTGAATCCTGCATAGCACTCTTGAGCCACCTCAGAATCAACAGAGCCAGATGGCAGTAAGTCATCCTGCCACTTGAAGAACTTCCTAGTGTGAAGAAAGTTTCTAACTTTATGTGGTGCCTGACTCCAAGGACAGATAGATAGATAGGAATGGTGCAGGCTAAGCATTTAGAAACTTAAAATTAAAGAAATATTAAATGTATTGAAATTTACAGCAAAACTTGCATTTCTTGCACTGGCAACCTTGGCACCGGTTAACGTGATTTGCCAAGTCTGCCGAAAATGCATTAGGCGGGTAAGCTGGGGGGGGGGGAGGGAGGGAGAAAGCGGCCTGCAAAGTCGGCCTCAGAAGTTGGCTATGGGAATGGATCTACTGGCTCCGGCCAGGCCGAGTTCCAGGCCTCTGACCACAGGGGGTGAATTTGACCCGCCGAACAGCCGCAGAAGTCCTGATGTGGTTGAGATTGGCAATCTCACCCGGCCTAGGCGCCCCATTTTCCGGGGGACTTCCACAGGGGGGGGGGGGGATTTCAAGTGCGCTCTTATAATTCGGTCCAGATTAAAGCAGGTGCCGGACCATCAGTTGCCGGAAAATTGGTGGTGGACGGTAATAAATTTACAATTGACAAGAGAATTGGTGGTGGAGTTGATATTGAGGAGGGTAATCTTAGGCTATCCTCATCAATATCAGCGTTGATGTCTCGCTAATATGGACAGAGCATGTGGAATTTAATCACCATAAGTGTGAGGTGATGTATTTTGGAATAAGCCTAGGATATGCACAGTAAAACCCTTTTCTATTGGAGAGCTATATTAAACCAGACGGCATACAATAGAGGTAGGAAGTTCAGAGAGGGTCCAGGGAGGAATTTCTTCCACCCAGACCATGGTTGGAATCTGGAACACATTGCCTTGGGTGAGAAAGGAGAGACGCATTGCATGCAGAATCATTGGCTGAATATACAAAAGGGAATTACTACTGATGTTGAAAATCAGAAGGAAAACTGAAAATACTGATGAATTGAAATTGGTGATTTGGATGGGCTGGATTTTGTGGGGAAAGATGCACAGGTCCGTATGTAACTAAAGCGTATGTAACTCATCCTCATATAGCAGCAGGTTTGGTATTTCTGTGCACTAGAATGAAAATCTCAAACTTGTTGGCAGTTGTCTACTGGCAATTTTCAGTAGCAGAGTGGGAGTTTGCAACAATTAATCAGCACTCATGTTGGGGAAGCTGCTGTGTGGAATTGTTACAGTTTTAATTTGCATTTGTTGCCAAGTTGAGTGGAGGCCTAGTTGTGGCATTGGTCATTGCCAATAACTTTGAAGCTGGCACATTACAGCAACCGTTTACCAGAGGAACCACATAAAATAAGCGCAATTTCTGTTCAAAGACCAATGGTGTACGTGGGCAGTTTGCAACTGACTGCAAATTCTGGTTAAATTCTGGTTCTGAGCTTGGAAATTTGTAATACATCGTTAGAATATACGCCATTATCCTTGGATCTTTCATTGAGCCTCATTGGATTAATATACGAGGAAGAGGAACAAAGTTTCAGCAAGAGTGAAATGGACAATTAAAGTGACAAGAGTTCAGCATTACAATTGTGGACTGAAAGGAGGCTTTACAAAACAATCTCCCAACCCACATGAAGTTTCTCTTCAGGAGAAGAGATTATATTGTGAGACTAGAGAATGTGTTTCCACATTCAATGGATGACACCTCCAATGTGATGTTACTACTGGAAGGCAGGAGTAGCCTTAGTGATTGATGAAATTATATATGTGATGAGAGGTGATATTAACAGAAGGAAGCAGATAGCAGAAACATTATTGATACAATTTGATGTGCTAGACTCCTCATTTCACAGTGTTTTAATATGCCTTATGCAACAAGCTGTAGAAACATGTATGAAGGAACTGCAGATGCTGGTTTAAACCAAAGATAGACATAAAATGCAGGAGTAACTCAGCAGGACAGGCAGCATCCCTTGCTTTCCCTCTCTCTCCATCCCTCCCCCTTCCCAGTTCTCTGACCAGTCTGACTGTCCCTGATTACATTTTATCTCTGCTTTGTGGTTACCTTCTCCTAGCTAAAAAAGGTCTATTCTACATGTTCCTTGATCGATACCCGCTTTGATGTCTCGTTCTTGCACCTTATACTTCCTTATCTCTGTATCTCCCCCTCCTCTCAGAGAAGAAGGGTCTCGACATGAAACATCACCCATTCCTTCTCTCCAGACATGCTGCCTGCCCCACTGAGTCACTCCAGCATTTTGTGTCTATCTTAAGCTGTAGAAACGTGTGTCTAGGTAATTGGACAACATCCAGAGGCCTGGATCATGGATCTACGGATGCATTTGAGTACCTGCAAAGTTTTTAGGGATAGACACAAAAAGCTGGTCGAGACCCTTCTGCAGGAGTTCAATTTCAAATAATTATATAAATTAATTATATATAAAATAAGAAAACTTAATAACATGCATTGAATTGTCATAAAAATCCATCTGGTTCTCAGATATCCATTGAGGGGAAAAATCTCCATCCTGAACTGGTCTGGCTTAAGTGTGACTCCAGAAACAGAATCATGTAGTTGACCCTCAGTTATAGGAGGCCATTTAATTTAAAAAAACAGTATAGGGACATAATTGGCAAATGAGTTTGAGCTGGAAAGGGTGCAGAGAAGATTTACGGCAATGTTGCAAGGACTCAAGGGTCTGAGCTATAGGGAGAGGTTAAAAGCTAGGAGTTTATTTCGTGGAGTGCAGGAGGATGAGGGGTGATCTTATAAAGGTGTATAAAGTCATGAGAGGAATAGATAGGGTGAATGCACAGAGTAGGGGAATCAAGAACCAGATGCCAAAGATTTAAGGTGATTAAGGTGATTTAATATGTACCTGAGGGGCAACTAACTTTGCACAAAGCATAGTAGGTATATGGAACATTTGGCCAGGTACATGGGTAGGATAGGTTTAGAGAGATATGGGCCAAACACAGATATGTGGGATTACTGTAGATGGGGCATGTTAGCCGACGTGGGCTTGTTGGACCGAAGGGCCTGTTTTCATGGTGTGTGACTATGAGTTCAGATAAATGGGAGCTAGTACATTTTGATGGAATGAATATGGAATTACATTTCTTGGAACCTCTAGGGGGATAGAATTAAGAAGATGGAATGTTACTCTAATCATTATTGAATCATTGTTAGAGCACACTTAAAGTACTGCATAGAGCACTTCAAAAATGGTCACCATTCTGATCACCATATTGCAGAAAGGATATTGAGGCAGAGAAGGTTTATAAGGGTTCCAGAAATGTGAGGATCCAAAATTCAGGTTGCTCTTGAGAAAATTAAGCTGAAGATGACGTTAAAGGGTTCCCTGATAGAGTGGATATAGAGAGAATGTTTCCACGTGACTGCATTCTATCCTGCTGCATCATGACTACCATGGAGAATGTTGTTCACGAGTTGACGCTTCTCCACCTATCAGAGCAGTGATGTAGCAGCTGGATGCTCTGCAGTCAACTTGTCATTGGGAACATGCAAGGAAAGCTTTTGTGTGTGATTAAGAGTGAAAACTATTTTAACAAGACTTTTAAACTGGCGCTCGCTTAGCATGCCAAAAGAAGGTGAACTTCAATTTCAATGTAAGAGTCTTGATGTATGAGTCAAGGTGGGGGGCAGGGGGGTAAAGGACAGACAGAATTGAAGTCTTAAGCCAATTATGCAGCAAGGATTTCATTGGTTAAGCTATTTTAGGAAATTAAGTCAAAAGATTTAATTACAAATAAACTGGCAAATATTTAACAATATATTTCAAAATTCTCAACATACATTCATTCATCGAGGGAATGTGGTTTCCACAGAGACTATGACAAATTGTACCGGGGTATAAAGAAATGGCTTGGGTGTGGAATAAAATTTAAAACAGTCTTCATATCGGAAGGCAATAAATGTTGTTGAAATTGTTTGGAACCAGTGTCCAATAATCTGAAAATATTAATGTTATTAAAGTAACGCGAGAAAGAGCTATAGAAGTTAAGTGAATTAAATTGGACAAGTTGCATGAACATGTATGTGAGCAAAAGAAGTGCAGGAGTGCGTCAGTTGACTCTCTGTGGCTGTTCCGTTCGATATGACACTACTTTTCTGCACTGATGGCACCTTCACCTACTCTGGGCAAGAGACTCTGTGCATCTACCCGATCTATTCTTCTCATGATTTTATGCACCTCAATAAGATCACCCCTCATCCTCCTGTGCCCCATGGAATAAAGTCCCAGCTTACTCAACCTCTCCCTATACCTCAGACCCTCTAGTCCTGCCAACATCCTTTGTAAATCGTCTCTGTACCCTTTCCAGCTTGAAAACATTCCTCTTGACAAATCTTTCCTCTCCGTGTACCTGTCGAAATGACTTTTAAATGTTGTAATTATACCTGCCTCAACTACTTCCTCTGGCAGCTCATTCCATATACCTGTCACCCTCTGTTAACATGTTGCCCTCAGATTCCTGCTAAATATTTCCCCTCTCACCTTAAACCTACGTATGCCTTCTATTTCTTGATTTCCCTGGGAAAAGACTCTGTGCAGTCACTCTATCCATTCCCTTTAGGATTTTATACACCTCTTTAATATATTAACCCTCAGCCTCCTGCGCTCCAAGGAATACAGTCCTAGCCTGCCCAACCTCTAGCTCAGGCCCCTGAGTCCAGGCAACATCTTTGTAAATCTCTGCACTTTTTCCAGTTTAATTGCATCTTTCCCACTGCAGGTTGACCAGAACTGAACACCATGCTCCAAGTTAGACACAACAAGCTGGAGTAACTCAGCGGGACAGGCAGCATCTCTGGAGAGAAGGAATGGGTGACATTTTGGGTCGAGACCCTTCAGTCTGGTTAGGAATAGGGAAACAAGATCTATAGATGACGCTATGGAGAGATAAAGAACAATGAATAAAAGTACTCCAAGTGCGGCCACATCAACGTTTTGTACCACTATAACATAACGTTCCAACATTTATACTTATTCCCCTGACCGATGAAGGGCACCATGCCAAAGGCCTTCTTCAGCACCTCGTGTACCACTTTTAAGGAAACATCGATATATCTGTTCTCTGACACTTCCCAGGACCCTCCCATTCATTCTGATAGTGAAGGTATTGAAAGACTGAGCTATACTTAGTAGCATTTTGCAAATGTGAAATTATCTGAATCGTACAACAGCTTAGTTTAGATTAGAGATACAGCATGGAAATATGCCCTTCGGCCCCCCAAATTCACACTGACCAATTGATCAGGTGACGTTTCAGGTCGAAACCCTTCCTCAGACTGAAGACTGAAGAGGGGATCTCGGCCCGAAACGTCACATATTCCTTTTCTCCAGGGATGCTGTCTGACCCGCTGAGTTACTCCATCTTTTTATGTCTATCTTTGGTTTAAACCAGCATCTGCAGTTCCTTCCTAACTTATCATCCGTTCGCACTAGTTCTATGTTAACCCATTTTCTCATCCACTCCCTACACACTAAGGGGCTATTTACAGAGGCCAATTAACCTGACAGACCCGCACGTCTTTGGGATGTTCAAGGAAACCATGCACCCGGAGGAAACTCACATGGTCACAGGTAGAATGTGAAAACTCCACACAGACAGTATCCAAGGTCAGGATTGAACCCGGGTTGCTGGTGCTGTAATTAATAGATGTTAATCTGTCTAGGACTAATAGATGTTTGGCACTAAGAGAGGCTGGAGAGCAAGGTAATTGCGTTAAATAGACCCGAGGCACAGAGGCCATGTTTTAAATGGAGGAGCAGGCAGCAGAGCCAATTGACTTATTTTTGTTCAATTTCCCATGGCCTTGTGTTTCATCTGGTCACCATCATGGAGTTACTGAACTGAAGCTGATATAGAAAGTCTTTTGAAATTATATAATTAATTAGTGAATGTGTTTAGACAGTACAAATTAACAATTTAAATTTGCCCATACTTACAAGTTGTATTCCAGTGCTTGAAGAGCATGAAACCAAAGTTCAAAGAAGGAATCTATTAATAACAATCATGAAATAGTACAGCAGAGAAAGAATCCATTTTGACTTGTTGTTTCTGTGGGAGGCTCCTTCAAATAATTATCTCCATTATTTTTACCCAACTGCTCTTTTTCATCAACTTGTACATTTTTCTTTTTCAAGTATATGTCCAATTTTCTCTTGAAGTTAATATTGACCCACTTCCATTGCCTAGTAACCTTAGACACTCTGTTCTCCAATGCTTAAGTAAATGTGTTTCATGTACAGTTTACAGGAAGTATATCCTTGATAAATAAAGTAAGATAGCAAATGGAGTGTGCCGTGTTTTCACACTGTAGTTTCTACAGTGTTATCAGACTGCTGCCTGGTTCGGTGAATGAGTGCTTGTGGCTTATAGGCTTCTCGTCAAAGTACATTGTGGTTCATGGATGTGAAATGCTATTCAATACACAATTGGAAAGGATTCTATTTATTGCTGGGGAGTGAGACTGGAGAGGTGAGAAGTCTGCAAGCTCTGGCCACTTGACTGCACACACAACAAGCCCTGGCAGTGCTGCTGCAGACTTGCTCATATCAACTGTGAGAGGAAGTCTTTTATCAGCATGCTACGTCTCTGAAGCCCAGATAAACCCCATCTCATGGGAGTGAGACTTATCTCACAGCATCACAACTTTGCTGCAGTAACTGAATAGCTGGCATTTTCTGTAACTGAACAAATGGCAAGCTAGCTGAACATTTCAGAGTTTGTCATTTTCCCTGATCATGATATGATATTTTCTATCTTGTTTTATCCTGTATTCAGTAAATATCAGGAATCCTGATGCTGATACTGTGCTGACTAAAACATTCAGAATATGTCAGCAGCTTGTTTTATTCACAAACAAGTGGTGCTCTTTTGTCCCTGAGCTCTTAAAGAAACTGCTTCAGACAATTAAAGAGTGATTTGAGCGTTTCAGAAGCAAATATTGAGATGCAGATGGAGCAGCATAATGGTAGATGTAAGAAAGCAGACACTAATAACATCAAAAAATATTATTGAGCATTTTCACAAAACAACACTTACAAATGTGTTCATTAATTGGATGGATGTCACTCACAAGGCCAGAATGTATTGCCCAGACTTGATTCTGCCCAAAACCATTTCAGATCCAAACTGGGTTAAATTTGAAGCAGAATATGAGGGAAATTTATGTCAATCAGTAGTCTGTAGACAGTAGACCTGAAATGTCACCACTATCCCAATGGGAATAATAGGAGTTAACTGAAAAACTGCAGATTAGAAAACATGATTATTCCAGTTTTGAATTTTGATTTTTTTTCCATTGGGAAACAATTAATAATATTGGACCGTAAAGGTTTCAAGCAGGAGTTAGCTGCTGGATCCCGGGTCCATTGTTAGGATACAAGTGCAGGTGCATTGCATATGCAACATCCACTGGAATTCTTTTCCAGTAGAATACTTTCAGTTAGGCAGGCTTGAGTGTATGCTGTCTTGTTGCAGCCTTCGGGCACTGAGCAAGTGCACAAGACTCGGTAAAAATTGCAATGTTGCAGGATTAAATTTAAGATTGAAATACAGTAATGCTGGCTTGGGTCCTGCGACAATAAATTCTCTTCTCAAATCCAAGATTAGCTACAGTGAGCATAGATTCACACATTCTTGGTCATGTTTTCACATGATCAGTGCTGTAAATGCAGCTGAAGCCTGGCATGATTGACTGGTTTTAGGAGAGGAGGAAGCTTCACTAAGAACAAATAGAGTAGAGGAGTCCCATTAGGGCAGATCTAAGCTTAACCACAAACTGAAATTCTGAATCAGACATCTGCCAGAATGATCAAATTATCTTAAAATGGAAGCAATGCTATTGGAAGGATCTAGTCCTGTGCTTTTTCACATGTTCTCTTTCTTCTTGCTTTTCTGCTTTCTCCTGGTCCAAAAAACTGAAGGAACAAATTACTCTATTTGCCAAAGCTTCATTCACTGGATGTTGAGGATTTTTTTTTTCCTCGTTGCTTTCTTCTTTCTTATTGTGTTTTGAAAATAAGAACAAAGAACAGGAAGCTGTTTAGCCATTTTAGTCTGTTTTACTGTAATAACAAGGAATTGCAGATGCTGATTTTATACCAAAGATAGACACAAAATGCGGGACTAACTCAGCAGGTCAAGCAGTATCGCTGAAGGAAATAGGTTTCTCCAGAGATGCTGTCTGCCGCTGAGTTACTCCACCATTTTATGTCTATCTTTAATCTGATTTACTATTCAGTTAAATGACACCCATCTATAGTAAACCTATGTTGTAATCCCATCTACAGTAAACCTATCTTGATTTTTTTTACCTTGAATATCTTTACCTAACAGAAGTTCATCAATTTCAGATGAAAGTCAAAAATTGCTGGAAACTGAAATAAAACCCAGAAAAATGCCAGAAATACTTTGTGGGCCAGGCAGCATCTGTGGAAAGGGAAACACAGTTAATGTTTCAGACCTAAACTTTCAACAGAATGATTGAAATACCTTTTAGTTTCTTTCTGACAGGGTTTTTGACCTGTCAATCTTACTACTTAAGATGTTCAAATGAATACTATGGCAGTATTTTTGAATAAGAGATGTAAGTTTCCACTTCCCTTTGTGTGAAAACGTTTTTCACAACATCACCCCCTGAACAACCTATAACCGGTCTGAAGAAGGGTTTCGGCCCGAAACGTTGCCTATTTCCTTCGCTCCATAGATGCTGCTGCACCCGCTGAGTTTCTCCAGCATTTTTGTGTACCTTCGATTTTCCAGCATCTGCAGTTCCTTCTTACCTATAGCAGATATTTAGCTCCTTTTTCTGGTGTCTCATCGTGAGAAGAAATACATTCTCTCCATCCATCCTAACACATCCTTAAATCATCTTAAATACCTCAGTTATATATCCATTTGGAAATATGGTGCCCAGAAATTAATAAGGTATTTGAACTGTGGCTCTAACCAGGCCTTTGTGTAATGTTAGTACCATCCTCATATCATATATCCAAAAGGCTAGCACTTCAGTAATTAAAACATTTTTATTTTTGCCATTAGTTTTTAATCACCGATTCTGCCTTTCATGGCTATCCTACATTGAGCTCATAAGAAATAGGAGCAAGACTATGCTAGTCAGCCTCTTGAACTTGCTCTGCAATTTGGACGATTATTGCTGATCTATCTCAACACTATTTACCTTTTATCTCTCTCGATTCTTTTTATATCGAAAAATCCATAAATTACTGAGCATCCACTGCATTCCGGGGAAGAGAATTCCAATGATTCACCAATCTCATGGAAACCTTTCTTCTCATTTCAATCCTAAAAGGTTTACCCCGTATTTTGAGACTGAGTCCTAATTCTAAGCCCCTTAGTCATTGGCAACATCCTCCCTGTATCTATCTTGCCATACCCACATGGAATTTAGTTTATTTCACTGAGCATACCTCTCATTCTACTAATATTTGCAGAGGAGAAGCCTAGCCAACTCAATCTCTCCTGATGGGTCTGCCATCTAATGGTGAATCTTTGCCCCCTCAATAGCATGGATGTCGTTTTGGAGGAAAGAAGTCTGAAATTGTATACAATATTCCAGATGTGGATCTCCCTAAGGCCTTACTGTGTATAATTGTAGAGAGACATCCGTACTCTTGTATCATGAGGCAACAAAGCAAGAACATTTGAAGAAGGGTCCTAACCCAAAGTGTCATCTTTATATTCCCTCCACAGATGCTGCTGAGTTTCTCTCAAGACTTCAGCAAATGCAGTTTCTTGTGTCTCCAAAGAAGACAATTTACCTTTTTAATTGGCTGCTACTTTCTAGCTTTCTGTAAGATATTTGTAAGAATGCCCAGTTTGCATGAACATTTTCTATCAATGTGCTTGTAGTTATTTGAAGCCAAGGCGCTGTACACTGCCATTCATATATTGATTACTGAAGATCACTTTAAGACAGTCATCATGTTTTTATCCTAAAAAACATATGCTTCACTTGTGAGGACCCAGAGGGAGGACTGTGAGAGCAGTGTGATGTGTTTCACAGAGACATGGCTCCACGAGGACATCGCTGAGTCCAAGGCGAGTGTGGACGGCTTTCAAACTGTTCGGGCGGACAGGGACTGCAGAGAGAGTGGAAAGGTGGGGGACTTGCTATTCTCGTCAACAACAAATAGTGCAACCCTGGTCAAATCACGGTTAAGGAGTGTGTGTGTAGCCTAGACATTGAACTGATGGCCGTGGGTCT
The DNA here is from genome assembly GCA_038087875.1 of Malacoraja senta. Lineage (NCBI taxonomy): Eukaryota > Metazoa > Chordata > Chondrichthyes > Rajiformes > Rajidae > Malacoraja > Malacoraja senta. Next base: position 5,471,408 of record CM075986.1, read on the forward strand.
CCGTCCATACTATATGCCCAGGGAATTCCCACATGCCAGTGTGGTGGCTGTTTACATTCCTCCGTCCGACAACCCACTGCACGTCATCCACACTGTCACTGCAAGACTTCAGACACAACACCCGAGTGCTTTCATCGCTATCTCAGGGGATTTCAACCACAGACTTTGGACACTACCCTTCTCAATTTCACTCAGTTTGTTGACTGTTCCACCAGCGAAAAGGAAACATTGGACCTGCTGTATGCCAATGTTAAAAAGGCATACGGCTCCACAGCCCTTCCGCCACTGGGAAGACCTGACCACAACCTGGTTCACCTCCTACCCAGGTATAAGCTAATGGTCCAGAGGCTGCCTGTGACCACAAGGTCAGTGAGGAAGTGGTCAAAGGAGGTTTGTGACGCTCTACAGTGCTGTTTTGAGGACATAGACTGGGACGCATGGAGAGGACATTGATGGACTTAACGGACTGTGTTACCAGCTACATAAAGTTCTGTGTGGATAACGTTGTCCCTGAGGAGACTGTACACTGTTTCCCCAACAACAAGCCCTGGGTGTACCAGTGACATAAAGGCCCTTCTCAACCAGAAGAAGTGGGCCTTCAGGAATGGTGACAGGGAGGAGGTGAAACAAGTGCAGAAAGACCTGAAGGCGAGACTGAGACAGGGCAAGGACAACTACAAGAGGAAGCTGGAGCTGAAACCTCAGCAGAACAACATGAGGGATGTGTGAAGCGTGATGAAGAGCATTACAGGCTACAAGAAGACCAGTGGCCTGGGGAGGGAAAGCAATCAGGACTGGGCCAACAAGCTAAACATGTTTTTAATAGATTTGATGGTGGGGCCTCTGCCCACCCTCCCCCATGCACCCGACAGTTTCTCCCCCTCAATCCCCCTGGTCGACTTCCTCTGCCCTTTCTTTGTCACACCTGACCATCAAGGCTGAGCAGGTGAGGAAGGAGCTGAGCAGACTCCGCCCAGGCAAAGCTATGGGTCCCGATGGTGTCAGCCCTAGGGTACTCAAGGCGTCTGCCAGCCAGTTGTGCAGAGTACTCCAGCGTACCTTTAGCCTGAGTCTGGAGTGGGTTCCGGTGACGTGGAAAACATCCTGTTTGGTTCCTGTACCAGCTCCTCCAATGACTACAGACCGGTGGCGCTGACTTCACACATCATGAAGTCCCTGGAGAGGCTGGTGCTCACTCACCTGCGACCCCTGGTTAAACCTGCAATTTGCTTACCAAACAAAGATGGGGATTGAGGACGCCATCATCCACCTGCTCCATCCTTCCTATGCTCACCTGGATAAACCGGGAAGCACTGCGAGAGCCATGTTTTTTTTACTTCTCCAGTGCTTTTAACAATATCCGACCTGCACTGCTAGGGAGCAAACTGACGAAGATGTGGGTGGACACTCCATTGGTGTCCTGGATCACCAACTACCTGACTTGACAACCATAACATGTCAGGCTACAAAACTGTGTCTCGGACACAGGGGACGGTCCTCGCTCTCTCCCTTCCTGTTCATCATCTACACCTCGGACTTCAGATATACCTTTGACTCCTGCCTGCTGCAGAAATTTTTAGATGTCTCTGCAATTGTGGGCTACATCAGTGAGGGGAGGGAAGCTAAATACAGAGGTGTAGTCAGCAACTTTGTAGAGTGGTGTGGGATTCATGGGAGGTGGTCTTGGAGGGGAGGATGCTCCAAACTGTGGAGCATCTTGGACAATACAGTTCACCTCCTCCATGACACACTGGTCAACCTGAGGAGTTCCTTCAGCAACAGACTGGTTCCACCAAGATGCAGAACAGAACGCCACAGGAGATCCTTCTTCCCTGTGGCTATCAAACTGTACAACTCCTCCCCCTTCTGTCGGGGGTTAGACTAGATTCCCTTCCCCCCCCATTCCCCTCCCCAATCTTTGCACATCCCCAATCCTTTCCCCTCGTCACTTTAATTTCATGTTTCATATATTTTGCGTTTTATGACTGTTGGCAGATCATTTTCCTTTCTGGGATGAATAAAGTTTTATTGTATCGTATAGTAGTTGTTCAGGGAACAAAATTATGCTGATTGGTTTCTGTTATTTAAGCTTGAGAGGTGTATTTAATGGTTTTAGAGGATCTTGATCTACATTGTTCTCAGCGAAAGACCCACGTCGCTTTTCAAATCAGTCATCATTTTATGGCTTTCACATTGCATAACAACATCTCAAAATTTTCCAATGGCTCAATTTACTGTTATTTAAAATAAAATCAGAGTAAAGTTTAACCTTATGTAACTAGTTTCGGCTTTCGTAGGATTCAGAGTATTTGAACATTTTAAAATTAAGTGGGAGGCCCATGGAAAATCTACTGTATCGGTTTTATTGTCCTTCTAGGAATTTCAGTCCGTGGTAAAAGCTGAAATCTAAAGATTTTAGTTCTATGTTTTTGAGGTGAGTTGATGCAAAACTAATTGATTAAACTTCTTGTATTCTTTATTACGAAAAATATTTTGGTAATCATATGACTGGAATAAGATTAAACCCTTCTCCACTGAAGATTGAGGAATTTTCACGCAGCATATGTCACCACCCCACCCCCACCCCAAATAAACGATTCCACTTGCCATCTTGTCAAATGTCTTGCATGATGCTGCGGGATGGGTCCATCAACACATCGTTCCTTTGTTATTTCCACCCTTGTCACCTTGTCACTCTTTGCATGTCGTTTCTTCACAGTAACGTTTTCTGGTTAGTTTGCTTCTGCTGACATCTGAAAATATCCTCTTTCAAAATCCCCGCTCCTTCTTTGTGTTTTAACAGCTGTCAGAAAATCTATCGTAAGCGTGCAATTTGTTAATTCACTTCACCACCCACTCACTACCCTTCATCTACTCAATTCCTCACTTGCTGTAGGAGTCTGAATCACTTCATGTGCGGAGTAATTTATTTTTCCCCCTCAAATATTCATTGTTGGGATTTAGGGTGTTGATGACAAGGCCAGCATTTATTGCCTATCTCAAATTGCCCCAGTGGAGGTGATATGAGCCACCTTTTTTGAACCGCTGCAGTTCTTCTGGTAAAGGTTCTCTCACAGTTCCATTGGTGGCAGATCCAGGGCTTGGATCCTGCAATAACGCAGAAGCTACAATATATTTCCAAGTCGGGATAGTGTGCGACTTGGAGTGGAATCTGCAGGCAGTGGATGTTTTCATACACATGTTGTCTTTGGCTGCCTCTCAGGTCGAGGTACCAAGTTTAAGAGTAGTCTTGGTGAATAACTAGAGTGCATTTGTAAGTGACGAATACTGTAGCTACTTGAGAAAATGAATGTTTACAGTGGGGAGTGGACTGTCAAACAAATGATTGCTTTTGCTTGGTGTCCTGTGGAACCACTTGAATGTTGTTGCATCTGCTCATGGCGCAAATGAAGAGTTTTCCATTGTTCTTATTTGTACATTTTAGGTTGTGGAATGGCTTTGGGGTTGCAGAAGGTGGTATAGGAAAGCCAGCCTCTGAGCAACTTTTTCAGCTTGTGACAGCGTTGCATCCCTTGGTGCCGCTCGGATCCCTATCACTGGCAGACAGGCCAGGAGAGGCCAACCCTCAGCATTAGTGGTAACAGCTGGGTCCAACTAGCTGACATCAGATTGGCCCAACTGAACCTCATCAGCTTACTCCTTATAAAACCCAGGCATTGAAGGGAAAGGGAGAGGGAAGAAGCAGGAAAGAAGAGAAAGTGGGGTACCTTCCTGCTAGCTGTGTGCCGCTGTCGCCAATTAGAGGAAGACTGAGCCACTGGGACATATCTGAGACCACCAATGCCACCGCGTGGTTAAGACTGTGCTGCCGGGATGAAGCCCGAGACAGCCAGTGCCTCTACGGAGGCTAAGACTGTGGCTGGGACAAGCCTCACATGTCAGCACCTCTTCCTGCCCACGGACAACGAGGGACTGCACTCACACAAAGAAGCAAAGACTGAGCCGCCAGGATAGGCCAGAGACTGCCAGGGGTGCATCATCAAATCCAAAATATAGCCGCCAGGATGAGCTGAGCCATCAGCGCCTCCTCTCGAGGCAAGGGTGAACAGCAAGGAGAAGTAACATAGTGGCATGACAATACCTCTTCTTCAATATCAGCTTGATGAAGAAGCTAGTTATCGACTCCAGGCAACGTGGTGCATGCCCCAATCATCATCAATGGTGCCAAAGTGCAAATGGCTAAGAGTTTCATGTTCCACGATCTATTACCAACGATCTATTGTGGATCAACCAAATTAATGTGACATCCTAGAAAGCACACCAATGCCTCTACTTCCAAGGAAAACTGAGGATATCACATAGACCGGTCTTCCCACTATTGACTCCAACTACACTTCATGCTGCCTCCGAAAAGTAGCCAACATAATCAGGGAATTGTCCCACCCCGGTCATTCCTCCTTCTCTGTGCTCCCATCGGACAGAACCAACAGAAGCTTGAAAGCGCGCACCACCAGACTTAGGAACAGCTCCTTCCCATCTGTTATCATGGTTCTGAACGGTCCTTCCATAAGCTAGGGTAGGGCTCAATTCACCTCTACCCATTGCCGACATTGGACTTTTGACTATGGAACTGATGCACTACAATGCTGAGAACTGGGAGAGTGCAGAATGTTGCCTGGAATTGTACAGAATCAGTTGGCCTTGTGCACAAATAAACCTTCCCTTTGTCTGTTTCTCAATGCAAAACCAGCAGAGGAGCTCGGGTTTGATAGAGACTGGTAGGGAGACCTAGGTGGATTGTACCAAGAAGGTACAGACCCATGAGAAATATTATCTATAAGAAAGAAAACTACAGTCGTTGCAAACCATTTCAGATCTTGCAGTTGCTGGATCCAGCTGATATGTATCATGAACTGAAATCTGCTGTGTGAGGACAATCTTCCTGAAAATCAAACACAACTCCTTTACACATTATGTGACCTTCACACTTCAGTTAAAACACGTTTGCTAAAGGATGCACCTGACTTTCGGTCTCTTCAGCTGTGCTGCCATATCGCCAAAGTTTGGTTGCTGAAGTGTGGGCGTAAAAAGTACAATGTGTAAAGATGAGCATACTGAACCCAAAATGAAGTCTTTCACTAACTACTGCAAAGAGCAGGGCACTGCCTTTTGTGATGCATGTCCTAACTGCTTGTCTTCACACACAGACAATGTACACTCTTTGGTTCAGTCTGTCACTCTTGACAAAGGCATTTCACGTCATTACAATTACATAAACAATTTTATTCTTGCTGTTTCATTGATTTAAATGACTTGTTTCTTCAGAATTTCTTCAAACGAAGTCTTAGAATGTTAGAGTGTTTTACACTAAAAGATGCTAAATGGGACATATGGATTTCCTGATATCACCAACCTCAAATGGATGCTATTTGTGACATTTTGATGGCTAGTGATCTATGAAAGGGCTGCAGACCTTAAAGACATATTCCTCATGGCAATCTCTCAGCAACACCAGACTGTGACCATCCTCGACGTGAAACATTAACTCTGTTACTCATTGGCCGGCTGAGCATTTGCAGCATTTTCTGTTTTTGGATTACGAGAAGCATAGAGAGGATAGTTAGTCAAAATCTTTTTCCCATGGTAGGGGTAACAAAAGCAAGTAGCAATTTTAGTTTTAAGGTGAAAGGTGGAAGATTTCAAGTACATCTGTGGAGTACGTTGCTTTCTACACAGAGAGCGGCTGATATCTGGATTGCTGTGCCAGAACAGGTTGTGGAATCAGATACAATTATTAATGCAACATTGAAGAGCCATTTGGACAGACACATAATTAGGCAAGGCATTGAAAGATACAGTTCTAATGTGGGAAAATGGGATTAATGTAGATGAGCAGAAAAGGTCGTCATGGATGTGGTGGGTAAACTGTACAATTCTATGATTGTGATTATTTCTATTAGCTAGATTCTCTGTTCTGATTAGAAGAATATGATAGGATGCCTTACACTTGTCTGAAAGAGTTTATGATGGGACCGTGTACAAACAACTTGAGTATTTTTCGTGTTGGTAGTATTCTCCAGTGCTTTCAGGTGCCTGCCTTTGGTAGTCTTCCTCTGTGAAGAGTATGGAATGGTGGGGATCACAGCTGTTCGGTAGTCAACAAGGCTTTGATTGGACTTGGACCTTGATCTTCAAACATCAATTTTGTCAGAACGTGCCTCCTCATTTAACGTGCCCAAGAAGTGGAAAATGATCTACAGTTTCCCAGGTCTCAATGCGGTCCCTTATTGTTGGCTGGGTGTGTTATATGTAGAAGGAACCGGTTAGCAGAGGACATTTACTTTATGGATGCTTGGTGTAACGGCCATTCTCTGTTCTGTTTCAGTGAGCAAATCAGCAGTGAATTGAAGTACGACGTCTAAACATTGCTGATCATTGAAGATAATATATCAAACAATATGAATATCATGTGGAACAAGACAGTCCTCCTCATGTCCTGTGATGTGGACCTGAATAATGGGAAATTCTAAACTGGAATAGTAGGCCATGCATTGCAAATTTTAAAAAAAATGCATTTGCTGGAAATCTATAGTAAATACAGTATTTTTGGTTTTTAACCTTGCACTGAAAACATTTGTAATTATAGACTGAGATCTTGGTTCACTGCAAAGCCAGGCAGAATATTCTCATTGAGTACTAATGTCATCCTTCTTCAAAATCCCTGTGGATTCAGCTGCATTCTTCATCAGGTGTGGTGAAATATCTCATCCACAGTTAAACATCATAGACTCTGTAACCTGGTCAGTTGTCAGGAAACTACTGAAGCATCCTATTTGGGTGGTGGCCAGATGTCAGCAAATAAACAATGCCTCAGGAGCAGACAATAGCATTGCTGAATTTCTAAAATTAGGTACAGAGGAAATATAGACACAAATTTCCCTCACCTCATCTCCCTAGCCTGGGAAGAGGAAGACATTCCAGGGGAACATATAGACACTTACTGTGACCAAGAAAGGAGATAAATAAAATTTTGGGAACTACAGAAGGGTCTTGTTGCTGTCTAGCACAGAGGGTTCTCCGGAGCGAATGTTATTCAGCGTGCAGTAGCTAGAGGGAGTAACATCAACCACTGTACACTGCCTATTAGATGAGGAACTGTGCAATGTCTTCTCAAATTTGGCTGCTCTAAGAAACTTGTTGCTTATGTCTCTGCCACGAAGGCATTCAAAACTTAACAAACAATGAGTCTACTCCAGCTCCACTCTCAGTGCAGGCCAATGTTGGAGGTGACATTGGCATTACTAACAGACAGGAAGCAAGTAAGACATGAGGGTCATTTTCGGGTTGATATCGCTGATTATAGATCAATGCTGGGACATCATGCTGGGACATTATTTATTAATGACGTGACCAAATTTGGTGGCCAAATTTTGGACATCACAAAAATAGGTGGGAAGGCCAGTTGCCAGAAGGACATGAACAGTTTACAGAGAGTTATGGATATGTGTCTGTGGCAGAATGTTGGCAAAGAGAGTATGATGTAGGAAAATGGAAAGTTATTCAATGTGGAAGGAAGAACAAAAGAACTGTATTATTTAAATGAATTAAAAAATCTGAAAGCTGCAGTGTAGAGTGAATTTGGGTGGGCTTTTGCAAGGAACACAGAGAGCCAGCAAATAATTTCAGCAGGTAATAGGGAAGGCAAATGGAATGCTGGCCTTTATTTTAGAGGGATTGGGGTATAAAAGTAGGGAAGTCTTACAGTACTAGTGATACAACATTTAGAGTATGGTGAATAGTTTTAGTCCCTCTTATTAAGAAGGGGATTGAGAGAAAGTTGATTAGAATGATCCATGTTGTTAATGTCGGGATTGTTGCAAAGTGAGCGGAGATTCTTAAGGGGCTATCAGGATAAATGCTGAAAGACTATTTCTTCTCAAGGGAGAATCCAGAACCAGAGCATAGTCACAGAATAAGAGGTGAACATTTGAGACTGAGATAAGGAGACATTTATTTTTTGAAAGGATTTTGAGTCTTTGGAACTCATTGACACAGAGAGCTCTGGGCAAGGTGCCTTGTTATATTTAAGGTCGAGATAGATATATTTCTAATCTCTGGAATAGGGCAAGGACAGGAAGATGACAGTCACATCAGCCATGATCCCATTGAATGGTAGAGGGATTGAATGGTCTATTCATGTTCTTAATTCTTTGTCATCCATATTTTGAAATAGAGTCATCCTTATTAATATGGATAGAATGTTTTATTCACTGTTAATTTCCACATTGTGCTGACTGTTCTGGGACATAAATGTGAGTCTGGTGCAGACTCTTAAAGATGAACCTGGGTCAGTCTCCCAAGCGTGGAACCACAGCACAAAGCTGTCCACAGTGTGGCCACATTGAAACTACGTTAGCTGCGAGCCTCATTTGTTGAATGTATTAAAGTGAGCGCAGGAGTATGCTGCGAGGTACTTTGGTAAGATTGTGGTTTAGGCAGTTTAAGGCTGTGCCTGATGTGAGAGTACTTGAGGCTGAAATAGATGACCTAAAATGGAAAATTGTTCCATTCCTCAGCGTAGACAGCCATCACCTGCATTGTTTGATAAACATGTCCTGCCCGTGCAGATCCAAATTCTCATGTCCTTCTTAACCGCTCGTGCAGATGTCTGGCAGGTGCCCCCCCTCCCCCCACCCACCTACCTTTCCTTTTCAGTGAAAATAAGAATGAATAAATGCCAGCAATGGCCACATTTGAGAGTCAAATAAAACCGTTGTTATCCAAGCCTAATTTAATTCTATTGTGCAAGATAGGAAATACATTTACCCCAAATCAGATGGAACAGTGGGTAAATGATAAGCATGCCAGTTTTGCTACACACGTTGTCACCTTGTCTTCTCCCTACCACAATCCTGCTGTCCACAAGGATCTATATATGTTCCCTTCCTTTTTGTTGTCTATGTGCAATCGAGGGGCAACATAATTTGTGAATATAGCTACACCTCTACACCTGTACCCTGACTACTCAAAGTTTAACCTCCATCTTACTATCCCCAATCTCCATTCCCTAATCATCAACATAATCACACTCTCTTGGCACTGAGTGAGATTGAGCCATTCTGTCTGAACCTCAGTAAAATCACATAACTCAACCTGGCCTCTGTTCATCTGCTGCTGAAATCCTCATTTACGCCTGTGTTTGCGTGCGTTCTCTCTCCCCATTCCTTGATCCTCACCCTTGAAGAGCTGCATCAATCAGCCTGGTCTTGCCAGCAGAACTGGGAGTGCTGAGATGGTTCACTCACTGAGTCAAACAGGCCGGCTGTGTCCGCTCTCCCTGTGCCCATCCGTTCTCTCCTCACAGATGTCCCTATGACCCTCCATCCTCTCTCACACATTGTCTTTATTCATTTGCAAACAGTTCAGGTTAAAAGTAATCCTCAGTTTCCTATCGTAACCTAGTGACTGCCGTCCCCAGTGCTATATGACCATCGTTGGCCCTGCCATCCTCAATGGGATTCTCTTTGTATCAAGAATTTCTATTGTATAATTTTTCCCTTCCCTCCCTTTTCAATATTTCAAGGGGACTTCTTGATGTACTCTTAGTCTCCACCATCTCCTCTTCTCCCATGATTTCCGCGTGCAATCTCAGTGATTTCCTCTTTCCTTTTCCTTGCTCCCATCCTGCAGATACCAAAACCGTCCTTTCAGATGAAGCAGCAATTTTTTTTCATTTTAAAGTTTGGCTCACAATGCCATCTTCTCCATTGGAAAAACCAAACAGGTTGATTGACTAAGACGGCTTCCGTTTAATCCACAAGAGTTGTCCTGAGCTTCTGGTTGCCTATCTATCCCGCAATCATTCTAACTTCTCAGTCTTTGGCCTTCAAAGCTTCTGTAATGAAGCCTGGCATAAGCTCAAGACACATCACCGCATCTTGCAGCCCATAGGATTCAATATTAAGCCCAATAATTGTGGGTTGTGTCAGAACTGGCTAGTTTTGCATGCTGTCTATTAGTAACATACTTATTTTTCTTCCACCACTGATGCTGCCTGATCTATCATCTTCTAACATTTCTAACATCTTCTAACATTTCTAACATTTTTGTTTATGCAGTACATCACAATAGACAATAGACAATAGGTGCAGGAGTAGACCATTCGGCCCTTCAAGCCAGCACTGCCATTCAATGTGATAATGGCTGATCATCCCCAATCAGTACCCCGTTCCTGCCTTCTCCCCATATCCCCTGACTCCGCTATCTTTAAGAGCCCTATCTAGTTCTCTCTTGAAAGTATCCAGAGAACCGGCCTCCACCGCCCTCTGAGGCAGAGAATTCCACAGACGCACAACTCTCTGTGAGAAAAAGTGTTTCCTCGTCTCCGTTCTAAATGGCTTACCCCTTATTCTTAAACTGTGGCCCCTGGTTCTGGACTCCCCCAACATCGGGAACATGTTTCCTGCCTCTAGCTTGTCCAAACCCTTAACAATCTTATATATGTTTTAATAAGATCCCCTCTTATCCTTCTAAACTCCAGAGTGTACACGCCCTGCCGCTCCATTCTCTCAGCATATGACAGTCCTGCCATCCTGGGAATTAACCTTGTAAACCTACGCTGCACTCCCTCAATAGCAAGAATGTCCTTCCTCAAATTAGGGGACCAAAACTGCACACAATACTCCAGGTGTGGTCTCACTAGGGCTCTGTACAACTGCAGAAGGACCTCTTTGCTCCTATACCCGTCTCCTCTTGTTATAAATGCCAACATGCCATTCGCTTTCATCACTGCCCGCTGAACCTGCATGCTTACTTTCATAGACTGATGAACAAGGACCCCCAGATCTCGTTGTGCTTCCCCTTTTCCCAACTTGACGCCATTTAGATAGTAATCTGCCTTCCGGTTTTTGATACCAAAGTGGATAACCTCACATTTATCCACATTAAACTTCATCTGCCATGCATCTGCCCACTCCCCAACCTGTCCAAGTCACCCTGCATTCTCATAGCATCCTCCTCACAGTTCACACTGCCACCAAGTCTTGTGTCATCTGCAAATTTGCTAATGTTACTTTGAATCCCTTCAACCAAATCATTGATGTATATTGTAAATAGCTGCGGTCCCAGCACCGAGCCTTGCGGTACCCCACTAGTCACTGCCTGCCATTCTGTTAATCCCTACTCTTTGTTTCCTGTCTGCCAACCAATTTTCTATCCATGTTAGCACTCTACCCCCAATACCATGTGCCCTAATTTTGCCCACTAATCTCCTATGTGGGACCTTATCAAATGCTTTCTGAAAGTCCAGGTACACTACATCCACTGACTTTCCCTTGTCAATTTTCCTAGCTACATCCTCAAAAAATTCCAGAATTCCAGAAAATTTCCCCTTCGTAAATCCATGCTGATTCGGACCGATCCAAATGTGCGGCTATTTCATCTTTTATAATCTTCAGCATCTTCCCCACCACCAATGTCAGGCTAACTGGTCTATAATTCAGTTTTCTCTCTCCCGCCTTTCTTAAAAAGTGGGATAACATTAGCTACCCTCCAATCCACAGGAACTGATCCTGATTCTATAGAACATTAGAAAATTATCACCAATGCATCCATGATTTAAGGAGCCACTTCCTTAAGTACCCTGGGATGCAGACCATCAGGCCCTGGGGATTTATCAACCTTGTGTCCCATCACTCTACCCAACACCATTTCCTGCCTAATGTTGATTTTCTTCAGTTCCTCTGTCATCCCAGATCCTCTGGCCACTACTATATCAGGAAGATTGTTTGTGTCCTCCTTAGTGAAGACGGATCCAAAGTACCTGTTCAACTCATCTGCCATTTCCTTGTTCCCCATAATGAATTCACCTTTTTCAGTCTTCAAGGGTCCAACTTTGTTCTTAACTAATTTTTTCCTCTTCACATACCTAAAGAAGCTTTTACTATCCTCCTTTATATTCTTGGCTAGCTTACCTTCGTACCTCATATTTTCTCCCCGTATTGTATTTTTAGTTATCTTGTGTTGCTCTTTAAACATCACCGTTCCAACATTCTTTTGCGTCTTACTGTCCTTTATTTTAATTCCTCCAGATAGATCAATAATCATCTGTTACCCACTCATAGCTGGTGTCCAGAATCCTTGTGCTAGCTGGCAATTGTGACCTCTGCCCCATCACAGTAATTTATTTTGTCTCTCTCCATCATCCTTGCTGCAGCTTATAGCATGTGCCATTTCTCACTTTTGCAGACTTGACAGAAAGTTAACAACCTGAAACTTTAACTTTGACTCTCTCCACAGAAGCTGCCTGATCTGCTGAGTATCTATAGCATTTTTGTTTCATTTCAGTGCCACCATTGAGTTTTTTGGCTTTTTTTAAAACCATTGTTCCCAAATAAGCATCAGACCAATTTAATAATTCTATAAATTCTATAAATCCCTCCATAGTCTTATCTTTCCTTTTTGCAAACCTTGAAGATTAGGCAACCCTCCAACACATCTCCAATTCTTATCTCTTGATCAGCTGTTGTGGCCTAATGCACTGGAATATTCTCACAAAACGTCTAACTCACTGTCCTCCCCAACCCATTCTTTAAAAGCTATCTTGGACTCATCTTTTACAGACCTTTAAGAGTCATACAGGGTGGAAACAGGTCCTTCGATCCAACTTGCCCACACCCACAAACATGCCCCATCTACACTAGTCCCACCTGCCTGCATTTGGCCCATATCCCTCTGAACCTATCCTGTTCATGTACTTGTCCAAATATTGTGATGGCACTTGCCCCAACTACCTCTTCCGGCAGCTCATTTCATATACCTACCATCCTTTGTGTAAAAAAAGTTGCCCCTCGGGTTCCAATTCAATCTTTCCCACCTCACCTTCAACCTCTGTCCTCTGTTTCTCGATTCTCCTACTCTGAGTTAAATACTCAGCACATTTACCGGATCTATTCCTCTCATGATCTTATACACATCTATAAGATCACCCATCATCCTCCTGCGTTCCATGAATAAAGTCCTAGCCTGCTCAACTTTTCCCTATAGCTCAGGCCCCTGAGTCCTGAAAACATTCTGATAAATCTTCACTGCACCTTTTCCAGCTTAACATCTTTCCAATAATAGGGTGAGGAAAACAATACTCTAAATGTGGCGTCACCAATGTCTTGTACGACTATACAATGACACCCAAATTCTATACTCGTACAGATGTAAGCCAATGTGCCAAAAGCCTCCTTGACCACCCAATCAGCCTGTGACTCCATTTTCAAGGAACTATGTACCTGCACTCCTAGATCCCTCTGCTCTACAACACTCTGCAGAGTCCTGCATTCACTATGTAGGTCGTCCCCCATACTTCCCAAAACAACTAACCTCACTATTATACCTCCACTTTGTATTAATGGGGCACTTGCATAAAAATCTCCTTATGTAGGTAAGTGCCAGATTATATTTGATGATATCGAGAACCAGAGGACATGGGTTTAAAGTGAGAGGGGGGGGGGGGGTGGGGGGGCGGGGTAGAGAAATTTAACAGGATCCTGAGGGGTAACTTTTTCACACAAAGGGTGGTGGGTGAATGGAACACGCCGCCGGAGGAGATAGTTGAGGCTAGGGCTATTGCAATGTTTAAGAAACATTTAGACAGGTACACGGATAGATCAGGTTTAGAGGGATATGGGCCAGATGCAGGAAGTTGGGGCTCGTGTAGATGGGACATGTTGGTCGGCATGGGCAAGCTGGGCCGAAGGGCCTGTGTCCATGCTGTAAAACTCTATGACAATAGTCCACTGCATTAAACATGTCATCTTTGTGGATGAGCAAGATTATAGCAGGGAAAGTTCAAATGATATACCAGCAGATTTGATAAAAAGAAGGAAATCCACGAGTAATCAACTGGCACTGTCAAAAAAAAGAAAATGTTGGAAGTATTCAGCAGGTCATGCAGCATCTGTGAAAAGAGAAATAGCTACAGGACTGGGACCCTTTGTCAAACGATCCTCTGTTGTGACAAGGCCAGTCCTGAAACATTAACAGTTTCTCTCTCCACAGATGGTGTCTGACTTGTTGAATGTTTTCAGCACTTTCTGTTTTTATTTCAGATTTCCAGCATCTACAGTTTTAGTATGTTCTCACACTATTATTATTTTTTCCAAAAGCTTTATACAGCCATACTTTATAAAATAGATTTATTTTTAATTATATATTTATGTATGAAATTGTTCCTGCAATTTTTCAAATACCTTTGCTCGGATCATTGATGTAGTCAAACATGGGACCATGTTTATGCATCTCCTGTTACCCTGCCTGTGAACTTATTATTCTCATAAAGCCATTACAGCAAGTGTCAGTTGGCTTTTTGACCACAGTGGCAAGAGTATAGGAAGGGTGGAGATTGTATGCAAGTTCAAATCAGTCAACATGTTCATTTGCACACATCCAAAGTAGGTTGTGGACTACAACGAATTGGGTGGGAAACAGATCGAATTTTGGGTTGATTTTTCAACCTCAACCTGAGATAAGCTAGATTACCTGAACTTGGTGCGATGATTGCCAAATAAAGGACAGTGCTTGTGGCAGTGGCTCGTTTTTAAAAATTATTATTATTTATTTATTTTTTTAATTTTATTTATTAGAAGTACATTAAATTACAAACAATTACATTAGTACTCATCACGTATATCTTATTACAATTAATGTACTCCTTCATTTTTTAAAGCTAATAAAAAGAAAAAGTTGAATTTAAGAAGAAAGAGAAAGTGAAGGAAAATAGTGAAAGTGTAAAAGTGTGTCAACAGGAAAGAACAGAGATCCTGTAGAAGAGAAATTAGAGAGAAAAGATTAAGAGATAGACCCTAAGGAAGAAAAAAAGAGAAAGAAGAGAAGAGAGAAAAACAAGTACTCTATTATGAGCATCACGCAAATGGGATATACCAACTCGCCACCTTTCATCCCCCTTTACCAAGTCCTGACATCGGTACCTTTTTAAAGTACTTTTGCACCTTATGCTTGTAATAGTTCTATAAATGAAGACCACGTCAGATGAGAGTGATCTGATTTGCCTGCCAGGAGGAGTCTTATCTCTTCCAGGTGTAATGTTCAAACATGTTTAAAATCCACATGTTTATAGTTGGTATTGGAGCATTTTTCCAAAATTTTAGGATAAGCTTTTTTCCAGTTATTAACCCGTAATCAAATAGGTTCTTTTGAAACACATTTAGTTCAGGGCTATCTTCCGTTGTTCTGAAGATAATCCATTCTGCTTTTGGTGTCAGTTTTATTTTAAATAATTTTGTAAGGATTTCAAAAATTTCAATCCAAAATTTTTGGATTTTTGTACAAAAAACAAATGAGTGCGCTATAGTAGCTTCTTGAGACTGACATTTATCGCAAATAGGTGATACATTGGGCAGTGGCTCGGTTTACATCGGATAAATGTTCTTTTCAAAATATGAATTATTTTGATTTCCATGTCCTAAAGCCTTATATCAGAACACAGGACCTTTAGCCCAACTTGTCCATGCAGTCCAAGATGCTCCATCTACGCTAGTCCCACCTGCCCATGTTTGGCCCATGTCCCTCTAAACTTTTTATATCTATGTACAAAAATGTGTAAATAAGATAGCCGCACATTTGGATAGAAGTAACAGGATCGGTCTGAGTCAGCATGGATTTACGAAGGGGATATCATGCTTGACTAATCTTCTGGAATTTTTTGAAGATGTAAATAGGAAAATGGACAAGGGAGAGCCAGTGGATGTAGTGTACCTGGACTTTCAGAAAACATTTGATAAGGTCCCACATAGGAGATTAGTGGGCAAAATTAGGGCACATGGTATTGGGGGTAGAGTGCTGACATGGATAGAGAAGTGGTTGGCAGACAGGAAACAAAGAGTAGGGATTAACAGGTCCCTTTCAGAATGGCAGGCAGTGTCTAGTGGGGTACCGCAAGGCTCGGTGCTGGGACCACAGCTATTTACAATATACATCAATGATTTGGATGAAGGGATTCAAAGTAACATTAGCAAATTTGCAGATGACTCAAAGCTGGGTGGCAGTGTGAACTGTGAGGAGGATGCTATGAGAATGCAGGGTGACTTTGACAGGTTGGGGGAGTGGGCAGATGCATGGCAAATGAAGTTTAATGCGGATAAATGTGAGGTTATCCACTTTGGTAGCAAAAACAGGAAGGCAGATTACTATCTAAATGGCGTCAAGTTGGGAAAAGGGGAAGTACAACGGGATCTGGGGGTCCTTGTACAGCAGTCTATGAAAGTAAGTATGCAGGTACAGCAGGCAGTGAAGAATGCGAATGGCATGTTGACCTTTATAACAAGAGGAATCGAATATAGGAGCAAAGAGGTCCTTCTGCAGTTGTACAGAGCCCTAGTGAGACCACACAAGGAGTATTGTGTGCAGTTTTCATCCCCTAATTTGAGAAAGGACATTCTTGCTATTGAGGGAGTGCAGCATAGGTTTACAAGGTTAATTCCCGGGATGGCGGGACTGTCATATGCTGAGAGAATGGAGCAGCTGGGCTTGTACACTCTGGAGTTTAGAAGGATGAGAGGGG
Source organism: Malacoraja senta (assembly GCA_038087875.1). Lineage (NCBI taxonomy): Eukaryota > Metazoa > Chordata > Chondrichthyes > Rajiformes > Rajidae > Malacoraja > Malacoraja senta. The sequence continues at coordinate 5,487,939 of CM075986.1, forward strand.
ATCTCATTGAAACACATAAGATTGTTAAGGGCTTGGACACACTAGAGGCAGGAAACATGTTCCCGATGTTGGGGGAGTCCAGAACCAGGGGCCACAGTTTAAGAATAAGGAGTAAGCCATTTAGAACGGAGACGAGGAAACACTTTTTCTCACAGAGAGTGGTGAGTCTGTGGAATTCTCTGCCTCAGAGGGCGGTGGAGGCAGGTTCTCTGGATGCTTTCAAGAGAGAGCTAGATAGGGCTCTTAAAAATAGCGGAGTCAGGGGATATGGGGAGAAGGCAGGAACGGGGTACTGATTGGGGATGATCAGCCATGATCACATTGAATGGCGGTGCTGGCTCGAAGGGCCAAATGGCCTACTCCTGCACCTATTGTCTATTGTCTTTTAAATGCTGTTATAGTACCTACCTCAACAACCCCCTCTGGCACTTCGATCCATATATCCACAATCTTCGGTGTGAAAAAGTCACCCCACAGTTTCCTATTAAATCTTTGCCCTTTCACCTTAAAGCTAAGTCCTCTGCTTCTTGGTTCCCATACTATGGGTAAAAGACTCTGCATTCACACTATCTATTCCACTCTATAAGATTTTATACACCTCCATAAGATCACCCTTCAGCCTCCACGCAATAAAGTCCCAGCCTATTGAACCTCACCCTATAGCTCAGGCCCTCAGGTCCTGGCAACATCCTCATAAATCTTCTCTGCACTGAACTACATCCTTCCTATAGCAGAATGACCAAAACTGAACACAATACTCCAAATGTGGCCAAAAAGTAACAATGATAAAGGAAACAGGCCATTGTTAGCATTGTTGGGTGAAAACGAGAAGCTAGTGCGAATTGGGTGGGGGAGGGATAGAGAGAGAGGGAATGCTGGGGCTACCTGAAGTGAGAGAAATCAATATTCATACCACTGGGCTGGAAGGTATCCAAGCGAAATATGAGGTGCTGTTAAATTGAGTCTTTAAATGGAGGAGACCTAGGACGTGATATTTGACTCAGCACTGAAATTTGACAAACAAGTTAATGCCGTGGTAAAAGCTAGCTTGTTTCAGCTTCGGACGATAGCTAAAATAAAACAATTCCTCCACTTTGATGACCTCGAAAAGATCATCCACACATTTATCTCCTCCCGCCTAGATTACTGCAACTCCCTTTACATGGCATCAGCCAATCTTCCCTGTCCTGCCTGCAACTGGTCCAAAACGCCGCAGCGAGACTCCTGACAGGCACCCGAAAAAGGGACCACATCACCCCGATCCTGGCCTCTCTCCACTGGCTCCCTGTGCGGTTCCGTATACATTTCAAGATCCTCCTCTATGTCTACAAATCCCTCAATGGGCTTGCCCCCACCTACATCAAAAGTCTTCTTACCCAGCACTCCACCTCCAGGTCCCTCAGATCGGCCGACTTGGGGTTGCTGAATATGGGGTCTAGGCATAAGCTCAGGGGCGACCGCGCCTTTGCGGTTGCAGCTCCTAGACTGTGGAACAGCATCCCCCTTCTCATCAGAACTGCCCCCTCCATCGACTACTTTAAGTCGAGACTAAAAACGTATCTATACTCCCAAGCCTTTCTTGACGTCCTCTGAGCGAGGGCTATATGTATGTAGTTTGTTTGTTTATACTATTCTTATAACAAATGTAAAGCACTTTGGCCAACGAGAGTTATTTTTTAAATGTGCTATATAAATAAATGTGACTTGACGACTTGAAAATGTGACTAGGACAGAAAGGTCTGTGTAGGAATGGGAAGGACAATTAAAGTGTCCCTCAACCAGGAGATCAGGTAGGTTCAGGCGGGCTGAGCGAAGGTGTTCCATGACTGATGATGGCCAATGTATCAAGAGCCTTCTTGACTCCCCTATCTACTTGTGATTCCACTTCCAAGGAACTGTGTACTTGCACTCCTAGATCCCTCTGCTCTACAACACTTACTAAGGCTCTGCCATTCACTCTGAAGGACCTGCCCTGGTTTGACTTCCCAAAATGCACCACTTCCCACTTACCAACATTAAATTTCACTAGCCTTTCCTCAGCTCATTTGCCAAGCTGAACCAGATCCTGCTGTCATTTTTGGCAACCATCTTTGCTATCTACGATACCACCCACTTTAGTGTCAAAGGTTACAAAGGTATTTTATTGTCACGTGTACCAATTAAGGTACAGTGACATTCGAATTACCATACAGCCATATTTTAAAAAAAGCAACAAGACACACAACTACATAAAAGTTGACATAAACATCCACCACAGCGGATTCCCCACATTCCTCACAGTGATGGAAGGCAATAAAGTCTAATCTTCTTCCCTCATTCTCCCGCGGTCGGGGCAATCAAACCATCTGCAGTCGGGGCGATCGAAGCTCCCACGTTCGGGGGGGGTCGAAGCTCCTGCAGCTTGGAGCTCCCGAAGTCGGTCCCTAACCAGGGATCACCCGTTCCACGATGGTAAATCCGCAGGCTCCCGTGGTTGGAGCTCCCAAATCGATCTCCAGCAAAAGGCCGCCAACTACTAAGTACTCGATGTTAGGTCGCAGTGCAGATGGAGATACGATACGGAAAAAAATCACATCTCCGTTGAAGTAAGAGATTTAAAAAGTTCCACCCAACCCCCCACCCCCCACCCCCCCACATAAAACAAGCTAAAGAACTCTAAAACACACATTTAACACATACTATTAAAACAACAAAGAAGGAATGGACAGACAGATTGTTGGCAAGGCAGCCATTGCTGGTGCTACCCGGTGTCATCCGGTAAACTTATTAATAATGGCTTGTACATTCTCATCATAATCATGATGAAAGCAGCCTGTAACATTTAGATTTAACCCTATCTTTATTTAAGATCTCACAGGAGTACAGATGAGATCTGTAACTCAGCACTATGATGGAATTGCACATTGTCCACTATTACTCTGATACTGTTCATGCTACATCACTGCGTTCTATTTTATATTTATTATTTATTCTTATTAATATGATTAATTGGGTAGGATATTGACTATTGTCATTACTCTTGCCAAACAGGTCAAGCATTTAATTAGCATGTTTTGTTCTTGTGGTTTGGTATATGGAGCTCTTTCATATTTGGGACCCATAAAACAATCTCATAACTGTAAAATCTCATTCTAAAGTAACTTTGACATTGGGTCAATACTTAAAGAATAGCCCAGATTGAGTCATGGTGACACCTATTCTTGATGTTGTCAGCCTAACGGCAGAACCTTTGCATTTGGAGTGAGACTGTCTAAACATCTTGCATGTAGTTGGCTCATCAAATTAGGAAACTTTCACTCCAACCATCTGTGAACTGGATTTGTATACAGTAGGTATGTACTTGACATGGGCTAAGGATCTGTTTCTGTGCTGAATGATTTTATAATACTATAAACAAAATTTCAATCTAATTTACAAGTAAAGGACTGGAGTACAATTTGTTCCAGTCTCCTTTTAGATAGTTTGTTTAGTTGAAAATAAGAAAAAGATTCAGAACAATTCTTCCAGTTCCGGGTTTAAGCTTCTGCCACTGAGTACTGAAAGCTGAAAGTTCTTTTCTTGCTTATTATATAGCAGGTGCTGTGAGGCGTGTTTATGATGAAAGTGAAGCAGCTCTTGATCTCAGTGACGAAGGTTGCCATGCTGGGGAGTACGGAGCAACTAACAGCAGCAGCTGCCTGGTGAAGAATGAAGACTATAACGGTGATCACTTCAGCAACCAGCCATCGACAGCTGATGGTATTAGAGCATCTAATGGAAAACTGACATGTGATATCTGTGGACTGTCATGTGTTGGGCCAAATGTCCTCATGGTACACAAGCGAAGCCACACTGGTAATTGGTGTTACTAAATTTAAAGTAAAAGACAATAATGTACAGTGTAATGTACAGTGGAACCACTTTAAATGCAAAACATTTATACAAATATCACACTTCAGTGTTTTGTTTTACTTCTGAATATCCTTTCACCCATGACATTTATTTACGGGAACTGAGTGTACAGGGATGAGGATTGTAGCATGAGCCCTGTGCTCCTCACAGGTTCCATCAAGGTCACATCGCAGCTTTTGAGAAGCTTCCTGGTCCTGGCACTTTGCAATGACCTCTGCAAAGTGCATTCATTGCAGTGTGATATTCATCACTGGATAACATTTGAATAAAGAGCCAATGGAAGTGCCACTGACCTTTTTATAAGTAGCTTCAGAGAAGGGTGTTTCTGGCACTCACTGGTCAGTGTTTGTTTTCAACAGGAGCCACCTTCATCCTCCATGTGATGGTCTTGATCTCAGCTCATTGTCCCCGAATATTAATGTCAAATCAAACCCTTTTGCTTTGTGTCCTGCTGATTTCAAAGCTCCAGTCATCCATTTTCATTGACATTTGTGTGCATATGGACATTAAGTATACAATTTTACTAACAATACTGCTGCATGTGCTGCACGTAGCACACTTTGTCTCCTTGCATTAGCTGAGATGAAGTGAGAATTAATGCAAGGCTTTGTTTACTCAGCCGCAAACATTTTAGGAAATTTGTAAAGAAAGGCCAACTATTTTTGAATCCATAATTCTGAAACATTTGCCAGGTTTATTATTATCCTGATTCCAGTTGTTCATTATCACCTGCATCTTACACTGCTTGTTCATGGCATTGGGATTCACTTGTTGCAGTGGATGAATGTAGCCTAGATTTCTCATTGCTACCGAGTATTATACCTGGCACAGTCATTGTGAGTTAATCTGAAGACAAGTAAAGACTTTGAAATAATCTAGTTTCACCAAGTGTTCTAAATAGTCAGAATTCTGCCATCTAGCTGTGATTGGTGAACATCATCATAATAACGGACAAGACTGCAAAAAAAAATTCTAGGGCATCATTACTAAACAATATCCACTGTAATACCATCATCGATCATCTTTGTCACCTCTTCAAAAAGCTGAATCAAGTTAGTAAGACATGACCTGCCATGTGTAAACTCATGCTGACGCTCTCTACTTAAACCATTAACTCAAATGAGAGTAAATCCTATCCTGAAGAATACTCTCCAATAGCTTCCCTCCCACTGACGACTCACAATCCTATAATTCCCTGGATTCTCTCTACTTCCCATCTTAAGTAAACAAACAACGTTAGCTACTCTCCAGTCCTCTGCTACTCCACCTGTCAAGGCTCCCTCAATCTCTGCTCTTGCTTCTCAATAACCTGGGATCCCGCGGTCCAGGCATAAGCTCAGGGGCGACCGCGCTTTTGCGGTTGCAGCACCTAGACTATGGAACAGCATCCCTCTTCCCATCAGAACTGCCCCCTCCATCAACTCTTTTAAGTCTAGACTTAAAACCTAATTTTACTCACAAGCGTTCCTTGAGGTCCTCTGAGGGAGCGCTGTATGTATGTATTTATGTATGTATTGTTACATCTATGTACCACTGTTTGTGGAACGTTAGTACCTGCACTGATGTAAAGCACTTTGGTCAACGAGAATTGTTTTTAAATGTGCTATAGAAATAAAATTGACTTGACTTGACTTGACTTGATAAATCCCATCGGATCCTGGAGATTTGTACACCTTAATGCTCTTCAAGAGCCCCAACATTTCCTCATGAAGTTCAAGATGCCCTTGTATATTAGTATTCTCCGCATTGACCTCAGTGTCCTCCATGTCCTTTTCCTTGGGGAAAACAAATGCAAAGTACTTATTCAGTACCTTGCCTACATCCCCAGATGCCCAAGCACACATTTTCTGCTTGGTCCTTGAGTGGTCCTAACATTTCCCTGGGTTCCTTCTTATTTTTAATATCGCTATTAATAGCTTTGGGATTTTCTTTAATCTGACTCACCAAAGCCACTTTGTGGGCCCTTCTGATCATCTGCTTTACTCCTTTTTTATATTTCTCAAAGGCCCTGTCTGATTCCATGCTCTTAAACCTTTCACGTGCTTCCTTTTTCTTTTTGACCAAATTTACAACCTCTTTGTTCATCCAAGGTTCCCTAACTTTGCCATCCTTGCCAAGCCTTCTCACTGGAACATGCCAGTTTTGAACTTCAATCAACTGGTCTTTAAACAACTCCCACATGTCAGATGTAGACTTGCCCAATAACAATATTTCCCAGTGTACCCTCTCGAGCTCCTGCCAAATAAAGTTGGAGTTTGCCATACTCCAATGTTGTACTTTCCTTCACTGTCTGTAACTCCTTCAATTTTGGTGTTACAGCCAACTTACTCACCAACCCATCTACATTTACGTCCAAGTCAATTATATATATATATATATATATCACAAAACAGCAGAGGCCCCAGAACAGATCCCAGCTGACTTCCATTGGTCACAGACCTCCAGCCAGAATATCTTCCTTCCACCACAACTCTCTGACTGCTATAACAAAGCCAGTTCTAAATCCATAAGACCAAGTCACCATGAATCCTGTGCATCAGTATTGAATAGATGGGAGGTCATTGAGGGCAAAGAGAGATATTGGGTGTATTTCCAGGAGTCAACTTGCAGTAAATACCAGTCTCCTATTCATGATTCTGTTTATTTTACAAGTAAAATATTAATAATAATGGATGGTGATCATTTATTTACATTATGCAACAATCTCTCTATAGTGCTACATATACATATGTGTAAAACGGGAAAACATATTAAATCATTAATATTAATTTCACATTTTTGGTTTTGTAGGTGAACGTCCATTTCACTGTAATCAGTGTGGAGCATCCTTTACACAGAGAGGAAATCTCCTGCGCCACGCAAAACTTCACTCTGGTGAAAAACCGTTCAAATGTCACCTTTGTAATTATGCCTGTCGACGCAGAGATGCATTGTCAGGTCACCTGCGCACACATTCCAGTAAGTTAATCTGTACATTCAATTATTTAGCGTCATCAAAAATCTTGATATTGTTTCAGATCAGCTTCCAAGAAGTGTGTAAAGGTCATGATTTGCATGTAAGCTTCATTTGAGGAAATAGGCCGGAAGCAGAATCGAGCAATTTCAAGTCAATAAAATTATAGTTGAAAGGAGAAAGGTAAAATGCAATAACCAGTAAATTTCAGTGATTTTTGTGATAACTTTATTAACCATTCTATAATAACTGCTCACAACATGTTAATATCAATTATTTCTCCACACCAAAGTATTTTCTGACATATTTGTACGTGTACTCACTGCTTGTAAATGTGAAGGTGACAGTTCCCATGTACTTTAGTCCTAAGGATAATTTGATGGATTATGCCAGTGTCTCAATGCTTCATGTAAAACAGTGTGGATAATCTTCAAACAATAAAACAAATGCACTTCTTTCCCCAAGTTAAGTCAAGTCAACAAATTTGTCTAAAATTTGGATTTCCTGAAATTTAGTGAATGAGTTAGCAAATTTGCTTAAATGTTGAATTTCCTGGTTTAGTGATGGGTTTGTATGTAGACCTGAAGATTTTTGTGAACTGCAGCTATCATTACTTGATTTCCCATGCTATGTGTGACCATAGACACACAAATACACCTGGATATTGCCTTAGAGCTTGATGCCTCATCCTGAGGCGTCTACTGTGCTCACCAAATTGGAATCAGCATGTCATGTGGCTGTGTGGGTCTTGGATGACCAGGATTGTCTCGAGATCCTTACACCAGGCAGAGGCCTCATCGTGCCGGTGAGCGCATTTACAATCACAACCAAGGAGCCACATACTATTTGTGGCAAATGCCATTGAGATGCAGTTCTGCTGCTTGGGAGGGACCTGCAGGATTTTCAAGGATAGATTATAGCTTTGGACATAAGTTGGTCATTTTAAAACAGAATGTGAAATCCTATATTCTTTGTATTATTTTTATTTTTTTAATCATTACTCTTTCTCATAGAATCCGTTTCTGTGAGATGACTAGTATGCTAGCATATTACGTTTGAGCAAATGTACAATTGCCTGTTCCCTCATTGGGTCTACAATGTACTGATCTGTCAATGTACAGTCTTGAATACTTTCCATGCACTTGTCTTCAAGGTTTGCCTTATCTAAGTGAAGGCTAAAGTTAGGCTCGATGAGATTCCAGTTATTTGCTTTCTGAAAATATTCTTCCTTATCTTCTGCTTGGACCTTCAGTCAGCGATTTTAAATTCTACCCTTTGATAATAATCCCATGCCAGAGGAATCAGGCTTGAGATCAAATCTATCAAACCTCAAATTATAAAACCTTCTTTAAATCACTGTAATTTTCTTTGACTGAAGGATAACAGATTCATAGAACATAGAATAGTAAAGCACAGGAACAGGCCCTTCAGCCCACGATGTATGTGCTGAATATGATGCCAAGATAAATTAATCTTATCTGCCTGCACATAATCCATATTTCCTGAAAATCCATGTGCCCATGTAAAAGCCTCATCAATGCCATTATGGTATCTGCCTCCACCACCACTTCTGACAGTGCAGTCCAAGCACCCGCCACACTAAATGGGGGTGGTTTGACGATGTAATTGTGGGATAGTTTGAGGGCAGTAAGGGAGTAAAGTGGGGTGGAGATAATGTGGCATTGTGGGTAGGGTGGGGTAACGCAGGGATGAGATAGGGTGGGGTGTAATTATTAGTGGTACAGATAAGGTATGGTGTGTTTAGGGGTAGGAGGGTTGCATTGTGGCAGGTGAGGTTGGAGGTGGAGTTGTGGTTTGATATGGTTGTGTATGGAGAAGTGAGGGTGCAGGTGGGGAGAGGTCGGCTTTGGGAGATGAGGTGAGGAATGTTTAATTGGGGATGTAGTTGTGGTTGAACCTAGAAGATTATTGATCTGAGCTGAAAGAGTAGCTGTTCAAACCTCCTAAATTTCAAAGTGTTTCAGCAACTCCCAATTAAGTCTTGAATATGGGCGATGCAATGTCCTAATGCAGATATGGCAGAGTCATGTACTTATTGGCAGCAAAATGCTAGCAGGGTTAGGGTAGCAAAGGTTCTGCAGGAAAGCTAACTACATTTATAACCTACTGACAACAGTGGCTTAATTTTCTGCAGAACTCCTCCATTTGATATGAGAATAATTTCAGCAACAAAATCCAATTATACTACATACATCAATGCAATAAGGAGCAATGCGTCCGTGCAATCATTAGGTAACGCTCTTCAAAATATTGTCCCCAAATTTCCTTCATACATTTTACAAACGAGTCTGCGCCAAGTATTTACAAACTGTTAAAAGAACTCTTAGAACTTCATTCAAATATCGTTTCCAACATGGAATTGGTTGCTAAACATCAAATGCCACCTGCAGATTAAAGATCACCACCATGGCAGCTGCTGTAACCTCACTATCTGTGGCAGTCAGTGTCACTCGATTACAGACAGTAAGGAGAAAAAGGATAGAGCAAGGCAGAGCACCAGCTGAATGTTTTCAAAATGGGATTAAGATAAAGATTAAATCCAAAACTGAGGGAAAGGTGAATAATGGAGAAACAAGAAACTACAGATGCTGGTTTTAAAAAAAAGACACAAGTGCTGGAGTAATTCAGAGGGTCAGGCAGCATCTCTGGAGAACATGGATACGTGACGTTTTGGTCACGTTTTGATCTTCAGTCTTACTCCAGCACTGTGTCATTTTTCTAAAGGTGACTACTGATGTTTTGAGTAACTTTATTATATTTCCTTCATGCATTTTTTGTAATATATAAAATATTCTAATAGTTATAACTATTATTGAACATAAAATACTGTGTATGACTGACTCCTGGCATGAGCCCACTTTTTGAAGATGGAATCTTTTCCCAGAAAGACGCAAATCTTACATTTTTTCTGGGCAGCTAGTCACAGCAGCTGAAGGGCAAGTCAGGAAACTTAATGTATGCAGGGATCAAAAAGGAGGAAAAAGTTGTTACATAAATAGCGTAGGAGGAGGCAACTGTACAGTTTCTTTTTGATTTTCTGTTTCTTTGTTATATTGTGAATCTCCCACTCTTTACAGTATGTGCTTGTATAATGTAGGTGACAATGTGAAACTTTCCTATGTGATGTTGAGGTGATGAATCAACAACAGCACGGCTGTAAATTGTTAAACTGAGAACTTGCCAGCAACAAGCACAGCTAGAAATGAACTCTGCTTTGTCTCATTAACACAACAGGGCACAGGGCAAGGAATTGGAAAAGTCAGACTTGCATTGTTTTCTCTAGAACGCTGGAGGTTGAGGTATAACTGATAAAAGTATATAAAATTGTGAAAGGGATAGATGGGGTAGTCCCCAGGGTGGAAATATCAAAGAGGTGAGGGCATAGTTTAAAGGAGAGAGGAGCAAAAGGAGATGTGCGCAGCAAGTTTTTTAAAAATAGTGTTCCTTTTGATGTGCAGAGAGAAACATGTTATTATTTGAATTAAGGGAGCCATATTTGGCAGCCATATTTGTCTGAATTTGCATCCAAAATACTTAGCGTGGACGAGGGTTTATAAGAATAAACAAGAACCGGTGAAGCAGTCAATGTTACGGAACAAGGAGACCAAGGTAGGAAGTTAGAAACTTTAGTGTATTCGGTAGGAATCGGGAGGACCCAGAGAAATGTACCCTTTAAAATTTTTTCAATAGAACATAAAACAGTGCAGCACAGGAACGGGCCCTTCATGTGCCAAACATGATGCCAAGTTAAACAGCCGCCACCATGACCCCAGGCGATGCGTTTCAGGCTGCCACTACTCTCTGTGTAAAAACACTTGTCCCGCTTATCTCTATTAAGCTTTCCCCCTCTCACCATATAACTATTGCTTCCAGTGTTGGGCATTTCTGCCCTGAGAAAAAGGTCATGACTGTCTACCCTATCTATGCCTCTCATAATTTTATATAATTTTATCTAGTCTTCTCTCAACCTCTGACATTCCAGAGAATGTCTATCCAACTGCTCCCTGTAGCTGGAACCCTCCAATCCCGACATCTGCACTATCGAGGCTTCTTCCCCCCCATCCTAGCAATGACGATCTCATTTTTCTATTCAATACCACTTGCTCTTCCATCCTGGATTCTGTTGCTCCTCTTAAAATGAAAAAGCCTAAAGGGCCTGTCCCACGAGCATGCGACTGTATGCGGCAAGCGCGACCTAACGTGGTCGCTTGAGCCGTACGGCCTCGCGGGGCCGGTCCCACTTCAATCGCCGGTGCCGTATGGAGTTGTGCGGAGCTGGTCCCGACATCGCGCGGGGCTCCGAAAAACTGACACTGTTCAAAATTTCCGCGCGGCAACGGCCTACCGGCCCGCAGCCGCCTCGACACCGTACGCACCGCCTCGACGGGCGTGCGCAGCGTCTCGACGCCGTACGCAGCGTCTTGACGCCGTACGTCACGCGCGAACTTCCCATGGACTTCGCTCGAACTTCACGTCACTCACTCGACCTCCGCGCGGCCCCCGCTTCCGGTTTGGTCGCGTTTGCCGCATGCAGTCGCATGCTCGTGGGACAGGCCCTTAAGCCTAAAGGTTGTCCTTGGCTCAATGACACCACCAGAGCCCTAAGAAGAGAGTGCAGAAAATCAAAACGGAAATAAATGTGATAAGCTTCAAATCTCCTTCGAATTTCTGAGAAACAATCTTCTCAAATACCAGGAAGCAGTAGTCTGCGAGAACACAATACTTTTCTGACCTTATTTCCAAAAACGCTCATAATTCCAAGGTCCTATTTAGTACTATTACCTTTGTCATATGTCCCGCCCCCAGTACCAGCTTAGCTGGGTCCCCTGCTAAGTGCGAAAAATTCTCTACATTTTTCACCAGCAAAGTTGAGAACATTAGAACGAATATTTCCCCTCCCACCCGTGACCTAGCTGTCTCATTGGTCTGTTCTAAATTAGACTGTTTCCAACCCGTTACTCTATCCTCCCTTGTAAAGCTTGTCTCCACTATGAAACCTGCAACCTGCCCCCTTGACGTTGTTCCCCCTGCCCTTCTGAAGGATGTCATTGCAGTAGCCGGTCCCAGCATCCTCTCTATCATCAACAGTTCTCTGGCCACTGGCACTGTTCCAACCTGTTTCAAGCACACGGTGGTCCAGCCCCTCCTGAAAAAAACTAACCTAGACCCCACCTTGCCTAGTTACTACAGACCTATTTCCAAACTGCTTCCTCTCAAATGTTCTTGAAAAGGTAATTCTAAATCAACTAATGTCTTACCTACACCAAAATACCATCCTGGAAAGTTTCCAATCAGGTTTCAGGGCCCACCACAGCACAGAGTCTGCCTTGTTGAAGGTACACAATGACCTGCTTCTCGCTATCGACTCCGGCGACTGTGCAATCCTGCTCCTTCTCGACCTCAGTGCAGCGTTTGATACAGTGGACTATACCATCCTAATTGACCGTCTCCGGTACGGGGTTGGTGTTGATGGCACTGCCTTGAGCTGGTTTCCTACCTCAAAAATAGAGTTTCTCTACAAACAAAGGCAATTCTTTCTCTTCCCCAGCTAGTCTTTTCTGCGGGTGCCACAAGGCTCCATTCTAGGCCCCATTCTCTTCTCTCTGTACATGCTCCACCTCGGCCAAGTCATTCAAAGACACGGCATTTCTTTCCACTGTTATACAGATGACACACAGCTCTATCTCCCCCTGAAACCCAATAACCGGTCAAATTTAATCAGTCTCATACACTGCCTCGAGGACATAAAATGTTGGATGGCACAGAATTTCCTCCAACTAAACGAGAGCAAGTCTGAAGTCATCCTACTCGGCCCATCCGAGTCCATCAAAACGATAACAGGCAGTCTTGGAAGCCTTACCTCCTTAGTCAAACCGCACGTCAAAAACCTTGGCGTGATATTTGACTCTGCATTAAAGTTTGACAAGCAAGTCAACTCTGTGGTAAAAGCTAGTTTCTTCCAGCTTCGTACCATAGCTCAAATCAAACCATTCCTCCAATTCGGCGACCTTGAAAAAATCATTCACGCATTCATCTCCTCCCGCTTTGACTACTGCAACTCCCTACACACTGGCATCAGCCAATCATCCCTGTCCCAACTGCAATTGGTTCAAAACGCCGCAGCGAGACTTATGACGGGTACCCGTAAAAGGGACCACATCACCCCGATTCTGGCCTCTCTCCACTGGCTCCCAGTACGGTACAGAATCAACTTCAAGCTCCTCCTATATGTATACAAAGCCCTTAACGGGCTTGCCCCCCCCCCCCCTATATCAAAAATCTTCTAACCCACCATTCTACCTCCAGGTCCCTCAGATCGGCCGACTTGGGGCTACTGACTATCCCGCGGTTTAGGTTTAAGCTCAGGGGTGACCGCGCTTTTGCGGTTGCAGCACCTAGACTGTGGAACAGCATCCCTCTCCTCATCATAACTGCCCCCTCCATCGACTCCTTTAAGTCGAGGCTGAAAACCTATTTCTACTCCCTAGCGTTTTTGAGGCCCTCTGAGGGGGCGCTGTAAACAGTTTATGTATGTATTGTTAGGTCTGTGTACCATTGTATGTGGCACATTAATACCTGCACTGATGTACAGCACTTTGGTCAATGTGAGTAGTTTTTAAATATGCTATACAAATAAAATTGACTGACTGACTGACTGAATCCAGGCAGCATTCTGGAAATCCTCCTCTCATCAAAACCTCCACCATCTTTTCTGTAATGGAGCAACAGGAACTGCAAACACGCCCTAACAAAAAGTGCAATAGAGCTGTAATAGAGGAGGAGGGAGAAGGGAGATGATGTTGGAATGAGGGAGAGAGTGAGGGATGTTGATGCAGGAAAGGGGGATGTTACAGGAGGGGTATTTTTGGAGGCACATTGGGTACTGAGGAGTTTGGATACCAGGTGAGGATTTGAAGGTAGGGAGGCTAGTGTGAGGGGTGGAGAAAGAGCAGGTCAAGCTATTGTGGGTGGGAGCTGTAGTTTTTTTGAGGGACCAAGGTGAAGATGTTGATGAAGGGAAGTGATGTGCAGATTTCTACATCACATTCCTGTTAGTTTTTCACATAGATGATGGAAAAGCTTTGGAGAATCAGCTTTGTGGAGCTCATCGCAGAGTTCCCAATCTCTTGTAGTTTTCTGGTGTTTGGCGACCTCCTTCATGAGATGTTGATGGTGTGTAATTCAGCAATGGTAACTGTCAGTTAATATCTAGAACAAGTGGTTTTGCTCCTTATCAGCCCATGCCTGACTGTTGCTCAGATCTTTCTACATGCAAACGCAGATTGCTTCATTATCTGAGGAGTTGCAAATGGAATATTGTGCAATCATCAGCAAACATCTCTGTTCGAAAACATTGCACACTATCATCACAACTTCTTACATACAAGCAAAGAGATGATTAAAAAGCTGATGGGTAGAATTTGTAGGGACGTCTGTGAATTTGTGGAATTCTCTGCCTCAGGTGGCAGTGGAGGCCGATTCACTGGATGCTTTCAAAAGAGAGCTAGATAGAGCTCTTAGCACGAATGGAATCAAGGGATATGGGGAGAAGGCAGGAACGGGGTACTGATTGTGGATGATCAGCCATAATCACATTGAATGGCGGTGCTGACTCAAAGGGCTGAATAGCCTACTCCTGCACCTATTGTCTATGTATTCTATCTGTACTCGGCATCTGGAATAGGTGAAGTGGGATGACATTAGAATGGGGAATGGGGTGAGTGTTGAATTTGAAATATGATGATTCAGTTTGTCCCCTGAAGGACTGATCATATGGTGTAAAGCAGCACTCCCACTAACTGCACAGTTTACATTATTCCCATCATCATCAGTGGAGACAACTAATCCATTTGATGCTGATAGACTTGCCATTGTTATCCTTTCTTGGCAATATGACAGGAGGCAGTCTTGTAAAGTTCCTGTCCCTGAGGCAGGCAAGCTGCAAGCAGTCCACACCAGATTTTCATTTTAAAAACTGCACTGAATTAGACACTGCTATTTCGGCACTTCCTATCATTTTGTTTTTTTGTAACCTTGCTGCCAAGTGGGACTGCAACCATTTGCGTAAACCTAAAGCCTGGGTATAAATCTGTGTGCCAGCTTTGCATCTCCCAGGGGCAGATGGGTTTGGGTGGAGGTGGGGGGGATGTACAGATGGGCACAGACCCACCACACATCACCAACAATCAGCAGTAAGAATATTAAGGAAACATATACACGTGTTTATATGTTTAATAAACAATGCAAAAGCAGTCGCATTTTAATTTCTCCAGTGTCTGGTATGGCCTGTGTTTTATTTGAAGAACTCTTCTTTTCATATATTTGGAGAATATTGAAACAAAGGCAGAATAGGAAGGTTGTGGCCGCACCAGTTATAATTGTTACTTGTGCATTGTGATAAACCTAGTAATATGTTGTCATTTCAGGAAAGCTTGCTTTTGTAGGGGAAGGGTGTTGTAAAATGAGAAAGCTGTCGGTTACAATATTTAGTTCAGTACCAGCTTTACTGCACATTAATTCTCACACCCAGGTCAGAAGCCAAGACTCCTGTAGTGAGCATCTCATATTTTGACTCACTCTGGCTTTTCCATTGTCAATAAGGCACTTGTCAGGTGTATGATGCAGAGATCTGCTCAGATGTACAATTAAAACCCAACATGACCTGACAGTCAGGAATGCTGACCTTGGCATGTAGCACTGTGCTTATGCCCACCTCACCCAGCATCTCAGCGCCCCCTCATGGCTCTGGCAACATGTAATTCTGTATTTATTTATAAAATACTGCTGTTTGTAATTTTATTTATAAAGAGATGGCCTGGCTTGTTCTGACTCGAACCCGCCGTCTAACAAAGCAGACACGACCCAAACCAGACACTTACCTATTTGGGTCCCCTATTTGGGTCCCATCAGCTTGAGTGCGGTCAAATATTTCCCATTCACTTGGAGCTTTAACAATACTCAAGAAGCTCAATACATCTTATCTGGCAACTCATTCCATGTGCCCACCACCCTCTGTGTGAAAGAACTACCCCTACGGTTCCTATTAAATCATTCCCTTTCATCCTAAACCTATATCCTCTGGTTCTTGATTTCCCTACTCTGTGTGAAAGACTGGGCATCTACCTTATCCATTGTTCTCATGATGTATGCAACTCTACAAGGTTACCCCTAATTCTCTTGCGCTCCAAGGAATAAAATCCTAGCCAGCCTAACCTCTCTTATAGCTCAGTCCCTCAAGTCTTGGCAAAGTCCTCGTAAATCTTCTCTGCAATCTTTCCAGATTAACAACATCTTTCCTCTAGAAAGGTGCCACAAATTTAACACAGTACTCCAAATGTGGCCTCACCAGCATCTTATACAACATAACATCCCAACTTCTGTACTCAATACCCTGACTGATGATGGTCAATGTATACCATCTTGACCGCCCTATCTTCCTGTGACAGCACTATGTATCTGCACTCATAAATCCCTCTGTTGCACAACATTTCCCAGGGCCCTGCCACTCACTATGAAGATTCTTCCCTGGTTTGACTTCCCAAAATGCAACACCTTGCACTTATCTGCATTAAACTCCATTAACCAGTCCTCCGCCTACTTGCCAACTGATCAAGATCCTGCTGTAATTTTTGATAACCATCTTCACTATCTTATGATACCAACCACTTTAGTGTCATATGCAAACTTACCAAGCATGCCTTGTACATTCTCATCCAAATTGTTGATATAAACCATAAACAGCAATGCACCAGTACTGATCCCTGAGGCACACCACTAGTCACAGGGCCCCAGTCCAACAAAAAACCTTCCACTTTTGTGATGCTAATTTTCTATCCAGTCAGTTAGCTCTCTCTGGATTCCATGCAATCTAACCTTCCAGGGCAGCCTACCATGTGGAACCTAATCAAATGCCTTGCTGAAGTCCATATATATAAAGTCTTAATTTTAATGCCTAGAAAGATTAGAGCAGCAGGCACCACCTGCACACTACTTACCAAGTTACACTCCATCTGACTTGAAAATATATCGACATTCCTTTGTAATTGTTGACTAAATTCTGGAATTTTCTACATATGAAAATACCTTTACCAAAAGACTGCAGAGGCTCAAGGAGGTACCTCACTACCATGGTAAGAGTGGTAGTGGGCAATAGATATAGGTCTTGTCAGCAATGCACAGGTTCACTAAATGAAGTTAAAAAATACAGTTGGCTTATTGGTGAAAGGAACCTTGCGAGGATTTTGTTTGTTGATTTTAGCTCTACATTCAACACCATTGTGCCAGAGCTACTACACTCCAAACTCTCCAAGTTGACTATGCCTGAACCCCTCTGTCAGTGGATCACCAGCTTCCTGACAGACAGGAAGCAGCATGTGAGGCTGGGAAAGCACATCTTGGAACCGCAGACCCTCAGCATAGGAGCACCACAAGGCTGCGTACTCTCCCCTCTCCTCAACTCTCTCTACACCAATGACTGCATCTCCACACTCCTCTGTCAAGCTTCTCACGTTTGCGGACGACACAACCCTGATCGGACTGATCCAGGATGGGGAGGAATCTGCCTTCAGACAGGAAGTGACACAGCTGGCGTCCTGGTGCCATCACAAAATCTGGAGCTCAATGCTCTTAAGACAGTGGAAATGATTGTGGACTTTAGGAGAACTCCCCCTCCCCTCACCCCACTCACCATCAACAACACCACAGTCACATCTGTGGAATCTTTTAAGTTCCTGAGAACCATCATCTCCAAGGACCTTAAATGGGGGGCCACGATCGACTCCACAGTCAAAAAGGCACAACAGAGGATGTAGTTCCTGTGGCAGCTGAGGAAACACAATCTGCCACAGGCAATAATGGTTCAATTCTATACGGCCATCGTAGAGTCTGTCCTCACCTTCTCCATCATGGTCTGGTTTGGCTCAGCCACCAAGCACGACACCTGGAGGCTGCAGCGAATTGTCCGATCAACTGAGAAGGTTGTTGGCTGCAACCGTCCCTCCATTGACGAACTGTACACTGCAAGGGCCAGGAAGCGAGCGGGTAAGATCATCTCTGACTCCTCTCATTCTGGCCACAAACTTTGAATCACTTGCCTCTGGAAGGCGACTCCGGACTGTCAAAGCTGCCACAGCCAGACATGAAAACAGCTTTTTTTCCACGAGTAGTAGCTCTACTCAATAACAAAAAATCTGTATCCTCCTTTTGCTCTGGTATTTTATTTAATTCACATATTTAATCGATAATGCTTTATTATTAATGTTTAATGTTTTATGTGTCATTCTTAATTGTCACTGTATGTCATGTTGTCACTTGCGAGCGGAGCACCAAGGCAAATTCCTTGTATGTGAACATACTTGGCCAATAAACTTATTCATTTCATTTTCATTAATCAATGTAATTAGCAGCAGTATGATGTTGGTGTGCCTTCCGCATTGCAACCAACAGGTGCAGACGGAAAAGCAGAAATTCTGGAAGAAATCAGCCAGTCAAGCAGCATCAGTTGAAAAGAAACCAGTGCAGAAGAGGCTATCATATTTAGCATCCATGAAACCTTGCTTGTGTGCACTGCATGCAGTTTCCAATCTGTTCAATGTGCTGAATTATATTCAAGCTAGAATCTTTCATTCTGATACTGCTGATGCAGAAAAATAGAAAGCTTTCTGTAATAAGTCAGCCCTAATGAGTGATTGATTTTAGCCTTATCAGCTCATACAGACAGTTTAAAACCACAGGGCTCTAAAATACTGAAGTGTGCAAGCTGGGCAACATTCACTTTGAACATGCAAATTTAGTCAGAGTGTGAACTGATACTAGGATTTGGCCGAAGGATGGTTTTGATCTGATACTCCCTCTGCATCTACGGTTTCCTGACAAAATAGGTCTTTAAAGATCAGATCCCAGCAATTGTCATCCTGAGCTGTTGCTTAGTTTCATCAATGTCTGATGTTCTAGCTTTTCATTCTAATTCTCCAAGGACTGTGAGAACATGCAAACCTCAGTAACATGGAGCTTGAGAGAGGTTAGGCAGCAGTTTTTGTTTGGATGATGATTTGTTGTTGGTGGAGAAATAACGTTTTCAGTGCAAAGTCAAGTAATAAATTGAAAAACCATTTTGCTTAGCTTTGTAATTTTGTACACAACCAAAATAAATTTAATCAAAACTTAAGGTGTCAAACATGATCAGAAACTTGGTTCTCTCATGTTGGCAGATTTGTTTTATGTCATAGATGTGTAGGGACATGCACAGGGGCATTAAAGGGCATTCAGCACTCATTTGTGCAACCGTTCATGCAGAAGCTTGTCATTACAACACTCTGTCACTGCCTTAACAGGAGACATACTTACCTGGTTCATAGCTTTACAGGTCCATGCTTGAAGGTCAATGCAGGGGATTCCTTTTGTGATTTTAGCAATCCTAGCTGCTGCACCCCATCCCCATCATTCACTGCAGGTTTCCTTCACACTCTCTACAAATGGCCCCAGCCAGTTGGCATTCCCATTTTCTCTCACTGTCACAGCCAGTGCCCTAAATCAATTATTGAAATCCTGATTCCATTCCCTCCCCACCCCACTGAGGGTACATCTGATCCTCATTGCCAGCGTGATGGGAGACCTATTGTATCTGAACACAGTGCACGACACTTGCCCCACAGTGCTGGAGCTGGTGTGGAAAGCCTTTGGTTGCATAACAATTGTAACATAAAGGCTGTTTCCAATCAGCTGCAATATCAAGGTCAGGCAGTTTTGTACAAAGGGCAGTAAAAACAAAAAATGTGCTCTCACAGAAGTTGTGGATCCTGGGGGAGAATTCAATATGTTACCACAATGACTGGTAGCATTCTGCTAATATTGTCAGAAGACATAGATCTGAAGCCTGTCAATAGAGTTGAGTTACTAGTTGACTTTGTCCTATCGAGCAGACTCAAGGAAACAAATAGTTACTAGGTTTTGTACAGTAGATCCCAGATTCAAAATCTGTCACTACAGTCAGAGACAAAGAAACAATTGAATTTTTCTCCCCATTCTATTTTTATTATTGCACGAAGATGCATGTTTTGTTGTTATCCTGCTGATACTATTTAATCAGATTGATTTTTTTGCTGAATGACATTGTTGCTAGTTATAGTCCTTAGTTCATATGTGTTTGTTTTGTATTCCTGTGAGATGTCTCACTGTTTTCATTTTCTCCTTGCAGTTGACAAACCATACAAGTGTAGTTTCTGTGGGCGCAGTTATAAACAGTGCAGCTCCCTGGAGGAGCACAAGGATCGTTGCCACAGTTACCTGCAGGGCATGGGTCTCTGCACTCCAGGTGAGATGACTGCATGTATATGCATTTTCAATATGTGCTTGGACTTTTAATTCAGGCTAGACCAAGTTTGGTCCCATTCCCCCAACACAATATTCCACCAAACTGTGCTTGCACTGCGATGTTTTTATAGTTTAACATGGCAATAACTTGTAAAATATAAGATCAATGTGAACGCTTCTCACTCCCTCTTCACTCCCCTATTCCTTTCCTCCATTATCCTCCCTCTCCCCAACCTCCACCAACCCTCCTCTGCTCACCCCTCCCTCCCGCCCCTCCACTCTCTTCCCCCTCCTCTCCTCCATTACCTCGCCATCTCTCTTCCTACCCCTATCCTCCATTCTCCCTCATCCCCCAGCACTCCCTCCCCCTCCTCTTCACCCTCCCTCTTCTTTCCCCTCTCCTCCTACCCACCCACTCCCTCCCTCACATCTCCCTCCCTCTCCTTTCTCCTACCCTCAGTCACTCCCTCCGTCCATAACCCCTCTCCCCTCCATACCCCCTCCTCTCCCTCTATCTCCCTGATCCTGCACTCCCCACCTCCTCCCCTATCCCACCCCCACAATGAAAATCAGGATTTTTTTTAACAGATTTTTTTTTCAAATGAAACTTCTCCAAGTGTGCCTTGCCATCCCTCTTCCTACTGCTATCCTCCTCCATTCCCCCTCATCCCCAGCACTTCCTCCCCATCCTGTTCATCCTCCCTCTTCTTTCCCCTCTCCTCCCATCCCCCACTCCCTCCCTCACCTCTCTCTCTCCTTTCCCCTACCCTCAGTCACTCCCTCCCTCCCTCCCTCCATAACCCTTCTCCCTTCCCTACCCCCTTGACGTCATTGTGAGGTGGAAGCTGCTGTGTTTTTTAAAACAGTTTTTTAAAAATATATATATGTGATGTCATTGTGGGCGGAACACTGCTGATGGGCAGTTTATGTAAATGAGATCCCATTGTGACATCATACACTACTAACTGCCAGTGCAGATGGAAGAAATTTTTCTCAAAGTGGGGTTTTGTAAAGTTAAAAATGTGAATAACTTGTAAAATATACCATCAATCTGAACGAAACTTGCAAAAGTACACCTTAGGACAATGGTGAGTAAGGTGGGCCACAAATTGTAGCGCTATAGTTAGCAATGTTACAAAATTTTGAGATTTTAAAAATCAAGTCTGCCATTTATCCTATCAGATAAAGCATAAAAAGAAGTTTAATTTGACACCTAATTCACTTCCATATCTTCAGTATTAAAAAAGTTATGGCCATTTTCATACTCGGAAATTAGCATCTTGCTTTTCCATTGACTTAACACAAAAGCTGTGATCGAGGACAGTCAAAAACCCATAACTTTCTTATAAATTAAGAGAACTGAATGAAATTTTCAGTTATAATAGATTGAAGCATTCTGAAACAAATATAAAACATCTTACTTGGATGACCTGAAATTAAAGCATATAATTAGTTAGTTACCTAATTGTAGCTAATTACAAAATTGACCGTTGTGACGGAAATAGTAATAAACACCAAGACTGCCTTGAAAATTGAAAAATTTGATATTCTCAAGATCAGAACTTTAATATTATTGTATTATATGCTGTAAGTCCGTAACAGATAGGTAAATAAATTACAATTTCTAGCTATAGACCAAGTCTTTATGGAGAAGATCAGTTGCTAGCTGGTACATTGGCATATCATAATCAGTCACGTCATCATACTCTTCAGATTGTAACCAATAAGCAACTCTGTACACCTTGTTTTTCCTCAACTTTTCAATTTTGGCATTGTAACCTACAAGTTTTTGTTCTTCAAACCACGCATGACGCCTTTCTGCCCACTACTTTCCCATTAAGAATGTCCTGTAGATCATCACATTTGGAGTAGTCCAAATTCGGATAATCTCTGCGAATGCTGTCTACATCAGTCTCTTTTGCTGGGCATTTGGATTGACAATTTTGCATTTCTTCTCCGGAGACATCTGTTTAAAATGTAAAGAAAAAAACACTGAACAGCATTAACAGAAACAAGTTATTATTTGCAGTTTTAGAAAAAAAGGTAGAAATGATAAAGTTAAACGCTAAAACAAATAGTAAATACACAACAAAAAATTCATATTCATCAGTTTCATCAAATCAATTAAATTCATCTAATCAATAAAATTCATCTAAATTCAATTACTAGATCTAAACATCTATCCATTTCTTAAGAAAAGGTTAACATTTTTAAATAGCCTAAGTGTCCAAATAACATTCACACAAGAATTCACAATATAACATGATTTTTATATCTCACTGTCATGAACATAGGCCAAATGGAAGGAATTTAATGTTTAATTCCCATAAATTAATCTAGAAACATCCACTCAAAATATGATCAAAATTATTATTTTTTGCTCAATACATGTGACTCAAACTGTTGTGAATATTTAGTTTAAAAATAATGATCATGGAGAGAGAATAACACAAAATATAGACGATTTAGATGGCTTATGACATGATTGTCCAAAAAAAAACAGGATTTAAATCATCTTGCGAGTGGGTGTTTCTGGAATTCGATCGATTGGAACGTTGCAGTTGCAGTGAAGTTTAATCCCATATCGGCAGGAAAGACACTGCCGATCCGTATGGGGCCCAAATAACATTTTCGCAAGGTAAAATTAGACTAAAGCCACCCCAAGAAGGAAGATTATATGTGAAATAAACGACTTACCCTTTGTTTTGTCCTGTTTTTGTGATCCGTCACATTGTAGGCGTTGAGGGCATTCGAAGTCGCATTTTACTTTAATCCAGCGATTAAATTGTCCAGCGATTTAAAAAAATTAATAAACTGGGAACGTAAGTCCGATCGATTTTTCTTCATCAGCTAGCAGCCCGAGGAAATCCTTCTCCGACAAGCGATACAAACCTGCATTTTAATCATGCCCTCCCCCCCCCCCCTCAAAGGCGCCAGAGTCACACGCACAGCCAGTGGCAGATCTGGAGCGCCGCTGAAGGTAGGTTTTGTAACATCGCTACTATAGTGTACCATTTTGCCGTAATTTCAGGAACCCCGCACAGACAGACATAGATAGAAACAAACAAGATAAGAGTTTTAGTAATATATAGATAGATGTCAGGTGACAAATTGGGTTGAAGGGCTTGTTTCCATGCTGTATAACGCCATGCGTCTAATTACTGAACAAACCTGCAAAGTGACATGAATCTTTTCATCTCCAAAACAAAGAAACGAAGAAATTCTTCTTGAGCAGATTGTAAAGGTCATTGACTAGCTTTCATTGCAATTCTGTGGGTTTTGAGGAGGTAAATCATGCTATGGGAGAGGGTGAGTTCCTTGATTGGGAGGCAGGTGGACAGTTTGGGAAATGGTTTATTCTTTCTTACTTTTATGTTAATCATCATTGTGCTGCCAAAAAATAGACTTAAGGTTCTCAATACTATCTCAAATGGTCTTTCTCCATTTTGAGCAGCCATGGCAGAAGATTCTCAGGTGTCCATTATGATGTCACTTTTTTCAATTGTAAAGGTGAGACAATTTCTCATTTGTCCAGTAAGTTAGGTGGGAAACCTGTTGGACATGAGTAGCAGCATAGCTGTAAGATATCTCTCCCCAGACAATGCCTCATGAAAAATCTATGATTCTACCAACAAGAGTCACAGAGTGCCCTCAGCATCAGGATTGCCATGAGGTCCATTATATTTAGCACCTACAAAGAGAATCTTGGCTTCTCTACCAGATAACATCAGGACCAATGTGATGAGAAAGATATAATTAAAGTGTTCTTGGATTGAAACCTCCACCGTGATTCAATGGAAAAGAAATGTCTCCTCCGGCACCCGAAAGCTGAGATCCAGCAGAAACCAGCAGATCCAGGAGAAAGCTGAGATCCAGCAAAAACCCCAGACCTAAAAAACAGACGGTGGATGGCAAACAATGAGATGTTCCATCAGCCCACTGATAACCAAAACATATGGCGATTCTTCGGCGATGTCAGAACCATCTATGATCCCAGCACCCAGTGGCCCATCCTGCTGAGTACCAAGAACAGATATTCACTTTGATGAGCTATAAGCTTTTCTGAGATGTAAAATCATCTGCATCTATTGTAAAATAGTATAAAGACCACTCAAACCATGATGTTCTGCATTGGGCAAGCACCAAGAAGAAGACAACATTTTTCCAACGGACATTTCTCAGGGAATTTTCCCCGAGGGACGCCAGGAAATGTGATGAGCAGACCCAATCAGCCCGGCCACTCAGGGCTTGTCCAAATAAATGACCCAATCAGCCCGGCCACTCAGGGCTTGCCAAATAAATACATTTCATCATGAAACTATTTGAGAACAGTGAAACATCTTTGTGCAATTATTTTGAAATGTGAAATTACAAGACAGAAAACAACCATTTCCTATGGAGACTGTTACATGTCCTGACATCAAAAAGGTTTTTTAATGCAATGATTATCAGAGGATTCCAGCTCCCTCTGATAGTGATCACTGTTAATCAGATAGCCAGTTGTGATTGCAAAATAATCTACCTCTGTGTATATCCCTCCATCACAAGGCAACCACATTACATGTCTGGCAGGAAACGAGCATCTTCCTTTGCTTGTACTTGTCCTAGGTGGTTTAATCTGGCTTTTTTCGCCAGTTTATATCGAACAAATCTGGACACCAACTAATGGCATTTGTGACAGAGCAATTTGTTCCGTGCTGTGGTTCGAAATATGACAAATCATTGGTGAAAGAGCAAGGAATCCTTTCTTAAAGAATGAGGTTAACACTGCTTCTTTCTTACATCTGCTCATTTGAGTTTCCCTAGCATTTTCTGTTTTTTACTTAGAATTTACAGCACCTGCAATTTTTTTCATTAATAAATCATGAATTACTTTATGTGAAGATGATTCCAGATGAAAAAATACTTTAAAAAGCCAACTCCTTCCCAAAATATAGCAACCAGTGATTTCAACTGCAGGCCTGGCACAGGAGAGGAAGAGAGAGAATCAGTCTGGCTTTACTTGAGAAGGGCTTAATGTTGCCTCATCACCAGCGCACTGGTCATCTCAAATTACTGACCCACAGCAGCTCACCAGCTGTGGCTGGCATTATATCAAACATAAGTAGATACGAAATAGAAGCAGGAAGAGGGCCAAAGCCTGCATGAGCCTGCTCTGCTATCTAGTAAGATCACGGATGATTCTATGTCTCAAATCCATTCACCTTTACAAATCCCTTATCCTCAGAAGCACAAAGTATTTTTCAATACCTTCTCTGCAGTGCTGGAAGGCTAATCAATTGGCAGCAGAAACGGGCAGCAGGATGCTTCGGTCTGCATTAATTATTGATGTTGCCTGAGACTTTATTAATATCATAAGGTCATAAGTGATAGGAGTAGAATTAGGCCATTCGGCTCATCGAGTCTGCTCCGCCATTCAATCATGGCTGATTTATCGCTCCCTCCTAACCCCATTCTCCTGCCTTCTCACCATAACCACTGACACCCGTACTAATCAAAAATCGATCTATCTCTGGCTTAAAAATATCCACTGACTTGGCCTCTACAGCCTTCTGTGGCTAAGAATTCCACAAATTCTCCACCCTCTGACTAAAGAAATTTCTCCTCTCCTTTCTTAAAGAACGTCCTTTAATTCTGAGGCTGTGACCTCTAGTCCGACACTGTCCCATATCATAGCTGATATTGATTGTCATCGCCACACATATAATGTTTCTATTTATCAATTAGCTTGCATGTTGCACCAGTTAACAGTTCTGCAATCACCACACTGTACCATTACCACATTTGATCTTTATCTGAGCACCAATAGATGCTTGTAATCATTTATTTGGTTGACACCACGGGTATAGCTAAAGATTCCATGATATTATTCCATTGGTGGAATTTGAGGTGAAACTGGTCCAAATCTTCCAGTCGCCAGGAGGTTCCAGAGGAGCAGCAAAATTGTAGATGTTACTTCCTTTTTCAAAAGAGGTACAAGGATAAACCCAGAAACCGCAGGCTATATGTGTAACCTTAGTGGTGAGAATCTTGTTTGAATCTATAATCCAGAGCAAAATAAATATCTTTGGACAGCTGTGAATTAATATATGAAACCAAATAGTACAGTACCCATTAAACGTAAATAATACAGAGTAATTTATACTTCTTTTAGTTTTTTAACGAGAGGGCTGATAAGGCAGTGTAGTTCTTTAGTATATAGATTGGCATAAGCCAATTGATTAATTAGCTTCTAATAGGCTCAGCAACAAAACTGAATTCCATGAAATAAGAGGATCATAGTCATAGAGTGATCCAGTGTGGAAACAGACCCTTCGGCCCAACTTGCCCACACCGGCCAACATGTCCCACCTGCACTAGTCCCACTTGCCTGTGCTTGGTCCATATCCCTCCAAACCTGTCCTATCCATGTACCTGTCTAACTGTTTCTTAAATGATGGGATAGTCCCAGCCTCAACTACCTCCTCTGGCAGCTTGTTCCATACACCCACCACCCTTTGTGTGAAAAAGTAACCCCTCGGATTCCTATTAAATCTTTTCCCCTGCACCTTGAACCTATGTCCTCTGGTTCTCGATTCCCCTACTCTGGGCAAAAGACTCTGTGCATCTACCTGATCTATTCCTCTCATGATTTTGTATACCTCTATATGATTTCCCCCTCATCCTCTGCGCTCCATGGAATAGAGACCCAGCCTACTCAACCTCTCCCTATAGCTCACACCTTCTAATCCTGGCAACATCCTCGTAAATCTTTTCTGAACCCTTTCAAGCTTGACAATATCTTTCCAATAACATGGTGCCCAGAACTAAACACAATATTCTAAATGCGGTCTCACCAACGGTCTCACCAACGGCAACATGACCGCCCAACCTCTATACTCAATACTCTGACTGATGAAGGCCAAGTGCCAAAATCCTTTTTGACCACCTTATCTACCTGCAACTCGACCTTCAAGGAACCATGCACCTGTACTCCTAGATCCCTCTGTTCTACAACACACCTGGACCATTTCCGACACTTCCCTACCGTTCCTTGACCTCACTATCTCCATCGCAGGTGATAGACTTCTTACCGACATCCACTACAAACCTACCGACTCCCATGGCTATCTGGACTACACTTCTTCCCACCCTGCTTCCTGTAAGGACTCCATCCCCCACTTCCAATTCCTTTGTCTACGCCGCATCTGCTCCCAGGATGAGGCGTTCCACACCAGGGCATCCGAAATGTCCTCATTTTTCAGGGAACGGGGGTTGCCCTCCTCCACCATAGATGAGGCTCGCACCAGGGTCTCTGCCATACCCCGCAACACTGCTCTCCCCATCCCCCCACTCACAACAAGGGCAGAGTCCCCCTAGTCCTCACCTTTCACCCCACCAGCCGTCACATACAACAAGTGATCCTCCGTCAGTTTCGCCACCTCCAACGTGACCCCACCACTCGCCACATCTTCCCATCTCCCCCCCATGTCTGCCTTCCGCAAAGACCGCTCCCTCCGTAACTCCCTTGTCAATTCTTCCCTTCCCTCCCGTACCACCCCCTCCCCGGGTACTTTCCCTTGCAACCGCAAGAGATGCAACACTTGTCCCTTCACCTCCCCCCTCGACTCCATTCAAGGACCTAAGCAGTCGTTCCAGGTGCGCCAGAGGTTCACCTGCATCTCCTCCAACCTCATCTATTGCATCCGCTGCTCTAGATGCCAGCTGATCTACATCGGTGAGACCAAGCGGAGGCTCGGTGATCGTTTCGCCGAACACCTCCGGTCGCTACGCAATAACCAACCTGACCTTCCGGTGGCTCAGCACTTCAACTCCCCCTCCCATTCCGTATCTGACCTCTCTGTCCTGGGTCTCCTCCATGGCCACAGCGAGCAACACCGGAAATTGGAGGAAATGCACCTCATATTCCGCTTGGGCAGTCTACATCCTGGGGGCTTGAACATTGAATTTTCCCAATTCTGCTAGCCCTTGCTGTCCCCTCCCCTTCATCAGCCCTCTGGTTGTCTCCTCCCCTCCCCCAGCCCTCGGGCTCCTCCTCCGCCTTTTTTCCTTTCTTCTCCCCACCCCCTATCAGTCTGAAGAAGGGTTTCGGTTCGAAACGTTGCCTGTTTCCTTCGCTCCATAGATGCTGCTGCACCCGCTGCGTTTCTCCAGCATTTTTGTGTACCTTCCACCATCACCCTCTGCTTCCTTCCATGGAGCCAATTTGCTATCCATTCAGCTATCTCTCTGTGGATGCCATGCGATCTAACCTTGCAGAGCAGCCTACCATGCGGCACCTTGTCAAACGCCTTACTGAAGTCCATATACACAACATCTGCAGCTCTGCCTCATCAACCTTTTTGGTCACATCTTCAAAAAAATCAATCAGATTAGTGAGACATGACAATGTGAATTTGGCGAAAAGAACGAGACGTAATGAGTTACAGCAAATTAATGTTTTTAGGCTGGATCACCTTTACGATATTCCCTGCAGGTCAGTGACAGGGCCAATACCCTTCTCAACACTAATGATGTCAGACCACCTTGTCCAAGTGTGGTAGTATAGTAAGTAGTGCGGAGGAGAATGATCAGTTGCAAGAGAAAGACCATTGAAATGGGAAGGCATACGACATGCGAGATTTAAAGCCGAGATGTCTACAGCAATGTATTTCAGTGGATAATTAGGTGAAGTGTTGTAAGATAAATAAATCCATTCTAAAGAGAGTGTAAAATCAGAAGAAACCGTGGGCATGCGTGCATAATTTTGGAAGGTGGCAGAAGAGGTTGAAACATAGAAAATAGGAGCATAGGTCGAGCCTGTTCCACTGTTCAATATGATCATGACTGATCACCCAAATTCAGTCCCTGCTCCAGGTCTTTTACCATAACCTCAATCTCTTTAGCCATGAGTAATATATATAATTCCTCATGACCTTGAAGGAGGTCATTTGGCCCATCCAGTCTATACCGGATTTCAGAGTTATTCCAACACTCCTAGTTCTCCACATAATTCCCAGCAACCCATTCTGCCTCCCAATCCCATTAACATTGATTCTCCGACCACCCACCCATAATAGGGGTAATATGCAGAGCCCAATGAACCAGCACAGCTCTGGGAGGGAATGGGGTCATCTGGGGGAAACCTATGAGATGACTGGGAGGACTTGCAAACTCCATACAGAGAACAACCAAGGTCAGGATTGAACCTGGGTCACTGGACCTGTGAGGGAATAATGTAATTGCTGCAGCTTCCTGATGCAGTCCAGATCTAAAACAGCGATCATCTCTTTGCTCCCGCAGATGTTGCTTGACCTGCTGAGTCCTTCAAGCAGTTATTTTTGCTCCAAATTCCAGCATCTCTCGTGGCTCGAACTGTTAAACAATTGGTTGATTCAGCCACAACTGCCATATAGATGACAAACATCTCAGCACCAAACCCTGAGGCACACCACTAGTCACAGGCCTCCAGTCCGTGAAGCAACCTTCCACCATCACCCTCTGCTTCCATAGAAACATAGAAAAACATAGAAAATAAGTGCAGGAGTAGGCCATTCGGCTCTTCGAGCAAGCACCCCCATTCAATATGATCATGGCTGATCATCCAAAATCAGTACCCCATTCTGCCCTTTTCCCCATATCCCTTGATTCCATTAGCCCTAAGAGCTAAATCTAACTCTCTTGAAAACATCCAGTGAATTGGCCTCCACTGCCTTCTGTGGCAGAGAATTCCACAGAATCACAGCTCTCTGGGTGAAAAAGTTTTTCCTCATCTCAGTCCTAAATGGCCTATCCCTTTTTCTTAAACTGTGACCCCTGGTCTGGACTCCCCCAAAATCGGGAACATTTTTCCTGCATCTACCCTGTCCAATCCCCTAAGAATTGTATATGTTTCTATAAGATGCCCTCTCATCCTTCTAAATTCCAGTGAATACAAGCCCAGTCGACCCATTCTTTCATCATATGTCAGTCCCGCCATCCCGGGAATAAACCTGGTGAACCTACGCT
This sequence comes from Malacoraja senta, assembly GCA_038087875.1. NCBI lineage: Eukaryota > Metazoa > Chordata > Chondrichthyes > Rajiformes > Rajidae > Malacoraja > Malacoraja senta. The sequence continues at coordinate 5,518,102 of CM075986.1, forward strand.
GCACTCCCTCAATCGCAATAATGTCCTTCCTCAAATTAGGAGACTAAATTTGCACACAATACTCCAGGTGCCGTCTCACCATGAAGCCATTTTTCTATCCATTCAGCTATCTCTCCTTGGCTCCCATTTGAACTAACCTTCCAGAGCTGCCTACCATGCAGAATCTTATTGAATTCTTTGCTGAAGTCCATATAAACAACATCTGCCCTCATCAACCTTTTTGGTCACGTCTTCAAAAAACTCAATCAGATTTGTGAGACACGACCTCCCACGTACAAAACCATGCTGACTATCCCTAATCCGCCCTTGTCCGTCTAAATGCCTGTATATCCTATCCCTCAGAATACTCTCTAGTAACTTTCCAAGTACAGATGTTACGCTCACTGGCCTATAGTTCCCAGTATTTTCCCTGCAGCCCTTCTTGAATTGAGGCACATTTGCTTAACTTACTTAACTTTTCTATACCTTTCACAAACTCTTGCTAGCTCCTGATCATCTCATTTTGTCACATGTCAGTCTCAGTCAGTGCAGATGGCTCGGCTACGTGTGGATCGTAAAATGGTGATGCCAACAGCGTATTGTTCTCGGAAAAGACGATCTTTTGCAATAACCATCTCACCAGTTGATGCCGATAACAGATTTCTTACTTAATGAATTTCATCATCAGACTGTGTAGTTGAAATTTTAGTAAATGACTAACTGGACCAGTCAGCCTTTCATTTCTCTGTACCTACCATTAATCTAAAGGTTAAAAATGTGATTTTATTTCCCTTTATGTAAAATTTCCATTTTATTAAATAGGGCACTACATTCAGATATGATCACATCACACTCCTCTATATAGGTCACAGCATCTGATAGGCTGTTACATTTTAACATGCTGTTAGATTATTTTTATTTTTCAGTTTAAAGTGTAGCTTCGCAGCAGTTCTCCAGTAATTAAACATACTTCTGTATTATTGAAAAGTATTGCTTGCTCCATGCTGTTCTGAGATGGGTATTCCTGCGTACTAATCAGAGGTCAAAGGCTTATTATTTGTTTTGAGCTTATAATGTCATCTACGTCCTTAATCAATTTTAGGTATCTGCACGTTTACACGAGGAATGAATCGAAATGCTGAAAATCTGAAATAAAGCAAAACATACTCAGCCGTTCAGAAGCATCTGTAAAGAGGGAAACAGTTGATTATTTCATGTCAATGACCCTTAATTCTGGTACTGACTATCAACCTGGAATATTCATCCTGGGATTCTCTTCACAGATCAGTACTTCCACCATTTTATGTTTTTAACTCTGGCATCAACTAACGTTGGAAGAGCACAACATGGAACATGTATTTCAATTGTATGTCATGAGTGTAATTTAGAAGATTGAGGTAGAAGTGGGGGATTCCATGAATGCCCTTGTCTGGATGTAAAGTCAGTAAATAATCCAAGTGAGACAGGCATCACAGGTGCTGCATTATTCATTCTTGCAGACAATTAAACCTCCACATGCTGGAGATAACATATTGGCAAAGGTTGGCATTTGTATTGCTTTATTATTGACTTTAACGGTGCCGTCAGCTCCAACGCTGATGGCGATTTCCTGGCAGAATGGGCCTCGACCGCCGATGCAACACTCCTATACGACCCAAAGGAGCCAACCACTTTCTACTCTGCACGCTGGAACAGCACCACCAACCCGGACCTAGCCTTCGCAAAATGTCGCAACAACGAACCGCTCCCAGTAAGACGCATCCTGGACAGGTTTCCCCGGTCACACCATCGACCATCGCTCATAACCATTCTCTGGTCCAGCCCGTGGAAGGGAAAGATGTCAAGAGGTGGAACTTCCGGAAAGCAAACTGGGTAGGCTTCACACAACAAGTGAATAAGGCAGCCGTTGCCCTCCCACACCCACGCCCCACCAACCTGAACAACGCCTACGATTCATACTGCAAGATGCTGCTGGCCGCCGCCAAGAAGAACATCCCCCGCGGTGTACGTAAAGCCTATGTTCCCTGCTGGGATGACGAATGTGAAGGCCTACTTCGCGCCCACACAGAATCACAACCAGCGAAGACAGGGACAAAGCAGCGAATTACCTAATCTGCAGACTAAATGAGAAACGCAGGCAAAGATGGACGGAGACAGTGGAATCAATTGATTTCACACACTCCAGCCGTCAGGCGTGGCAGACCATGAACAAGCTGATGCGCAGGTCGACAATCCCAGCACAGTGTCCCATCACTGCAAATTCCATCGCGTCACTACTGCTGAGCAACGGCCGCTTCCCCAACGCAGACAAGGACTTCACCAGAACAACATTGGCGAGAGTCCACGAGCTGCACAGGGCCCCGAGCTGCGACTCCAACCTCTCCCACGATTTCACAACGCAAGAAATCGAGCAGGCCATCCGACGGCTGAAAACCGGTAAGGCACCAGGCACCAGACACCGATGGCATCCACCCAGAATACATAAAACACCAAGGCAAGAAGGCAAATGACTGGCTGTGCTCCTTCCTCTCCACGTGTTTCCGTTGCCTGAAGCAGCCAAAGATCTGGTGCCGTGCCAAGGTGATCACTCTGTCGAAGCTAAACAAGCCTAGCGATGACCCCAAGGGATACCGACCCATTTCACTGCTGTGTGTTCCATACAAGATCCTGGAACGTCTCCTCCACACACGTCTCAATCCAGTGATCGACCCCCAGCTGCCCAAAGAACGGGCTGGCTTCCGAAGCGGTAGGTCAACGGCGGACCAGGTGACCCATCTGTGCCAAGACATAGAGGACAGCTTCCAGGCAGGGGAGAAGGCTGGCGCCGTCTTCTTGGACCTCACAGCTGCATATGATACTGTCTGGCTTCTGGAAACCATCCCAGACAAGCACATGGTGAGCTTCATCATGGAGATGCTGAGCAACCGCAGCTTCAGGCTACACACCAGCAACGGGCAATGCAGCAGGGTGAGGAAACTTAAGAACAGCGTCCCACAGGACTCAGTGCTGGCACCAATGCTGTTCAACATCTACATCCATGACCTGCCTGCAATCCAGTCAAAGAAGTATGGCTATGCTGATGACCTGGCCATCCTACTCAGTAAGCCATCCTGGGAAGCAGCAGAAGAGGGCCTCTCTGAAGACATGAACATCCTGTCTTCATACCTGAGGCACTGGCGCCTCAAGCGCAGCATGGGTAAGACAACATCTTCAATGTTCCACCTCAACAACAGGGAAGCGACCCGCGAGATGAACGTCATGGTGGATAACGCCCGGTTACGGTCCCAGCCCGTCCCCGCGTACCTCGGTGTGAAGCTCGACAGAACGTTGTCATTCAAACAACACCTGGAAGGTGCCAAGGCAAAGACAAGCGCTCGTGCCCCACTGATTCGCCGCCTAGCCGGCACCACATGGGGAGCCACGACGAAGACACTGCGCATGTTCACAGTTGCCCTGGTGTTCTCAGCCGCCGAGTACTGCGCCCCGGTCTGGTGCCGTAGCCCTCACGCTGCCCTCAACAGCACCCTGCGGACTGTCTTCGGATGCCTACAAGCCAACTGCCCTTCCTCGCTGGCATCGCCCCAGCCAACATCAGACGAGAAGCAGCCACGCTGGCCCTCTCTCGAAAGCCACAGACCAGTGAATCCCACCTCCCCCATCAGATCGTCACAGAGACACCACGACGAGTGTGCCTCAAGTCACGGCAACGCTTTGCCCAGCAAGCCCAAAAGCTGCTCTGCACAACACCAGTTGACGCTTCTAAGGTCGCCTGGGTCAAGATGAGATGGAGAGACCAGTGGAAGTCAGCGGAACCATTTAGGCTACACCAGTACATCAATGACCCCATGGACGTCCCTGGCCAGGACCTGCCCCGAAAGCAGTCCAACCGCTTGAGGACAGGCATCGGACGCTATGGAGTAGCGATGAAGAGGTGGGGCCTCGTGCACAGCGCCTCCTGCGAGTGTGGGGACCCAGCACAGACAATGGAGCACATAGTCACCAGTTGCCCCAAACACCGACCACCGAATGGTGAACGAGGTCTGATTGACCAGGACGATGACACGTTGGCCTAGCTCGCCACAACGGAGCTGCAGCTCTAAAAGACATACGACAGAAGAAGAAGAAGATTATTGACTTTGCGTGCTATCCAGTCAAATCATACTGCAGATGAATACAATCAAGCCTTACAGAAGTACAATAGATAATGCAACAAGAAGAATACCAGCGTGCAGAACAGTAATAGTCTTACAGCTACAGGGTCATTTGTACAATTAAAAAACGTTCAAGCGCTGCAATGAAGTAGGATGGGAGATCTGTACTTCACCCTTGCCCTATGAGAGGACTGTTCAATAGTTTGATAATAACAGGAACATACAAGTTGCTGCTTGATGGAAGATGCTACTTTTCCCATTTCAGATCCACCCAAACAAGGCACACAAAAGGTTCAACCTATCCATTCTGCTGTGCACCTGTGGTGCACAGCAGAATCGCAGGGCACGCGAGGGGACACAACTTAGACTCGTTTTTCTGTTACATTCTTCCCATTCCACACTTAATGCTCCCCTCCGCAATTTACAATTTCCCAGACGACACCACTGGAGTGGACTGGTTATCAAATAATGATGAAAGGGAGTATAGAAAGGAGGTTGAGAACCATGTAACCTGGTGCCAGGACAACAACCTCTCGCTCAATGTCAGCAAGACAAAGGAGATAGTGATTGGCTTCTAGGATCTAGAAATGCAGGAATATAGTTCCTTGAATGTGGCGTCACAGGTGATAGGGAGGTCAAAGAGGCCTTCATCAGTCAGAATATAGAAGGTTATGTTACAGTTATATAATACATGGTGAGGCCACATTTAAAGTATTGTGTGCAGTTTGGTCACCATATTCAAACTGTTCAAACTGATGTTCATGTTCAAGAAATGTCAGAGAGGTGTGGACGTAGTCCAGACCATCACACAAACCTACCTCCCTTCCATTGACACCATCTACACTTCACGCTGCCTTGGCAAGGCCACCAGCATAATTAAAGACCAGTCTCACCCCGGTCACTCCCACTTTTCCCATCTCCCATCAGGCAAGAGGTACAGAGGTTTGAAAACGCACACCTCCAGATTCAGGGACAACTGAACCGTCTCTCATCAGGTAGAATGTGAAACTGACCTCCCATCTACCTCGTTGGAGACCTTTGAACTATCTTTAATCAGACTTTATCTTACACTAAATATTGTATCCATTGTCTGCACTGTGGACAGCTTGATTGTAATCATATATAACCTTTTTTTTGACTGGTTCACATGCAAACAAAAGTTTTTCACTGTACTTTGGTACACCTGACAATAATAGGCTAAACTAAACTGTCAGTTGTATGGGAATATTTGCAGACTCAGCATTTGTCTTTGACATGGGGATAATAAATAGTAGGCGATCTATTTTGGCCATCTTGCAACTGTGAAGACACAATATTAGCAAATAGCAATTTAAAGTCAAATCTCCAAATGCTGGAAATGTCTAATAAAGAAAGGCATAAAGAGGCTGACTTTACTCTTTCCTGCTCTTACGGAGAAATATCTACCTGTCACTAGTTCGCGCCCCACATCACTGAAAGTACTATTTTGAATCATCAATAAAATAAATGGAAAATAAGCCACTTTATTTTTTAGAGCGATTTCAGTAGCAGAATTCTTTCTACTTGTCACCGAGGTTCTTCCAGTTAATTAACAGATGTATTCTTCTTTATAACATTTTGGCATTAATCATATAAACTCCCCGGTTCAAAAGATGAGGAATATATTCACATGAGTTCTGTCTGTTGTACAGCCTCTAAGCTTGTGATTCTTCTGCAGAAGTGTCAATTATAGAACAGTTATCCTGCCCTGTTGGTGCCTTTTTACCAAGTTAGAACTCTCCTACTTTACAATAGAAATAATTCAAAGTTTGTAGGAAGGAACTCTAACGTGGGCAGGACCTACACAGTGAATGGTAGCGCTCCAGGGAGTGCTGTAAAGCATATGGATCTTGGCGTGCAGGTGCATGGTTCCTTGAAGCTCGAGTCGCAGGTAGATAAGGTGGTCAAAAAGGCTTTTGGTATATTGGCCTTCATCAGTCAGAGTATTGAGTATAGAAGTTGGGTGGTCATGTTGCAGTTGTATAAGACGTTGGTGAGACCGCATTTAGAATATTGTGTTCAGTTCTGGGCACCATGTTATAGGAAAGATGTTGTCAAACTGGAAAGGGTACAGAGAAGATTTACGAGGATGTTGTCAGGACTAGAGGGTGTGAGCTATAGGGAGAGGTTGAGTAGGCTGGGACTAGAGCGCAGGAGGATGAGGGGGGATCTTATAGAGGTGTGCAAATGTGAGGAATAGATTGGGTAGATGCACAGTCTCTTGCCCAGAGTACTTGAATCGAGGACCAGAGGACATAGGTTTAAGGTGAAGGGGAAAAGATTTAATAGGAATCTGAGGGGTAACTTTTTCACACAAAGGGTGGTGAGTGTATGGAACAAGCTGCCAGAGGAGGTAGTTGAGGCTAGGACTATCCCAACGTTTAAGAAGCAGTTAGACAGGTACATGGATAGAACAGGTTTGGAGGGATATGGACCAAACGCAGACAGGTGGGACTAGTGTAGCTGGGACATATTGGCCGGTGTGGACAAGTTAGGCCGAAGGGCCTGTTTCCACGCTGTATCACTCTCTGACTCTATAACTGCAGATGCTGGTTTACACCATAGAGAGGCACAAAATGCTGGAGTAAATACTGGGGTCAGGCAGCATCTCAGGAGAAAAGAAATAGGTGATGTGTCGGTTCAAGACCCTTCTTCAGACAGAGCGTCAGGGGAGAGGGAAACTAGAGGCATGAAAAGGAACAGAAGAAATCAACTGACACCAATGACCTAGGTAATGTGGAGCCCACAATGGTCCATTGTTGGCTGTGGAAGCAGTAATAACGAAGGGATACGAACATTGAAACTAACAGGATGACTAGGGTGGTGGAGTTACTTGAAATTAGAGAAATCAATATTCATATCGCTGGGTTGTAAGCTGCCCAAACAAAATATTTGGTGCTGTTCCTCCATTTTGCATGTGGCCCCACTCTGACAGTCGTGGAGGCCCAGGACAGAAAGGTCAGTGTGGGAATGGGAAGGGGAGATAAAATGTTTGTCAACCAGGAGATCAAAGTTTGAACAGGACCTGTTAACAGGTTGAATCAGAATTTCAGAATGCACTGCTCATTTGGCAAAAAATGTTCAATGTCTCTCGCTCTCTCTTTACCCCAAACTCTGTTTTAATCAGTTATTTCCTCCATTGATGAAAGCATGCTGATATCAGTACGTCTCCAATGTAGCATCAGTAACCACAGACTCGCTCTCCATGCCCCCTCTGGTCATAGTCAGTGCCCTCAGAGTTGGTAAGTCATTACGTCAGCTTCCTTCCACCTGCTACACAAACTCTGCACTGAGGTGAAACCTCATGTTATTCTGTTGATTTTTTTCTCTCATTTTAGCAGAGACAGAAGAAATTCATCATCGTAATCTAAAAGCAAAGATGGGATCTGAGAGAGCTCTGGTGCTGGATAGACTTGCAAGCAACGTCGCCAAGCGGAAAAGCTCAATGCCTCAAAAATTCATCGGTAAGAATGTAGCTGCTTTATTTTAATCATGTAACTAAGCTGGCTTCTGACGCCCACCAGTTCTTGCAGATAAAGCTGAGGATTTTGACACACTAGTGTTTGCATTGTGCATTAATTTAATTAAGGTAGCACTGCCATTTCTGTTAATTCTTGTACCAGAGGTCGGCCTTTACACAAATAAAACCACGAATACGCGCTGCAGAATTAGAAATTGCGGGACTGTTGGAGCTTTTGTGCAATTGAAGAATGCATCTAGGTTGGAGTTTGAAAACATTTTGAGAGTCATTATTTCATAAAAATTATTATTTTGTAATGAATTTTACTTTGTAAGGAATTAAAAAATTACAGTTAGCAATGTAATTACTTTAACCTACATTGCATATAGAAAGCAATGTAAATGTAACACAAACACTGTGAAACTATGCACATCTAATGTCTGACACAGTAGAGTTGTGTACAGATAATGAAAATTTAATTATAAGCACTGTATTATCATGATATCCTTATTAACACAAATTTAAACATTTTTGCTTCATGGCGCATTTTCACCATTCCATCCCTTTAAAGTTAATTTGTCACCAGTGTGACATTTATAAATGTCAGAACGTTAGTGAGTAGGCACCACCCTCAATTTTAGCAGTAGAATTACACTTGTAAACAAAGGAAATGTTCCAGTGAATATCAAATTTTTGCAGACAAAAGTGAAGACTGTAGATAAATTATATTAAGAATTAATCCGCTCCTCCGGCAGTATCATAACACGAAGAGAAGCTGGTTCTGTCAGTGGCCTGATCATGTTAATATTCTGACCTTTATTATGTTCTTATGCAGCTGCTTGGTTTTGAGATTCCATGTATGCAGCAGTATTTGTTTAATGACAAATGGTTTACATCAGTGTGTTTACTGGGAGAATAACCATTTTAGAAAAAATATATTTGAAATTGTTCGTGGCATTTTCTGCTGTTTTGAGAATTTGTAAAATTAGCCAATTGGTTTTTAGAAATATTGGTTTGAGAATCAATTTTGTTTGGATTGAACCTCAGTCATTTTTTGAATACTTATCCATTAAGTAATGTGAAAGCATTCGCATGTCAAAGAATCAAATGCATGGCCTTGCATAAATAAGATGCCAATGAACTGGTGAAATATCCTGCTGTATTTGTTAGCATCATCCACAGTGTAAGGGTTAACTTGTCAGTTCCAATTAACTTTGCCGATCTGAAAAAATGTAATATTAGAGTTTCAGATAGACGGAAGTAGCAAGAGATTAGAAAATACTGAACTCTGTGGTATTTTAACCCCTTTAATGGTCCTGGTTATTATCTTTCACATCCCCTGAACATTTCCACAGGAATGTTTAAAACAAACTAAACATTTCCACTTTATTTTGATGTTTGTGCTATTTTGAAATGAAGGTTTTTTTTGCGGAGGATTAGTAGGAGTAATTCTGCAAAGATGATTGAAACTGAGTAATGAAGTGTTAATGTGGATCAAAGTGCCCAATCTTTTCCTGTTCACAGGATGCAGTTTCTCACCATTTTTCTGAACTCTTGTTATCTATGTGAAAATAAAACGCAGAAAGTAACAAGTATTCAGCTAAAATCATCTCAACAATTGCTTTCATCTGCTGGAGTTATGGTGACATTTATCTTGCCCGTAAATGAAACATAACGATAGCTTCTTGTATGCTTTAGTCATTAAGCAAACCCACACCATTACTGGGACTGTACATGTTTTAGTAGAGAGCAGCAAGAAGCAACATCCTCAGCCCCACCGTCAGATTACTTCACATCATGTTTCAATGTGAGTCATTTATCTCAGTTTCAAAATAATTAAGGCAGGTCTGCTGTTGTAAACGGCTTGGGTACAAGGCTTCTATCAGCTCTTTATAAGTCAGACATGGTACATTTTCATCAGCAGAGCATGTTTATTCTGTGCAGCAGCCAGAGAGTCATAAAGCATGGAACCAGGCCCTTTGGCCCAACTTGCCCACACCAACCAAAATGCCCCATCTACACTGCCCATAACCCTCCAAACCTGCACTATCCATGTACCTGTCCAATCGTCTCTTAAACATTATGATAGTACCTGCCTCAACTACCTCCTCCAACAGCTCGTTCCATACACCCACCACCCTTTGTGTAAAAGGTTACCCCTCAGGTTCCTATTACGAACAGGCTTGCAAGGGAGTTCCTATTCTCAAAAGGAAAACATTCGATCCCTACCCAACTTTCATTCCCAGCGACATTGCAATATTGTGGCATCATAGGCAGGTTCTGACCACAATGTGACCCTAAGGAAATGCTGTCTATAAATCCATTGGGCAGCTGCCAGGATTGGGATTTTTCTGTGAATCCATTGTGATCCTGTTGGAACCAGACTGTTGCTGATCAAACAGCTTGATCCTGCTGGAATGAGAATTCCATGACACCCAAAGTGGGCTGGCTGCATTCACATTCGGACATTACAAAATCCCGGACTGCATTCACATCTCTATCAGGCAGTGTCCATTTTTGTTTCTGGAAATCAATTGAAACAGAACATTGTTCAAAGTCACCAATGTAACTAAAACTAAAAGAATACAAAAACAATGCTCAACAAGTCACATGTAGAAAGAGAAAGAGTTTAGGTCAACGACCTCTCATTACAACTGAACATTTTTAGAATTAAAACATGCAGAGACAGGGAAGGGGAGGAGAGAAGAGATGGAATTGATGCCTTTGACAGCGTGGAAACTATATGAGACTGAATAATACAGGTGGCAGTGGTGACAGCTGAGAGAGGGAGGTGAAGACTTTTTTAAATTGGATATTCTTCTGGCAGAGATGGAAATTGAAAGAGATTCAGGAAGAAAGGAAAAAGAATATCAGATCAAGGAGGAAATGTGAGATGCACACTGGGAAAGCAAAACACTGCGTGAAAAACTGAAAACGTTAGAAGCAGCAAGGCAGGCAGCATCTGTGGAGAGGGTTAACCTTTCACCAGAACTATGAAAGGTTAGAGATTAAACATAGCTTTGAGTTGTGGGTGGGGGTTGTGAGGAGGATGGAGAAATCTAAAGGGGACGTTCATGAGAGGGGGAAGCCCAGGAGTGCCTGTATAGTATCATCTGATAAAGGACATTGAACGTTGGCTGAGTGTGTAAATAGTCGATTAATTAATTCATCTCTTCTAGTGTCAATCTTTTATCAGAACCTCTTCTGCTCGTAAATCATCCTCTGCATCAGCTCTAATTTCCTGTCCAATCCCGATAGTCACTGTCTAACTCAATTGCATTCTCCAATGTACTCAATAATTGAGCGCTTACAGCACTCTGGTGTAAAAAGCTGCAATGATTCACTACCCTATGGGTAAAGATATTACTTTTCTTAATCCTAAATTTGCATCCCTTCGGCCTGAGACAGTCTCCCAGTTCTGGAATCTCATCTTCCCTTCTTTCAAAATCTTGTACGTTCCAGTGACATCATATCACCTTCTAAATGCTTAAAGGTTAGTTCAGTCTTGAGGCAAGATTACATTTGAATTTAAGCAGAAGTTAATGAGAATTTTTAGTTCAAAGCACTTGTAAATTGCCAATGAACATCATCTAAAAATGGTTAATATGGCATTGTTCAATCAAAAATAATTTTCACATGGTGGACTTTTTAAAGAAATGACCACTGGTTGAAGGCAGAAGTGGTGTTCATGGCTGACTAAATGCCAGAGAAGATTACAGGAGAGGATGGTTTCATTTACTAATTCCTATGTTGTAGCAACATTTAAAATACATTTCAACAGGTGCGCACATCGGAACGGTTTACAGGGAAATGGGCCAAATGCGGGCAGGTGGGAATAGTGTAGATGGGGATCTTGTTGGCATGGGCAAGTTGGGCCAAAGGACTTGTTCCTATGCTGTTTGACTCCATGACTTGGCATAAATTTTCTTCCTAGTCCCGAGAAGGAACCAAGATCTGAAGATTAATGCATTCATCATCTTCTGGACTGTTGTCCTTTTCAAAAGAAATCTTCCGTAGGCCCAAGTGCAGGGTCTCCCAGCACTATTTTATATTCCCAGTCTGAACCTGTTCATACTCTGGTTTCCAAGATGATGCATTTTGAAAGGGATAATGAACAGTTCTTGCTTGAGTCCATTTTATTGCCCTGTTAGATGAAAGCTTTTCAAATGATTTTCTAGCCTCAGAGGTTTCTTCATTCCATTCCTGTTGCTCTAACGCTGACCTAATGGCTGCTTCTACTCATGGCCTGGATTCTCCAAGCTGGTGGTGTGTTCATAAAAATCTCAACTTGGCCAATCCAAAACTGAACCAAATCGGAATGTTTCCTTGGAAGGTGTCACCAAGCTGCACTCACAACTGTTTCACATCCTCACTCATCCTTGGATGGCATCTCCAAAAAAGGCACATCAGCCAGAGAGGATGAGCAACTCCCGATCACGTTAAACTCAGGTGCCTCTGTGCAACGCATTGCCACATTTAAATCAGGGAATGCTGACAAACATGATTGTGCCTGCTCGCAGCAGCATCTGCTGCAGCAGAGTGGTGTGTTGGAAAGAGGTGAGCAGAGGATTCTAGAAAGGAAGATGCTGAAAATCAGGAAATGAGGAAAGAGTGAAGTGAATGGCAGTGTCACACACACAGAGAGACAGAGAGAGAGAGAGAGAGAGGAAGAGAGAGAAAAGTCACGCAAGGCATTGCTCTAGGAAAGTCACGCAAGGCATTGCTCTAGGAAAGTTGCAATGTAAACAGGAACATAATACCTGCATTGTTAGCACTCTCACCCTTTTGTACTTTAGCCCAGTCTGTAGTGTATGTACACTGGAGGCACTCAGCAAGCTGGGAAGAATGAGCGACAAGAGGCAGTGAAATGCTGGATTGTACCTCAGTGGCCCTCACAGTGGAATTATACAGCCCCAAGAAATAGAAGGGGATATTGTTGCTGTTTGTGCAAAAGTGAGCTGTAGTCTCTACAACGTTTATGATGCTGTGGCATCGTCTGGCAACGTTATAGGAGCAAAGAGGTCCTTCTGCAGTTGTACAGGGCCCTAGTGAAACCACACCTGGAGTATTGTGTGCAGTTTTGGTCACTATCTGTGTGCTTGCCACAGACACAGGTCTATCAACACATATTACAATCGATCCACACTCTTAAATCTCTACTCCTACACCAACATTTCTTCCTTGATCAGAGTTTGCTGGCTTTACCTTGTACTAAACGTTATTCCCTTATCATGTATCTGTAGACTGTAAATGCTCGATTGTAATCATGTCAAGTTGGGAAAAGGGGAAGTACAACGGGATCTGGGGGTCCTTGTACATCAGCCTATGAAAGTAAGCATGCAGGTACAGCAGGCAGTGAAGAAAGCGAATGCATGTTGGCCTTTATAACAAGAGGAATCGAATATAGGAGCAAAGAGATCCTTCTGGAGTTGTACAGAGCCTCAGTGAGACCATACCTGGAGTGTGCAGTTTTGGTCCCCGAATTTGAGGAAGGACATTTTTGCTATTGAGGGAGTGAAGCGTAGGTTTACAAGGTTAATTCCCATGATGGCGAGACTGTCATATGCTGAGAGAATGGAGCAGCTGGGCTTGTACACTCTGGAGTTTAGAAGGATGAGAGTGGATCTCATTGAAACATATAAGATTGTTAAGGGCTTGGACACGCTAGGCAGGAAACATGTTCCCGATGTTGGGGCAGTCCAGAACCAGGGGCCACAGTTTAAGAATAAGGAGTAAGCCATTTAGAACGGAGACGAGGAAACACTTTTTCTTACAGAGAGTGGTGAGTCTGTGGAATTCTCTGCCTCAGTGGTGGAGACAGGTTCTCTGGATGCTTTCAAGAGAGAGCTATATAGGGCTCTTAAAAATAGCGGAGTCAGGGGATATGGGGAAAAGGCAGGAACGGGGTACTGATTGGGGATGATCAGCCATGATCACATTGAATGGCGGTGCTGGCTCGAAGGGCCAAATGGCCTACTCCTGCACCTATTGTCTATTGTCTAGCCATGCTGGTGCCACCAAGGCTTCTGAACCATTCTGTCTTTCAGCCTGATGCTCCATCAGAATCTAAATCTAAATTTATTTCTTGATCGTTTTAAGTGTCGGAATGAAATCCTGCTTTTCACATTGAGTTCAAAAGTGCATGAGTCACGTGATTGTTTCTAAAAGTGAGTCATCTCACACCCTGTTCGGTAAAGTTTCCCAGACTCTGGGACAGAGACCCACCCCGCTCTCCACACACAGATTTGTCTGATAGTTTCCACAGACTCGCATATCAGCCGTAAGATCACCTAGAATTCTCAGCAGGGCCACTCCTGTTTTCTCTTTCACATGCATCTCCCCCACAATTTACTTCACAGCTCCCCCTTCCCCACCCCCCCTCCCCTAAAAAGTGTTCTCTTCATAAAATATGAAAGATTTCAGGCAGGTGGTATGGCAACCTGTTGGCAGAGGAGCCGGTTCCTGTGCAGTTCCTAACCTAGTTGGGGTCAATTATCATTTGAGTCTATCAGCTACGTATATGGAGCAAAGACAGACCCTGCCACGTGTGAGTCCAGCAGCGATTGCATGCTCTGCCGGTGATAAAGGCACAGACAAAATAAAGTACAGCTTGGTGCCCAACTGAAGTAATACAGAGAACCCATGGCGTGCCTAGTTTTGTAACTGACAATGGCAGCCATTATCATGCCAACAGTTACATTGCTTTTTGCATCAATCCTGTCCCAGCCAGCTGCAGACACTGACCCACTCCCTACTCCTCTGTACCTTCACAGACCCTCCTCCTGCTACCTTGATAGCCCCTCTGTTCAGACTTGCTCACCGTTCAGACTGTTCACACTTCATGCCTCTGTTCACAGGCTACTTTCAAGTGGAGTGTCTAATTCTGTCTGTGGTTGAGAATAGATTTTGTCATGGAATAAATGTTGCTACAGAGGAGGTAACTTTAGATGTGCCTTCAATCTGTGATCATTGTTGCTGTATTAGTGGTGACCCCCATAAAGCCCTTTTTTGAATATTAGTCATTGCAGCAGAGAGCTATATTTATAAACATGCACTCACATATTTGGAAAGGTAGTACAGGAGGAACCAAGGTCCGTGAAGCAAACATATCACGTGAATCCCAATTGTATTTTGTTGTTTTCTGTCTCCTAATTAAAGAATTACCTGCATGAGCCAAGGAGCACAGGACAATATTCAGGCTGGAGGTGTGTGGTCAGAGGAGTTCTGCAGGGATCTGTGCTGGGACATCTGCTGGTTGTGATATACATAAATTAATTGGATTACTGTAAATGAGTTGGTGTAAATTTGCTGGGGTCACGGACTGTGAGGAAGGCTGTCATAGTATACAGTGGTATATGAATCAGCTACAGAAATGGCCAGAGAAATGGTAGATGGAGTTTAATCTGAGCAAATGTGAGGTGTTGCACTTTGGAAGGTCAAATGTATGGTGAAAATATACAATTAATGACATGACCCTTAACAGAATTGAAGTGCAGAGAGATCTTGGGATATGGCCATAACTCCCTGAAAGTGGCAACACAAGTAGATAGAGTGGTAAAGAAAGTATATGGTGGTTCATTGAGGGCATTGAGTAGAAGAATCAGGAAGTGAAGACGCAGATTTATATGACTCTGGTTAGGCTGCATTTGGAGTATTGCAGTTCTGGTCGCCCATTACAGGAAGGATGTGGAGGCTTTGGAGAGGGTATAGAAGAGTAGGCTGTTGGCCGAGGAGCTTTTTCGTTCAGGTTCGTGACCCAACTCACGGAACTACCTGAATTTTTAACATATTGTGTAAAAATATATAAATCATACCTGAAACTCGTCAAGACCAAAACCTGCACATTTTTTTGAAATATGGGAAAAACGTCCAATTTTCCGAGTAGTAATTGTCCAATCAATGCACGTTTGACATTGAGGTCGGACGCAAATTGACCAATCCCGCGTTTGTTTTATGGTCGCTGCGCAGCGAGGACCCTGGGATCATGGCTGCCTCCTCATTACATCAATAGCAATAGCAATAGCAAGGTTTCCAAGGAATAAAGATAATGCTAACCTTGCTGATAATTTTGTTTTTCAATTGATTTATCTTTATAAAGTTATGATGTGAACTGTTAAATAAAAATGATAAATGACAAATGTACAGCTGTTAGGATTAGGATTAGGGTTAGGATTAGGGTTAGGATTCGGGTTAGGGTCAGGGTCAGTCGGTTGGTCGGGCATGTCGGTAGGCCGATGGATGCTGTGGAGGATCGGTCGGGCTGTCGGTCCGCCGGTGGGTGGTGAGAGTGGCCGGGCCGCCAGTGAATGGTGAGACAGGTCGGATGGCCGGTGGATGCTGCGAGGGGTCAGTCGGGTTGTCGGTAGGCCGTTGAGTGCTGCGAAGGGTCGGTCGGGCAGTTGGTCTGCCGGTGAGTGCTGCGAAGGGTTGGTCGGGCTGTCGGTAGGCCGGTGAGTGCTGCGAGGGGTTGGTCGGGCTGTCAGTAGGCCGGTGGATGCTGCGAGGGGTCGGTCGGGCTGTCGGTAGGCCGGTGAGTGCTGCGAAGGGTCGGTCGGGCAGTTAGTAGGCCGGTGAGTGCTGCGAAAGGGTCGGTCGGGCTGTTGCGGAATGACGGAGCCGCCGGTATGGGGGTGCTGAAGGCGGCCCAGGCGGCGTGCAGGGCAATGCTGCTCCCCACCATCATCACCACGAAGATCCAGAAGGGCATGCTGGCCGAGGTGGACACGCTGAGCGGCCACACGTACGGAGCCGCAGCCGGTCCCAAAGCCGTGGGCAGCTCTGGAAGGGGGGCGAGTTAAGGTTAGGCATTTTCCTGTCAGTGGAAAATGCTTTAATAATAATAATACATTTTATTTATGGGCGCCTTTCAAAAGTCTCAAGGACACCTTACAAAGTTTAACAAATAGAAGAAACATGTAAGCGGAATGAAATAAATAGTAAAGACATCACGAGTACACAAATTAAAGAGAGAATTCAATCCAAAAACAAAAATTAAAAACACAATATGGAAGAGAGAGCAGCGGCTGCTAAAGCGCGCCAGCGTCCACTCTCCCTTCCGGCTCCCCCTTTAGCCTTCCCCCAGCCTGGCACTGCCCCAGTCCCACTATGGCCGTGACCCCCACTCTGCACACTGGCAGTCAGTGGGGTTCAGTAAATGGGGGAACACAGAAGAACTGCCCTCATCCATTAATTAGGCTGGTTCAGGAGCCGGACCTCTGCGGCAGTCTCATTCAAAATACACACTCACAATTATATTCATTATATTGTTTTTATATAATATAATTATACATAATTATATATAATTACAGTCATATTCACAAGTCATATATATATATACATTATATATATATATACATTATATATATATATATATATATATATATATATATATATATATCCATATATATATATATGGTATAATCTATATTACTAAAAGTCTGATCTTGACCCTGTTCTGTATATTGATTTTAGAAAAAACGCTGCCACTTATGGCTGTGATTTTTGGCCATCTTACTCAGAGTCCCCCTCAGTTGCGCAGGACAAGAGGTTTTTCCCATCGATGAAAAATAAAAGAGTTATTATTAGTGTTTTAAAAATGTTGAGATTCTCTCTCCTGAAGGCCACGCCCCTTCCGGTGGGACTATAAAACCCGGAAATGTTGAGTGCCTCAGTCAGTCTCTACAAAATGGGGGAGCGAGAGGGTCACGTCTCTCAGTCTGAGCTGTGAATAACACTGAACAAATGTTTACTAAACTGTGAGTGGTTTTACTGACCTGTCAGTGCCCTTAATGTGGTTTGAAAATATAGTTTGGAAATGCTAAAGCTGTGTT
Organism: Malacoraja senta; assembly: GCA_038087875.1. Taxonomy (NCBI): domain Eukaryota; kingdom Metazoa; phylum Chordata; class Chondrichthyes; order Rajiformes; family Rajidae; genus Malacoraja; species Malacoraja senta. Next base: position 5,535,540 of record CM075986.1, read on the forward strand.
GCCTTTGGTTTGGAAATGCTAAAGCTGTGTTGCCTTTGGTTTGGAAATGCTAAAGCTGTGTTGCCTTTGGTTTGGAAATGCTAAAGCTGTGTTGCCTTTGGTTTGGAAATGCTAAAGCTGTGTTGCCTTTGGTTTGGAAATGCTAAAACTGTGTTGCCTTTGGTTTGGAAATACTAAAGCTGTGTTGCCTTTGGTTTGGAAATGCTAAAGCTGTGTTGCCTTTGGTTTGGAAATGCTAAAGCTGTGTTGCCTAATTAAAGTTGCCTTGCCTAATTAAAGTTGCCATGCCTAATTAAAGTTGCCTTGTCTAATTAAAGTTGCCTTGCCTAATTAAAGTTGCCTTGCCTAATTAAAATTGCCTTGCCTTCTATATAATTAAAAGTCTAATCTTGACCACTTCCTGTTTGCGCTTTATATTGATTTTAGAAAAGGCGCTACCACGTACGGCTATGATTTTGGGCCATCTTACTCAGAGTCCCCCTCCGCTCATCAGGTGCCGAGGATTTTTCCCATCGATGAAAAAGTGTTATTAGTGTTTAAAAAATGTTGGGATTCTCTCTCCTGTCAATCACGCCATGAAGGCCACGCCCCTTCTGGTGGGAGGGGGGATGGACTATAAAACCCAGAAGTGTGGGTGTGGCTGAGTAAACATATGTGCTCTGATTCTTGATTCCCCTACTCTGGGCAAACTACTCTGTACATTCTCCCTATGTATTACCCTCATGGTCTCTACATGATCACCCAGCCTCCTGCACTCCAAGGAATAAAGTCCTAGCCTGCCCAACCCCTCAAGTCCTGGCAACATCTTCATAGACCTTCTCTGTACACTTTGCAGCTTAACAACATCTTTCCTATAGCAAAGAATTAAGCCAATTTTCTATCCAGTTGGCTAGCTCTCACTGGATCCCATGCAATCTAACCTTCCAGAGCAGCCAACTATGCCATTTCTATGTTCATAGCTCCATTCTCTGCTATATAGTCTTTGAAGTTTGCAACTGATCCCTGCATAATTGTTAGTGTTGCAATCGCAAGTTTGTCTTGCATGCAAAAACTAAATGATAAATTTTTCATCAGCATTGTTCCACAGGAACATTCACACAGTTTTACTGAACACCTCTGTGCCCAGTTCAAAAGCTGCTGTAAGTGTTTTCAAGTCCATGTGTATCAGTGGAGTAGTTTCTGGTCAGGAGTGCGAAGCTCCCGTGGTTGTCACCCACAGCCAGCTCATGCTGTGACATTTCAGTTCAGTTTTTCACCCCTTAGCCTGCAAGTGCAGCTCCATGCGAGCTGTAGATCACACAGACAGCTGCTGCAGTCACAGGAGGCAAGGCACTGAACCCTGGCCATCAGTGAAGGCACATGGAGGGAATGGAAGAGGGCACAGTCTCCGAGAACATAAAAAGTTTAAAAAAGATAAACTTGGGTTTAAAGTTGATTAAATAATTGAACATTGGAATAATTCCATGCCAAAGGAACTTGTTCCTGCAAGTGACATTTGTACAAAGCAGGAAATTAATAGAGTGAAGGTGCTAAGAAGACTTATTTTAGTTACTGATGTGATAGTCTCAGTTTCATGCTATTTGTTCACAGTAATGTTACAAACTATTGCCCACATTTTAAATAATTTTTCTCTACGTACAGTAAAACATGCAAATATAAATGCATAATCTGTGTCCTAGGGTGTGTATGGAATTGGAACTATTTCCCACACACTGGTTCTGGGCTGAAGCCTTTGTGAAGTGGTGCATGGTATTTCCCCCCACTGGCGTCTCAGATGCCAGTAAACAGCCCGGCTGACAGCTGGTAGATCTGTCTCCCCCTGCACACTCCCTGTGCATGTTCATCTAGTTCTTAACTACATTTCATTTCACTTGTTCTTCCAGCTTACACCCAGCACTGCCCAGAAACTCCTTTAAACTCCCCCATTGGTGAACTGTTTTAATATCTATGTTAGAGCACGCTGCAGAACTTGACTTGAGAGGGTGGTGGGTATATGGAATGAGCTGCCAGAGGAGGTAGTAGAGGCAGGTACTATAACAACATTTAAAAGACATTTGGACAAGTACATGTTATGAACTAAAGTAAACTTTGTTATTCTTGCACACACAGGTGAGAAGCAGTTCTGCCTGGGCTATCAAGACCTGCAATACACCTCAGCTCCATCTTATGAGAAGGAGGGTGAAATGATGCAGGCACGTTTCATGGACCAAGCTATCAACAATGCCATTTCTTACTTGGGGGCAGAGTCGTTGCGGCCCCTTGTCCAGACACCTCCTGCTCCCACTGCAGAGATGGTGTCTGTCATCAGCAGCCTTTACCCACTCTCTCTCACACGCTCTGACACCTCTAATGGTCACCCAAGGGTAACAGCCACAGAAAACAGTGGCTCGCAGGTGAAAGCAAAGTTGGAGAGAGGAGGCTCGCCCAGCAACAGCTGCCAGGACTCCACGGACACAGAGAGCAACCACGAGGGTCAGGCCTACCTGCAGCACCACATGATGGCGCCTCGCTTCAGAAATGGCCTGGCTGCAGCCAAAGAGAATCCAAAACCATTCGACATCGTGAAGGCAGCCACGGGGCCAGGCCGTGAGATGCTCAAGGTCATGACCAACGAGGGTGAGCAAGTCAGGGTCTACAAGTGTGACCACTGCCGAGTGCTGTACCTGGATTACGTTATGTTCACTATACACATGGGTTGCCATGGTTTCCGTGATCCATTTGAATGTAATGTGTGTGGGTACCGTAGCCGTGACAGATACGAGTTCTCCTCACATATAGCAAGAGGGGAACATGGTTACTGCAGAAAATAAGCTGCAGCCATCAAATTCCATCCAGGGACAAAAAAATATTTTTAGAACTCAAGCTTAGCTTTTATACTTAATGCTCCGTTTCAGTGCCTTAGAGAGGCTTGGTACTGCGACACAAAGGGCAATGCAATAACCTGGATAACTTGGCGGCATTACCTTACAGGAGGAAAGAACTCAGCGTGTAGCATTTGAGCAACTCGGAATGACTGTACCAAGCTGCACATTGTCCTCTAGGCACAGACATTGTACCCAGTTTCTTCCAAAATTACTATCAAGTAACCAGCTCCAACATTTGATCTTCAATGTTCTGGACTATGTGAAGTTATGGCGAAGATCTTCTCTCAGGCTTCCTTGCGTGTTGGGGGACTGAAGGCTCTCACCGTTAATCTCATGAGCAGCGGACATCATGTTCCCAGTCTACATTTGCCTCGGGGCAACAGATGGCCTTCTGTGAGTGAAGCGCTGACACTCACACAGTCAGACAGTCTCTTGGACATACCTCCACTGCACCAGTTCTTGTTAATTTGATCTTCAGAAAGACTAATTTCCTTCATGAAACCTGTACCTCAATTGCTGTTCTTACAAATTGTTTTAATTCTATTTCTCGAATCTAAACTAGACTAAAATTTCAGGGTATTCCATAGTTCAGAACTCAAGTTTCGTTTAGAGATGGAACATGGAAGCAGGCCATTTGGCCCATTGAGTCCGGGCTGACCATTCATCACCCATTCATACCAATTCTATTTTAGCCCACTTTGACGTCAAATTCCTCCAAATTAGAGGCAATTTACAGAGGCTAATTAGTTTACTTTATTATTGTCACATGTATCCAGGTACAGTGAAAAGTATTTTTGTTGCGTGCTTTCCAGTCGCGGAAAGACTACACATGATTATAATCAAGCCGTCTACAGTGTACAGATGAGGATAAAGGGAATAACGTATAGTGCAAGATAATGTCCAGTAAGTCCAATTAAAGATAGCCCGAGGGTCTCCAATGTAGGTAGGTCAGGACCGCTCGCTAGATGATGAGAGGACTATTCAGTTGCCTGATAACAGCTGGGAAGAAACTGTCACTGAATCTAGAAGTGTGCATTTTCACACTTCTGTATCTCTTGCCCAATGGGAGAGGGGAGAAGAGGGAGTGGCCGAGGTGAGACTCGTCCTTGATTATGCTGCTGGCTTTGCCGAGGCAGCGTGAGGTGTAGATGGAGTCAATGGAAGGGAGGTTGGTTTGCATGATGGTCTAGACTATGTCAATAGACAATAGGGGCAGAAGTAGTCCATTCGGCCCTTCGAGCCAGCACCGCCATTCATGACTGATCATCCACAATCAGTACCCTATGCCTGCCTTCTCCCCATATCCCTTGACTCCGCTATCTTTAAGAGCTTTAAGAGCTCTAACTCTCTCTTGAAAGCATCCAGAGAATTGGCCCAATTGCCTTCTGAGGCACAGAATTCCACAGATTCACAACTCTCTGGGTGAAAAAGTTTTTCTTCATCTCCATTCTAAATGGCCTATCCTTTATTCTTAAACTGTGGCCCCTGGTTCTGGACTCCCACAACATCGGGAACATGTTTCCTGCCTCCGACGTGTCCAATCCCTTAATAATCTTATATGTTTCAATAAGATTCCCTCTCATCTTTCTAAATTCCAGAGTATACAAGCCCAGCCGCTCCATTCTCTCAGCATATGACAACCCCGTCATCCCGGGAATTAACCTCGTGAACCTACGCTGCACTCCCTCAATAACAAGAATGTCCTTCCTCAAATTTGTCTGCACACAAAACTCCAGCCGTGGTCTCACGAGGGCCCTGTATAACTGCAGAAGGACCTCTTTGCTCCTATATTCAACTCCTCTTATTATGAAGGCCAACATGCCATTAGCTTTCTTGACTGCCTGCTGTACCTGCATGCTTACTTTCAGTGACTGATGAACAAGGACCTCCCAGATCTCGTTGTATTTCCCCTTTTCCCAACTTGACACCATTTAGATAATAATCTGCCTTCCTGTTTTTGCCACCAAAGTGGATAACCTCACATTTATCCACATTAAACTGTATCTGCCATGCATCTGCCCACTCACCCAACCTGTCAAAGTCACCCTGCATCCTCATAGCATCCTCCTCACAGTTCACACTGCCACCCAGCTTTGTGTCATCTGCAAATTTGCTAATGTTACTTTTAATCCCTTCATCTAAATCATTAATGTATATTGTAAATAGCTGCGGTCCCAGCACCGAGCCTTGCAGTATCCCACTAGTCACTGCCTGCCATTCTGAAAGGGACCCGTTAATCCCTTCTCTTTGTTTCTTGTCTATCAACCAATTTTCTATCCATGTCAGTACCCTACCCCCAATACCATGTGCTCTAATTTTGCCCACAAATCTATCAAAGGCTTTCTGAAAGTCCAGGTACACTACATCCACTGGCTCTCCCTTGTCCATTTTCCGAGTTACATCCTCAAAAAATGTCAGAATATTAGTCAAGTTTGATTTCCCCTTCGTAAATCCATGCTGACTCGGACCGATCCTGTTACTGCTATCCAAATGTGCCGCTATTTCATCTTTTATAATTCACTCCAGCATCTTCCCCACCACCGATGTCATGCTAACTGGTTTATAATTCTCTGTTTTCTCTCTCCCGCCTTTCTTAAAAAGTGGGATAACATTAGCTTACCCTCCAATCCACAGGAATTGATCCTGAATATATAGAACATTGGAAAATGATCACCAATGCGTCCACGATTTCTAGAGCCACTTCCTTAAGTACACTGGGATGCAGACCATCAGGGGATTTATCAGCATTCAGTCCCATCAGTCTACCCAACACCATTTCCTGCCTAATGTGAATTTCCTTCAGTTCCTCTGTCATCCTAGGTCCTCTGGACACTAGTACATCAGGAAGATAGTTTGTGTCTTCCTTAGTGAAGACAGATTCAAAGTACCTGTTCAACTCATCTGCCATTTCCTTGTTCCCCATAATAAATTCATCTGTTTCTGTCTTCAGGGGTCCAACTTTGGCCTCAACTAATTTTTTCCTCTTCACATACCTAAAGAAGCTTTTACTATCCTCCTTTATATTCTTGACTAGCTTACCTTCGTACCTCATCTTTTCTCCCCATATTCCCTTTTTAGTTATTTTCTGTTGCTCTTTAAAATTTCCCAATCCTCTGGCTTTCCGCTCATCTTTCCTTTGTTATACTTCTCTTTTAATTTTAAACTGTCCTTGACTTCCCTTGTCAGCCACGGTCGCCCCTTACTCCCCTTAGAATCTTTCTTCCTCTTTGGAATGAACTGATCCTGCACCTTCTGTATTATTCCAAGAAATACCTGACATTGTTGTTCCACTGTCATCCCTGCTAGGGTATCTTTCCAGTCAACTTTGGCCTGCTTCTCCCTCAAGGCTCCATAGACCCCTTTGTTCAACTGTAATACTGACACTTCCGATTTTCCCTTCTCCCACTCAAATTGTTGACTAAAACTTATCATATTATGGTCACTACCTTCTAATGGCTCCTTTACTTTGAGTTCCCTTATCAAATCCGGTTCATTACACAACACTAAATCCAGAATTGCCTTCTCCCTGGTAGGCTCCAGTACAAGCTGTTCTAAGAATCCATCTCGGAGGCACTCCACAAACTCTCTTTGTTGGGGTCCAATACCAACCTGATTTTCCCAGTCGAACTGCATGTTGAAATCTCCCATAACAACTGTAGCATTACCTTTGCGATATGCCAATTTTAACTCTTGATTCAACTTTCACCCTATATCCAGGTTACTGTTTGGGGGCCTGTAGATAACTCCCATTAGGGTCATTTTACCCTTACAATTCTTCAGTTCTATCCATACTGAGTCTACATCTCCTGATTCTCCGCAACTCTCTGCAATTTCTTGAGGACTTGGATGGAGCAGTTTCCAAACCATACTGTGATATATCCCGATAAAATGCTTTCTATACTTTCTGTAGAAGTTGGTGAGGGTTGTTGGAGACATGCCGAATTTTCTAAGCCTTCTTAGGAAGTAGAGGCATTTGTTTCGATATGTGCAGAACAAATTGCCGGTGATATTTACTCCTAAGAACTTAAACCTGCACATCTTTGGGTTGTAGGAGAAAAGCGGAGCACCTGGAGGAAACCCACATGGTTACAGGGAGAGCATGTGAACTCCACATAGACAGCACCTGAGGGTTGGATTGAACCTGGGTCTGAGATGAAAGAATGGGTGAACTGGGCTTGTATTCACTGGAATTTAGAAGGATGAGAGGCTATCTTATAGAGACATATAAAATTCTTAAAGGATTGGACAGGCAAGATGCAGGAAAAGTGTTCCTGATGATGGGGGGGTCCAGAACCAGGGGTCACAGTTTAAGAATAAGGGGTAAGCCATTTAAGACTGAGATGAGGAAAAACGTCTTCACCCAGAGAGTTGTGAATCTGTGGAATTCTCTGCCACAGAAGGCAGTGGAGGCCAATTCACTGGATGTGCAAGAGAGAGTTAGATTTCGCTCTTAGGGCTAAAGGAATCAAGGGATATGGGGAAATAGCAGGAACGGGGTAGTGATTTTAGATAATCATATTGAATGGCGGTGCTGGCTCAAAGGGCCAAATGGCCTACTCCTGCACCTATTTTTCTATGTTTCTATGTCTCGGGCACTGTGAGGCAGCAACTCTACCCGCTGTGCCAGTGTGCCACCCTTCGATAAGAACTTCCTCCAACAATTCATGTCCTTAAACAAAGAGTGATCTTAGTTACCTGTCACTGACCAGCGCTCCAGTTCATGAGGATAAAGGGCCTGTCCCATGGGCATGCGACTCCATGCGGCAAGCGCAACCAAACCGGAAGTGGGGGCCGCGAGGAGGTCAAGTGAGTGACGTGGGAAGTTCGCGCGTGACGTATGGCGTCAAGACGCTGCGTACGGCGTCGAGACGCTGCGCAAGCCCGTCAAGGCGGTGCGTGCGGCGTCTAGGCGGTGCGTACGGCGTCGAGGTGGCTGCGGGCCGGCAGGCCGTTGCCGCGCGGAATTTTTGAACACGGTCAGTTTTTCGGAGCCCCGCGCGATGTCGGGACCAGCTCCGCACAACTCCATACGGCTCTGGCGATCGAAGTGGGACCGGCCCCGCGAGACCGTACGGCTCAAGCGACCACGTTAGGTCGCGCTTGCCGCATGGAGTCGCATGCCCGTGGGACAGGCCCTTAAGTCACTAGATTGGTGAACATGAGAAGTCGTGCAGTGCAGCAATGGGCGATGGCCTGCATTCCACAGTTGTACTGTGCAGACTGCACATGTGCAGTGGAGTGACATTGGCCATCGCTTCCACCGTCTACAAGGAGAAACATCAAAAGAGACTGGTAGACCTCAAAGAAAATTGCTGATTACCTTTCGTAGTCCATCCTCCTGCTTCTGTAACTAACTACCACCTCTCTTTTACCAGCTGCCTTTATATTGTACAGGGACGATGTCAGAACCGACTCCTTATTCAGGTTGTTTGCTGCAGAGATATCACCTTATCTTATTATATTCCTGCTCCCTGATGTTTTAGCTGAAATATTTTAAGAATAGCTGCATGTATTTTTTGTGATTGGATTAATCATTGAGCTCATTAGTATTTACTTAGACAATTTACATTAGACAAGCCTTCTTGCAGCAATTTATCCAACAGTGTAGTTCAGAATTCCTGAAATATCTCTGGGGATATTTGCTTGAACAGATATGGCCTGATGTCACTTTTTGCATTCCCTCCAAAGGGAACACTCGAACAATGGAATTATTTGTTTCCATTTCTGATTTCTGATTATAATGTTTACAGAGTATTGTTGGCATATGCTAACAAGATTTTAGATAACATATCTATGTGTTTCAGGGAAGAAGGAAACGTTAAAGGATTCCCTGTCAAAGTACTTTTATTTCCCAGTTCAATATAAGCAAGTTAAAAACTCAATTAAATTAAACTCTTTCTAACTCTGGGATTATATGAAAAAATGACATACTGTTAGAATCAGGAAGAGGCCATTCAGCCCATCGCACCTTCTCTGCCATTCAGTGAAATCATAGTTAACCTTTTACCTCATTGCCACTTTCATGCATGTTTAAAGATATCAGGTATCATTTTCAGATATCAACTGATCTGGACAATTAATTGTGTGATATCCCTTGTGACCTGTGAAGCCAGTATTCCTTCCATTAATGAAATTGTCAGTTTTACACTAGGAAGGACTTCAGCACAGTTTAACACTGCAAACATGGCAGGGTGGAACAATCAAATATTAGAGGGCATAGCTTTAAGCCGGTGAGAGGGGGAAAGTTTAAAGGAGATGTGCGGGACAGAGGGTGGTGGGTGCCAGGGGAGATATGATAGTGGTGTTTAAGAGAATTTTGGAAAGGCACATGGGTATGCAGAGAATGGAGTGATGTGTTGGTCTGGCATCATGTTCGGCACAAACATTGTGGGCTGAAGGGCCTGTTCTTGTGCTGTACTGTTCTATGTTCTGCCTTTATTGTGGCATCCTAGTTCCAGTGCATAGCACAGTACAGACGACAATTATATGTATTTCCAAAGACTCTGCAGCCTGCTCAGAAACTCATCTTGCTGAAAAATAAATTCACTGATGTGTTTACATTTGAATAACAATGAGGTTTGCTCAGATTGCTGCTCAGTTAACTCATGTAGCACTGTGCCGATCCTTCACCATCATTGGGTCTGAGCCCAGGGACTCCCTCCCCAACAGCAGGGTGAGAGCATCTTCATCACAGGACGGCAGTGATTCAAGAGGCACTCACCCCTCACCCTCACCTCCCCAAGGGGCAAGTAGGGATGGGCAATAAATGCTGGCTCACCCATGACAGCCAGATCCCAAAATAGGAATTGAAAATTAAACTCTTGAGAATAAGTATGTTTCTTTATTTAGAAAAAAATGTAACTGTGCAGCATTAGAATAAAAGCAGAAGGGTACGGGTGTAGCTGCGTTAGGTAATGTTTCTGATGAAGGTGCAGTTTAGCCATGGGTTTTGGCCTGAACTTGCAGCTTGTATTACTACCCGGTTTTGAAGGACATAGATTGTGGGACATGTCCAGCTACAGCCTAACAGAGAGAGTGAAATTCTAATTGTGTCGCTCCAAACTGTTTCCTCGTGCTGGGTCCAGATGTCAGAGGAGGAGATTGAAGAGAGAGGACAGGTTGAGCCTGGTGCAGCTCTGCAACATTGCACAGTTCAAGTGATCTCTGCCTCTTGACGAGTGCAGTCAGGGCAAACAGGAAAGCAAATATTCGTCCAAAATAGCCAGCGGTTGTGTGCGAACTCCCCAAACAATACGGTTTTACTGTGAATGTAAATGTGAATCATTTTTATATTTTCTGCTTTTCTAGATTTTACACTAGATTGATAGAGTAAATTGACTTTTTTATACTTTGTTTTACGAGCATTTGTGCTTCGATTGCTTTGTGTGATGCACACAATGGGAATTCCCTCCTTTGAGATCAATCTTTTATAATGTTTTATTGATATGTAAAGTTAATACAGATACATTTGTATGTTGTCTATGAAAATAAAATTTGTGAGAATGACCTTAGCTTCTCTGGCAGCTGAATCATGGCAGTGGCCCACCTGGATATGTTACTGAGATTGGAACTCTGCTGCAGAGCTGACAGTGTGATTGGGAGCCCTGGTACAAGATGCAGAGAGCTCGGCAGCACCACCGTAGCTGTGTGGGCTGCAGAGCAAGTTCAGGCTTGGCAAAAACCCCAAGGGGCATTGAGCACAATCCAAGTCTTTGATCTGACCTGGTGGGCTATAGGTGTGAACGCAGGGCCAGCGCCAGCTAGCGCCACTGGTAGAGCTGTGCTCTGTGTTGCACCGAAGCAGGCAGATGCCGTTTAATACCAGTGATGGTAGTATGAAATCAACTGAAAATTGAGCTCTCTCTCAACATTACTTGACATTCACCAGCTCCCCTCAGCACTGCAGCAACCATCTGCCCAGTTTAATTGACCATCATAAAATGCAGAAATGACAGTCAGCACAAGGAAATTTCCAACTAGCAAATGTCAGCTAAGCAGCAAGTATCATCAATTATCAGGCAACATCCACGTCAAAGGAGAGAGAGTCTAAAGGTTTGCCTTTGGCATTGCAAGGTGGTGACATTGCTATGTTACCAGGCCTGCCATCCTCACCACAACCACACCCACAAATGTTGTGGCCACCCCTGGCAGCCCCACAGCCTTTCCACCAAGTACACGGGTGATGGAATGCTCTCCATGTTTGGTGAGTCTCGGGCATCTTGACATCACTTGGTTGGCACCCGATCCACCACTGTAACCCTTTGCTCCCTTGCCACTGGTGCACAGTAATTGCAGCATGGCCCATCGACATAGTGTACCCGTGTGTAGTGACTGCACGACTTCAACAGCACTTCAAAGCTGTAACATCAACACCAAACGACAAGGCTTCATGGGCCTGGGAATATCACTGCACACAGTTACTCTCTAAATTAGATCGTCCTAATTTGGAAATACATCCCTTGTCCTTGTCACTGGGTCTAAATCATGGAACTCCGTTACCCAACAGCACTGAGGGATTTCTGGTTCATGGCTGTCCAGGAATTGCTTGTTTCAGAGTAATGACCCTGAACTTGAAGGGAGTCAGGAACCAATATCAACTGTATTTTCAAGTTGGAACAGTTACTCCTGGAAGCATAATCTATCTGTCCGTGGTCCATCCTAGATAATAGTTAGTGTAGGAAGGCACAGCAGATGCTGGTTCACACCGAAGATAGACACAAAATGCTGGAGTAACTCAGTGGGACAGGCAGTATCTCTGGAGAGAAGCAATGGGTGACATTTCAGGTCAAGACCATTCTTCAGACTCCAGGGATCAACCCAAAATGTCACCCATTCCTTATCTCCAGAGATGCTGCCTGTCCCGCTAAGTTACTCCAGCATTTTGTGTCTATCTTCGCTAGATAATAGACTGTTATGGAGGTCATGGTTTAAACCCAAAATGGTGACCATCCGGCTGCCTCCACAGATGCTGCTCGGCCCGCTGACATCCTCCAGCAGTTTGTTTTTTTGCATCTGATGTGGGGTGTCTGCTCAACATTCCACTGTCCTGGGTGTGGGAGCACCAACACCCTACCGGAGAGTCTCGACGCCGAGGAGCAGTTTAGTTTAGTTTATTATTGTCACGTGTACTGAGGTATAGTGAAAAGCTTTTGTGTTGCATGCTAGCAAGTCAACAAAAAGACTATACAATCAAGGCGTCCACAATGTATAGATACAGAATAAAGGGAATAATGTTTCGTGCAAGATAAGGTCCAGTAAAGAGCAGTGACGTTGTTAAATAGTCGGGTTCCCCAGGGATCAGAGATGGGTTTTGTTAACGCCCTCTGGTCCATTATTCAGACACTCCTCAACATCTCGGTGTGTGGGCTTTCTCATCTCCACCATAGCGGCTTGCCCACCAGTGGAAGGGATGCCATTCTGGGACTGTGGCTCATTGGCGGTGAAGCTGCCAAGGACAGCTTGAACCACAGTGGACTTGCCTGGAGATTCCACCACCACACCACCTCATCTCCCTCAAGCCATGTGATCTACTCAACAAAATACCTTAAGCAGCAAGTTCCAAATGCACCACCTCTACCAGGGCAACAAGGTGCTGGGGAACCACCTCCTGATGGAAATATGTCGTCGTTCCTTCACCATCGCTGAGTCACAATCCTGGAACTCCCTTCATATCAGTGCAACCACATCTCTGGAACTGCAGCGGTTCAAGAAGACAGCACACCCCCACCTCCTCAAGGGCTATTGGGAGGCAGGCAATTAATTGCTGGCTCAGTCTACAAAGCCCACATCTCCTGAATAAATATAGTTTTGTTTAGTTTAGTTTATTGTCACGTGTATCAAGACACAGTGAAATTTGTTGTTGTTGCGTGCAATCCAGTCAGCAGAAAGTCTATGCATGATTATATTCAAGCATCCACAGTGATATAAATAGATCTGGAATTCTGGTCTGCGCCACAGAGCTAGAGCTTGAGGGTGGGGCAGCAGATGAGGAGATCTGGGGTGAGTGGGTGTGGGGGGGGGGGGGGGGGATAGGGGGTTACAGGTGGCCGGATACAGGAAGGTAGAACTGAGAAGGCAAGGTAGGAATGATGGCATGGGCCCCAGATCTGAGGGAGGATGTGTTGGTTCTGGAGAGGGTCCAGAGGAGGTTTACGAGAATTATCCCTGGAAAAAATGGGTAACATATGATGAGCTTTTGACGGCACAGGGCCTCTACTCGCGGGAGTTTAGATGGATGAGGGGCGACCTCATTGAAACTTACCAAATAGTGAAAGGCCTGGATAGAGTGGATGTGGAGAGGATGTTTCCACTAGTGGGAGAGTCTAGGACTAGAGGTCATAGCCTCAGAATTAAAGGATGTTCCTTTAGAAAGGTGACTAGGAGGACCTTCCTTAGAGGGTCAGAGGGTGGTGAATCTGTGGAATTCATTATCACAGATGGTGGTGGAGGTCAAGTCAATGGCTATTTTTATGGCAGAGATATTGTAGATAAATTCTTGATTAGTACGGGTGTCGGGTTATGGGGAGAAGGCAGGAGAATGGGGTTGAGAGGGAAAGATAGATCAGGCATGATTGAGTGGCGGAGTAGACTTGATGGGCCGAATGATCTATTCTGCTCCTATCACATGACCTTATGAAGAGGAGAGGCAAGCAGAGAGGGCTGTGAGTGGGGTGGGTTGGGTGATGGGGTGGTCTCATCCTTCGATCATGGGAGTTCACTCAAATCAGACTGGATTGTGCAGAGTCCCACAGGCCCGTCAGATCCGCCCGTAGCTACTCTGCAGACTGCTGCATTTTGTTGTGAGACTTGTCCTGACCCTGAGTCAGACTGTTGTCTGTCTAGGGGCCCTGAGGGAGATGAAGCAGAGGATTGCAGACAGTTGTGGGGATGTCCAAGGCCAGGGGTTAGTTGAGAATTAACCGCGTGGGTGACAAGCGATTATATTTACACAGCACCTCCCCACACCCATCTCAGACAGCAGGCCAGACACCCACACACTGCAGAGAACAGGCGCAACATTTGTACTCAGTTATTTTAAGCAGTAATTTGAATATATAATTGGAGAAAGTTCACAGTTGAAGTTATGCTTCTCTCTGTGTCAGGAACTGTTCCAAAAGACAGACATAGAACAGTACAGCACAGGAACAGGCCCTTCTGTCTGAACATGATGTCAGGTTAAACTAATCTCTGCCTGCACGTGATCCGTATCCCTCCATTGTCTACATATCTATGTGCCTATCCAAAACTCTTTTAACTGCCACAGTCATATCCACATCCACCACCGTCCCTGGCAGAGGAATCCAGGCACCCATGTGCGATAGTGGTGTTATAGAGGCTTGTAGATAAGCAGATGGATATGCAAGGAATGGAAGGGGAATAGATCACGTGCAGACAGAGGAGATTAGTTGAACTTGGCATCATGTGGACATGGACATTGTTCTGTTCTGTGTACTCCATCAACCTTAGTTATTTTCACAGTTGCTAATAATCCCATCAATTAATATCACATTCTCATGTCACAGTGTTTGTGAGATACATGGTTTATTAATTTTCCAGGCGCCTGATCAATGCACAGTTGTGGGGACGTTAGTTAGCGTGCGGGGCCGTTGTTAGTGGACAGTATGACAATGATGGGCAGCTGTGAATGTTGCCTGTGACTGTCAGCAGGAAACACACACATCATGTCTCAGTGAAAAGCACTCATCATCATGCTCTGGCCAGTTTCATGATCTCTCTGCGTGTCAACAGATCGTAGTGCCCTTCCACCACACTAGTGTTGAGCTAGTTCAGTCTGACCATCATCTCAGCCGCTAATCAATGCAGACACTAAACCATCCTCAATGCACACACTAGGGAACCCCAACTGCACGTTGTCATTTATTATATGTGGCATTGGTTCAAAGGTCGGGGGATTATACCTCAGTTGTAAGGTCATGGACAGTGTTGGGCTTCTCATTGAGGAAAGGTTGGTGGAGTGTTGCAACTACCAGAAGATGAGGAGTAAAGTCTTTATTTTTTGTCCATGCTGGACCATGCTGCATCTCTGATCTACTGCAGGTCTCTGCCAGGCCTCTACTCCATCTGTGGAATTCGTTGCCACAGACGGCAGTGGAGGCCAATTCATTGGGCATTTTTAAAGCGGAGATTGACAGGTTGTTGATTAGTAAGGGCTCTGGGGGTTATGAGGAGAAGTGCTTGAGAGAACGTTGACACTTGGACAGACTGGTCTTGCAACCTCTGAAGTTCAATGAGTGGAAGGGGAGGACTGGAAGGTCAGATCCTGAGGGCTGTTGACAAGGTGGATGAGGATAGGATGTTCCTTCTAGAGCAATGGATCCCTGCTAAACAAAGACAGAGATGAGGGTGGTGAGTCTGTAGAACTCTTTCTCAAGGGGCAGTGGATGTTGAGTCCATGCATATTGTTCTGGCAGATATAGATTGGCTCTTGCTAACCTGGGAATGAGATGTCAGGGTGGGGGGGGAGTTGGGATCACGGTCAGGTCAACCATGATTGTCCAGATGGACAACAGGCTAGAGGGGCTGGGTGGCCATTTCCTGCTCCCAGTTCCTGTGCACTGTTTAGTTTCTGAACATCCCACCAATCAGCAAAACACAAAGAGCTGGAGAAACTCAGCAGGGTGGGCACCATGGTGGAGGCAACATGTGCGGTCGGGACCAAACTCCTGGTTGCCTTCAGTCCTGGGACTTTATACCTGGTCAAAGGTCTCCAACAAAGGAGTAAACAGGATTCTGTAAGTCCTCTTAAGGGCACCATGGACATTCTCCAAGAGGTTACTGGGCTTTCTCAGCAATGTTATCCCTTTGCTGGTCCATGCTACATCTCTGATCTACTGCAGGTCTCTGCCAGGCCACCAGTTCCTGGCCTTGGTCCACCCAGGCCAGTGTTCCCTGGGTCCAGTGCACAGTCTGAGTTTGTACGTTCCACCGCTGGGTACCTGGTCTGGCCTGGTTCAAACTGGGGCAGAGGGCAGCTGTGAGACTGAGGGGAGCTCTGGACAATGAGCAGGACTCTCAGGGGAAGGGGAGGAATTTCTTTACTCAGAGTCATAGCGTAGAAACAGGCCCTTCAGCCCAACTTGGCCACGTCGACCAACATGCCCCATCTACACAAGTCCCACCTGCCAGTGTTTGGCCCATGTTCCTCTAAACCTTTCCTATCCATGTACCTGTCCAAATTGTTTTTTAACGTTGTGATAGTATTTGCCTCAACTACCTCCTGTGGCAGCCCATTACACATAACTACCCACCCTTTGTGTAAAAAGTTGCCCCTTAGGTTCCTATTAAATATTTCCACTCCACAAAGTGGTGCATCAATGGATTAATTGCCACAGACGGCAATGGAGGCCGTCATTGGATATTTTTAAAGTATAGATAGATAGGTTTTTGATTAATACGAGTGTCAGGGGTTATGGGGAGAAGGCAGGAGAATGGGGTTGAGAGAGAAAGATTGATCAGTCATGATTGAATGGCGGAGTGGACTTGATGGGCTGAATGGCCTATTTCTGCTCCTATGTTTTGGAGCTGCAGCTGGGATAGTCTGAGCGGAGAGGGGGAAATGAGGGGGATCTCAGTCTGGACAGAGACCTCTCGGTTGCTCCCGGTTGCCGCGTTTCTCCGTTTGAGGCCCCTGAAGTAAGGTAGCCCGCAGATATTGCAACCGCACAGTTTTTTTATCACCAGCTATGAACTGCGACTGGCAATAGTCTTGAGTATTGATCCCCACAACATGGACTCTACCTGAGGTTCGATCTGAGTCTGGTGATAAGTCTGAGAGTTACTGATGTTCCTCCTGCTGCGGTTTAGTTTCCCAAAGACATGAACTCTGACGGTTAATCTCCTGGGCACCTGGCTGTAGGTCATGGAAAGCCAGACATCGATGGGAGCAAGAATCCCCGGGCTCTGCCAGGCAAAGGCAAGTTTGCCCTGTAGTTCTGTGAAAATGAATGATTTCAGTTGGACTTGCTGAAGTGCGATCTCCCTGTGCACGGTCTAATATTTGAAACTAAACATTTAGTGGTTTGCATTCTTTCTGATCTTTATCTGAAAGATCAACAGTTATTTCTGCGGGGAGCAATGGAAATGGCAGGGTTGTGAAACAGAGAGGTCACGGAGATGCAGCAAAGATAGATGAAAGCGCCTGGATGGGAGTGTTGCTGAGAGACAAGGTTGGCTCGGCGCTGTGTCCAAGCTGATAACAATCTCTATTTTGTTGCAACAGAGTTAAAGGCAATTGTTTCAGGTTGACAGTTACCCTCCTGTGCAAACCCCTGGCTCCCGACTGAACCTTTTGCACCAAGGACGAGTATAGCCAACTGTCGGATGTGTGTCTCAGTCAATGCTTCAATGATGCCCTTATTGTCAGGTGTGCAAGCGCACTGTGAAATCATTTCCCTACATTCTGTCCAGGACAGTGGTCCATAACTCAGCACATCCCCGATTAGCAAGCGCACAGATATCTTTAGCCAGAGGGAGGTAAATCTGCGGAATTCATTGCCACAGAAGACTGTGCAGGCCAAGTCAATGGATATTTTAAGGCAGCGTTAGATAGATTCTTGATCAGAACGGGTGTCAGGGGTTATGGGGAGAAGGCAGGAGAATGGGGTTAGGAGGGAGAGATAGATCAGCCATGATTGAATGGCGGAGTAGACTTGTTGGGCCGAATGGCCTAATTCTGCTACTATAACTTATGAACTTGTGAAGAGATGAGGCAGGCAGAGAAGGCGGGGAGTGGGGAGTGCCGCAGGAGGGACCCACCACTCGTGACCGGCGCCCACGACTGCGAGACACCAGACCCATGGAGCCGGGCCAAGCCGCCAGGACGTCAGGAAACATGAAACTGCCGAACTCCGTCGCCCAAGATCGGACTTTTTAGATACTTGGACGGTTGTGGGGGTGGGGGTGGGGTGGTGGTGGTGGGGTGGGGGGGTTGTTGTCCACCTGCCCGCCTGTCTCTACCTTACTTGTGGACCGGTGGGGAAGAGGATGTGGTGCGTGAGGGAATGTTATAATAAGGGGCCTGCTACAGGGTGTAACATCGATACTTCTGCAAAGAGAGTCAATAACAAGGCAAGTTATTGACAGCAGAAAGAGAGATTTGCTGAACAATGAGCCACGGCAAGTTTGAAGCTCCCGCCGCGGCGAGGTCTGATGTCATACCCTGGTTTCATCCCCTGGAAACCACAGCTCGAACAACTTGCACCCACGCACCAGCTTCCAACTCTGCTAATTAATGAGATTTGTTTTTGAGTTATTGTTCTGTGCAGAATCTGCTCGTCCTTTTACAGAAATAATAGCAGTGGATCCTCGCAACCCTGACACAATAAGTCTCTCCATCACGGCTGTGTGTGGGGGGGGGGGGGGGCGATGGGGGAACCAGGTTCAACGGCCAGGGAGCACCTTAATCCAGGCCTCCTGCCGTGAGAGTGTCTTGTTCATGTGATAGGAGCAGAATTGGGCCACTCGGCCCATCAACCAGTGCAGAAACATGGAAAAAATGGTCGTGCAAGAGATGGTCCGTTGCTGAGGTGGGATTAGGGTTTATGGGTCGGTTCAAGAACCTGATGGTTGTAGGGAAGTAGCTGTTCCTGAGCCTGTTGGTGGGGACTTGAGGCTTCTGTACCACCTGCCCGGCGCTAGCAGTGAGAAGAGGGCATGACCTGGATGGTGGGGTTCCGTGGTGATTGATGCCGCCTTCTTGAGGCAGAGCCCGGTGTCGATACTCTCGATGGTGGGGAGGGCTGAGGTCATGATGGGCCGGGCTGAAGACTGACCACCCCATACGGCACGGCCCGGTCTGGCGTGGAACAGCACGGTACAGCACGGCCAGATGTGCAACACCAGATGTTCAACACCAGATGTGCTGCCCGACTGCTCGACCACAGCGCGGCACCTTTGCACAAGAAGCTATTTCTACTTCAGATTTAAGTAAAATGATCTCAGGATAACTTTAGTGATTCTCATTTTAGATTATTTTTGCGATTGATTGGGAAGTGAAACTTTCTTCGTCACACTTGCTGGTTCTACATCCCATCCGTGAGTGAACAGCTTCGCCAATCTCACGCTATCCTCCACCCCCACATCACCAAGCCCGGCCCAGCTCAGTCACCTCACAGACAGCCCCGTCATTCCTTCCACACTGGGCATTGAAACATCTCCGTGTTAGGACATCTCTCCCAGTGTCAGGGGAGCGCCGGATATCCTTGTCTAAACGTCCAGACTGGGTCCTGCAACAGGAAGGAGTGGGTAGAGGGAGACAAAGTGTTTCAGGGATCTGGAGGCCAGCGCTTGGCTGCTGAAGACACAGAAACAGACAATAGGTGCAGGAGTAGGCCATTCGGCCCTTCGAGCCAGTACCGCCAGGGGTGGAGCAAAGACTGGGTCGGAGCCCGAGCAATGGAGGAGGTTTGGAGATTATTGGGACAGAGGAACGTGAGAAGGTTGAAAGCAATGGCGGACACAAACTGTTGGTGTAACTCTGCAGGTCAGGCAGCAGCATCTCTAGAGAAAAAGCATGGGTGACATTTCGGGTCGGAACCCTTCTTCAGACTGAAAGTAGAGGTGGGGAGGGGGGTGGGACTGCAGGTTATGAAAAGGCCAGAACAAATCAGTGCTCCCAATAGATGACTAAGGAAGGGTGGAGCCCATAATGGCCCATTGTTGGCTGGGGAAGAAGTTATAACTGGGATGCGAACAGTGGAACTGACAGGCCGATTAGGGTTTGGGGTGGGTCAGAGAGAGAGAGAATGCAAGGTCAATGTTTATACCGCTGGGGTGTAAGCTGCCCAAGCGATATATGAGGTGCTGTTCCTCCAATTTGCGCTGGGCCTCAATCTGACAATGGAGAAAGTGTGGGAATGGGAGGAGGAGTGAAAGTGTTTAGCAACCGAGAGATCATGTTGGCCAAGACGGACAAAGCAAAGATGTTCAGTGAAATGATCGCCTAGTCCACACAGAGAACGAGGGAAAGCAACCAATGTGAAAACATAGGTAAATGCCCGCACCACAGTGTTCCTGTGGCATCGTGCCAGTGTTTCCACGTCCCAGTGTCGCCCACTCCTCAGTGTCCCAGCGTAGCACCAGTGAGGAGCCGTCCAGCGGCACTCTCATGTAAAGAAGTGCTGCCTCTCCACGCCCATGAGCACAAACCAAAATGCTGCAGGAACCCAGCGGTAAATGTAGACACGTGGAACTGTCGATACTGGTCTGTATAGAAGACACAAAACGCTGCAGTAACTCAGCAGGTCAGGCAGCATCTGTGGAGGGAAATAGACAGACGATGTTTCTGGTCAGGACCTTATCTCCAGACTGAACAGTCCACCTCTGCCTATTCCCTCTACAGATGCTGCCTGGCCGCTGAGTTGCTCCAGCACTTTGTTTATGTTGTTGCTGTTGTTCAGGCAGCCTCGTATACATTCTGTGTGGCTTCACTGTACGTCCACCTCGGGCACCAGTCCACTGGTGCCACACCAATCCCTGTAACAGTCTATGAATGGTCTGATGTACAGTCCAGAGTGGGATTATGCCGGGATATTACACCGCGAGTCTCCACTGACACAAACACCAGTCCCCTGGGTCAGTATTACAAACACAAACTGCTACTAGTTTCAAAGAAAGTGTCAGGGTCTAGAAACCTTCTGCTAAATAGCAAAGTGTGTGGATGTTTCTCAGTTAATCACCAGCTAAGAATCGATAAAACTGTAACCAAACTTACAACAAAGAAAAAGCAGAACTCATTGAACGAATGCAAGATCAGCCAGTCGACCATTTAACAATTCCATTATGTGCATCACTAGCAGGGAAATCACACGGCTGATGCCCGAGGGGAAAGGTTTAGGAAGATGGGCCGGTCTCCAGAGATGTTTAGCAGGAGGATTCTGAAGGTTAGCTTCCCCTGGACCAGCTCTGAGGTGAGAGTGGACAGATTGTGCAGCAACCTGAGGGGCAAATTTCTCACACAGAGGGTGGTGGGTATTTGGAACCAGTTACTAGAGGTTTTAACTGAGGAAGCTAAAACAACACTTAAAACACTATAAGATACATGGATACATGAGAAGGAGAAGGTTAAATCGGAAGTGTCAGTGATGCAGTTGAACAAAGGGGATTATGAAGGCATGAGATAGGAGCTGGCCAAGGTAGACTGGAAAGGGATCCTAGCAGGAATGACGGTGGAACAGCAATGGCAGGAATTTCTGGACATAACCCGGAAGATGCAGGGTCATTTCATTACAAAAAGGAAGAAATATTCTAAGGGGAGTAGGAGGCAACCGTGGCTAACAAGACAAGTTAGGGAGAGAATCAAACTAAAAGAAAAGATGTATAACACAGCAAAGAGTAGCCGGAAGCCAGAGGATTTCGAAACTTTCATAGGACAACAGAAGGAAACAAAACGGGCAATACGGGCTGAAAAGATGAAGTACAAGGGGAAGCTGGCCAGGAATATAAAGGACAGTAAAAGCTTCTTTAGATATGTTAAGGGAAAAAGTATAGCAAAGTCAAACGTGGGTCCCTTGAAGGCAGACACGGGTGAAATTATTATGGGGAACAAGGAAATGGCAGAAGAGTTGAACAGGTACTTCGGATCTGTCTTCACTAAGGAAGACACAAACAATCTCCCAGAAGTACTGGAGGACAGAGGATCTAAGGAGGTCGAGGAACTAAAAGAAATATTCATTAGGCGAGAAATAGTATTGGGTAGGCTAATGGGACTGGAGGATGATAAATCCCCTGGGCCTGATGGACTGCATCCCAGGGTCCTCAGGGAGGTGGCTCTAGAAATAGTGGACGCATTGGTGATCATTTTCCAATGTTCAATAGATTCAGGATCAGTTCCTATGGATTGGAGGATAGCTAATGTTATCCCACTTTTCAAGAAAGGAGCGAGAGAGAAAACGGGGAATTACAGACCAGTTAGCCTGACTTCGGTGGTGGGAAAGATGCTGGAGGTAGTAATGGGGCATTTGGATAGCAGTAAAAGGATTAGTCCAAGTCAGCATGGATTTATGAAAGGAAAATCATGCTTGACTAATCTTCTGGAATTTTTTGAGGATGTGACAAGTAAAATGGATGAAGGGGAGCCAGTGGATGTAGTGTATGTAGACTTTCATAAAGCCTTTGATAAGGTCCCGCACGGGAGACTGGTGACTAAAATTAGAGCACATGGTATTGGGGGTAGGGTGTTGACGTGGATAGAAAATTGGTTGACAGACCGGAAGCAAAGAGTAGGAGTGAACGGGTCCTTTTCAGAATGGCAGGCAGTGGCGAGTGGAGTGCTGCAAGGCTCGGTGTTGGGGCCGCAACTGTTTACCATATATATTAATGATTTGGAAGAGGGAATTAGGAGCAACATTAGCAAGTTTACGGATGACACAAAGCTGGGTGGCAGTGTGAACTGTGAAGAGGATGTTAGGAGGTTGCAGGGTGACCTGGACAGGTTGAGTGAGCGGGCAGTTGCATGGCAGATGCAGTATAATATAGATAAGTGTGAGGTTATCCACTTTGGTGGCAAAAACAAAGGGGCAGATTATTATCTCAATGGGGTTAGGTTAGGTAAGGGGGAGGTACAGCGAGACCTGGGTGTCCTTGTACACCGGTCACTGAAAGTTGGCGTGCAGGTACAGCAGGCAGTGAAGAAAGCTAATGGAATGTTGGCCTTCATAACAAGAGGATTTCAGTATAGGAGTAGAGAGGTTCTTCTGCAGTTGTATAGGGCTCTGGTGAGATCACATCTGGAGTATTGTGTACAGTTTTGGTCTCCTAATTTGAGGAAGGACATCCTTGTGATTGAGGCAGTGCAGCGTAGGTTCACAAGATTGATCCCTGGGATGGCGGGACTGTCATATGAGGAAAGATTGAAAAGACTAGGCTTGCATTCACTGGAGTTTAGAAGGATGAGCGGATATCTTATAGAAACTTATAAAATTCTAAAAGGACTGGACAAGCTGGATGCAGGAAAAATGTTTCCAATGTTGGGCGCGTCCAGAACCAGGGGCCACAGCCTTAAAATAAAGGGGAGGCCATTTAAGACTGAGGTGAGAAAAAACGTTTTCACCCAGAGAGTTGTGAATTTGTGGAATCACTGCCACAGAGGGCAGTGGAGGCCAATCACTGGATGGATTTAAGAGAGAGTTAGATGGAGCTCTAGGGGCTAGTGGAATCAAGGGATATGGGGAGAAGGCAGGCACGGGTTATTGATTGGGGACGATCAGCCAAGATCACAATGCTAGCTCAAAGGGCCGAATGGCCTACTCCTGCACCTATTTTCTATGATAGGAAAGGTTAGAGGGCTTGAGGCGGGGGCTGTCGGAGGCTGTCGGGGGACGGGACTGTTGGTAAATTGATGATGGTGTGGGGAGAGGGACCAGAGAGAGGGAGGGGGGAAAGATGGCTTTTATTAACTGACCCAACCAATCCATCGAGAGGGAGGAAGAGAGAGAGGGAGGAAAAGAGAGAGGGAGGGAGGTAAAGAGAGAGGGAGGAAGAGAGGGAAGGGAGGTCAGTGCTGGTCATTGTTGGTCAGGACTGGCGTGACTTGCATTAGGGTTAGGGTTAGGATGAGATGGATAGGAAAGGTTTAGAGGGATATGGACAATATGCGGGTGGGGAGGGGGTAGGACTAGTGTAGATAGGGCATATTGGTTGACATGGGCGAGTTGGGCCGAAGGGCCTGTCTCCATCCTGTATGACTATGTCTTGGCATCTGGACAGGGTGTGTTTCAGGGAACCGAGTGCTGTCGGGATTCTCTCCACGAGCATTGGCACTTGGTTTCCATTTTGCAGAGTTGCTCTGTCACTGGTTTAGTGTTTGGGACTTTAGGAATGTGCCGATGAGCTGGATGTTTATCAGAGGGATATTCCTGATTATCCTGTCAGCCTGTAAGCCCAGACCCTCTGCGCTGTGTGATGGGACCAAGCTGGTGTGAGTCACCCGTCACCTTGGTCAATTCCAGCTGGGAATGTTCCTAAGGAATAGGAGTAGAATTAGGCCATTCGGCCCATCAAGTGTGGCCCATCTCTCCTAACCCTATTCTCCTGCCTTCTCCCTATAACCTCTGACACCTGTACTAATCAAGAACCATGCTCTGGGAACACCACTGGTACTAGTCAAATGCAGCACCTAGCCTGGAGGGGAGAAGTTCCTGCTCATCGACCAGAGACCGAGAGGATGGAGCCAGTGACGTTCGGGCAAGGAGAGAGGCCTGTGGGAGGCTCCAATCCCCCGGGGAACAAAGGACGGGGGCGGTGAGAGGGACGTGGCGTACAAGGAAGGAGATGGCTGGAGGCCCCTTAACAGCCTGGGACTTGCCAGGTACAGACACCGCTCACTGGAACTGGAACGTGGACTTTGAACATGGTGCCAAAACATGGCACCGCTTGCATCCGTCTCAGTAGACTCTTCATTTTCACTTGCTAATCGGGGATCGAGGGTATGGTGATACTCTACTGGACTGTATGTAAGGAAAATAATCTGTGGTAACAATTAATATGTGATAATAAAAAGCACTATTGACCTGAAGCAGACTGGATAAACAAACTTGGTTAACCAGCCTGATAAACTAGTGAAGGGTTCAAGAAGGAACTGCAGATGCTGGAAAATCGAAGGTAGACAAAAGTGCTGGAGAAACTCAGCGGGTGCAGCAGCATCTATGGAGCGAAGGAATAGGCGACATTTCGGGTCTTCCTTCGCTTCATAGATGCTGCCTCACCTGCTGAGTTTCTCCAGCATTTTTGTCTACCTTCGATTTTTCCAACATCTACAGTTCTTTCTTAAACAAGTAGAAAGCTGTCTTTGTTTTGTTGGGTTGGACATTGAGTGGTTTATTTACTTCAAGTGACGATGATCAAGTTGCGTTAGTTGTGGTGAGTGATAACTGCCTGGTTAGCAGTATGACCGGTGCTTGGTTACTGCATGATCCGCAGTTTCACTCACTTACTGACTGAAACTACTGACACCATGTCATTTATTTGCAGATTGGAGAGAGACCAGGGTGAGATGAAGAGTCTGGGAGGGGTGGTGAATCATTTAATGACACCCCGTTTACACGGGTGATGCCGCGTCCCATCTCCACCACACGCCCAACATTCAGAGTGAAAAACCAGACAACCGAGGTGAATGGTGACGCTCAGAGAACCCCATCCCTCACGGGCCCTCAATCCCTCACCACACTCTCCCTCCACCCCTCATCTCATGGCCCCTTGAACCCTCGGTCCCCCACCTCACTCACCCCCCCATCTCACTACCCCTCACCTCACTCACCCCCACCTCACTCACCCCCCACCTCACTCACCCCTCACCCCCCCACCTCACTATCTATACCTTGCATTCCTCAGTCCCTCCCTTGTTGCACTGACCCCCATCACCTCTATGGACCCCCATTGACCCTTGAATGCCCCCCAAAGACACCACTCTGCCCCCCTTACTGACCTCACAGAGGGTGGTGGGTGTATGGAACCACCGGGTGGCGCCGCGAGCGGCAGCCTCGCCAGCAGCTCGTGTTTTTTTCCGACTTTTTTTGTTATTTTTAGTGTCCAAATGTATGTTTTAATGTTTATTGGTATGTTTGATGTGGGGGGGGGGACCGTTTCCAGTCACTTACCGCGTCGGAGATACGACTTTTTTCCGTGTCGCATCTTCACCCCCCTCGCGGCCTCTCCAGACCGGAGACCGGCCCGGAGCTTCAAGCAGCAGGCGAGGCGCGGACTTACCATCACGGAGCCTGGGATCCTTTGCCAAGGATCACCAGTGTTGGAGCTCCTGTGGACTTTAACATCGTGAAGCCGCGGTCTCTGGTGAGAAGCGGCCGATTCGGGAACTCCAAGCCGTGGAGTGTGTTCTGATCCGTCCCGACGCCGGAATTTCGATCACCCCCCCCCCCCGAGAGGGCCTGGACATCTGTAGCGGCGACTGCGGAGGGTTCATGGCCCCGACCACGGGTGAACAAAGGAGGAAGATGACTGAACTTTATTGCCTTTCATCACAGTGAAGAATGCTGATTCCACTGTTGTGGATGTTTGTTAAATTCTATTGTGTGTGTTCTCTTTACTTATAACTCAAATATCACTGTATCTTAATGGTGCACGTGACAATAAATGTGAACTTGAACGAGCTGCCGGAGGAGGTAGTTGAGGCAGGTACATTTACACAAGTTCATGGATAGGAAAGGTTTAGAAAGATATGGACCAAACAGGTAGGTAGGACTAGTCTAGATGCGGCACCTTGGTTAGTAAGGCCAAGTTGGGCCGAAGGGCCTGTTTCCACACTGTTTGACTATTGCTCTAGAGTGGATGTGGAGAGGATGTTTACACTAGTTGGAGAGTCTAGAACGAGAGTGCACAGCCTCCGAATAAAAGGACGCACCTTTAGAAATGAGGAATTTCTTTAGTCAGAGGGTGGTGAATCTGTGGAATTCATTGCTACAGACAGCTCTGGAGGCCAAGTCATCGTGTATTTTTAAGTGCAGGTGTCAGGGTTTATGGGGAGAAGGCAGGAGAATGGGGTTAGGAGGGAGAGATAGATCAGCCACGATTGAATGGCGGAGTAGACTTGAGGGGCCGAGTAGCCTAATCCTGCTCCTATCACTTATGAATTTGACAATCGCATGGATGGAGGGCTGGATTAACGTCACCCCCCCCCCTTGTGCCCCGATCCCCCCCAACACACAGCCGTAATGGAGAGTCTTCTATCACTTATCACTCCTATGCTCAGTGTGAACACTGGTGATCACCCGGAGCTCGCAGCATCCACGGAGGCGGTGGGCAGAGCGCGGACACGCGGGGAGTGAGGAGAGGTGTGGGGGCGGGGGGGCTTGGAGCAGGGTGGGGGGGCAGTGACTGCCGGCGCTGGGGCTCCCAACACCCGCTCCCGACCCAGCACCTGCCCGACTCATGTACAGCTCAGAGCAACAAACAATGTCTGTGCAGAAACTTAAATCACTTTATGTTTGAAGATTCACGCTCTGCGTATTTATAAAAAATAAAGACAGTATATTTGGGAGTTTTACGATTCTGCGAACTGGGGTCAGTTGAGATTCTCTGCACCAGAGAACACAATGCGATCTATATTACACGATAAACTGTTTAACAGCTCTCTCTCTCTCTCTCTCACTCACTCCGCCCATTGTCCCTCACTATCCCCGCCCCTCCCTCAGCCACTCACTCCCCGGCCACTCGCCCCCCCCCCTCTCCCCGCCACCGTGCGCCCCCGAGCAGGGGTTTATCCCGCACAAAGTGAGGGGTTTCTGGAGGGTCTCGACCCGAAACGTTAACCATTGCTTCTCTCCAGAGATGCTGCCTATCCCGCTGAGTTACTCCAGCACTCTGTGTCTATCTGTGGGGTTTCAGGGCCAGGCTTGATCTGTTTGGGAAGCCGGGAAACTGGCGGTGACTGAACGCACGTTGACTAAACACGGGGTCCCGGTGCGCCCCGCGACCCTCTCCTCGCAGCGGGCTCTGCGCAGGTGAGATACACCTGTGATATCCACCTGCGATATCCACCTGTGATATACACCTGCGATATCCACCTGTGATATACACCTGCGATATACACTTGCGATATACACCTGCGATATACACCCTGTGATATACACTTGCGATATACACCTGTGATATACACATGATACACCTGCGATATACACCCTGTGATATACAGCTGCGATATACACTTGTGATATGCACCTGTGATATACACTTGCGATATACATCCTGTGATATACACATGATACACCTGCACCCTGCATCACACACGGAACGGCCACTCCGGGCTCGGTGTATCGTGTGTGTGTGACCCGGTGGGCGTGCACCATCGCTCCACAGTGGCTGCCAGTGGCGGTGAGGGTGAGGGTGAGCCCATCCCTGCCCCTCTCCACCGCTCCCTTCATCCTCTCTCCTCCCCTCTCCTGCGGGGGTCCGTGCAGTGTTACATCATGCGGTGCCCACCTCGCCTAGCCTCACCCCCACAGCCTGGAAATAGTGAATCTCTGCAAAAATATCACAGGACAGCGTGGACGAGAGAATTATTCACCACGGTATAGAGTGTGGCGAGGGGCGAGAGTGTGGCCCCGTGGGTCGGGGCGATGTCCAGAGCAGGCGGCTGGCTGTGGGCGAGGGCAGTGTGTGTATGTGTGAGTGTGAATGTAAGTGTAAGTGTGTGTGTGAGTGAGTGTGTGTGTGTGAGTGTGTGTGTGAGTGTAAGTGTGAGTGTGTGACTACGTGTGTGTGTGTGAGTGTGTGTGTCTGTGTGCGCGAGTGTGTGTAAGTGTGAGTGCATGTGTGACTGTGTGTATGTGAGTGTGTGTGTGTGAGTGTGTGTGAGTGAGTGTGTGTTTGTGAGTGTGAGCCACCCTCACTACAGGGCCACGCGGGTACAGTAGTGCTTCAGGCTGCAGGGCAGTGCGCCCCTGTTGATCTGGTAAAAGTCCACCAGCTGAATCAGGTCGTTGAACCTGGTCTGACCCGTGTCCATCGTGAAGAACATCTGTCCGTCCTCCTCGCACTGACCGGGGGAGAGAAAACACACGGGGCTCAGACCCACACTGACCATAACACCCCCCCAACCCCAAACGACCCCCCCAAAAACGCACTGACCACTACACACCCACACTGACCCTCACTGGGGGACAGGTCCCACACACACACTAACCCACACACTGCCCCACATTGACCCGCACACTGACCCTCACACTGACCCACACACTGACCCACACTGGGGGGAGGGGACCCTCACACTGACCCACACAGATCCGCACTGGGGGGAGGGGTCCCTTACACACTGACCCCAACACTGACCCTCACACACCCACACAGATCCGCACTGGGGGGGGAGGGGACCCTCACACTGACCCACACTGGGGACCAGCCTTGGTGTGAACAAGTGGATGGTCTCACCGGAGCGACCAGGAAGTGCTTGGTCTTGTGATGGTGACTCAGCGTCAGCACGAAGCTCTTGGGGGTCCGCTGGCTCTCCCTCATCAGGAAAACCCTGGCGGGCAGAAACACAACAAATACATCTCCGTCACATCTCCTCGCCAAGGCCACCCCAAACCCACTGTCCCCACCATCACATTAACCTCCTCCAGCTCAGAAACTATCCTGACTTGCAAATATATCACGAGTCTAAATCCTGGAGCCACAACTCAACTGGGAGACTGGGGGTGCATCTTCCCTAGACTCACTACAGGAAGGTGCCTTACCATCTGCTCAGAGACAAGTATGGGTGTGCAATAAGTTCATATGTCATAGATCATTCGGCCCATCAAGTCTGCTGTGCCATTCAATCATGGCTGATCTATCTATCCTTCTCAAGCCCTATCTCCTGCCTTCTCCCCAGAATCTTTGACGCCCTTACTAAATAAGAATCTGTCAATCTCCATCTTAAAACTACTCATTGATGGCCTCCACAGCCATCTGTGGCAATGAATTCCACAGATTTACCACCCTCTGACAAAATAAATTCCTCCTCATCTCCTTTCTAAAGGTACGTCCATTTATTCTGAGGCTGGGACCTCTGGTCCTGGACTCTCCCACTAGTGGGAACATCCTCTCCACATCCACTCTATCCAGGCCTTTCACTATTCACTAAGTTTCAATGAGGTCTCCCCCTCATCCTCCTGAACTCCAGCCTAGTGTCGTCAAACGCTCATCATACATTAACCCAATCATCCCCGGGATCATTCTTGTGAATCTCCTCTGGACCCTCTCCAATGCAATAATGACTTGCCTTCCCACATACTGCAATATGAACCCAATATAGTACATGGACACGACCTCCTGGATATGGTGTTGGTCACAACTGGGTTTGGTCACAGAAGGAAGAGTGCAGAAGTAATTCACCAGGACGGTAGCTGTAATGGCTTAGTTACAAGGAGGGTGAGGCCTAATGGGGTTTGTAAAATGATGAGGTGTAGGGATAGGGTAGATAGTTACAGGGTAGTGTCATCTAAAACTAGAGGGCATAGCTTTGAGGAGAGAGGGGAAAGAATTACAGAGCATCCATGGGCAAGCTTGTCACACTGAGGGTGGTGGGTATATGGGTGAGCTGCCGGAGGAGGTGGTAGAGGAATTTGCAAAGAAACATACTATACACAGGGCTACAGTACAGCAGGTACTGCAATGACATTGCAGGTATTGTATTAACATTTGAAAAAAACATTTGGCCAGGTACATGAATAGGATGGATATGGGCCAAACACAGGCAGGTGGGATAGTGTAGATGGGGCATCTTGGCTGGCATGGGCAAGTTGAGCCAAAGGGTCTGTTTCCATGCTGGAGGACTCTAAGAATCTGGGCAGTTTGTGGCAATGGAATCAAGGCGAGCGGTTACACTGGCCCGGCATGTAACCAGGCTCGTCCTCTCTGAGAAGGGGCTGGTGTTGGTAACTAGTAGATGATACTGGTGACACAAGAGTCTGCAGATACTGTAATCTGGAGCAAACCTGGAGGAAGTGAGTGGGTTGGGCAGCATTCGTGGAGGTAGAGGGTTGGGTGACGTTGAGCATGGACAGTGTAAAGTGGTGAGAGGGATTGAAGAGGCAGTCGGGGGCAGGTGGTAGACAGGTGGGGAGCTGGATGTTACTGGCCTCCTGGTGGCTTGGGTTTCCGTGGTGCCTCTGTCCTGACGTTACCTGACCTTGGTGAACCTCGTGCCGTCTCTCCCTCAGCTACAGGTCTACGACCAGCCCCCCTACAGCCGGGCGCTTGGAGCTGTGTCCTCACCCATCAATGTGGCCGTGTTGGACAATGAGTCTGTGTGCCTCTTCCCTCGAGATACGTCCGTGAAACCAAGGTTGGGTCTTGTGTATCGCTGGAACCACAACAAACCCCAGCGTTATTGGGGCCCTGCTCCCTTTCCACCCTCACACCAGCGACCCACCTCCTCAAGCCTATTGCCACCTCACCCCTCTCTCGTGCTGAACCCTGGAACCAGGACACCTGGTCAGTGGGAGGTGACAGGGCAAGGTGTGGAAACAGGCTGCCTTTGTGCCGAATAGCCTCACGGGCACTGTGGCCGTTGTTGAGACCTACAGTATATCGCCCAGAATCACATCCGAGTTCACCTTACATTGGTTACTCTAAACTCTCATTGTCCACAGAGCTAAGAGGTCAGAAGACAAGTCAGTGAGTGGAGTTAAGATTCAGAGCAACTGTATAGTACAGGCTTGGAAGGGCTGAGTGGCCACTTGCTCCTTGGACTCGATTACTCTGGGTGATCCTGACATGTAATGAACTAGAAGTTGGGAGGTCATGTTGCAGTTGTATAAGACGTTGGTGAGACCGCATTTGGAGTATTGTGTTCAGTTCTGGGCACCATGCTGTAGGAAAGATGTTGTCAAGCTGGAAATCTACAGAGAAGATTTACGAGGATGTTGCCACAATTGTTTCCCTGCAGTTTGAGTCTATGAACAGGCCTGGGAAACCAAGTTCCTACTTTACCGCAATGTAAACCCTGGCCTTGCAAGTTATCAGAAAAACCCCATCGATTTTATTTTGCTGAAAATAACAAGTTAATGAAATTCTTTCCTTGGAGAGGCTGCAGCGGACTGGCCCAATGGGGTTGGTGGGGGGAGGGGGGAGGGGGGAGAGAGGGTCTTGCAGTGAGGAAGCTGCTGATATCTGATGCAGTGTCAGAGTTACAGAGGGCTTCGGGAGAGTTAATAATGAGGGAACTGCTACTAAGGAGCGGCTGAGAGATGGGAGGTGGTGAGTTTATCTCCGATTTATCCACGAGCTTTCCATATGGACCTCAAGATCACGGAGTTGATTCCACACGGACACAGGCCATTCAGCCCACTGACTCCATGCTGACCACTGAGCACCCAGAGTCCTACACGAATCCCACTAGATTTGCTCCACACTTGCTCCAGATTGTACACCTCACTCAGCCCGATAGCTTTGTGACAAGGGAGGGAACCGGAGCACCCGGGAAAATCCCACCCGGTCACAGAGGGAACCTGCAAACTCCACACAGACAGCTCGTGAGGTTGGAACTGAAGGTGTGGGGCAGCAGCTGTCTGAATAACTCCACATTTGTGCAGGAAAGTTGCTGTTCTGCCCACTGGCAGTGACTTTGCCCCTGGTGTGGCATGCGGATGTAGACCCACCTGTGCTGAGCCCAGAGTCCTGGCATAGGCTGGGCAGGCTGTGACGTTGAACTCCCTTCTTCTGCTGAAACCAAAAGGCAGTCAGTGAGTGGTAACGAAAACTTGCTGAGTGACGGGACATGAAGCCCAGCGGAGATGAGTGACTTGATCGCCTGGCAACGTGTTTGATATCACCCTGTGTCATGACTTGAGAAAGATTTATGGCATTAAAGACGTCTTTAACTACAGATGGTTATGCAGTGATGGCAACAATATCGCAAAGGGGCTGCAAGGACTGTGAGGCCAGGAGTGTACGTGTGTAGGTGGCAGGCCAGCTGGCTGAGGATATAAATAAAACCAAGTGTCCTTGACTTTATTTATAGAGGATTAGTTGTCAAAGGCAAGGAAGTTTATGAAGCAGTGCTGTGCCCCAGCTAGATGGCCATTGTGACAATGAGGTCACCCCTAAACAACTTGTGGGTGGGGTTGCAACACCTGGAATGAGGTTGTAGAACCAGACTCTTGTCATTGAGTTGCCTGAGTTACTCCAGCACTTTGTGTCTGCAGTGTAAACCAGCATCTGCAGTTCCTTCCTGCACTTGTCATTGAGTGCTGATCATAAAGCACTGGATGCTGCTGGCAAAGGGCTGCAGGCAAGTCTCCAGGTGGCGGATGCGGGTTATAGTGGGAGTGTGCAGGTTAGAGATGCTGGCAGAGTGAAGTATTGAGCAACAGGCATGTTGGTGCGCAGGGGACTGTGGTAGAGCGATTGGCAAAGGTGGATTGAGAAGGACGGGCGCTGGGGGGGCTGGGATGTTCTCACTGAGGTGGAGGTGCAGGCAGATGGAATGGAAAGTTCCAGATGGTACGGGAGCAATGTGGGGTGAGGGTGGCAGAGTGGGTGGAGATGCCAGCTCAGGCCAGAGGGATGTTAGTGTCTCCAGCGCGGTGCGTACCCGCCAGGCCTGCCCCTCCTCCTCTGCCACCAACGAGGCCTCGCTGGGGTTCTCGATCACCCGTCCCGTGCACCCCGAGAAATCCATGGGCACCAGGCATGTCTCCGGCCCGCGGCCCTGCCACAGAGAATGGGAGATGGTCAGTGCGTTCGGTCTCCATGCCCAGGATCACCACGATGCCCCAGCATCCCCGTCACAAGGGCCGTTGCCGGGGTCAGGGGTCGTTGCCGGGGTCAGGGGTCGTTGCCGGGGTCAGGGGCCGTTGCCGTGCTGTTGGGTCTATGGGGTAGCGGACTGACTCACCACAGCAGGTCCGATCCACGATTTCTGTGCATTTTTCTGCTGTGATAACTGGTAGTTGAGGCAGAGTTGTGGGCCCAGCTGTGCAACAGAGAGAGAATTACGCTGAGAAATCTAGCAGGCACCATTTCCTGGTGCCCTCCCTCCCCTAATGCCCGATTTACTCTGCCCTGGGACACCCACCTTGAGCAGCCGGAACGCTGTCATCCAGCACTTGTGACTCTGCTCGTCCTCACAGCACAGCAGCCCCTTGTCCGTCACTGCCACTCCCTGTGGAGGCGAGGAAGAGTCAAATGTTCAAAATGTAAAATGTCACAGGCGGCTGGCTGCCACCAGGGTCACGGGGAGGAGGGGAGAGGGGTCGCTGGGGAGAAGGGGTGTTGAGAGAGACGGCACGGGGGGAGAGGGATTAACATCAGTGGGGATACAGTCACTGGATACACACCAGCCAGTGGTGTCCAACACATTGCCAGTGGAACCCCACACAGACACACCTGCCAGTGCAGCCGTCCCCCGTGCCTGTCTCCCCGGCTGGCACAAATGTCACCGCACTGGGACTTCAGACAGACGTCTGCGTCGTACAACACAGATCCACGGGCACTGCCAGCAAACTCTGCCACCCTGTGGCCATGGCCTGTCACTGACACACACAGGTGTGGACACTCACACACATGCACGTGCATGCGCACGCACACACTCACAAACACGTTCACGCACGCACACATACACACACTCACGCACACATACGCGTGCACACATACGCGCACACATACACGCTCACACGCACACATACACACATACACACACTCATGCACCCACACACACACGCATGCACACATACTCACAAACACACGCTCACGCACGCACACATACACACACTCACATACGCGTGCACACATACGCGCACACACATACACGCTCACATACACACACTCATGCACCCACACACTCACGCACATATACACACACGCAGGCACACATACACACACGCGCATGCACGCGCACACATACATACATTCATGCACACACTCACGCATACACATACACACACATGCGCACACACACACTCGTGCGCACGCACACATACGTACTCTCGCGCACACGTACACTCACAATATGCACATGCACACACATTCACACACATACACAAACACACACAGATACAGATACAGAAACAGATACACACACACAGAGAGGGGTGGGAGACTGCAACCTTCACGTGGTCCACCCTGTTTCAACAGAAGAACAAACAGAACAAGTTGTCTTACAACTTTAGGCTGTGCACGCCATACGCAAGAAGAAGAAGGCGCACAGAGACACACACAGATACAGACAAATACACAGGCAGAGACAGACACACACATATGCACACTCACACACAAGTGTGGAAGCATGCTACAGTCCCGTACACACAAACATGCGACTGTGAACACATGTATAGCATGACCATCTACCTTGACACAGAAGCCGTGGTCAGTGGGTGAGTTGTGCATCTTTCTGCTCGTCACCGTGTAGATGTTGTTTTCATTCACGTCAGCAAAGTACTGCAGGTGCCTTGGCTCCTGGTGACGACAAGCAGGCAGCGTAATCGGGGGTGAGGTGCGGGGAATGTCCCCTGCGTGTGTCAGCTCACGGCCGGGGGTGGGGTGGGGGTGGGGGCGGGGGTGAGGATGGAGGGGGTAATGACTGGGAATGGGGTTTGTGGAGACAGCTGTCCATGTGGAGTTTGCACATTCTCTCCGTGGCCACATGGGTTTCCTCTGCGTGCTCCAGTTTCTTCCCACATCCCAAAGACGTGCAGGTTTATAGGTTAATCTGCCTCCCTTCCATTGATTCCATCTACACCTCACGCTGCCTCGACAAGGTCAGCAGCATAATCTAGGACCAGTCTCACCCCGGTCACTCCCTCTTCTCCCCTCTCCTATCAGGCAAGAGGTACAGAAGTGTAAAAACGCACACCTCCAGACTCAGGGACAGTTTCTTCTCAGCTGTTATCAGGCAACTGAACCGTCCTATTAACAACTAGCGAGGAGTGCTGACGTCCCATTTACCTCATTGGAGACCTTTGAACTATGTTTAATCAGGCTTTATCGGAGTTTATCTTGCACGACATGTTATACGCTTTAATCTATATCTGTACACTGTGGGCGGCTTGATTGTAATCATGTATAGCTTTTTATTTGATTAGATAGCATGCAACAAAATCTTTTCACTGTACCTCGCTACACGTCATACTAATAAAGAAAGCTAAACTAAGCTAAACTGAGTGGATCAGGCAGCATCTGTGGAGGCAGTGAGATGGTTGAAGTTTCAGGTTGAGATCCTGTATCAGTCTTGATCAATCCAAACCATCAGCCATCCTCCGCCTCCTCACTCACTGAATTATCACAAAGCCATAGAGCAAACAAACAGGCCCTTCGGTCTAACTTGGCCATGCCAACCACGTTTTACAACTGAGCTAGTCTTTGGCCCACTGTCACTGCCTGTCTTTGGCTCACACCCCCTCCCCAAACCTTTCCCAACCACGTGACTGTCCAAATTTCAATTAAATATTGGGTTCCTCCAGCATTTTGGCTTTTGTTCCAGATTCCTGCATCTGCAGTCTCTTGCGTCTCCTTTTGAAACGTTTAGGTCTTTGTTGACCAACATTATAGAGTACTTTGAAGAAACATAGAAACAGAACATGGAAAAATAGATGAAGGAGCCAGCACCGCCATTCAATATGATCATGGCTGATCATCTAAAATCAGTACCCCGTTCCTGCTTTTTCCCCATATTCCTTGATTCCGTTAGCCCTAAGAGCTAAATTTAACTCTCTCTTGAAAACATCCAGTGAATCGGCCTCCACTGCCTTCTGTGGCAGAGAATTCCACAGAATCACAACTCTTCACTCAGAGAAGAAGTTTTTCCTCGTCTCAGTCCGAAATGGACTGTGACCCTGGTTCTGGACTCCCCCAACATCAGAAACATTTTTCCTGCATCTACCCTGTCCAATCCTTTAAGAATGTTATGTTTCTATAAGATATCCTCTCATCCTTCTAAATTCCAATGAATACAAGCCCAGTCGACCATTCTTTCATCATATGTCAGTCCCGCCATCCCGGGAATTAACCTGATGAACCTACACCGCACTCCTTCAATAGCAATAATGTCCTTCCTCAAATTAGGAGACCAAAATTGCACACAATACTCCAGGTGCGGAATGAAGAGAAAGAGTGGAGCAGGGAGTGAATGGAACTAATGTGAAGTAGTACCTGCTCAGGCCAGCAGATGGAGACAAATGGCGGTTGCAAGCTTCTGAATAAATACCTGAGCACCAAAGGACTCAAAAGCTGGAGTAACTCAGCGGGACTTTTGGGTCGAGACCTGTGTTTGGGGAGGAGTGTGTGGAATACATTGTAGCATGGTCCAGATGGGCTGAATGACCTTCCATTCTTTCTAACCGCTTGTGTACACACACTCCCAACACAGATGCCTGGCTGACAATGTACACACCTTCTCCCGATGGCGTATGTTCACACACGAAAGGGAATGGTGTGGGAGGGACAGCATCTGAGAAACTTTACAGTTACACATTGTGATGATTAACCTCACTGTAAGGTTCAGCAGCATCGCACGAGGTCACTCCACTTAATGTGATGTGATGCTTGATCTCTGTCAGATGGAGCCCAACTCACTACATTGCATCTGCTTGTTTCATCGGCACCTTGGCCCAGCTAGCAATGATCTATTCTACATCTTTTTTCACCTGCATCGCTTTTGGTGTCTCGTTATTACATCTTACCCTTCCTTATCTCCATGTCTCCCTCTCCCCTGATTCGCAGTCTGAAGAAGAGTCTCAACCCGAACCATTCCTTCTTATCCGGAGATTCTGCCTGTTCCACTGAGTTAGTCCAGCATTTTGCATCTAACTGCCTGTACTGGGATGTCAGGTTGGTCAGTGTACCTGTACGGACAGGTTGGTCAGTGTACCTGTACTGGGACATCACTCACCTTGGACGTGCCTTTGGTAGAGTAGTAGAACCCCGATCTCCTCAGGAAGAAATACAACCGTCTCCAAGTTTTCTTTCCTTTCTCCTTCAGGTGGAGAAACCCCTGTATCTCTGGACAGCTTCTGGCATTCAGGAAATTCTTGAAGGGAGAAAAAGTTATTTTTTAAAGTTTTGAAAACAGAGAAAACGCCTCACACCTTCACAAATGAAATCAAACTAGGAATACTACCACAAGGATTAACAGCTACTGTTGCAATGCTTAAGAAACATTTAAACAGGTACATGGATAGGACGGGTTTAGAGGGATAAGGACCAACAGCAAGCAGGTGGGACTAGTGTAGATGTGACCTGTTGGTCAGTGTGGGCAAGTTGGCTCTTGGCCACACTATGTTTTCGTCCTGTGTGACTCCATGATATATATATATATATATATATATATATATATATATATATATATATATAAAATATATATATATAATATATATATATATATATATAATATATATATATGTGTGTGTGTGTGTGTGTGTGTGTGTGTGTGTGTGTGTGTGTGTGTGTGTGTGTGTGTGTGTGTGTGTGTGTGTGCGCGCCTGTGCGTCTGTGCGTCTATGTGCATGCGTGTGTCTGTGCGTGTGTCTGCGTCTGTGTCTGTGCATGTGTGTGCGTGCGTGTGTATCTGTGTGCTTGCGTGTGTCTGTGTGTCTGCATCTGTGTATGTGTATCTGTACATGTGTGTGTGTGCGCGTGCGTGTGTCTGTGCATGTGTGTCTGTGCGTACCTGTGTGTGGTGTGTGTGTGTGAGCGTGTGGGTGTGTGAGTGCCTGTGTACGGATGTGTGTGTGTTCACGCATGTTTTTGTGCGTGCATGCGGGCGTGCGCAAATGTGTGTGCATATGTGGATGCATGAGTATGTGTGTGCGTGCGTGTGTGCCTGTGTGCGTGCGTGTGTGTCTGTTTGCGTGCGTATGTGTGTGCCTCCGTGTGTGTCTGTGTGCGTGCGTGTGTATCTGTGTGCGTGTGTGTGCATGTGCGTATGTGTGCGCGTGTGTGTGTGCATGTGTGTACGTGTGCGCACATGTGTCTGTGTGCGTGTGTGTGCGTGTGTGTGCAAGAGTGTGTGTTTGTGTGCGTGCGTATGTGTGCGTGTGTCTGTGTGCGTGTGTGCGTATGCGTGTGCGTGCATGTGTCGTTGTGCGCGTGTCTGTGTGCATGTGTGTGCATGTGTGTGTGTGCGTGCGTGTGCTTGCGTGTGCCTGTGTGTGTGTGCGTGCATGTGTGCCTGTGTGCGTGTGTGTTTTTTTGTGCGTGTGTGTGCGTGCGTCTGTGTGTGTGTGTGTGCATGTGTCTGTGTGCGTGTGTACGTGTCGGTCTCACCTGTGTTAGCTGAGCTTGTGGAATTCCTGCATCAGCTTCCAGACTTCCTGCTAGCATATGCATCGGGAAAAATGTCTGTGGAGGTGAAATGTGACCATCAGACTGTAAAACATAGAACATAGAACAGTACAGAACAGGCCCTTCAGCCCACAATGTCTGTCGAATATAATGCCAGGTTAAACTAATCCCTGCCTGTACATAACCCATCTCCCTCCATTCCCTGCAACTCCGTGTGCCTATCTAAATGCCTCTTAAACAACACTATGGTATTTGCCTCTCGCACCTCCCCTGGCGATGTATTCCACCCAGCCACCACCATCTGTGTGATTATTAAATCATGAGACCATCATGTACATCCTCTCCTGTCTCTCTGCTGCTGACTGAGTGCTGTTCCCTGTCAGTCTCTGAGACACACCCCTCCTCCCCCTGACCCAGTGGTGTCCATCTCCACTGCTCTCTGGGGCTGAGATCTGAGTGGAGCAGCCGGTGAAACCCTGTTCTTGTCTCGGCTGAGACACCTCCAGTCAAGTGGAAATCTAACTCCTACCCAATCATCTCCAGAACAGTAAACCCATGAGAGTTAGTATTCATGCAGTGATACAGTGTGGAAACAGACCCTTCGACCCAACTTGCCCACACCCTCCAACATGTCCCAGCTACACCAGTCCCACCTGCCCGCACTTGGTCCATATCCCTCCAAACCTATCCTATCCATGTATCTGTCTCAATGTTTCTTAAACATAGTGATATTACCAGCCACAACTACCTCCTCTGGCAGCTCGTTCCATACTCCCACCACCTTTTGTGTAAAAAAGTTACCCCTCGGGTTCCGGTGAAATCTTCCCCCCTCATCTTAAACCTATGTCCTCTGGTTATCGATTCCCATACTCTGGGCAAGAGAATCTGTGCGTTTACCTGATCTATTCCTCTCATGATTTTGTAACCTCTAAGATCACCCCTCATTCTCCTGCGCTCCAAGCAATAGAGTCCCAGCCTACTCAACATCTCCCTATAGCTCAGACCCTTGAGTCCTGGCAACATCCTCGTAAATCTTCTCTGCACCCTTTCCAGCTTGACAACATCTTTCCTATAACATGGTGACCAAAACTGAACACAGTACTCTAAATGTGACCTCACCAACGTCTTACATAACTGCAACATGACCTCCCAACTTCTATACTCCTGAGTGAGGTGGAGACATCTTTGAGCAGGGTCAAGCACGTCCCTTAACCTCCCCTTTGGGGCATCCAGTCAGGGGTCTGTACTGACAAGGTTTCTTCAGTTGGAAGCTAACAAAAGATCTCAACAGGCCAATGTCTGCATTTGTAGCTACAATTCCAGACAATCCAAATTCAAATATAGCCATCATTTGGAGATGGCTATATTTGAATGTCGGGAATTATTGCCATGGGTTTGCTATTCAGCGGCATGATCTGCTTGTCCCTGTTGTCTCGTAGACAGAGGGGTGAGAGTCGACAAGCTTGCGGGCGAACCTTACCTGGGGGTTCCTGAAGAACTCGTACTTGGCATAGTGCTTCCTGAAGAGAAACTTGTTTTTGCTGTTGACAGGCCACGTAGACTGGACCTCCACCGGCATCTCATGGTCCTCCAAACACCTTTCTGGGGCAGACACACGGAGACGCCAGTTAGAGGGTGTAGATTAGTATGTATATATCACCACACTGATTATGCATTCTCCACACTCCTTATGTAGTCCAGTACAGATCTTCATCCCTACCCTGGACACACTAGTCCTATTTGTCAGTACGTCACTCTCTCTCTTGAGATTTGATGGGGAAGGGGTGGGGAGAGGGTAGGACAGGGATTGGTTTGTGGCGAGGAGGGGGTGGGGAGGGGTGAGGGTAGGGCGGGGATTGGTTTGTGGTGAGGAGGGGGTGGGGAGGGGAGGGGGGTGGGGAGGGGATTGGTTTTTGGTGAGGAGGGGGTTGGGAGGGGATGGGGAGGGGGTGGGGAGAGGGAGAGGGAGGGCGGGGATTGGTTTTGGTGAGGAGGGGGTTGGGGAGGGGATGGGGAGGGGGTGGGGAGGGGAGAGGGTAGGGCGGGGATTGGTTTGTGGTGAGAGGGAGGGGATGGGGAGGGGAGGGAGTGGGGAGGGGGTTGGGAGGGGGAGGGGGTGGGAAGAGGGTGGGAAGAGGGTGGAGAGTTTTTAGATTTAGTGATACAGCGTGGAAACAGGCCCTTTGACCCACCGGGTCCGCGCCGACCAGCGATCCCCCTCACACTAACACTATCCTACACCCACGAGGGACAATTTTTACATTTATACCAAGCCAATGAACCTACAAACCTGCACGTCTTTGGAGTGTGGGAGGAAACCGCAGATCTCGGAGAAAACCCACGAGGTCACGGGGAGAACGTACAAACTCCATACAGACAGCACCCGTAGTCGGGATCGAACCCGGGTCTCTGGCGCTGCATTCGCTGTAAGGCAACAACTCTACCGCTGCGCCACCGTGACCGCCTGGTAAGAGGGGGGTGGGGATGGGGTGGGGAGGGGGGAGTGGAGGTGGTGGGGATGGGGTGGGGAGGGGGTAGGGGAGAGGGTAGGGGAGGGGAGGGTCATGGGTTAGAGGGGTTACCCAGTGCTGAGTCGGGATGGCACTCCACCAGTGCCCACGTGTCCCGGTCCACGCAGCGATGTCTGTCCACCAGCTGACAGCAAATGTCCCGGGCAGTCTCCGCAGCACTGACCCCCAGCGACCTCCGCATCCCCTCTTCACTGAACACCGTAATGACCTGAAAAACAGAAAGAGGAAAGGCTGTGTCAGCTGGCATGGCCCTGTTGGTCAGGGGGCTGAGAGCTGGTATGGCCTGTCGGATTTGGGGGCCGAGAGATGGCATAACTATATCAATTTTTATTTAGTAAGGTTGGTAATTATACTGTTGAGGAGCCGGTACCTGGTGTGTTGGCACACAGCAAGGTCAGCCAGAGTGAGGGCAAGGCCCTGCATTGGCATTTCAGCATTGACTGTACACAGGGCACCAGGACTAGAGCGAATTATGTTTGTATGCGTGTGTGTGCGTGTGCGTGTGCGTGTGCGTGTGTGTGTGCGTGTGTATGCGTGAATGTGTGTGTGTGTGTGTGTTTATGCGCATGTGTATGTGTGTGTGTGTGTGTGTGTGTGTGTGTGTGTGCGTGTGCGTGTGTGTGTGTGCGTGTGTGTGTGTGTATGCGTGAATGTGTGTGTGTGTGCGTGTGTGTGTGTCTGTTTATGCGCATGTGTGTGTGTGCGTATGCGTGTGCGTGTGTGTGTTTATGCGCATGTGTGTGTGTATGCGTCTATGGGGTATATATATATACATACACCCATCCCTTCTCTCCAGAGATGCTGCCTGACCCGCTGAGTTACTCCGGCACTTTGTCTATATCTTTGGTATAATCCAGCATCTGCAGTTCTTTGTTTATATATTTTTCCGGACATATGACAATAAAACACTCTTGACTCTGCTAGCTACGAGGCTGGACAAAGTTGGATTGTTTTCTCTGCAGCGTCAGGGAAGAAGACATGGTGGAAGTATGTACAGGTGTGAAGTACAGGTAAGTACAGGTGTGAAGGGCATAGATACGGTAGACAGTCACAACGTGGAGACTAAGGTGGAAAAGACTAGAGGGTATAGCTTTAAAGTGAGGGGGTAATGTTTAAAGGAGATGTGAGGGTGGGGGGTGTCTGGCACATGCTGCCAGGGGTGGTGGTGGTGGTGGTGGAGGCAGATACAATAGTTGTAAATAAGAGACTAAAAAATAGGTAGTCTGAAGAAGTATCTTGACCCGAAACGTCACCCATTCTTTCTCTCCAGAGATGCTGCCTGTCCCGCTGAGTTACTGCAGCATTGTGTGTCTATCTTCTGACAAATAGGAACATGGATATGCAGGGAATGGAGGGAGATGGAGGCAGAGGAGATTAGTTCAAGTTGGCATCATGTTGGGCATGGACATTGTGTGGCATCGTGATAGCACAATGTGGGCCAAAGGGCCTGTTCCTGCCCTGTACTGCTCTATGTTGAGATGAATAGCCACACTCTGCTGGTGCCGGCAGCCGGCAGTGTGCCAGGAGAGGGAGCGGGCCACAATCGGCTGCTTGTTACCGGCTGGCTGAGGTGCCGAGAGTGACGGCACGATGCAGGTTGTGTCAATGCCCGGGCATGGGCATGGTGACAGGTCGCCCTTGGTTCACCTGCACTGTGGGTGCCAGTAATGGTGTCATTGTTAAGGGGAAACTATGGCCCAAGCAAGGCAGCGA
This sequence comes from Malacoraja senta, assembly GCA_038087875.1. Lineage (NCBI taxonomy): Eukaryota > Metazoa > Chordata > Chondrichthyes > Rajiformes > Rajidae > Malacoraja > Malacoraja senta. The sequence goes on from CM075986.1 coordinate 5,578,378, forward strand.
TCCAGAGCAGTACAGTTGCTGGAGACGGGCTAGTGTACCTGGAACAGGTGCAGTGCCATCACCAACGCTGCCAGCAGCTACTGCCCACACACGTCTCAGTCACACACCCCGCACGGACAGGTGTGGGTCAGAGCGCAGATGTGTATCTGTGGCCCCTGCCCAGGGCATCTCTCATTGACCCACGGCTGGGCACCCGCGTGTAGGAAGGAACTGCAGATGCCGGTTTATACCGAAGATCGACACTAAATGCTGGAGTAACTCAGCAGGACAGGCAGCATCTGTGGAGAGTAGGAGTGGGTGACGTTTCAGGTTGAGGCACTTCTTCAGATTCTTCTTCAGTCTGAAGAAGAGTCTCAACCCAAAACGTCACCCATTCCTTCTCTCCACAGATGCTGCCTGTCCCGCTGAGTTACTCCAGCATTTTGTGTCTGTCTTTGAAATGGATCAGAATTCATCCCTGCCTGGAGAACAGAGATAGCTGGAAAGTGAATGGGAGTCATAACTGTGGGAGGTGTTCAAGATGAAGAGGAAGGGGGTTGATGGTGAATGGGGTAGAATGGTGAAACTGCCTGGCCCCGAACGTCGCTGGAGATGAGGTGGTTAGACAGTCCAACAAAGTTCATAATAACGGGATTGGAGGGGAATGAGGGAGGATGCGGAACTTGCCGGAGCTGTGGACGGAGCAAGTCCTCTTGTGCTTACACAGTGGCCAGATGTGGAGGTGACGAGCAGACAACTGTGGGCTGGGGCCGTGTGGCAGGTGGTATAGGTCTTCCTCAACTGATGGGCTGAATGGCCTTCTCTGAGCCTTTAGCTGTCTGAGTAGCAGCAGTGCCCAGTGGCCAGTACAGGGATCTGGTGCTCTGGTCACATCTGGTCACATCTGGTCAGGCAGCAGCTGTTACACAGGTCAATAATTCACCGCCCCCCCCATTGCAGCTACAGTCGGAGTGAACCAAGCTGGAAAGGCCTGTCCCTTTAAGCCCCTTGGCCTGTGGGTGTAGCAGCTGAGATTGGGTTCCCTTAACTCAGCACAGCCTATTTATAGTGGCCATCAATCATGACGTGTGACGTGTGTCTAGACATTAATGTCACACGGCAACAGTCAACCAGCTGCAAATATAACTCGGGGACTGCCTTTGAAGTGTGAACCGGGCAGGTACTGAGAACAGACATGCACGCACACGAAACGCACGGGGCCGAGACGTGTCGTGTCGGGACGGGACGGCATGGGAATGACAGTGTACAGCTCTCAGTGCAGTCACTGCAAACAGAAGAGGGAAGAGGGAGGTGGAGAGCTGCCCCAGACCCTGCCCACTGGAACAACATCACCACATGCAAGACAACCTGAGTATTGCGTGCAGTTCTGGCTGCTCCATTGCAGGAAGGATACATAGATACATAGACAATGGGTGCAGGAGTGGGCCATTCGGCCCTTCAAGCCAGCACCGCCATTCAATGTGATCATGACTGATCATCCACAATCAGTGCCCCGTTCCTGCCTTCTCCCCATATCCCTTGATTCTGCTAGCCCCAAGAGCTCTATCTAACTCTCTTTTGAAAGCATCCAGTGAATCGGCCTCCACCGCCGCCTGAGGTGGAGAATTCCACAGATTCACAACTCTCTGTGTGGAGGCTTTGGAGAGAGTACAGGGGAGGTTAACAGAATGGTGCCTGGATTAGAGGGTTTCAACAGCAGGGGACTGAGGGGTTGGGTAGACTTGAACATCAGACGTTGAGGGGAGACCTGATAGAAGGATATAAAATTATGAGAAGCCTAGATAGTTTAGACTTTAAAGATACAGCGTAGATACAGGCCCTTTGGCCCACTGAGTCTGTGCCGACCAGCGATCACCCTGTATACTAGCACTATCCTGTACACTAGGGACAATTGTACAGTTTACAGAAGCCAATTAACCTACAGACCTGTACATTTTTGGAGTGTGGGAGGAAACCTGAGCACCCGGAGGAAACCCACGTGGTCACATGGAGAACATGCAAACTCCGTACAGACATTGCTCCTCGCGTGTAGGGAGTGGATGAGGAAGTGGGATAACAGAATGTGCACCGTGCTGGGCTACAGGTAGTCCGTGGCATAGTCAGTTGCTCACTCTCATCTGTCCATCTATCAGCCCGTGCTCTGGTCTAGCTCCGTGTGTAGGTGTGGGCTGTCTCATCTCCAGCCCCACCCCCACCCCCACTCCCGTTCCCCACTTGCTTCACCATCTCTGCTGCCTGACCGTTGTCCTGGATGGTTCAGTGGCAAGGCGACAACCTCCAAATAAGCCCTGAACTACACAGACTTGTGGGGCAAGACACAAAATGCTGGAGTAACTCAGCGGGACAGGCAGCATCTCTGGGGAGAAGGAATGGGTGACGGTTCAGGTCCAGACACCTCTCCCCAGAGATGCCGCCTGACCCACTGAGTTACTCCAGCATTTTGTGTATATCGTCAGTGCAAACCAGCATCTGCAGTTCCTTCCTGCACATAGACTTGGGAGCATTGGTATTGTATTTTTGCACTGTTTGTTTGTTTGCATGTGTGTGTGTACACTGAACATTTTTTTCTTGTTCATTATATTGTTTACATAGTACTATGGTTGCATGTGGTGTTGCTGCATTGTTCTATCTAGGACACATGACAATACATCTCTCTCTCGTCCTCCTCCACTCTGGTACTCACGTGTGTGTCTCTGGTGCTGGGAGGGTGGGGACTGCTGAAGGTCGGTGAGCTGGGATGGCTGCACAGTTCCGGGAAGGGATTGGGAATAGTCGGGAGTGAGGCCGTCCGGAATTCCTCCTCCTTCGGCTGCCTGTGGGAGACAATGTCATTCTCAGCACGGAACTCCACAAACAGAACGACTCAACAAACACCACCCATTCCTTCTCCCCACAGATGCTGCCTGACCCAGCTGAGTTCCGCCAGCATTCTGTGTCTATCTTTGGTTTAAACCAGCTCTGCAGTTCCTTCCTCCACAAACAGAACTACCTGATCGACACATGGGACTGCAGACACAGGAGTCTTGTGTAGAACACAGAGTGCTGGAGTAACTCAGTGGGTCAGGCAGCATCTCGGGAGAAAATTTTTGTTTCGGTGATGTTTCGGATCGGAACCCTTCTTCAGACCGGCCCCAAACATCACCCATTCCTTTTTCTCCAGAGATGCTACCTGACCCACTGAATTATTCCAGTTCTTTATGTATATGTTCTGTATAAACCAGCATCTGCGGTTCCTTGCTACACATGTTCCAATGTCCTCTAGCTCTGCTTTTCAGAACATTAGAAATCGAAGGAGACTGAGGTCCCAAACGCTGTCTCCAACATTCAGTATTTAGCTCCACTTTCCTGCAGTAATCAATAATCCATCCATTCACACCTCCACTCTCCCCCCTCTCCCTCCACATTTCCCCTCCACCTCTCCCCTCTCTCCAATCTCCTGCACCCCTCCCCTCCATCTCCCCCCCTCATCCCTCCCCTCCACCCACTGCTTTCAGTTGCATCACCTCTCACCTCCACCATCATTACCCCTCTGTGCTGACCTCCCTCCCTCCCATTTATCCTGCAACATGACCCACACCACTGACATTTCAGTGTCCACATTGTCTAACCCTTGCTGACGCACACTGTTTCAATGGCCGGGCTATTTGGGGATTTCTTGCTGTGATGTACCTCACCTGTGGACGGGTATTTGTAGGGGCTGTGAGCTGTGGGTCCGCAGTGCTGGGTGCAGGCCAGTGGGGCTGGCCGTCCTGTGGCCATTGGGCAGCAACGACTCCACATCCTTCTGGTACAGGTTGCCCAGTCTGGTGCTTACACTCCGCTCCAGCGCCACTATGTCCATCTCAGCATCTACTAGAGGCAAGGACACATTCCCAGTCATCTCACTCTGAATCTCAAGAATCAAGAGAGTTTATTGTCATGTGTCCCAGATAGGACAATGAAATTCTTACTTTGCTTCAGCACAACAGAATATAGTAGGCATGAATACAGAATCTCCAGCTCATGTCAGATATATAGAAACATAGAAAATAGCTGCGGGAGTCGGCCATTCGGCCCTTCGAGCCAGCACCACCATTCAATATGATCATTGCTGATCATCGTTCCTCCTTTCTCCCCATATCCCTTGATTCCGTTAGCCCTAAGAGCTAAATCTAACTCTCTCTTGAATACATCCAGTGAATTGGCCTCCACTGCCTTCTGTGGCAGAGAATTCCACAGATTCACAACTCTCTGGGTGAAAAGGTTTTTCCTCATCTCAGTCCTAAATGGCCGACCCCTTATTCTTACTCCACGGGGCAGGAGAACTCTCTCAAGGTGGACTGCCCTGAGAGAAGGGCAATAGAGTCTCACTCAATCATCAATAATATCATCAACTAACAGCGGTTACTGAGTATTACTAATAATTTGGAGACACCAGAAACTGCAGATGCTGGAATCTTGAGCAAAGCACAAAGTGCTGGAGGAACTGAGTGGGTCAGGCAGCATCTGTGGGGTGGGGGGGGGAATGGATAGACGATGTTTCAAGTCAGACTTGTCTGGAGAAGAAACGCAACCCAAAACACCATTCTCCATGATTGATCTTCATTGTATTATCATAGACTTTTTATTTACTGGTTGCGTTTGTTTCGTTGTGTTAATAAGGATTTCCTGCAGCGAGTGGAATGTCCTTATTGTGGACCCAGTGCCACCCTTGACTCTGGGGAGGGGCATGGATGAGGCAGACAGCCAGAGTCTGGTTTCCACAAGGGCGGGGGTCTAAAACTGGACGTCACAGGTTGAAGGCAAGAAGGAGGAGGTTTAAAGATGATTTCAGGGTACATTTTTCTCACACAGTAGTTGGCATCTGGAATGAGCTGCCAGAGGAGGTGGTTGGGGCTGAAAATAGTGACAACATTTAGCTGAACAGATTCTTGTATCTGTACACTCTAGATGGATCGATTGTAATCATGTATTGTCTTTATGCTGAAGATGGACACAAAATGCTGGAGTAACTCAGCGGGACAAGCAGCATCTTTCTGCTGACTGGTTAGCACATGACAAAAAGCTTTTCACTGTACCTCGGTACACGCGACAATAAACTCAACTGAACTGAACGAGAAGAGGGCTATGGATTTAATGCAGGCAAGTGGGATCAGTTTGGATAGGCGTGATTATCAGCATGGACGTTTTGGGCCGAAGGGCCTGTGTCTGCTCTGTACAACTAACTCTGTGACTGTCCCAATGACAGTACATGTTGATCCACATTCCAATCAGCCCAATTATCCCCTGACTAAATCTGGTGTCAAGTAACTGCAAACAAAGGCTTTTTTATCTGACAGTCCCAGCCAATGTGTTTACCTTATTAAACATATGGATACAAATATCCATCTGTTGTTTCTGTGACTATGCATTAGATATTTAGCATTCTGTATCAAATACTGAGCATGTATACCTGGGCTGTAGTTTACACATGGCTTCAACAGACTGACAGACAGAGCGAAGGCAGGTACTTTGGAAGAAAAATCTCCCAATGTTACTGATTCCAAAGGGCAAAGGTGTGGGGGAGAGTGAGGGGAGGGGGGAGTGACGTGAGGGGAGGGGGGAGTGACGTGAGGGGAGGGGGGAGTGACGTGAGGGGAGGGGGGAGTGACGTGAGGGGAGGGGGGAGTGACGTGAGGGGAGCGGGGAGTGACGTGAGGGGAGGGGGGAGTGACGTGAGGGGAGGAGGGAGTGACGTGAGGGGAGGGGGGAGTGACGTGAGGGGAGGAGGGAGTGACGTGAGGGGAGGGGGGAGTGACGTGAGGGGAGGGGGGAGTGACGTGAGGGGAGGGGGGTGTTCCGTGAGGGGTGGGCACTCCAGCACGTGACAGGTAACAGAACAGCCCTGACTGGAGACTGTCCACCCAACCACATTGCCCGAGAAGGAAGCGTAAGGTCTGACACTGGCGCGTAAGGTCTGACACTGGCGGTGACCATGATGGACATCGATGACCAGGAGCGAGCGGGAACGCTGAGGGGAGGGGCACTGCGATTTAAATGAGCTTCCTGCTACGTCATTGGTGGGCTAGAACATCAATGTTATTCGTACACCGTCTGTAATGTCATAAATGATTCAAGGTCACTGTACGGGAACATTACCAAACAAATATTTAATCAAGTTTAACACTGTGTTTTTGTGTGAAGGGGCAGGGGAGGGAGAGAGAGAGACAGAGGGAGAGGGAGAGAGAGAGAGAGGGAGAGGGAGAGAGAGACAGAGGGGGAGAGAGAGAGAGAGAGGGAGGGAGCGAGAGAGACAGAGGGAGAGAGAGACAGAGGGAGAGAGAGAGAGGGAGGGAGAGAGAGAGAGACAGAGGGAGAGAGAGAGAGGGAGAGAGAGACAGAGGGAGAGAGAGACAGAGGGAGAGAGAGAGACAGAGGGAGAAAGAGAGGGAGAGAGAGACAGGGAGAGGGAGAGAGAGAGAGTGGGAGAGAGAGAGAGAGGGAGAGAGAGAGGGAGGGAGAGAGGGAGAGAGAGAGAGGGACAGAGGGAGAGAGAGACAGACAGAGGGAGAGAGAGAGGGAGAGAGAGGGAGAGAGACTGATACGGGGGCCGGGGGGAGAGAGATCAGGAGATTTCAGGACATATGGTCACAAGGTTGATGACCATGAGAGGGGGGTTATGGAGCAAGAGCATGTGAACGTGGTTGGGTGGTGAAGCAATGTTGTCACATTCTGCCCTTCCTTTCCCTCTGTATATTACAGCGAGGAAGTGCCTCGTTTGCTATTTGTGGAACAAGCATTTGAAAATCAGCTCTTGCAGACATGTTGTACAGTATAGTGTATCACTTGTTATTCAACCAATACCCACAGGAGGTGATTGATGGACAAGCTCCGATATTATTTCCCAATTCATCTGTAAACAATAAGCAATTTGTCAGCAGTAATGAACATCTATTGAGCGTCACGGAGTCTGGTGCTGGCTCCTTGGTGAAAAATCAGATGGCCTTTCATTAACTGTCAGTAAGCACCAGGAGTTCCAACACAGACAGATGCTGGCAGTTGGCAGAGGCCCGTGCAGGAATCTCAACTTGCAGTTTTTCAGAGGCGTGTGTGCAAGTCCTTTATGGTCTGGAGCGAGTGTGTGTGTGTGAGAGTGTGTGTCTGAGTGTGTGAATGTGTGTGTGTGTGTGGGTATCTGCGTGTGTGGGTGTCTGAGTGTGTGTGTGTGTGAATGTGTGTGTCTGAGTGTGTGTGTCTGAGTGTGTGTGAACGTGTGTGTGTCTGAATGTGTGTGTGAGTGTGAATGTGTGTGTGTGTCTGAGCGTGTGTCTGTGTGTGTGTGAATGTCTGAGCGTGTGTCTGTGTGTGTGTGAATGTCTGTGTGCGTGTCTGCATGTGGGTGTGAATGTGCATTTGTGTGTGTGAATTTGTCCTTGTGTTGTGCACATGCCTGTGTGTGTATATGTGATTGTGAGTGTGTCGTGTGTGTGTGTATGATTGCATGTGTGCGAGTGTGAGTGTGTGTGGGTGTGAGTGTGGGTAAGTGTGAGTCTGTACAAGGGCCCAGTTGCTGTGCGCTGCGCTCGATGTACGTAACGTGTAGCAGAGCTGTGGTGAGAAGGCTTTGACACCAATGCCAGTCGTGGTCTCACTGAATCCCAGTAGAACTCTATAAAAGCTCTGGGGAACTGAGGCCACGCTGATGGAGGTGGCACGGCATCATTGCCAGCTGCAGCCAGCTCTCCCGTGGTCACAGGTGGTGCTGTGACCGAGCTCTGTGCCATCTTGGTTCGAGATGCTCTCTATGGTCTGGCAATGGACCTGGGTCTGGCACAATCCCTGGTCTCACCTGGGCCGTAGTGTGCCCCAGTGTGTGGCAGAGTGTGTGCCAGTGTGTTACCCCAGTGTGTGGCAGTGTGATCCCCAGTTTGTGGCAGAGTGTGTGCCTGTGTGTTCCCCAGTGTGATCCCCAGTGTGTTCCCCAGTGTGTTCCCCAGTGTCTGCCAGCATGTACCAGTGTGCCAGTGTGTTGGCTACTGTGTTCCGCTGCCATAGACATGAAGATTCATTAGTCATATCAAGTCCCGGAACTGTACAGCACACCAACAGGCCATTCGGCCCATCTTGTCCATGCCGGCCAAGTTAGCATCTTGGGATAGTTCCATTTGCCTGCCTTTGGTCCATATCCCTTCAAACCTTTGGCAACTCCTTCCAGATACAGACTATCTCTGAGTTTTGTTTAGTTTAGTTAGAGCTACAGCACGGAAACAGGCCCTTCGGCCCACTGGGTCTGTGCTGGCCCGCACACTACTTTACAATTTTACCAAGCCAATTAACCAACAAACCTGTACGTCTTTGAAATGTGGGAGGAAACCGGAGCACCCGGAGAAAACCCACGCAGGTAACAGGGAGAACATACACACTCCGTACAGACAGCACCCGTAGTCGGTGCAATAGTTGCCTCCGAGGTGCCTCTCAAATCTCTCCTCTCTCACCTTAAGCATGTGCTCTCTGATTTCTGAATCCTTCACCCTGGGAAAAACACTGTGTTCACTTTATGTATTCCCCCATGATGTTGTGCACCTCAATAAGGTGCAGCCTCCTCTACCCTACCAAGAAAACACCCCCAGCCTCTCCCTATAACCCAGCCCAGCGAACATCCTGCAGCCTTTGTAACCTCTTGTCCATGCCTCCATCTTCACTGTGGCTGGAGGATCAGTGAGGAGGAGTTTTGCTGGTGCAGAGACACGAAGCTGAGCAGCATCAGACAGCATGGCACCACAGACACACCCCACTCACTCCACAAGTGCTATTAACACACCCCCTCGGCACAGCCTGAAGCAGCTGGACGCCGGCCACCTGGGTGTGTGCACCAAGGATCTACGTGTGTGTCAGGTTTTGAGCAAATTCCCCAGAGCTACAGGCGGCTGAATCCCGCAGGAAAAATACCTTCTCTCTGGGACAGAGCTGCTGCCCACACAGCAGAGGTCCTCATCACTGGGTCAGCAGCTGCACGATTAATGGCCACACTCCCCACCAGCTCTGTGTCATCCTAACTAGCGTGGCCTGTCTTTCATTAACCGTCTCAATCAACAGTACACAGGGAGTGCCAAGAACACAGAAGGTCCCTTCACACAGGTGAATGTGTGAGATTAACACTGCTGCAGTAATGCTGGATGTCAGAACAGAAGGTGTGAGATTGTGGGGATGGGCATGTTTGTCTGTGTGCTCCCTGGTGCCTGACCCCACACAGCACCTTCCTGCACCAACTACATGTGCTTCACTCTCTCATGGATTCATAGAGTCGTACAGCACAGGAACAGGCCCTTCGGCCCAACTTGCCCATGCCAACCAAGATGCCCAATCACCACTAGTGCAAACTGCCTGCGTTTGGCCCATATCCCTCTAATCCTTTCCTATCCTATCCATGTACCTGTCTCAACTACCTCCCCCTCTGGCAGCTTGTTCTATATACCGTGTGAAAAAGGTACCCCTCGGGTTCCTCTGAAGTCTTCCTCTAGGGTGGGAGATTGCAACCTTCACGTGGTCCTCCCAGTTTCGACGAATGCAATCAACCTGGCGTGCACAATCAAATAAGATCAAATAGAGCAAGTTGTCCTACAACTGTAGGCTGTGCACGCCATACGCAAGAAGAAGGTAAAAGATGATGCAGGTGCTTTATGCATCGTTATGGAAGATAGGCCATTCAGCCCTTCTGTTCCGAGCTTTCCTCTGTCATAGAGCTGTAAAGCACGGAAACAGGCCCTTCGGCCCAACTTGTCCATGCGGACCAAGTTGGCATATTGGGTAGTCCCTACCTCAACTACCTCCTCCAGCAGCTCGTACCATACACCCACCACCCTTTGCGTGGAAAAGGTTACCCCTCAGATTCCTATTAAATCTATTCCCCTTCATCCTTAAATCTAAATAATTATTCCCTTACTATTCCCCAAGTGTTATTCCTTATCTCTGAACGTTATTCCCTTATCTTGTATTTGTACACAGTGGACGGCTCGATTGTAATCATGTCCAGTGTTTCCGCTGACTGCATAGCACGCACCAACAACTTTTCACTGTACCTCCGTACACGTGACAATAAACTCAACTGGATGCGCTGTAGAGTCAGGCGCGGAGAATAAATGCAGATTCACTAGCCAGTGAAAGTTCCCAGGGCTGCTCTGTGCATCTCTCCAGTGTAGCCCCCCCCCCCCCCCCCTCCCCCAGCCAGGCAGAAATAGCCTGCAGATTACATTACAACATTGGGAACTGCAAATAGTTTGCAGCAAAACTCAGAACTGGTACGCAGACTCAGAGAATAACTAACTGTCACAGCAACAGTTCCTTCATCAGGGGTAGGGGGTATCGTTACTGACAGAATAAACTGTCGTACCCGGATCTGACCGTCCAGCAGAGAGAGGTGCAGAAGGATTTGAACAGAAATAAACATCCTTGTCGTCCGCCTGACGTTTATCACCTGGAATTGTTGAAGTGATGATTAGGGTGGATGAAAGGTCTCGAGGAGACCGAGACGTAACTCAGCTCAACGCTGCTAACTGGGTAATCACAGCGGCAGCATGGCAGCCTCAGCTGCTGCACGGTTCCTGACACCTGCCTGTGCTCATGTGACACGGAATCAACACAAAAAGACACACAAAGAGGTGGAGTAACTCAGCGGGTCAGGGAGCATCCCCTGGAGAAAAGGAATAGCAGCCTGAAGAAGGGTCTCGACCCAAAACGTCACCTATTCCTTTCCTCCAGAGATGCGGTCTGACCCACTGAGTTACTCCAGCACCTTCGGTGCAAACCACCACCTGCAGTTCCTTCCTACATAAAACGATATAAAAGTCGGCATAACGAATAACAACTCGCATTGAGGCCACTGACACAGTGGTTCGCTGAGCAGTCGTTTACACACTTAGATCTATGATGCTTTACCTTGTACTACACGTTATTCCCTTATCATGTATCTGTACACTGTCAATGGCTTGATTGTAATCATGTATAGTCTTTCTGTTGGTACACAAAAGTGCTGGAGAAACTCAGCGGGTGCAGCAGCATCTATGGAGCGAAGGAAACAGGCAACATTTCGGGCCGAAACCCTTCTTCAGACTCGGTTCCTCCCACATCCAGGGGGGTTGCCTGGGGAGGGGGGCAGTCTGAAGAAGGGTTTCGGCCCGAAACGTTGCCTGTTTCCTTCGCTCCATAGATGCTGCTGCACCCGCTGAGTTTCTCCAGCACTTTTGTGTACCTTCGATTTTCCAGCATCTGTAGTTCCTTCTTTAACACATAGTCTTTCTGTTGACTGGTTAGAAGACAACAAAAGCTTTTCACTGTACCTCGTTACACGTGGCAATAAACTCAACTGAAACTGAACTCAGCATAAAACACATGAATTGCTGCCCGTGAGAAATCTCACAGCCCTGGCATTGAGCACGGTTTGCCAGGCTAGCACCCAGGCAACTGCACACCCCCCCCCCCAACACCCCCCTACAACCCATACTTGCCCCCTCCGCCCACCCCCCAACACCCCCCCCTCCCCAGCTGACATTTTACACTCGGCTCCCTCGTGATCAGCAGCTGCCTCACAGCGTGGAAACCCAGGTCCAATCCTGACCTCAGGTGCTGCCTGTGCGGAGTTTGCACGCTCTCCTTGTGACCGCACGAGGTTCCTCCCACATCCCAAAGACACGAGTCGGTAGTTTAAACGACTGCTATAAGTTGCCACTGGTGTGTAGGTGAGTACTCAGTGGGCCCAATGGCCTGTTAACATGCTGTACTTCTGTATTACTCCTGAAATGTGCAGTGTTTAGGAGGCCCCACCCTGCGGGGGGGGGGTGTCCTATTCGGGGTTGTGTCCGGGGAGTGTGTGTCCAGGGGGGTTGCCTGGGGAGGGGGGTTGTGTCCTGGTGGGGGGGTGTCCTGGGAGTGTGTGTCCAGGGGGGTGGCCCGGGGGGGTGTGTCCTGGAGGGTGGGGGGGGTTGTGTCCTGGGGGGGTGTCCAGGGGGGTTGTGTCCTGGGGAGGGTTGTGTCAGGGGGGGACTGATGCAGGACTGAAGGTGAGATGGTGGGGGAGTGGCAGATGGAAACATTTCACACAGGCTCACTGTTCTCTGCATCTTAGTTGAAGTATTTGTGCTTTTTGTGTATCTGCAAATCATTAAAGCAGGATCTCAATTTGTTCCAAGGAGTCGGCTAATTGGCCAAAGGTTGCATCAGGTCCCAGTGCTGGGTGCTGATGCGGTTCCCCAGTGCCAGCATCATGCAACTCATTAACTCCGCCCACCACAACGCTGCAAGCATGACAACAAAACACTCTCGACGCTCGTCTCTCAGCTCAGGGTATCAGCAAGGCAGGAGCCCGTATCCCCACCAGTTCACACCAGGCACCGCACTGAGTCCAACTCTCACATTGCTAAATAAACAGAAAATGTGCAGAGTGGCCACTGCTCCTTTGGTGAAACTCACAGGCTGAAATCAAAACTGAGACTTCCTCACAAACAGAACCAGATGCGAGGCCATTCTCAGCTGAACTTCTGTACACGATACACTTCTGTAGAGTGCCTGTACACTGTGGACGGCTCGATTGTAATCATGTATAGTCTTTAGCACGCAACAAAAGCTTTTCACTCTACCTCGGTAATAAACTAAACTCAAACTCAAACTCACTTTGAATGAAGTCCACATGTACAACTCCAGATCTCTCTGCTGCACACATCTCCCTGTACATCTTTGTGGATCGTACCCTCTGGTTTGTATTGCCTCTTCGCCTTCCTACCAACAGCCTCAATCCTGTACACCTGTAGTTTTAGAGATACAGCGCGGAAACAGGCACTTTGGCCCACCGGGTCGGCGCCGACCAGCGATCCCCGCACATTAACGTTATCCTACATCCACAAGGTGGGAATGTTTACATTTACGATGCCAATTATGTGTTTGGAATGTGGGAGGAAACCAAAGATCTCGGAGAAAACCCACACCGGTCATGGGAAGAACGTACAAACTCCGTACAGACAGCGCCCGTAGGTCGGGATCGAACAGCGCTGCATTTGCTGTGAGGCAGCAACTCTACCGCTGCGCCACCGTGACCGCCCCTTAATGCTGTACACCTGTAGCTCAGCCCTGTCTGCCTTATGTACCCCCGAGCCCCATCAGCCTGAAGAAAGGGAGGGGGGGGGGGAGGGGGTGGAAGAGGGGAGGGGGGAGGAGGGTGTGTGTAGCAGATATACTGACGCCAGGTTCTTTCAGCCTTCAGCCGCCCTGTATGGCGGCCAATCTGGGGATGTTTACATTCATCTGCCCTGTTCCGATGTAGTCAGTGTGATTTCACAGCCAAATCCATCCATGCATCACAGGGAACTTCTTGCCAGAAAAAAAAACAATGGATGAGAAGAAAACATCTTTTATCTGCACTGATAGTGCGGGTAATGCCGGGTCCTGCCACTGTTTCTCACCTGCACCGACACATCCAGCCTTGTTGTAGCTATAAGTGTCACATCTAAAACTCACGCTGAAGTGAGTGAAGCCTCTGCTGCCGGGCACAGCCCCTGAGTCCACAGCAAGAGGCTGGGCCCCCACAGTGAGAAGCTGGGCCCCCACAGTGAGGCTGGGCCCCTACAGTGAGGCTGGGCCCCCACAGTGAGAGGCTAGGCCCCCACAGTGAGAGGCTAGGCCCCCACAGTGAGGCTGGGCCCCCACAGTGAGGCTGGGCCCCTATAGTGAGGCTGGGCCCCTATAGTGAGAGGCTGGGCCCCTATAGTGAGGCTGGGCCCCTACAGTGAGAGGCTGGGCCCCTATAGTGAGAGGCTGTGCCCCCACAGTGAGAGGCTGTGCCCCCACAGTGAGAGGCTGGGCCCCTATAGTGAGGCTGGGCCCCTACAGTGAGGCTGGGCCCCTACAGTGAGAGGCTGGGCCCCCACAGTGAGAGTCTGGGCCCCTATAGTGAGGCTGGGCCCCTACAGTGAGGCTGCGCCCCTATAGTGAGGCTGGGCTCCCACAGTGAGAGGCTGGGCCCCCACAGTGAGAGGCTGGGCCCCCACAGTGAGAGGCTGGGCCCCCACAGTGAGGCTGGGCCCCTACAGTGAGAGGCTGGGCCCCTACAGTGAATGGCTGGGCCCCTACAGTGAATGGCTGGGCCCCTACAGTGAATGGCTGGGCCCCTACAGTGAATGGCTGGGCCCCTACAGTGAATGGCTGGGCCCCTCACTTCCAGCCTCGCTGATGAATGATTAATTACGCCACTCTACAAATTAAACGTTGCTAAAAACTATCCGGCCAATCGCCTGGATCAAGAGCTCACTGTGATCTTGATGCCTCACTACACAACATTCAATACTGACCCCGTCACACCCACATCCATAACACACTGACTCATGTAACACGTTGCACTAATCTTCAGTGCATGGACCTTCAAAGCACTGACCCTCCTTACACCAACATCTCATTGCACCCATTAGTCATTCCCCTGCCCCTTGTGACCGAGACCCTTGTCACACTGGCACTACACACGTTAATGCCCATTAGAGCTCCGCGCATTGCGATGGCCCTCACTACACCAGCCCTTGTTACAATAACCCTCACCCCATGGCCTGGAAATGTCCACAGCCAGCCCTCTAGGAAGCACTTTCACCAAACAGCCTGCACAAGTTCATAGGATTAGGGCCTTAGGCCTTTCGGCAAGTCTACTCCACCATTCAATCATGGCTGATCTATCTCTCCCTCTCAACCCCATTCTCCTACCTTCTCCCCATAACCCCTGACACCCGCACTAATCGAGAATCCGTCAATCTCCACCTTAAAATTATCCACTGAGTGACTTCCACAGCCTTCTGTGGCAAAGAATTCCAGATTCACCACCCTCTGACTAAAGAAATGTCTCCTCATCTCCTTTCTAAAGGAACATCCTTTTATTGTGAGGTTGTGGCCTCTGGTCCACAGGGTGGTCATTGCCACCTGTTTTCTGGACAATTGGGGAAGGGTTTCATGTTACATCAGCACATCAACGTACCGCAATCTGCCTCGAGGGCTTGCCAGGACGCATTTTCCAGACAATTAGGTCTTAAATTTACATATTAAAAATAAAGAACTTAATATAAAATAATATCTTTAAAACCTTCAGTGTCAGAACCACTCCAATCAAGTTGCACAAAACACGATCTCACCCACACTGAAGGGATAATGTAGAACAGGCCCTTCGGCCCACAATGGCCCTGTAGAACATCTCTTATCTACCTGCACATGATGCATATCCACCGTTCCTTGCATAGCCATGTGCCGATCCAATGGTCTCTTAACTATCACAGCGATATCTGCCTCCACCACCACCTGTGGTCAGATTATTGGGTTCAAGTATCAGATAGGTTCCTATTCTCCAGTGAGATGGTACCACAGAACAGTTCACCAGTTCTTTCGACAACAGGCCAGCATTCCCTCTCGATGACACAGGAGTGGTGCCCGGAACGGTAGCCAGTTCCACGGCTGCTGCGTGAAGGGAAGGCTCCTGCTTTTCTAAGTAACAATGCTTAGATCCCCCTCCCCCCCCCCCTCCTCCTCCTACCTTGACTGGGATCAGGTTTGAAGATGTGTCTCTGAATTATTGGAGTAGTAACGCAGTTGTTCTGCTGCTCAGAATGCCTGTGGAGCAGGGTGCAAGCTTTCTCGACAGTGAGAATTGGTCGGGAGGGAGCAGGCTGTGACCCAGAGGCAGGGAAACGGAAAGACGTGTCCAACCCAACAATCACTGCGGCTCAAAGATGCCGCCCATCCCAGGCCACTAACTGTGTGCTCGCCACAGACACAGGTCTATCAACACATATTACAATCGATCCACACTCTTAAATCTCTACTCCTACACCAACATTTCTTCCTTGATCAGAGTTTGCTGGCTTTACCTTGCACTAAACGTTATTCCCTTATCATGTATCTGTAGACTGTAAATGCTCGATTGTAATCATGTCAAGTTGGGAAAAGGGGAAGTACAACGGGATCTGGAGGTCCTTGTACATCAGTCTATGAAAGTAAGCATGCAGGTACAGCAGGCAGTGAAGAAAGCGAATGGCATGTTGGCCTTTATAACAAGAGGAATCGAATATAGGAGCAAAGAGGTCCTTCTGGAGTTGTACAGAGCCCCAGTGAGACCACAGCTGGAGTATTGTGTGCAGTTTTGGTCCCCTAATTTGAGGAAGAACATTCTTGCTATTGAGGGAGTGCAGCGTAGGTTTACAAGGTTAATTCCCTGGATGGCGGGACTGTCATATGCTGAGAGAATGGAGCAGCTGGGCTTGTACACTCTGGAGTTTAGAAGGATGAGAGGCTATCTCATTGAAACATATAAGATTATTAAAGGCTTGGACAAGCTAGAGGCAGGAAACATGTTCCCGATGTTGGGGGAGTTCAGAACCAGGGGCCACAGTTTAAGAATAAGGAGTAAGCCATTTAGAACGGAGACGAGGAAACACTTTTTCTCACAGAGAGTGGAGAGTCTGTGGAATTCTCTGCCTCAGAGGGCGGTGGAGGCAGGTTCTCTGGATACTTTCAAGAGAGAGCTAGATAGGGCTCTTAAAAATAGTGGAGTCAGGGGATATGGGGAGAAGGCAGGAACGGGGTACTGATTGGGGATGATCAGCCATGATCACATTGAATGGCGGTGCTGGCTCGAAGGACTGAATGGCCTACTCCTGCACCTATTGTCTATTGTCTTTCTGCAGATTGGATAGCACACAACAAAAGCTTTTCACTGTACCTCGGTACACGTGACAATAAACTATGAAGTGTTTAGTTCTGCTTCATCATTGAACCACAACTGCCATCCAATAAAGAGCACAATGGAAGCAGCAGTGGTTGAGGCAGGGACATCTGGACAGGTACATGGATAGGAAAGGTTTGGAGGGAGTTGTCAAATGGGACTAGCGTAGATGTGGCAACTCAGTCAGCATGGATGATTAGAGCTGAAGAAGGGTCTCGCCCTGAAACGTCACCCATTCATTCTCACCAGAGATGCTGCCTGACCCGCTGAATTACTCCAGTCACCTCCCTTCACACAGAAGCCTCCCCGGACTCTCACTGCTCTGTGTCTCTTGCTACCCCACGTCTCTGTCTCCCTCTCTCGCTGTCAGCCTTCCTCTCACTCCTCCAGGTCCTTTCACCCCTTGTTCTGGAGAATGGAGGCAGTGGTGGATCAGTAACACAATACCACTAAATGTGGAACCTGAGTCGCAGGAGCAGAGTTTACACAGCACTAACCACTCCCTGCACCGACACCGACACTGACTGGCTGGCAGTCTCCTGACTACACACAGGCACATGTCATGTCAGGCGGGCCTTGCAAAGGTGAATGTCCAGGACGAGAACATCCACCAAAGACCACGTTCCCCTCGCAGCACACTCTGTGAATAACAAGCCCTGAGCAGCAGCGGTGACATCAGCTGCTCCCTCACTGACTGCACTGCCATGCCCGAGAGGACCCATGGACCAAGGGCATACAGTCTGTGCCATGTGGCACTCATCCAGAGCGGCACAGTGGACCCGAGGGGCCAGTAACGCTCTGGGACGAAGAATGTCAGTGCAAGTGATGTAGTGCAGTGCCAGAGGGATACAGTGTAGTCCCCAGGGAGATACAGTGTAGTCCCCAAAGAGACATAGGGCAGCCCCAGAGGGATACAGTGTACTTCCCATGGGGATACAGTGCAGTCCCCAGAGGGATATAGTGGTCCCCAGAGGAATACAGTGTATTTCCCAGGGGAATCCAGTGCAGCTTCTCCCAGATAGAGGCGACAAGACATCCTCGATGATATTTGCTGTACGTCTGCATTCCAAGCCCCCCTCGACTCACTCTACACTAACAACTGGGTGGCCAAACTCTGCCAGAACTACGTTTTAAAATAAAAATTGTAAAGAGAGATGCAGCTCTCTCTTCCAGAGAGAGAGAGAGAGAGAGAGAGAGAGAGAGAGAGAGAGAGTGAGAGAGAGAGAGAGAAAGAAAGAGACAGAGATACTTCTCTGGTCCATGGCAGACACTACATTGTAGACAGCAAGCAAAGTACTAGGTTGTTAGGAGAACGACACTCTCCGTTTCAAGAGGTTTGGTAGCATCCTGAGAGAGGTTGCTGCTGCCATGGGATTCTGAGGTAGGCTGTGCTTCAATAACTGGACACGACATCAAGATACTGTTCCAGACCCAGCTCAGTCCGTACAAACATTTTATAAAATGCCCCCACAGTCTAACATCCAATTCTTCCAGCGCTCACTGATTTAGTTAGATGCACAACCAGAAAGTGACAAGTTTGTGTGGGAAGGAACTGCAGATGCAGGTTTAAACCAAAGATAGAAACAAAATGCTGGAGTAACTCAGCGGGACAGGCAGCATCTCTGGAGAGAAGGAATGGGTGCCGTTTCGGGTCAAGACCCTTCTTCAGACTGGTGTCACCCATTCCTTCTCTCCAGAGATGCTGCCCGTCCCACTGAGTTACTCCAGCTTTTTGTGTCTATCTTAAGTGAAACGTTTTATAGATTAAAACATAGATTCAGACAAACTGAACTGAAGACTAGCAACACCCATTGACCTGTGACAGGGCTGAGCCTGAAGTAGTTTGTTAAAGAGCGGCGTGTAAAGTTGGCATGAAGTTTACCTGTTCCCTTGGCACTCGTTGTGTGGCTGGCGCTGGACGTAACTGGCATCCCTGTCCCTCTGACTATCATCAGAAGAGTTCTGCAGCGGAGTGCATGAGCAGGGAGGTGGCCACGAGCCTAGTCTCAGGCTGAGTCACAACTGACATAACCACTTGGGCAGGTACGAGACGGAGCTGAGTGAGTTTGCACAGCCACATAATCCAGCAGTAAACAGCTGACACTAACAGCTGTTTCTTAAAGGTTTCTGTTGTCATTGTTGACTCACCTGTTAAGGTCAAGTTTTAGATCGCTCTGCCAATCTCTATTGTGTTGTTATAGTGAGGGCTCTCTAATGCTGATGTTCTGGGAGTGTGTCTGCAGCCTTGCCTACCAGTGAGTGCGATCGTGTGGATAGTGCTGGTTGGTGCCTTGGATAAACAAATTACAACAAGTTAATGTTTAATTGGAAAATTCCGATCCAAAGATTGCATTGTATTGAGAGCAGTGAAACACGGGACAGTGGTTCTGCTTCACATTGGTCTTCCCCGCCCAATCCCACCTCTCCCCAGGACCCTCTGTGCTTATCCAGGAGCCATTTACATGCAGTCCACCTCAGCAAGTCCACATTGTCTGGGTCAAGAGCTTCCTCACAAACCCCCAACTGGATTTATGAATGACCACCCTAGACTATGGGCCGGGTCCTGGTCTCACTGACACATGGACACATTTACTCCAGGTCTATGCCATCATGTCCTTTCACCATTTCAAGATGTCCTGTGAATCTCTCAGCCTTTACTTTCCAGAGAGGACAGCCCAGCCCTAATCAGTATTTTAATGACAGGTATAAACTCTCATATCTGGAATAATCTTTACAAGTATCCCATTGTATGGTTTCTAGCACCTTGAAATCCTTTGTGCAACATGCCACATCTCAGAATTGTAGGTGTGTCCCTTTAAATATTCTAGATCAGATCAGATCAGATGAGTTTCTTGTCACAGGGACCAGGGTGCAATGACATTCCTTGTTGGCATGAAGCTCACTGGATTAGGTTTGGTAATGATTTCAGTCAGGTGTTCGACAAGGTTCCGCATGGTAGGCTGCTCTGCAAGGTTAGATCGCATGGGATCCATGGAGAGGTGGCTGAATGGATAGCAAATTGGCTCCATGGAAGGAAGCAGAGAGTGATGGGGGAAGATTGCTTCTCGGACTGGAGGCCTGTGACTAGTGGTGTGGCTCAGGGTTCGGTGTTGGGCCCGTTACTGTTTGTCATCTACATCAATGATTTAGATGAGAACATACAGGGCAAGATGAGCAAGTTTGCTGATGATACAAAAGTTAGTGGTTTTGCATAGTGAAGATGGTTGTGAACGATTGCAGCAGGATCTGGATCGATTGGCCAGGTGGGCAGAGGAATGGTTGATGGAATTTAATAAAGAGAAGTGTGAGGTGCTGCATTTTGGGACGTCGAACAAGGGCAGGACCTACACAGTAAATGGTAGGCCTCTGGGTAGTGTTGTAGAGCAGAGGGATCTAGGAGTACAGGTGCATGGTTCCTTGAAGGTCGAGTTGCAGGTAAATAAGATGGTCAAAAAGGCTTTTGGCACTTTGGCCTTCATCAGTCAGAGTATTGAGTATAGAACTTTGGAGGTCATGTTGCAGTTGCATAGGATATTGGTGAGACTACATCTAGAATATTGTGCTCAGTTCTGGGCATCTTGATAAGATATTGTCAAGCTTGAAAGGGTTCAGAAAAGATTTACGAGGATGTTGCCAGGACTAGAAGGTGTGAGCTATAGGGAGAGGTTGAGTAGGCTGGGTCTCTATTCCATGGAGCACAGGAGGATGAGGGGAAATCATATAGAGGTATACAAAATCATGAGAGGAATAGATCGGGTAGATGCACAGAATCTTTTGCCCAGAGTAGGGGAATCGAGGACCAGAGGACATAGGTTCAAGGTAAGGGGGAAAAGATTTAATAGGAATCCGAGGGGTAACTTTATCACATAAAAGGTGGTGGGTGTATGGAACAAGCTGCCAGAAGAGGAAGTTGAGGCTGGGACTATACCGTCGTTTAAGAAACAGTTAGACAGGTACATGGACAGGACAGGTTTGGAGGGATATGAACCAAGCGCAGGCAGGTGGGACTAGTGTAGCTGGGACATTGTTGGCCGGTGTGGGCAAGTTGGGCCTAAGGGCCTGTTTCCACTCTATGACTGTGACTCGATGATAAACACAACAATAAACGCAATTAGTGTGTAGGAAGGAACTGTAGATGCTGGTTTAAACCGAAGATAGACATAAAATGCTGGAATCTGAAGAAGGGTCTCAACCTGAAACGTCACCCATTCCTTCTCTCCAGAGATGCCACAATAAACAGAATGACAAGTGCAGAGCAACAGAATGGTGCCTGGTGTGAGTGGTGTAAAAGAATATGAAAGTTCAATCATGGAGTCACCAAATGCGGTGGAGTTAAGAGTTCGTGGCAGCATCTCTGGAGGAAAAGGACGGGTGACAATTTGGGTCGGGACTCTTCTTCAGACGCCAGGCTTCAGAACCAGCACTTCAGAACCATCTTTGTTTCTATATTCTATGTTTATTTTTCTCATTATGTTTTTGCTCTTATCGTTTGCTTTTTACACAATCTTCTTTCTGTTAGAGATTTTAAATGTAAATTATGTATCATTTATGTTTATGGGCATTGTCCAAGTGTATGTGTGTGTGATACTGCTTCAGGTGAAGCTGTCATTGTACCTGCACGTCACCATACCCGAGCATGATGACAATCACCTCCATTAAAGGTTTGGATCTTTCACGTGATGCACGTGCCCCGGTGACAACAGTCCCCAGGTGGTGCTGAGCTGAACAATCAGAACAACTTTGCAGCTATCTCTTCCCTTTATTAACGGGTCTGATAACAAAACTTCACCTATTCCTTTTCTCCAGAGATGCTGCCTGGCCCGCTGAATTACTCCAGCATTTTGTGCCTATCTTTGGTATAAACCAGCATCTGCAGTTCATTCTCATCGCATCCTCCCTTTCGTTAGTTTCTCAGGCAATGATTGTCAACACATGCAGCTCTCCATGTCCCAGAGGCTGGGTTACAAGTGACTTTGTGACGTGGTTTAGGTGTGTGGACGCACAGTAAGCAGCGATCCGTAAGCAGGCTGGCAGGACAAGGTGAGGAACCTGTTGTACAGGTAAGGCTGGTTTCTGTGGATTCAGCACCCAGTGGACAGGCAAGTCCATCAACAACAATCAATCACTATTCTATTGCAAACTCTACACTGCTTTACAATGAAGATAGACACAAAAAGATGAACCCAAGGGTCTCGACCCAAAACATCACACATTCCTTCTCTCCAGAGATGCTGCCTGTCCCGCTGAGTTACTCCAGCTTTTGGCGTCGATCTTTGCTTTAAACCAGCATCTGCAGTTCCTTACCACACATTGCCCTACAACTATCTTTTATCAACGGTTTCTTTGTTTTTCTGAAACGATATTGCTTGCTTCACTCCCCCTCACTGGCAGTGCCCACCAGCACCAGCCCCCCCCCTCCCTGGCAGTGCCCCACCAGAACCAGGCCCCCTTCACTGGCAGTGCCCCACCAGCACCAGCCCCCCCTCACTGGCAGTACCCCACCAGCACCAGGCCCCCCTCACTGGCAGTGCCCCACCAGCCCCCCCTCACTGGCAGTGCCCCACCAGCACCAGCCCCCCCCTCACTGGCAGTGCCCCACCAGCACCAGCACCAGCCCCCCCCCTCACTGGCAGTGCCCCACCAGCACCAGCCCCCCCTCACTGGCAGTGCCCACCAGCAACAGCCCCCCCCCTTCACTGGCAGTGCCCCACCAGCACCAGCCCCCCCCTCCCTGGCAGTGCCCCACCAGCACCAGCACCAGTCCCCCTCACTGGCAGTGCCCCACCAGCCCCCCCTCACTGGCAGTGCCCCACCAGCACCAGCCCCCCCTCACTGGCAGTGCCCCACCAGCCCCCTCACTGGCAGTGCCCCACCAGCACCCCCTCACTGGCAGTGCACCACCAGCACCAGCCCCCCCTCACTGGCAGTGCCCCACCAGCACCAGGCCCCCCTCACTGGCAGTGCCCCACCAGCACCCCCTCACTGGCAGTGCCCCACCAGCACCAGCCCCCCCCCTCACTGGCAGTGCCCCACCAGCACCAGCCCCCCCCCTCACTGGCAGTGCCCCACCAGCACCAGCCCCCCCCCCTCATTGGCAGTGCCCCACCAGCACCAGCCCCCCCTCACTGGCAGTGCCCCACCAGCACCAGCCCCCCCTCATTGGCAGTGCCCACCAACACCAGCCCCCCCCCTCACTGCCACGGGCTCAGTGGCGAGGGACTTTCCTGGCGGTGAGGAATCTGGCATCAAGCGGGCACGGCGTGACCTCTGCTCTCCGATGCCTCCTCTGCCAACACTGGCTGGCCACTCTCGCTTTCTGTTTTAATTATTAACATGAGACGAATGACAGCACGGCTTTGGGAATGTTTGCGGCCAGCACGTGGCCGCGATTAGGATCAGTGGGGAATTTTCACAAGCACCTGCCCCCTGTATCCAGAGACCCCACAGAGCCGGGGGTCTGACGTACCCCACTCCTTCAGCGAGGACGACAAACCTGCTGAAAGGCTGTCGGACTTTTATCTGCAGCAGAGTTTGGCTTCTGCTCTGCTGAATGAATGATTAAACAGGATCTGGAGCAAAGATTTGTCAAGGAGCTATTTTTAATCATCAGGCTTGAATATTTCGTTCCCAATCTATCACTTATTTATTGGATTGGAGAGTCAACAAGTAAGGGTCAAATCAGTTCATCACAATCGAGTTGTGGGGTTGAGCATCAGAGGAGCAGGCCCTTCGGCCCAACTCGTGATGGTAATCACATTAGCCTGGGCTCGTATCTCTCCACACTTTCCTTTACAGATACCTCTTAAACACAGCATGTACCTGCCCCCACCACATCCTCTGGCTGCCCGATCCACCTTATGTGCAGAAAGATTACCCATGAAAGCTCCATTACAATTTTCCCCTCTCACCTTAAATATATTTATACATCTAGACTCCAGAAGTCTAAGAAAAAGATATACCATCTACCTTATTCATGCTCGTCATAATTTTATAAATCTCCATAAGGTCACCCCTCGGCTTCCTACATTTCCAGTGAGAACAAGTCCAGACTATCTCATCTCTCTGTTTAACTCCAGCCCTCCATTCCAGGATTGTGCTGCAATCTCTCTGTTCCCACCACCCACTGTAGTGCGGTGACCAGCACCGTGCACAATACTCCAGCTGTGGTCCAACCAACGTCCTGCACATCTGTAACACAAACTGCCAACTCATGCACAGTGCGATGGCCTGTAACAACAAGCAGGTGAAACGTCACTATCTAAATTCGCCTGTGCTGCCTGCCATCTTCAGTGTGCTGTGGGCTTGAAACAAGGTCCCTCTGTACATCAACAGAGATCCACCAGAAGGGAAGAGATTTTAACTTTTGTTCGCCTTCCATCACAGTGAGGAATGTGGAGGAGTCACTGTGGTGGATGTTTATGTTAAAATGTATTTGTGTGTTCTATTGCTTTTTATTAGTATGACTGACTTGGCAAATGAAATTCCTTGTATGTTGCAAAACGTACTTGGCTAATAAAGTATTATTGTGATTGTGGATTCATGGGAGGTGGTCTTAGAGGGGAGGATGCTCCTCAAACTGCAGAGCATCTTGGACAATACAGTTCACCTCCTCCGTGACACACTGGTCAACCTGAGGAGCACCTTCAACAACAGACTGGTTCCAGCAAGATGCAGCACAGAACGCCACAGGAGATCCTTCTTCCCTGTGGCTATCAAACTGTACAACTCCTCCCCCTTCTGTCGTGGGGTAGACTGACTCCCTCCCCCTCCCCAAATCTTTGCACATCCCCAATCCTTTCCACTCATGTTTCATGTATCTTGTGTTTTATGACTGTTGGCTGATCAATTTCCCTCCTGGGATAAATAAAGTTCTATCGTATCGCGTCGTATTTGCTGTTCTGTCCTTTTAATATTTAATGTCCCAAAGTGCATCACCTCACCCATGCCCGGGTTAAATTCCATCTGCCACTGCTCCGCCCGACGTCACAACTTCTTTCACAACCTTCTTCCCTATCTACAACTCAACTTTTGTGTCATCAGCAAACTTCCTAATCAGTCCATCAATATTCTCATCCAAGTCATTTGTACAACATTAGTCCCAGCACTGATGCCTGTGGTACACACTGGTTACAGATGTAGTCAGAAAGTCACCCCTCCACCCCCACCCCTCTGCCTCCGAGTCACTTTGCCAACAGGCCTTGGTTCCCATGTACCCAATGTTCTGGACCAGCCCACCATGCAGAGCTTTGTCAACAACCTTCCTCAAGTCCATGTCAACCATATCTATTACCCTGCATTCTTCATAACCTCCTCAAAAACCCAAAGAGTTTGTCAGGCAAGATATTCCCCTGCACTAAACAAGTTGATGCCTCCTGATCCAACCCTGCTTTACGGAATAAAATTTATTTCCTCCTTTCGAATTTGTTCCAATAATTTCTCTACTATCGATGCAAAGCTTACCAGCGTGTTGTTCCCTGACCTAACCCTACTGCCCTTTTTTATGAATGGGGGAACAACATTAGTTCTTCTGCAACCTCTAGCTATTGAGGCTATTTAAGATGCAAAACTCTCCATTAGATGCCCAATATCTCCTCTTGCTTCCCATCGCATCCTGCAACAGGTCCTATCGGGGCCTGGAGATTTATCCACCGTCATGTGTGTCGATATCCCAGTTTCTCCCTGACATGTTTCAGGATATCAGTGTACCCCTCCCCTAACTCACCAACCTCCACACCCTTCCCCCTGGTGGAGACCGGTGAGAGATGTTTAGTTGGGATCCTGCACACTCCCCCTGGTTCCATATATGGTTTGCCCCCTGATTCCTGAGGGGTGCCACTCTTTCCCCAGCTACCCTCCAGCTTCCAATATACTGGGAAGATTCTCCTGCTGCAAGATCATTCACATCCTCTTTTTGTCCTCCAGATTCTTCTACAAACACCACTCATCCACACTACATCCACATTGTGTTCAAGAGAGAGTTAGAGATAGCTCTTGAGGCTAACAGAATCAAGGGATAGGGGGAGAAAGCAGGAACGGGGTACTGATTTTAGATGATCAGCCATGATCATATTCAATGGCGGTGCTGGCTCGAAGAGCCAAATGGCCTACTCCTGCACCTATTTAGACAATACACAATAGGTGTAGAGTAGGCCATTCAGCCCTTCGAGCCAGCACCGACATTCAATGTGATCATGGCTGATCATCCACAATCAGTACCCCGTGCCTGCCTTCTCCCCATATCCCCTGACTCCGCTATCTTTAAAAGCTCTATCTAACTATTTCTATGTTTCTATGTCTCCATTCACCTTCAATATCATGGCATCAGGCCTACATTCTAGAACTTTCCGCCCGCCTTTCTACCGCAGCACAACAGTTCCTCCAGCTGTGTCCACTCCACCAGCCTGACCCTGCCCCAGCAATCCCACCCCCCTCCACATCAGTGCTTCACCGTGTGAGAGAGACTGGCTTGTTAATGCCATGGTAAGGATTGTAATTGCACAAGGCTCCACTCAAATGAAAGATTAAAAAAGCTCAGAAGCTGTTGCTGCTCCTTGATCAACCATAAATACAGTGATTTGTTCTTCCTCGATTCCAGTTTTCTGACTGTTGACAAACTAACCCAAAGGCTTCACAAGATCCGTGCCAACACTTCTAATGCCCCAGGCAGTAGGTAACATTAGGCCTGCTGCAGACCATAATTACACAGTCACGTCAGTCTGTGTTCACATTGTCTAAAAGATTGCCATCCACACTGAATCTTTACAAAGCAACTGAGAGTATGTGGCACTGTTGGCTTTCTGAAGCTATCTGCTCTACATTATTCTCAAACCCTTCACGAAATGTTTAACCCCATCAGTGCTCCACTCCGTCTTGCCCTTAATGTACAGTAAAACCTTGATCTTCCCCAATCACAGACTTTCACTGTATTAATGTCACTGAGATGAGGGGCTGCATTGAGTCGACAGGTCCACACATCAAATGTGAAGTGAAGGTAACTTGCCTGACTGAAACCAGTGTCACATTTACACTGCCTCTCCTATGGGTCAGTAATCACTCTGGTCTCTGGCCAGAACGTCACAAGTTTGTACAGGAAGTCCAGCCGACGTTCCCAGTGGAACGTTGCTCTGTGGAAGGGCAGGTTTCAATGCTGAGGGGCATGACTCAGAGAGCTCTGCACTGGTGCACTGCACTACTGGGGATGCGGGACTAGTGGAAGTGCTGTCCTGCAAGTCTCGAGTAGTCATAAAAGACGACTATTTCAATGAAGGAAAATGGTTTGTTACAATAGACAATAGACAATAGGTGCAGGATTAGGCCATTCGGCCCTTCGAGCCATTCAATGTGATCATGGCTGATCATCCCCAATCAGTACCCCGTTCCTGCCTTTTCCCCATATCCCCTGACTCCACTATCTTTAAGAGCCCTATCCAGCTCTCTCTTGAAAGCATCCAGAGAAACTGCCTCCACCGCCCTCTGAGGCAGAGAATTCCACACACTCACAACTCTCTGTGAGAAAAAGCTCCTCGTCTCCGTTCTAAATGGCTTACCCCTTATTCTTAGACTGTGGCCCCTGGTTCTTGACTCCCCCAACATCGGAAACATGTTTCCTGCCTCCAGTGTGTCCAAACCCTTAACAATCTTATATGTTTCAATAAGATGCCCTCTCATCCTTCTAAACTCCAGAGTGTACAAGCCCAGCTGCTTCATTCTCTCAGCATATGACAGTCCCGCCATCCCGGGAATTAACCTTGGAAACCTTCGCTGCACTCCCTCAATAGCAAGTATGTCCTTCCTCAAATTAGGGGACCAAAACTGCACACAATACTCCAGGTGTGGTCTCACTCGGGCCCTGTACAACTGCAGAAGAACCCCTTTGCTCCTATACTCGACTCCTCTTGTTATAAAGGCCAACATGCCATTAGCTTTCTTCACTGCCTGCTGTACCTGCATGCTTACTTTCATAGACTGATGAACAAGGACCCCCAGATCCCGCTGTACTTCCCCTTTTCCCAACTTGACGCCATTTGAGTTGGGAAAAGGGGAAGTTGAGTTGGGTGCAGTGGAGAGATACGTTTTTTTGCCTTCCATCACAGCGCTGTGATGGATGTATGTGTAAATTGTGTTGTGTCTCGGGTCTTCTTCGTTTTGTATTGTATGGCTGCAGAAACGACATTTCGTTTGGACCTCAAGGGGTCCAAATGACAAATTTGTCCAAAAAGACAAAATAAATTGAATTGAATTGAATTGAATTTAGATAGTAATCTGCCTTCATGTTTTTGATACCAAAGTGGATAACCTCACATTTATCCACATTAAACTTCACCTGCCATGCATCTGCCCACTCCCCCAACCTGTCCATGTCACCCTGCATTCTCATAGCATCCTCCTCACAGTTCACACTGCCACCCAGCTTTGCGTCATCTGCAAATTTGCTAATGTTACTTTGAATCCCTTCATCCAAATCATTGATGTATATTGTAAATAGCTGCGGTCCCAGCACCGAGCCTTGCGGTACCCCACTAGTCACTGCCTGCCATTCTGAAAGGGACCCGTTAATCCACTCTCTCTGTTTCCTGTCTGCCAACCAATTTTCTATCCATGTCAGCACTCCACCCCCAATACCATGTGCCCTAATTTTGCCCACTAATCTCCTATGTGGGACCTTATCAAATGCTTTCTGAAAGTCCAAGTACACTACATCCACTGGCTCTCCCTTGTCCATTTTCCTAGTTACATCTTCAAAAAATTCCAGAAGATTAGTCAAGCATGATTTCCCCTTCGTAAATCCATGCTGACTCGGACTGATCCTGTTACTGCTATCCAAATGTGCGGCTATTTCATCTTTTATAATTTACTCCAGCATCTTCCCCACCATCGATGTCAGGCTAACTGGTCTATAATTCCCTGTTTTCTCTCTCTCGCCTTTCTTAAAAAGTGGGATAACATTAGCTACCCTCCAATCCACAGGAACTGATCCTGAGTCTATAGAACATTGGAAAATTATCACCAATGCATCCACGATTTCTAGAGCCACTTCCTTAAGTATCCTGGGATGCAGACCATCAGGCCCTGCGGATTTATCAGCCTTCAGTCCCTTCAGTCTACCCAACACCATTTCCTGCCCAATTTTGGTTTCCTTCAGTTCCTCTGTCATCCCAGATCCTCTGGCCACTACTATATCAGGAAGATTGTTTGTGTCCTCCTTTGTGAAGACGGATCCAAAGTACCTGTTCAACTCTTCTGCCATTTCCTTGTTCCCTATAATAAATTCACCCTTTTCAGTCTTCAAGGGTCCAACTTTGGTCTTAACTAATTTTTTTCTCTTCACATACCTAAAGAAGCTTTTACTATCCTGCTTTATATTCTTGGCCAGCTTACCTTCGTACCTCATCTTTTCTCCCCGTATTGTCTTTTTAGTTATCTTCTGTTGTTCTTTAAACATTACCCAATCCTCTTGCTTCCCGCTCATCTTTGCTACGTTGTACTTCTTCTCTTTTATTTTTATACTGTCCCTGACCCCTTGTCAGCCACAGTCACCCCTTACTCCCCTTGGAATCTTTCTTCCTCCTAGGAATGAACTGATCCTGCACCTTCTGTATTATTCCTAGAAATACCTGCCATTTTTGTTCCACTGTCATCCCTGCTAGTGTATCTTTCCAGTCAACTTTGGCCAGCTCCTCCCTCATGACCCCATAGTCCCCTTTATTCAACTGTAACACTGACACCTCCGATCTACCCTTCTCCCTCTCCAATTGTAGATTAAACTTGACCATGTTATGGTCACTACTTCCTAATGGCTCATTAACCTCAAGGTCCTTTATCAAATCCGGTTCATTACATAACACTAAATCCAGAATTGCCTTCTCCCTGGTAGGCTCCAATACAAGCTGCTCTAAGAATCCATCACGAAGGCACTCTACAAAATCCCTTTCTTGGGGTCCAGTACCAACCTGATTTTCCCAGTCTACCTGCATGTTGCACTCTCCCATAACAACCACAGCATTACTTTTGCCACAGTTTTGCCACAGGAAACAACCACAGTTTCCTATGCCCTAACCAACATTTATCCCACAACCAACATCACAAAATAAAACAGATGGGCGTAGAAATCCTCCGCAGTTATTGCATTATGTGGGCACATCAGTGCAGTAGGCTCTGACACCGATACCCAAACAATTACAAGGCATTCAGGAGTCTATGTAGACATGGGCCCTTCAGCCCAACTTGCCCACGCCAACCAACATGTCCCATCTACACTAGTCCCACCTGCCTGCGTTTGGCCCATATCCCTCTAAACATATCCTATCAATGTACCCGTGTAAATGTTTCTTAAACGTTGCCTCAACTACCTCCTCTGGCAGCTCGTTCCATATGCCCACCATTCTTTGTGTAAAAAAGTTACCCCTCAGATTCCTATTAAATCTTTCCCCACTCACCTTAAACCTATGTCGTCTGGTTTTTGATTCCCCTACTGTGCATTTCCACAATCTACAGTAGTCCTCTCATGATTTTGTACACCTCCAAGATTACCCCTCATCCTCCTGAGTTCCATGGAGTCCTAGGCTGCTTAACCTCTCCCTATAGCTCAGGCCCTCGAGTCCTAGCAACTTCCCCGTAAATCTACTCTGCACCCTTTCCAGCTTGACAACATCTTTCTTATGTGACCTTGAATTCCAATTTCAATGGAGGTGAAACTCACCCAAGTCATCCTATCAGTTCCACTGTCCGCATCCTTGTGTATCCCTTTGTTATCACCTCTTCCCCAGCCAGCATTGGGGCATTATGGGCTCCACACTTCCTTGGTCACCCGATGCTGGCAGTGCTTTGTTCTACCTCCAGTTTTCCCCTCAGTCTGAAGAAGGGTCCAAAATTGAAACGTCACCCATCCTTTTTCTCCAGAGATGGTGCCTGTCCCGCTGAGTTACTCCAGCACTTTGTGTCCATCGTCGGAGGATGATGTGTGGGAGGCAGAGGCTACTGGGGTGAAATGTGGAGTCCAGGGGAACTCTACCCTTGTTCCATCTGAGGGCGGGGGAGTGAGAGCAAACTACAGGACATACGAGAGACATGGGTGAGGCATCAGTTGCCCACAGGTGTCAGGGGTTATGGGGAGAAGGCAGGAGAATGGGGTTACGAGAGAGAGATAGATCCGCCATGATTGAATGGCGGAGTAGAAGTGATGGGCCGAATGGCCTAATTCTACTCCTATCCCATATGATCCATCTATGGCGTGGCAGAGACGGGGACATTGAGAGTAGGGGATAACGTCTTTGCAAGAGGCAGGGTGGGAACTCGTGACCCAGCCCAGTCACAGCGCAGTCCAATCAGGGTCTGGACACGTCACAGCCTTCTGTTTGATTTACACTTTGTTCTCTGGGATTGAGGTCGACACTGAGCCAGCACCAAGTCCCTGCTGACCTTTAACTAGACAGACACAACAAGCTGCAGTAACTCAGTGGGACAGGCAGCATCTCTGGAGAGAAGGAATGGGTGAACCTTCTTCAGACTGATGTCAGGGGAGAGGGAGATACGTAGATAAGGAAGTGTAAGGTGTGAAAATAAGTCGGAACGCTCGTTGGAGAGAAGGAGACCTTCTACAAAGTAGACATACCTTGAGGAGATTTTGCAGTGGGGCAGACTAAATGTGTAGGAAGGAACTGCAGATGCAGGTTTAGAACCAGCATCTGCACTTCCTTCCTGGACCTTTAACTAGGAGCAGGCGAAGCTTTAAGATTCCTTCACACAAAACAACCTGCTGGAGGAGCTGAGTGGGTCAGGCAGCATCTGTGGTGGGTGGTGGGTACTGCTCTACTGTTCTTGAGGCTCGGTGGCAACCCAGGGAGGGAGAGGGGGTGGTGGTCAGGCTGCTTCACCACACTGGGTAAGAGGGGAGGTCCCCATCGGGTGAGGGTCAGTGCCACGCAGGTGGAAGTGGTGTGGAGCGGAGGTGGGGTAGTTTGTCACCTGTCCCACCCTGGACAGGGGTCTCCCCAAGACCGGGTCTGAAGGGGACATCAGTGAGATTTCACTTTTAACCAGGACCACAATAAAAGGAAGGCAGTCAGATCTGTTTAGAAGTTATAAACATGGTGGAAGTTTGAGGCATTTGAGAAGGAACTGCAGATGCTGGAAAATCGAAGGTAGACAAAATTGCTGGAGAAACTCAGCGGGTGCAGCAGCATCTATGGAGCAAAGGAAATGGGCAACGTTTCGGGCCGAAACGTTGCCCATTTCCTTCGCTCCATAGATGCCGCTGCACCCGCTGAGTTTCTCCAGCATTTTTTGTCTACCTGGGAAGTTTGAGGCAAGTGTGTGTGTGTGTCGCCCTGTTTAACTGGAGAGGTGCTGAGCTGAGCCCACACACTGACATTTACACGAGACCAGTTTGCGGCACTGACCTTTTACCTTGGGGCACATTGCCGAGCAGCAAGAGGAGTCTGTTGGTCTGTAGGCGGGAAGTGGCGTTGCAGTGCGGAAGCTTCCAGAACAGCCGCCAGGTTACACGGTGTGCTGTCAGTCACAGTCTCTGCGCTGCTGCTGCTGCTGCTGCTGCTGCTGCTGCTTGAGCCTGGGTCACAGCCCTCTCTAGAGAGAGGCAGAGCTAGCTGCAGAGAGCGTGATTGAAGCTTCACGGTGAATGTGCGGCACACCCCTCTCTCCTCGCACGCGAACACGATCATTCACATGCCAGAGGGCCCAGGCACTAGTGAAAGCACAGCAACTTGCCCTCCATCGCAAAGCTGACGGCTGCTGCTGCCAACGCTGCCCTGAGCCCAACACCAAGCACGCATACATACATACATACATACACACGGCAAGCTGGCAACGTGCCGACGACCCACCCCCTCCCTCCCTCCCACCCAGCTCGCCAAACCACGGCTGCACCGTGAAACCAATCGCCTAGCATTTGACTCCGTCTCAGCTCCCCCCCGCCTGCCACACGAGTAATCATTAACCCGCAGGGAGATTCCACCTCTAATCCGCTATTACTCTCACAGAGCAGATAGGAAAGGATGCAGTGGAATGAGGAGCGGCCTTGTGCCCCAGCTGGTGGCTCCCTGCGGAAGAGAGAGGTGACCAACATTCATGTCCCAGCTGGACACCCAGGAACTCAAGGCCAACGCCACAATTCAATCACAGACTCGTGCTGACCACCAAGTATTTAAGAATAAGGAGTAAGTCATTTAGAACGGAGACGAGGAAACACTTTTTCTCACAGAGAGTGGTGAGTCTGTGGAATTCTCTGCCTCAGAGGGCGGTGGAGGCGGGTTCTCTGGATGCTTTCAAGAGAGAGCTAGATAGGGCTCTTAAAAATAGCGGAGTCAGGGGATATGGGGAGAAGGCAGGAATGGGGTACTGATTGGGGATGATCAGCCATGATCACATTATGGCGGTGCTGGCTCGAAGGGCCAAATGGCCTACTCCTGCACCTATTGTTTATAAGTACCCATCTCACATTCATGCTGACCACCAAGTACCCATCTGTACAAATCCCTCTGCTTCTCTCTTGTTCTGCAGGAGTAGGTCATTCGGCCCTTCGAGCCAGCACCGCCATTTAATATGATCATGGCTGATCATCCCCAATCAGTACCCCATTCCTGCCTTCTCCCCATATCCCTTGATTCTGTTAGCCCCGAGCTAAACCTAAATCTCTCTTGAAAACACCAAGTGAATTGGCCTCCACTGCCTTCTGTGGCAGAGAATAAACAGAGCATGATAAGGAGAATTTGCCGTGACCTTTAAAACAGCACATGACTGGCACAGGGACACAGGGTTCACCGGGACAGATCACGCACACTCCATGGTGTTCAGAGTGAGCTCCAACTAACAACACGCTGCCAGCAGAATGTAACTCATGAGCAAACAATGTTTTGTTTGGTTCATTGATTGTCCCATAGTAACACCAGAGTGGGGTGAGGTGTGGCTGGAAGGGAGGAGGTAGAAATGTGCAGAGTTGCAGCGATGCTGCCACGTCTCACTGCCTGGTGCTGATGGTGGAGCCATGGGGCCAGGACAGGCTTTACCCACTGACGGGCAGAACACAGCAGAAGGTACAACGCAAGGGTGATGCTCTCGCCACCAGTCCATGCATCTTGTAGGTGGAGTATCAGCTGAACAATATTGGCTGACTAAGTGTGATTATACCGGGCAGTAAAGAGGTGGCAGGGGATTTGAAACAATCCAACTGTCTTCACAGATGAAGGTAGCGGACAACACCCAGACACGGCTACAGCTCTGGTGACAGGAGCTCAAAGAAATGAGCATCAGAAAGCAAATAGCACTGGAGGTCAATAAGAGGCTGAAGAAAAGTCCTGGCCCAAAATATCACCTGTGCATTCCCTTCTGATCCACTGAATTCCTCCTGCACTTGGTGTCTTACACTAGATTCCAGCATCTGCAGTTTCTTGTGCCTCCCTCAATGGGATTAAAAGCCGATTATGCCCTTGTAGCTCTGACTTGCATCTCAGTATTTTAAAGGAAGTGGCTCTGCTCAGTGGATGCACTGGTTTGTAACCAGCTGAATGGAGTTAATCCTTGTCATCCCAGTTTAAACTTCCATCCTGAACTTTGCCTCTTGAGATCTGGCCTGTTTGATCATGGTTTGGAAGTTTAAAAAGTTAGTCCACTATAAAAGAGAAGATGGCAGGGTGTTATAAACCAGTTCGCCTGAACACAACCTGGTGCAAGCATTGCATTCAACAACACTGCTGGATCAAGGACAGTGGAACCCGGTCTCTGGGCGACATGATTCTGGGAGGAGTTTGCAGGGGAGATGGTGACAGGACCTTTCCTGCTGAAAGTCCAGAATAAGACAGCAAAATCTCAGGATGAAGGGTCCGCCATTTAAAACGCCAGTGACAAGAAGTTTACTCAGTCAGCAGGTTGTGAATGAACTTGAACATATTCCAGGTGGAGACCAATAGACATCCAGACACTTCAGGGAACTGAGGGATATGAGGATAAGTGGGAAGCAATGCGTGGGATAAGTGGGAACTACTGGCTCAATCCCAAGTTCCCTTCACTCCCACAGACACCGTGTACACATGACAACCTCGGAGAGGAGGAGCTGTGAGCAACAAGGAGTGAGCAGCAGATGATAACCCCTGGGCCAGAGCACCTGATTACAGGGCTCATGCAGGCAGTGCACCCACACCTCTCTCCCCGACCTATGTGTACAGTATTGCCAGCACTGAGATACCAAACCAATATTACACAAGCGTTAAACCGGCCTTACATCCTGAACTCAGTTTGAAAACAATGAAATAACTGTTTTGTTAAAATGAGTTGCCATTGTGATGGAGTGTGTTTGCCCCCCCCCCCCCCCCCCTTCAGTGACTCCAGACCCAGCCTCTAGAACACTGTCTGTCACTCACTCACAGTGCAAATGTCAGTATTTAGTTAACTGTTTCCACGGCAATGTGGGCAGCCAACAAGGACCTGCGCACCAATGTGACACGCATGTTGTGACAGGGACCTCTGCCTGCTCCCTCCCTCGAACACAACCCTGGGCAACAGCAGAACCCTACATGGCATGTCTGCTGCTCCACCCTGTAGGTGCTGGCATGGACATGACACCAGTGCTCAGTACCCGACCTGCCACGTTCACAGTGTGCCCAGTCTGGCAGCTGACAATGTGGCCACAGTTAACAGGAGCAAAGGTCTTCTGGTGTAAAGACACGGGTCTCTGGTGTACCCGTCTCCGCACCACAGCCGAAGAATGGGTGATGGTGTCCATGGTCCACTGTGTGTGGAATAATGCAGCTTACTGTGGCTCCGCAGAGCTGGTGCCCATGGCTGGACAATACCTACCCTTGCAGAGATCCTGCACCAACACACCAATGAATTAGCCCAGGTTGGATACATCGTGGTTTAAATACAATAACACATGCGTGGGAATGAGAGGCAGGATGCGGGTAATTGCAGAGGCTCAGTGGGATTTATATGTAAATCATAAATGCTAGCCTTGATATTTGTGCTCGTTATCACACTGCTGGTGCATTATTGCGCGCTAACCAGTCAATAGAAAGACAATACATGATTACAATCGAGCCGTCCACAGAGTACGTGATAAAAGGAATAACGTGAATAATGTTTAGTGCAACATATAGTCCAGTAAAGTCCAATCAAAGATAGTCCAAGGGTCTCCAATAAGGTAGATAGTGTTCAGGGCTGTTCTCCAGTGCACTGCAGCCTCTACATTGTGTAGTGCTGTTCACTCATAGTGTGTGAAGCCCAGTCCCTGCACTGTGGCATCTCAATCCCCCCATGCGGGCCCATGCTTTACCACGGCAACAGAGACACTTACATTCAAGTGTTTCAATAAATTTGTATTTTTAACAATAATGTTAGTGTTGGTAAAGATAGTCATAAAATATCAAATAACAAATATCATAAAGTGAGTCCAAGGTTCACCAGTGTTTTTCAAGAGAGGATATCTGGCCTGGCCTACAGATGATTCCAGACCTACCAATGAATGACTCTCCTCTGATCTACTACCAAAACCTGGAGATGGACGTCAAACATGGTTCAGGAGCATTAGGCGGAGGAAGCATCATCGATCTGCGGTAAACACCAGCCTTGATGTTTATGTTCCTAAACTACCAATCCCCTCTTATACTGGCAGTGGCAATGATCTATCTTGTGATGGGACTGTAAATCTGCCCAAGCCAAAATGCTGAAGGAAGAGAATAACGAGAGAGTTGAGGCAGCTGAGGGGGTCTTACCTTGGCAGCCGGCTGTGGAGTCACTGGATAACACCTGAGGGTGGCCCCTGATCCACTCACGCAACCTGCAGATGGCCCTCATGTCCACATTCTCCTGCTAACAGAGTGTGCCGTCAGAGATGCTGCAGAGGTTGCACTTGCTCAGAACAGCTTCATTAAATGTAATGGTGTTAGACATTATAGATACAGCATGAACACAGGCCATTCGGCCCACCAAGTCTGTGCCAACCAGCAATAACTCCATTTCCACTAGCACTATCCTACACATTAGGGACAATTTACAATTAACAGAAGCCAGTTAAGCTACAAACTTGAATGCCTTTGGGGTGTGGGAAGACACCAGAGCACCCAGAGAAAACCCACGCAGGTCACAGGGAGAACGTACAAACTCTGTACAGACAGAACCCGTAGTCAGGAACGAACGCGGGTCTCTGGTGCTGTAAAGTTACAACTCTACCACTGCGCCACTGTGCCATTTTAGTTTAGTTCACTCAATGCTGATGTTTCTCACTGGATTGCTCTCGCACTCAGTGTTCACCCTCCCTTTGCTGAATTCTGTAACGTTCCTTGTCCTCCAGTTTTTGTTCTTTCTTGGATGGCAATGAGATCTTCTCACCAATTTAATACTGAACTTCTCTTAATAATCACAGCACAACAACTTTTGCTGTTAGGCTTCTGTGCCTTAAAGGATATATAATTGTTGTGTTACATTTTAAAATGCTATTGTTTGTTTACTTCATACAATAGACAATAGACAATAGATAATAGGTGCAGTAGTAGGCCATTTGGCCCTTCGAGCCAGCACCGCCATTCAATGTGATCATGGCTGATCAACCACAATCAGAACCCCGCTCCTGCCTTCTCTCCATAATCCCTTAACTCCGCTATCCATAAGAGCTCTATCTAACTCTCTCTTGAAAGCATCCAGAGAACCAGCCTCCACTGCCCTCTGAAGCAGAGAATTCCACAGACTCACACCTCTCTGTGTGAAAAAGTATTTCCTCATCTCTGTTCTAAATGGCTTACCACTTATTCTTAAACTATGGCCCCTGGTTCTGGACTCCCCCAACATTGGGAACATGTTTCCTGCCTCTAGCGTGTCCAAACCCTTAATAATCTTATATGTTTCAATAAGATGCCCTCTCATCCTTCTAAACTCCAGAGTATACAAGCCCAGTCGCTCCAATCTATCATTTTAACTTAGTTTTCCAATATACCACATTCAACTTATACCACATGCATCTATCATTTAATTTGTTAAGACTAAAGACCCGTGCATAATTTTGAATTAAATCCCTTTAAATCGTTATATAAATTGCTGGCACATTGCCCTCAAGGCAATGACCACCAGATTATTTATTATGGTTCTTTCATTGGACAATATCAGATCAGAGACTACCTCCACACATTGGCTCCACAACAGAAGACCATTTCCCTACACTCCGTGAACCTGGTCTTCCACATTATCACTGCTAAATTTGTTTGTCTATTTTGGTCAGTTTAGTTCAGAGATACAGCGTGGAAACAGGCCCCTCGGCTGACCAGCGATCCCCGCATACTAACACCACCCTACACACACTCGGGACAATTTACAATTATACCAAGCCAATTAACTTACAAACCTGCACATCTTTAGAGTGTGGGAGGGAGCCAAAGATCTCAGAGAAAACCCACGCAGGTCATGGGGAGAATGTACAAACTCCGTACAGACAGCACCCATAGTCGGGATCGAACCCGGGCCTCCAGCGCTGCAAGTGCTGTGAGGCAGCAATTCTACCGCTGCGCCACCATGTAGCAACTCTGCCGCTGTGCCACCGTACAGCAACTCTGCCGCTGTGCCACCGTACAGCAACTCTGCCGCTGTGCCACCGTACAGCAACTCTGCCACCGTACAGCAAGTCTGCCGCTGTGCCACCGGACAGCAACTCTACCGCTGCGCCACCATGCAGCAACTCTAACGCTGCGCCACCATGCAGCAACTCTACCGCTGTGCCACCGTAAAGCAACTCTACCGCTGCGCTACCCTACTCTACCCTATGTTCGTTGTTCTAGTTGATAGGATAACTGGTCACTGTGAATTGTTCCTGTGTGTGGGTGAGAGGAATACTCTGGGAAGTGGCAGGGTGGTGATGGGAATGTGGGGACATTAAATAGGGTTAGTGTAAGTGGGTGCTTGATGATTAGCATAGATTTGATGGGCCAAAGGGCCTGTTTTCATGTTGGATGATTCTACGACTCTATATGGAGATTCAAGAATCCAGAATGTTATTATTCCCTTATTACATGCACTTCCCATTTCCTGACTTATCCCCTGTCGGACATTACTGATACTATCTGGGGCCCATTGACAGCTCGCACTACCCTTTGTTCCACACACACCGCTTCAACGTCTTCATTTGATTCCTTCTCTCTATTGCCTTTATCCTGTTCTTTATTATCAACATCTTCTCTCCTGCTTTTCCATTTTGCCTTTCTCTTCATAAAGATAAGTATCCGGGAACATTTAATCCCCAACTTTGATCACTTTGAGGGACAGAGGAACATAACTTTTAATCCAGTTCCTCAAACTTCCTCACCGGATTGCCTTCATATCTTGAAGCTGCTTTGTTTAGAATTAAGATTCTAGTTTCTGATAACAAAATGACTCCCAAACACAATACAAGATGCTAAGCTATTGAGATCACTTATCTCCAGTAAGTCGATTGGTGCCAAGTTATAAACTGCACAATCTCATTGCACAATGTTAAACATGGCCTTTTCGCTTGTTAGTTTTTCAACAAACTGATCAAGAAGACTACCTTAAATGCTTTGTATGAATATCAGTCAGACTATGACATTAATTTGGATTTGTTCCAATTATATGAAGATCAACAGTGCTCGTCTCAGCCTAGCCCAAGAGACATGTAGCTTTATTCCATGGGTTATACTTTACTGGACTAAGGCAAAGACTGGAGACTTTAAATGCTCAGGTGAGAATGTTCTGCCATTGTTGTTTCATTGCTCCACCTCAGAGCTAAGATCCTTTCTCTTTGTGTCTGTATCCCCTCTATTGTCTATTCTATTTTCTTCCAAAGGTGAGGTATCTGGAATCGTGACCAGTCTGATGTCTGTTAGTATTATGTATTCAAACATTTTTCTGCAAATTCTTCTTGTATTTAGACCTAGGCCAATAGTGTTAACGTTTTATTTCACTTTCCTCTGATGTTATTAGTAACTTTCAAAAGTGGTTTGGACATATTCTTGAACAGGAAAAGTGAGCAAGTCTGTAGGTGAGAGCCCAGGACTGTCACTGGCTGGTTAGCTCTTAAGGAAGGAACAAAGGAGGAGATGGCATGGGGGGAGCCTCCGTGAGGGAGGGAGAAGAGCAACGGGGACCCGGCATGGGGCAGGGGTTGAACAATGGACAATGGGGACCCGGCATGGGCGACCGCCGTGAGGGAGGGGGGCGCAAAGTGGGGGGAAGGGGGAATCGGAGACTTTGCAAGCATCCTTTACGGGCGACTATTTGTGTACCTAGGCAAGATGTGCAAGCAAAGAATGTCACTGTGACTTGTCACGTGACAATAAAGTGTTCTATTCTCTATTCAGGGAGTCGGAACAAGCACGCAGGCCGAACGGCGTCTACATTTTGCCAATATATTTTATCACTTGATTTACTGCTCCCAAATTTAATTCAGAGAATTAAAGGTCTGACTAATGGTAAAGACCTTGAAACCACAGTCAGGGTCACTTAAATATGTCGATGCTGGGGGACAGACCCATGACACTGTTGCCAACGTATCCTCCTCACTGTGGTAGCACTACACATTACATTCTGTTCTCAAGATCAGCACCCAGCCACTGTCTAAGTATAATTAAATGTCCAGAAGTGTCTCCTTATCGCACATTTATAGCATGTTTAAGAAGATTAAAAATATACCAAATTCAACTGATTTGGTCCAAAGTATTCAAGTTTAATATTGCTGCTAAAATAAATCAGGAGTTTCTATAATGAAATTTAAACAATTTGTGCAAAATTTGTGCAACAATTTATACAAAACCTTTTTGAATGTGTACATAAAAAGAGGAATCGTGTGATTAGGCCCAGTGAGTTGGTCTCTTACTAACAGCTAATCTGATCACCTTCTCACCCTTTCTTCAACCCATATGAGAAATGTAATGATCAGAA
This sequence comes from Malacoraja senta, assembly GCA_038087875.1. Classification (NCBI taxonomy): domain Eukaryota; kingdom Metazoa; phylum Chordata; class Chondrichthyes; order Rajiformes; family Rajidae; genus Malacoraja; species Malacoraja senta. The sequence continues at coordinate 5,618,969 of CM075986.1, forward strand.
GATGTTGGCCTGTCAATTCCAAAGTAACATATTCCTTATTCTGAAGAAGGGTCTCGACCTGAAACGTCACCCATTCCTTCTCTCCAGAGAAGTTGCCTCCAGCACTGAGTTACTCATGCACTTTGTGCCTATCTGTTGTCTTCTGAAGGAGATGTTGAGCAGAGGAGAGCCTGTCTTCTCTCAGGAGTGGGTAATACCTGCTGTAGCACTATTCTGAAGTGAACGTGATAGTCATTCCCAGAGTCCTGACCAAACCACATTCCCCCTGAAATAACGTCACTAAAACAGATTACTGTGGTCACCGACAGGCTGCCTTGCTTCCAAAGCTTCAACAGTGATATTTATATGACTTAACTTTCTGCAAAACACGGTGGGATGATCCAAGACGTTAAAAAGTTTTTTTAGAAATGTCACTTTCATTCCTCGCAGGGTCCATCTAGATTACAACAGCACACTTGTACATTTATAGCTCCAGACTGCAGTTGAACTCTGTCTGCTTCTATTTGTAGCTGTACTTTGTTGTTTTGGAGTTGTTGACAATCCCAAGGTTGCATCTTAAAGAATGTCCTGGCTCTCTCTGTCACTCTACTCACTAATGGGGGAGGGAGTGAGAGAGGGTATTCCCAATCTCCCAGCCCCACCCCAGGCACCTTTTCCCCCTGGCAACCTGCAGTCACCTGGTGCCCAGGGAGTGGAGCCATGGCCAACTCAATGTCACGGCATCTCATTGAGCTTCAATGGCTGAGCTGCTCCTGGTAGCAGCTGAGCCAGGGTTCCAGGCAATCTCCTGCAGCCAGTGCAGGGTAGAAGCTGGTGACTTGTGGCTAGAGTGAGGGAGTGCTCTGCAGACCGTTGCCCATACCTTGTGGGAACAAGGGGCGAGGCCTGCTTCAACAATGTTCCAACACTGACCGCCTGAGACAGCCCCTGGACACCTGGCCAATGCCTTAGAGGTGAAGACGTGCAGTAAATACACTCCCTTGAAGCTTCACTAATTAAAAGACTGACCCCTTTAAGAATTACTGGAACCCATGTTTTTTTGAGCATCATCCAGAAATAATATCAGGATTGAAATTTTCCATTTTGTTGATAATCTTCAACAAAGTCAGCCAAAGCTGTGTTCCAGCCGTGCACTGTTTCTGCCGATATCTTTTACTGACTGCCAGCAGAATGTTGCCCTGCTGGTTTGTTTAACACTGAGGCAAAGAGCTATCAGTTATTCAACAGAGCGGCTAAGCTAGTCAGCCCTACAGATACTTAACAAGACCGAGATTCACGGGATTTCACAAAGTGAAGGAGAATACCTCATACATCTGGATGTCACTGCAGCACTTTGTTCGCAGACCTTGATACTTTGCAGAGAAACCCGGCCACCTCACAGCACTTCACTCGCTCTCGGCAAGTAAACAGCACTTGGCAGCAACTCCATGTAAAGGGAGTGCTGTAACTTAATGGGTACAAGTCGCTGACCTGTATAATGGCAGTAAAGTGACTGAATGCTGTCAACCATAAACATAATGACTTGGCATCAAGCCACAGCCTCAGGACGGATTGTAGACATGAAATAAAAAAAGAAAATGCCCCAGACATTAGTCATTCAGTCACTTGTGCCCGATCTGTTGTTCGGGTTCATGGCCAATCTTTCCCTCACCACCACCTCCCTGCAACAAGCCCGTCATTTCCAACTCCTTCACTATCTAAACATCAGCCAGTCTCAGCCAGAGTACTGAACCCCATCACCCTCCAGGCTGGAGAGTCACCACCCTCTGGGTGAAGACCTGGCTGACGAGGATGCAGACGACAGGTCCCTTAGGCTCGCCAGGAGATAGCACTGGTCTGACAGTGAAGACTCCACACGGATTTATGAAAAGGAAGTCACGTTGGACTATTTTATTGGAGTTTTAAGTATGTATCAATCATGAAAATTTGGGGAAAAAACTGTGGTTATTAGATTTTGTTAGACTTTCCATAGATCCCCCAGGGGGTTGGTTAACAAGGTTGGTGAAGGTTGGAACGCACAGTAGTGCAGCGGTAGAGTTGTGCCTTACAGGGTCAAAGACCCCGTTTCGATCCTGACTACAGGTGCTGTCTGTGTGGAGTTTGCATGTTCTCCCTGTGACCACATGGATTTTCTCCAGGTGCTCCGGTGTCCTCCCACATTCCAAAGACGTGCAGATTTGTAGGTTGATTGGCCTCTGCAAATTGTCCCTAGTGTGTAGGATAGTGCTAGTGTATGGGTGATCGCTGGTCGGCGTAAACGCATTGTATCTCTAAAACTAGGGTCTGAAGAAAGGTCCCAAACCGAAATGTCACCCATCGTTTTCCTCCGGATATGCTGCCTGACCCGCCGAGTTACTCCAGCACTCTGTGAAACATCACCCATCCATGTTCTCCAGAGATGCTGCCTGACCCACTGAGTTACTCCAGCACTCTGTGAAACGTCACCTATCCATGTTCTCCACAGATGCTGCCTGACCCGCTGAGTTACTCCAGCACTTTGTCTATTTTTGCTTTATACAGTTCCATTTATAGTGAGGGCCTCATTCTGTGAAATAGAATCCAGAATTGTATAGCACAAGAACAGGCCCTTCAGCCCTCTGTGTCAAATGTCAAAATCAAACCTGCCTCAACACTGGTGTTCCAGATACTGGTATAATAGTAAGATTAAATGAGAACTTACCAGTTTGCAGTTTGATCTTTATTTTATGAGGAGTTACGTTGGTGATTACGTGAAGAAGACCCGTCAGGGCGCATGCGCGTCAATCTTCAAAGCAGCGGTGTGAAATCACAAAACACCAATAACGAAGTAACATAGTAAAAACGAGTACATTTTAGAAATTCCAGCTGACCTTTATGAAAGAGGGTTGGGTGTGGTGGGCACATAATCACCAACGTAACTCCTCATAAAATAAAGATCAAACTTCAAACTGGTAAGTTCTCATTTAATCTTACTATTTTACTTCAGAGTCACGTGAGTGACTACGTGAATACTTTAAAGCTTTGTGATTTCATGCCTCAGATTCAAATCCCGGCTTCTCACTGCATTGACTCGGAACGAGAAATAATCAATAATGCATTAATGACATTTGCATGAAAAAATGCAGTAATTCATTTATATGAATAATAGAATTAACAGTATCCCCTTTAACCCAAGGGAATTTAAGCAGAACTTAATATAGTATCTGCAAACAGCCCCGTATTGGCAATAGGCCAATGGTAAAAGTGTTGAAACACCAACTTATTAGATCACCCGGCGGCTGCTAAAATATGGTCGACGGGACGTCCTTCGCCCTGGCCGCCGATGTTGCTGCTAAATCGAATGGGATGTGAAAACATCACTGTTAACACCTGCAGCAACCAAGACTTGTTTTAACCATCTTGAAATAGTCTGAACTGACACTATCTTGTATGGTTTTTCGTGAATGATAAACAATCATGTTTTCACATTTCATAAGACCTTTGTAGCCTCAATGTATTGCAACAAATATGTCTTAACACATAGACATGGATCCATGGAACATGCTAATAAAACACTCTTGAATCCTGTCACACCTGACCCTACTTCATTTGAGTAGGTCATAAATGTAAAACATAACATTATCCTGAGGTACTTCCATCCTGTGTATCTGTAACTTTTGTAATGTCTGCATTCTCTGTGCTTGTTACAAGTGCCATAAGCATGACTACCTTCATGCTGAATTTGGCCCAAATCAGAATGGTACCAAGAGTCCATTGATGAAGTAGCTTAAAACCACTCTATATTCCAGATTGCCATACCTAAGTTTAGAAGGTCTGGAATTAAAATTCCTTTCATTAATCTGGAAACGAAAGAACGAGACTCAACAGGATGTCTTTCCGACCCCATCAATAAAAAACGAGGACAATGTACTTCTGGCTGAATAAATCGCACTATAACTCAACCCCTCATAATAGAGTGTTGAGAAAACCTAAGACATTTGAGATGTGCCGTACAACATTCAATATTCTTTTGTACACAGAAAAATTTCCCATTCTTTACATAATGGGAAAGCAGCATTTACAGAGTCACAACCTCCGATTCGCAAATGTACTGCTTTTGAGTGCTCTTCCGCCAGACTGCTGTAAGCATGTCCACAGTATGCCCAGACAATCCTCTTTTTAAAACCTGCAAATTAACAGATCCATACAGGCATATAACGGATGTTACTCTCCAATTATCGGATACACTAGTAAATCCCTTCTTTTGGGAACCTTTATCAGAAACTGTGTCATTAATTCCAATATCAAAGGGAACCATGGCTGCGTAGACCAGTCCAGTACCACCAGTACCCCAGAGGCAGCATCCTGCTTCATTTTAAGCAGACACCGGTTTATGAGACAGAATGATGGAAAATGCATATAAAAACATACCACCCTAATGTAGCGAGAAAGCATCAATCGCTACTGTCTCCCAATGTAGTTCCCATAACACATATCTCTGTAACTGGTGATTGAGTCTGGATGGAAACAAGTCGTATCTGGCTTCCCAAATCTGACCTATGTTCGCAGCTCGTGGAGAGGAGAGGAGATCAGGCACCTGGCACAATTCCAGGAACCTGACTCCGGTTAATCCACTCAGTAAACCGCTCACTTTAACAATATTAAATTCATTTTAAAATAGTTAAGAGATAAAGAGTGAGTAGGATATGGAATCGAATACATTTGACATATATATAAATTGTAACTGGGTGAAATAGAACTGAATTGGAAACGGTAATGACCCCATAGATTTTGGGTAATAAATACAGCGGGGCTAACTTTATACCAACTACGCCGGAAGCGTTATGGATGTCGTACCCCACAGACGAGTGGGCCACTCACTACGGTGTTGAAATTTTAGACACCGTAAATTTATTTGATTTATATATATTTTTTTTAATCACAATATGTCACATCTGTGTGTTTTTTCTTCAAGGACAATCGCGCAGGAGAACTACCAAGGAAGTCTATAATAGAAATACTCCCAAAATAACCAGAGTCCGGAGGTATGAACGCACCACAATAATTAAGGTCATTAAAACTGGTAAAAATGCATGACGACAATCAAAAGAAAATAGGAGGAATCACATTATGTAGTTGGAATATAAGGGGGATTAATGAACCTATTAAAAGGGGCAAGATACTAGCTCAGTTGAAATCATACAACACGGACATTGCGTTTCTACAGGAAACACATCTTAAACAGCAAGATCAGACAAGACTGAGGGCGAACTGGATAGGCCAAACATTTCACTCTTCATTTACCTCCAAATCTAGAGGTACTGCAATTATTATTCGTAAAGGAATTCCATTTAAATCAAAGAACACTATTTTAGATAAGGAAGGGAGATATCTTATAGTAGCAGGGGAGATCAATAATATGCCAATTACGCTGGTAAACATATATGCGCCCAACTTTGATAACCCTCAATTTTTTAATAAAATTCTGAATATAATTGCAGAATCTAATTATCAAAATGTTATAATCGGAGGAGATTTTAATTGTGTTTTAGATCCTTATTTAGATAAATCGATGCAAAAACAAAAAGGTCAGACGAAATCTAAAACCAGTGAACTCTTACACACATATATGGAAAACACAAATATAACAGATGTATGGAGGATTGCAAACCCGACGGGAAGGGATTACTCGTTTTATTCAATGGTGCATAAAACATATTCACGGATAGACTATTTTCTTGTGGATACAAAATTAATTTCGCAATCTCTGAATCCTAAATATCATATTAATGCGATCTCAGATCATTCTCCGTTAACTTTTGTTCTAAAACTAGAAGGAATGTCTATGAATAAACCGTTCTGGAGGTTTAACTCACAAATTTTGAAAGACCCTCAAGGGAGTATCTATCTAAAAAAACAGATGGATCTATTTTTTGAGTTAAATGATACACCAGAGATATCCCCCACGTTATTATGGGAATCCTTCAAAGCATTTATAAGAGGAGTCATTATTTCATTTCAAGCTTATCAAAATAAAAAGAATAAGAATGAACAAAGACACTTAGAAGATCAAATAAAACAGTTAGATATAGATAATGCTAAAGACCCAACTATGGATAAACATAATAAAATACTACTACTGAAATTTCAGTTAAATAAATTACTGTCAGAGAAAGTTATAACATTATTTCAAATCACAAAACAAGAACACTTCGAATTCGGGGACAAACCCCACAAACTTCTAGCACGACAACTTAAAAAACGGGAAAAAGAGAATGCAATATTAAAGATTAAATCAGATAGAGGGGAAGTATTAACACTACCCAAGGATATTAATAAAAGATTTGCTCAATTTTACCAGAATCTATACACATCTAAAACGTCAATAGACAATAATAAAATCTCAGAATTTTTAGATAATTGTAATCTACCACAATTAGAATGCAGGGAACAAGAGGAACTGGGAGCACAAATTACTTCTAAGGAGATAGAAGACACAATAAAAACACTAAAAAATGGAAAAACACCAGGACCAGACGGATTCAGTAATGAATTTTATAAATCTTTTTATGATATAGTTACTCCACGATTACAAAAAATGTATACATATGCTTATAAAGAGCAAAACCTACCTGAAACACTAGCGGAATCAACGATCATATTAATACTTAAAAAAGATAAAAATATAGAAGAACCAGGATCATATAGAGCTATTGCTTTGTTAAATACGGATCAGAAAATAATAGCAAAAACATTAGCCAATAGATTAAGCAAGTATGTTAGTAGACTAATACATGAGGATCAAACAGGATTTATACCTAAGAGACACTCATTTAATAATTTGAGACGTTTGCTTAACATAATGCATTCACATAAATCTTATGACCAAGAGTTAGCTATCATCTCACTGGACGCAGAAAAAGCGTTTGATCAAGTAGAATGGGACTATATGATCAAAGTATTGCAAAAATTCCAATTGGGAGAAAACTTTATTGCATGGATAAAACTACTATATAACAAACCTACGGCTAGAATACTAACTAATAATATATTATCTTCAAAATTCGAATTATCTAGGGGCAACAGACAAGGATGTTCACTATCACCGCTGTTATTTGCTTTGGTAATTGAACCCCTTGCTGAAAAAATAAGAACACACTCGAATACTCACGGTTATAACACAAAATATTCAAACAACAAACTATCCCTATATGCTGATGATGTACTACTGTACATCACAAAACCACAAATTAGTATACCAAATATATTAAACTTAATTGAGGACTTTGGATCCTTTTCAGGATATAGAATAAATTGGAACAAAAGTGAAATTATGTCGATTAAACCAAAAGACTCAACACATCTCAGGAAATTCCCTTTTAAAATAGCTATGGAAAAATTCAAATATTTAGGAATTGAGATTACTAGAAATTACCATGATATGTTTAAAGCTAATTATAATCCCCTACTTAAGAAATTAAATAATTTGATTAAATTTTGGAAAACACTTCCGATGTCCTTAATAGGTAGGATAAATGCTATAAAAATGATTTTCTTACCACAAATCCTTTACCTATTTCAATCAATACCTATATATCTCCCAAAAAAGTTTTTCAAAAAACTGGACTCAGACATTACAAATTTTATATGGGATTACAAATCCCACAGAATACAAAGAACACACCTTAACAAACGAAAAGAGTTGGGGGGTCTAGCGCTCCCTAACTTTATGTATTATAACTGGGCAGTAAATATTAAAAATATGATTCACCTGCTGGACAATTCTGCCCAGCAGGTGGACTGGATTATAATGGAAAAAGGGGATTGCTCCCCGAATAATATAGGAGCGATTATTCTCTCTCCAATAAATTTGAATAATAAAAATTATAATAAAAATCCAATTATATATAGCACTATTAGAACATGGAAGCAAATAAAACAGAATCTAAAATTAAGAAACCTATCTCTCTTAATACCAATAGTCAATAACCCATCGTTTAAACCTTCAATCATAGATAAATCATTTATACAATGGGAAAGAATGGGAATCAAAACGCTCGAAGATCTGTATGAATTAGAAAAATTACTATCATTCCAACAACTACAACTGAAATATAATTTGAAAAATAATCAATATTTTAAATATCTACAAATCTGTGACTATTTGAAAACACACACAAAAGATTATTATAATATGCCTTCCGACTTACTAGATGAAGCAATGAAGACAAAGGCGGAATCAGTTAATTTAATATCATACTTATATAATATCATCTTAAATATAGAAATACCCACAACAGATGGAATTAGAAGAGATTGGGAACAAGATCTAGGTATAAAAATTTCAAAAGAGAGTTGGGATAATCATTTATTACAGGTGCATAAATGCTCGATCAACGTACGACATACGCTTATCCAATTTAAAACATTACATAGATTATATTATTCAAAAACCAAACTAAATAAAATCTTTCCTAACGTCTCACCAATCTGTGATAAATGTATATGTCAAGAAGCTACCATAGCACATTCTTTTGTTTTTTGTACAAAAATCCAAAAATTCTGGTTTGAAATATTTGATATTTTTTCAAAATTAATCAAAATAAAACTGGTACCAAAACCAGAATGGATTATTTTTGGAATATCGGAAGGTATTCCTGAATTAAACGTGTATCAGAAGAATTTACTCAATTATGGGCTAATAATGGGAAAAAAGCTTATACTTAAATTCTGGAAAAATGCGCCCACACCAACAATAAAAATGTGGACATCAAATATGTTGGAAACATTACATCTGGAAGAGATGAGATTCCTCCTAGTAGGCAAAGTAGACCAATTTCAAAAGACGTGGTCTACGTTTTTGGACCTATTACAAGCATGAGGTGCAATAGTAATTTAGAAAAACAAATAAATAAATAAAAGGTATCTGGACCTGGTAATGGGAGGTAAAATAAAAACAGACTTGGTTGGTAGTTCCTTCTCTATGAAGTATGTTATAAGAGTTATAATAGAGCGATTGTTCCTTCTTTCTTTCTCTTTCTTTTCTAGGGTCTATTTTCTAACTTTACTTCCTTCTCTAACTTCTTTTCTAAGGGGCTTTCTTTTCCCAACACTCTTTTGCACTTCACAACCTTTGCGCACTTTCTTCACTTTTCTTACTTCTTTCTTTTTCTTTCTTAAAGTTTAAAAAAGTGAAGCGGTACAAAAAATGTATTAATATATACGTGTTGTACATTACTGTAATCTACCGTACTTCTATTAAAAAAATTATTAAAAAAAAAAAAAAAAAAAGAAGGTCTGGAATTAAAATTCCTTTCATTAATCTGGAAACGAAAGAACGAGACTCAACAGGATGTCTTTCCGACCCCATCAATAAAAAACGAGGACAATGTACTTCTGGCTGAATAAATCGCACTATAACTCAACCCCTCATAATAGAGTGTTGAGAAAACCTAAGACATTTGAGATGTGCCGTACAACATTCAATATTCTTTTGTACACAGAAAAATTTCCCATTCTTTACATAATGGGAAAGCAGCATTTACAGAGTCACAACCTCCGATTCGCAAATGTACTGCTTTTGAGTGCTCTTCCGCCAGACTGCTGTAAGCATGTCCACAGTATGCCCAGACAATCCTCTTTTTAAAACCTGCAAATTAACAGATCCATACAGGCATATAACGGATGTTACTCTCCAATTATCGGATACACTAGTAAATCCCTTCTTTTGGGAACCTTTATCAGAAACTGTGTCATTAATTCCAATATCAAAGGGAACCATGGCTGCGTAGACCAGTCCAGTACCACCAGTACCCCAGAGGCAGCATCCTGCTTCATTTTAAGCAGACACCGGTTTATGAGACAGAATGATGGAAAATGCATATAAAAACATACCACCCTAATGTAGCGAGAAAGCATCAATCGCTACTGTCTCCCAATGTAGTTCCCATAACACATATCTCTGTAACTGGTGATTGAGTCTGGATGGAAACAAGTCGTATCTGGCTTCCCAAATCTGACTACTATATCATTAAAATCTTAAGATTCAACATCCATTCTTTGTTATCATGGAAATTCCCGTAACCTGGTGTCTGCTACTATATTGAATCTACCTGGTAGATAAATAGCTGAAACCAAATATTTGTCAACACAACAAGTCCAGATTTGATTAGCCAATTTGTCACATGACACCGACTTAATTCCACCCATACGATTAATACATGCCATTGCTGTAGTATTGTTAATTTGAAGCTGAACATGCAGATTAGTTGTATTAACAACAAGCTTGGAGCTCATAAGCCTTCCAGCAGCTGTAAAACGTTGATTCTCCATGTCTGCAAAAAATAATGCCTCTTCCATATTCCATCTGTCCACAGATGGATACCATTTCAGTGGCACCAATCCTAGTGCACTGACATCAGTCTGTAAGACCATGGAAGGCTGTTCAATCAGTATCTTGCTCGAACTACTGGAGACATGTTAAATCCACCACTGCAAATCAGAAGCAGCATTTGTTGTTTAACTGCATGGCCTATCAAAATGGCCACCATGCATCTTAGTGCCTTTTCTTTTTGCCGTCTGTAGCTGCTGGTAGTGCAATGGCCCATATTGTATTGCTGGAAATAACACTAATTTTCCTAGCAAGCTGGCCACCTGTCTTAATTGAAGATTGTTGCTTTTTCAACAGCTTAATGCAACCATCAATCAGCTCTACCCTTTACCCTGGGTAAAATTACTACCATGTCAATTGAATCAATTGTTAAATTAAAATAATCAATTGTAGTAAGTGGCGTTAACCTTGATTTCTCTGGATGAATTAAACCCAAAACTTTCAAAAGTGGATTGAACAATTGAGAGAGATAACTCACTAATTCTCTTGTTCGTCCTAATCAGGACATCATCCAGTTAAGCCATCAACATCTGTCCTTGGACTCTAATTAGCCCCAAAATTGGTTTTACCAATTTAGTGAAATTCTAGGAACTGAAGTTAATCCATTAGACAGAACTTTGAATTGCCATAATTGTTTCATTCAGATAAATTTCAAATATTTTTATCTTACAAATGAACAGACACCGAGTAATATACATCTTTCAGATCTATAGGTGCCATATAACATATTTTGAAATAAGTTGTTTGGCAGTCTCAAAGTCTCCATTTTGAAGTGTCTATACTTCATAAAATTTTAAAGACATGTCAGACCGAAAATACTCCTCACCTTTTTAGGTCGAGAAAATTTAAACACAATTTGGTGGTTTTGATAAACCAACCTTTCAATTACTTGTTTTTAGACAAGTTTTCAAATTCAGCTTGAACCTCCATCACTTCTTTTTGTGAAATTGGAGTGTTCTGCTAGGAACATGCTGGATGGCAAATCACTATTTGGATCGAATCAATTCGAAACCTTTGAATAATAATCAGAATAATGAATCTGAAGTAATTTGCTTCCAATATTTGGCTGTTTTTGCCTTAATATGTTCCCATGAGAACCAGGTCCACCTACCTCCTTTGTCACCTGAGTGACCTGTGGTCCCTGGCTCCTGGCAGGAAAACCCACGCTTTTTTGTGTTCCCGCTGCAGGATGCCAACTGCGCCCCTGCTTCAATGGTCGACTTGTTCCTGGTGTAGGCCCAGGATTCTGTATGATGTCTGAAAGGATACCTCCTCTTCACAGACTTGCTGACCATCGATGTTTTGATCAACCTTGCTGTTTTTGCCTCATCATCCAACTCTTTCCCACGTTTCGTGAGGTTTTTCTCCGAAGAGTAAGTTGAGTGACTGCACATTGCTGGGCTTTACAGAGTTGCTGCAACTTGGGGTTGATGGTGGGCCGAATGGCATACTTCCTGAAACAATTCATCTCGAAGTGGGCGCTACATAGCAACCCTAGTGCCTCTTGATGCATCTCCGTCCCTGGCCTCCATCCATTGTTCTTGCAAAAATGCAGTTGTTCCTCAACCCAGCAGCTTTAATATTCTCTGCAGTTTTATTTCTTAAAGGCCTGTCTCACGAGTCTGCGGTCATTGGCAGCGAAACGGGAAGTATCTGCCGCCATAGACCGCGCAATCGTGAGAACGTACAATTCCGGGGCCGCACAGTGCTAAAATAAAACCGACAATGTTGAAAACTATAATCTTACCACACAACCTCCACCAGTGATGCACGAGTGCGGCACGGCCGCCCGCACGGGCCGCTGGCAGTGTGGCTCGAGTGCCGTGCGTCAAACCTCCACTGCCACAGCCTCCGCCAGTGATGCACGTGCCTCCGCCAGTGAGGCACGTGTGCGGCACGGCCGCAGGCACAGCCACCGCTACAGCGCCGCGATCAGGACGGCCGCCGCCACAGCCGCCGCTAGTGAGTTACGTGCGGCGGGCCGACGTCATCGCAGTCGGCCCGCCCTTTTTTTTACTTACCGCAAGCACGTGGGACCCGCCGTGTTTGAATTACTCGGCCCCCGCGCAGCATCCGTGCGGCGCTCCAGTGGATAGGCTCGGCGCTCTTGCCGTTGCCGGCGATGCTACCGGCGACGCCGCGCTTCACCGCCGATGACCGCAAACAGGTAAGACAGAGCCTTTAGGCTCACATGCCCTCGCCCATCTGACCCCTTATATCTTGGTTCACTGCTAGTACTTTCAGCAATACGCAGTTCCTTGAGGGTCTCGTGCTTTGTTTGGCATTTTCATCCATCGTAAGCTACTGGAGCTGATGGAAGACAAAATAGTTGATCGTAGAGGCCACTTCTTCTCCCAGTGGCTCTCCTGACTCTGACGGGGCAGCGAATCGTACTGCCAGGAGTAGAACATCTGGCAGCTGCCGTCTTCGCTTGTATCGCCCTCACCGTCAGAGTCAGGGTCAGAACTCTCACAGAGCAGCGAATCGTACTCCCAGAAATAGAACATCTGGCAGCTGCCGTCTTCGCTTTTATCGGAGAACTCTGCTGACCCTGTGCACGCGCCTCATGAATGAGGGTGCTATCAAGCAGCCCTTTACTAGGTGCTGCTGACCTGGCTTCTGCAGCCTGGCTCTGACATCACTCCTCCTGGAGTATGTCTTGTTGGAGCAACCTGTGTACAGGTTCTCCATTTGGAATATCCACTCAGAAAGTGGTATCCAGCCTTGGAGATGAATCCCAAACTGACTCTTGCTCCATGGACCTGACTTGCATGTTGGCTAGCGCCCAACTGACGCTGGCTCTGTTCTTTTTCTAAATACACAAGTCCACAGTCGCCCCGCTCCCAGCCGGCGACTGTTACAGGGGTATGGGGCAGCCCTTCACCAACCGCATTCCCGCGGCTCTCTATCGGCTTTGCGGCTCGCATCTTGCCCTTGCCCGTTTTGTTCATGGTGCCTGTGAAAAAATCGCAACAGACCACCATAGCAAACGGACCTAAAAAACTCCCCAAAAGTGTTTTACTTACCTTGGAGTTGTAAAAACTACATTCCACTAGAGGAGCGTGAGCGCCAATGCGTCTGACGTAATGACGCGCATGCGCCCTGACGGGTCTTCTTCACGATAAGTACAACAAGGGGGAGTGCAAAATGAGAAAGGAAACAGAGTGCAGAATACACTGTTACAGCTACAGAGAAAGTGCAGATAAAAGTGCAAGGACTGCTGTAAGGTTGGCTGGAGGATCAGGAATTCATCACCAGCATATGAAGGTCAGTTTGGTTGTCTGATAACAGAACCAAGAAGCTGTTCCCAAGTCTGGAGGTATTGGCTTTCAAGGTTTTGCATCTTCTGCCTAATAGGAGAGGGGAGAAGAGTGAGTGACCAGGATATGAGCAGTCTTTGCTTATGTTGGCTGCTTTCCCAAGGAGCGTAAAGGTGAAAAGAGAAATAAGTTTAAAGCAACAGTTAAGCAACACCAGTCACAATAATTGAGACAATAATCAAGACATAGGCAAGACAAATTAGAGAATGAATCCAGAATTAAATACACCAATGGAACATAATTAAAATAGCAATAAAAACATCAAAAAGAAATACAGTATAAAAGCAGGATGATTCCATAATGAAACACAAAGGTGGAGGCTAAAAGGTAAGTGGAAACTACTTCAAAAACAGCAAACTCTACATTTCTGGATAATAACAAAATGGAAAAAGGCAATATACGATTAATGGAATGCCTCAAAATAGGGGAACAGGTTTAAGGTGAGAGGGGAAAGATCTAATAGGAGGGGCAACCTTACCACACAGGGAGTGGTGGGTGTAAGGAACGAGCTGCTAGAGGAAGTGGGGGAGGTGGGTACAATTACAACATTTTGAAAACATTTGGACAGGTTCATGGATAAGAAAGGTTTGGAGGGTTATTGACCAAACGTGGGCAAATGGGACTAACTCAGGAAGGCACTGTGATGCCCGAAACGTTGCATGTTCCTGTCCAAACATCATCTGTCCATTTCCTCCCTAGATGCTGCCTGACCTGCTGAACTGTCCAGTACCTTGGTTGGCAAGGACAAGTTGGGCCAAAGGACCTGTTTCCATGCAACATAACTCCATGACTCTTTCGGGAAAGTCAAGGAACATAAAAAAATATCAATAGCAACGTCAAGGGTAAATGATCAAGCTCGGTACAATACGTGTACATCAGAACCACAAATATCGAAAGGTAAATTGGAATAAGGGAGATATACCATAAATAATGGGTTATGCATCGTGTCATAGAGTGATACAGTGCGAAACAGGCCCTGCGGCCCAACTTGCTCACACCGGCCAACAATGTCCCAGCTACCCTAGTCCCACTTGCCTGTGCTTGGTCCATAACCCTCCAAACCTGTCCTATACATGTACCTGTCCAACTGTTTCTTAAACGATGGGATGGTGCCAGCTGCAACTATCACCTCTGGCAGCTTGTTCCATACACCCACCACCCTCTGTGTGAAAAAGTTACCCCTCGGATTCCTATTAAATCTTTTCCCCCTCATCTTGAAGCTATGTCCTCTGGTCCTGGATTCCCCAACTCTGGGCAAGATACCCGATCAATTCCTCTCATGATTTTATACACCTCTATAAGATCTCCCCTCATCCTCCTGTGCTCCATGGAATAGAGACCCAGCCTACTTAACCTCTCCCTATAGCTCACACCCTCAAGTCCTGGCAACATCCTCGTAAATCTTTTCTGAACCCTTTCAAACTTGACAATATCTTTCCTATAACACGGTGCCCAGAACTGAACACAATATTCTAAATGCGGTCTCACCAACATCTTATACAACTGCAACATGACCTCCCAACTTCTGTACTCAATACTCTGACTGATGAAGGCCAACGTGCCAAATGCCTTTTTGACCACCTTATCTACCTGTGACTCGACCTTCAAGGAACCATGCACCTGTACTCCTAGATCCCACTGTTCTACAACACTAGCCAGAGGCCTACCATTTACTGTGTTTGACCTTGTTTTACCTTGTTTGACCTCCCAAAATGCAACACCTCACACTTCTCTGTATTAAATTCCATCAATTATTCCTCTGCCCACCTGGCCAATCGATCCAGATCCTGCTGCAATCGTTCACAACCATCTTCACTATCTGCAAAACCACTAACTTTTGTATCATCAGCAAACTTGCTCATCTTGCTCTAAAAGGTTCTCAACCAAATCATTGATGTAGATGACAAACAGTAACGGGCCCAGCACCGAACCCTGAGGTACACCACTAGTCACAGGTCTCCATTCTGAGAAGCAACCTTCCATCATCACCCTCTGCTTCCTTCCATGGAGACAATTTGCTATCCATTCAGCTACCTCTCCTTGGATCCCATGCGATCTAACCTTCCAGTGCAGCCTACCATGCAGCACCTTGTCAAACGCCTTACTAAAGTCCATGTCTACAACATCTATAGCTCTGCCCTCATCAACCTTTTTGCTCACGTCTTCAAAAAAATCAATCAGATTTGGGAGACATGACCTCCCACGTACGAAACCATGCTGACTGTCCCTAATCAGCCCTTGCCCATCCAAATGCCTGATTATCCTATCCCTCAGAATACTCTCCAGTAACTTACCAACTACAGATGTTAAGCTCACCGGCCAATAGTTCGCAGCATTTTCCCTGCAGCCCTTCTTGAAAAGATGCACAACATTTGCCACCCTCCAGTCCTCTGGCACCTCTCCTGTATTTAAGGACGACTCATAAATTTCAACCAGGGCTCCTGCAATTTCCTCTCTAGTTTCCCCGCAATGTCCTCGGACAAAATCTGATCAGGCCCCGGAGATTTGTCCACCTTCAAACACGACAGTACCTTCAGTACTTCCTCGACTGTAACCCTGACTCCTCTCATGACACTTCCAGTGACTGGACTGCTCCAATTTCCTCTGTCCTACTGTCTTTCTCCTCGGTAAATACAGAGGAGAAATACTCATTGAGGACCTTGCCCATCTCCTGTGGCTCCACACAGAGGTGACCACTTTTATTCCTGAGAGGTCCCACTCTCTCTCTCTATTTACCCATTTCCCCCATGTATTTATAAAATCTTTTGGGATTATCCTTAATGCTACCCACCAGAGATCTCCTTTTTCAGTTTACTCCTTAGTTCCCGAAACTCCTCCAGGGATGCACTTGATCCCAGCTGCCTCTACCTGTCCCATGCATCCTTCTTGTTTTTGACTAATGTCTCAATTTCCCTCGTCAGCCAAGCTTCCTTACATTTGCCTGCTTTGCCCTTCACTCTAACGGGGACGTACACATCCTGAGCTTTCTTCAGTGCACTTTTAAAAACATCACACTTGGCCGGTTCCTTTTTCCCTCGAATGACCTGCTCCAGTCAGCTTGAGGGAGACTTCTCTCATACCCTCAAAGTTGGCCTTACCCCAGTTGATCATTTTAACACGTGGACCCTCTCTGTCCCGATCCATAACTATCTTAAACCTAATCGAACTGTGGTCACTTGTTCCAAAAGGCTTGTCCACACACACTTCATTAACTTGCCCAATTTCCCAATACTAGATTCAGCATTGCCCTCTCACGTGTGGTGGCCTCCACATACTGCTTAAGAAAACTCTCCTGAACAATTTTGAGGACAATAGACAATAGATAATAGGTGCAGGAGTAGGCCATTCGGCCCTTCGAGCCATTCAATGTGATCATCCACTATCAGTACCCCGTTCCTGCCTTCTCTCCATTTCCCCTGACTCCGCTATCTTTAAGAGCCCTATCTAGCTCTCTCTTGAAAGTATCCAGAGAACCGGCCTCCACCGCCCTCTGAGGCAGAGAATTCCACAGACTCACAACTCTTTGTGTGAAAAAGTGTTTCCTCATCTCCGTTCTAAACGGCTTACCCCTTATTCTTAAACTGTGGCCCCTGGTTCTGGACTCTCCCAACATCGGAAACATGTTTCCTGCCTCTAGCGTGTCCAAGCCCATAATAATCTCATGTTTCAATAAGATCCCCTCTCATCCTAAATTCCACAGTATACAAGCCCAGCCGCTCCATTCTCTCAGCATATGACAGTCCCGCCATCCAGGGAATTAACCTTGTGAACCTATGCTGCACTCCCTCAATAGCAAGAATGTCCTTCCTCAATTCGGAGACCAAAACTTCACACAATATTCCAGGTGTGGTCTCACTAGGGCCCTGTACAACTGCAGAAGGACCTCTTTGCTCCTATACTCAACTCCTCTTGTTATGAAGGTCAACATTCCATTAGTTTCCTTCACTGCCTGCTGTACCTGCATGCTTACTTTCAGTGACTGATGAACAAGGACCCCCAGATCTCGTTGTACTTCCCCTTTTCCCATTAACAATATACTGTACTTTTCCTTACACTCGACCTCCCAAAGTGCAACACCTCAAACTTGCTGAGATTAAACTCCATCTGCCATTTCCCTGGCCATATCTGTAACTGATCCACATCGCACTGTCCTTGCTCACTGCCGATAATTCCACTCATTGTGGTTGTGTTCATGTACGGTATGATTTGATTGGATCGCACACAAACAAAGTACACGTGATAATAATAAACCGCTATAAGTAGAGAGGTGAAAGCTAAGGATGCTGGAGAGGTGAGAGGAGTCGTACATGGAGCAGTAGTTTGCAGGAGCCCTGCCTATACAGTGACCAGTCACCCTGTAAACGGTAACCAGGCAGCCTGGGTGTATGACTAGTCACTGCACACGCAGTCACCCTGCACACACATTAACCCGTCATTCTGCACAGATGGTAACCAGGACATTATAATTGTCCTCACATTACTTTGGCCTCCCTTTAAACCATGGAACACAATAATGTTACAGTCTGTGATGTGACTGATGTTCATTTATAACAGTCACAGCCAGCTCTGCCATTGCACATTAAATCAGGGAATGTGGTGTATCTGCAGAGGGTTATAAGTTGTGAATTACGGTAGTGTTGCCTCCTCCCACACCCACGTGTGCATTATCTAATTGTACCAAGAAACAGCAACGCTTTCTAGGAATCCACTGAACGTTTGTTATTCAATTATCCACAACCAGCAGTTTTATTGAAAGCTACAGTGGGATCAAAACCATGGCAGAAAAATGAAAATCCCCTGGACCATAACACCAGTCTTTCAAGCATATTTAATCCTTCTCCCTCACTCTGCACGCTGGAAGAAACAGAACTACAAAGAAAGTTAGCGTGCTTGAGAGGCATTCAGCATAACAAGAGGGCACAGGCTTCAGTATGTGAAATTCACCCACAGTATTCCACATCTACGATCATTTTCCACCTTTGCGGGCACCACCGTATGTGCTTCTGTACGCCAACCATTGCTACATTAACTCTTTCACCACCGACTGTATCAGCTCTGTTGCTCTCTGGGTGCAAGGAGGGGCGAGGTGCGTGTTTATGAAACAACCGTGAACAAGAAACATGCAGGCAGGGAACAGGTTAAGTGACCATCAACCATGACATTGGTATTGGTCATGGCGACAGTGCATGGTCAGTGAAAGGTCAGTGTGTGTGGCAGTGAATGGACAGGGTGAGTGGGCAGGGTGTGTGGGCAAGGTGAGTGGACAGGGTGTGTGGGCAAGGTGAGTGGACAGGGTGAGTGGGCAGTGTGTGTGGCAGTGAATGGACAGGGTGTGTGGGCAGGGTGAGTGGACAGGGTGTGTGGGCAGGGTGAGTAGGCAGGGTGACCCCATAACTCCTGACACCTGTACTAATCAAGAATCTGTCAATCTCGGTCTTAAAAATATCCACTGATTTGGCCTCCACAGACGTCTGTGCAATGAGTTCCACAGATTTACCACCCTCTGGCTAAAGAATGGCCTCCTCATCTCCTTTCTAAAGGTATGTCCTTTTATTCTGAGACAATGGCCTCTGGTCCTGGACTCTCCCACTAGTGGAAACATCCTCTCCACATCCACTCTATCCAAGCCTTTCACTAATCGGTAAGATTCAATGAGGTCCCCCCTAATTCTTCTAAACTCCAGCGAGTACAGGCCCAGTTCCGTCAAACGCTCATCATATGTGAACCCAATCATTCCTGGGATCATTCTCGTAAACCTCCTCTGGACCCTCTCCAACGCCACACACATCCTTCTTCAGATATAGGGGCCTACTGTACTGTACTGTACAGTTCTATGATCCAAATAGGGCCAGTACTGATGCAGCTTATACCCTTCACACCATTGTGTTGGGTCCCTCAGTTCCAGTCTGTGTGACACAGGCCTGTGCTGGATGGTCCATGTCACTGCCATGAGATGGAAGCAAATGTGGAGTTTGATCTCCCAAATGCCTGCAGACACTGGGTCTAATGACATTTCCCAGTCTGATAGATTGTCCTTGTCAAAGGGATAGGTGGATACGCCATAAAAACCTCCTGCACAGATACAAAGGTGGATAGAATGTGGCACATGCCACCTTTGAGTTACTTGAAGTGGGGACTGCAGATGCTGGTGTTGTATTCACACCTTGTTCACTCATTAACTGAAGACTATCAGTGAACTAGATGAATATGGTAAAGGTGATCAGCACAATAGCGCCAGCTGTATAGAAACACGTGTTCATTATGAATTACATATGTGAACTTCCCCGCTGTCACGATTACTTGTGTCCAGACCCCGACCCTCTTTACTCCATCACTGGAGCACTGCTCCCACCATCCAGGCACAGCAGCATCACTCTGGAACCCAAGGGTTAAGGCAATGATAGACACAAAAGCTGGAGTAACTCAGCAGGATATGCAGCATCTCTGGAGAAAAACAAGGGGTTCTCTCGCCTTACACTTCCTTATCTCTGTATATCCCCCTCCCCCGACTCAGTCTGAAGAAGGGTCTCGACCCAAAACGTCACCCATTCCTTCTTTCCAGAGATGCTCCCTGACCGCTGAGTTACTCCAGCATTTCGTGTCTATCTTCGGTTTAAACCAGCATCTGCAGTTTCTTTCTACAAGGTTAAGGCGATGATGCCTCACTCAAACTTTCCTGTCTCTCCACCTCTCTGGGAAAGGTTAGGTTGTGGAATTACAGGGTCGGTGACAGAAACCACCTTTAAGGATATGATTAGGACTGTTACCAAGGTTTCCGTCGTGTAACAGACAATCTCCACCTGATGTGACATCTCGCAGAGGGTGCTGGTGCCCGAGCAGTAAAGTCAAACTGAGATCAGAAACACACAGTGAGATCTCTGTTGCTGGGCTGAGAGAGGAGCCCATCATGTGGAACTTTGCTGTGCTAGACGTCTGTGAACATGAGACTAGGGCTTGGAATGAGTGCGCGTATGCTTGGCACTCGTGGCATGCCCAGAGCACGATTCTCCATGCTGAGGGCAGAGGAACTTTGTGATACTGTAACAGCGCACAGGTAGCAGTCAGATCACACCTTCAGTCGGAGTCAAGAAGCAGGTAATCATTAATTAAAATATAAACAATGCTGAGAAAGAAAAGATTAAATAAACAATGAGATCAGCCCATGAGATACATGAAACTTTCAGAACAATCACTGGCCAGTTTCCATGTTTTCCATGAACTGCACTGGCCGACGCAGTGATTCACCATCATTTCCCAATTCCACCTACAGTGACTCACAGGACCGGCATGACATGTATAGAGTAAAGCCCCCCCATGAATGATCCATTCAACAGGGCGACACGGTGGCGCAGCGGGTGGAGCTGCTGCCTCACAGCGCCAGAGACCCGGGTTCCATCCTGACTACGGGTGCTGTCTCTACGGAGTTTGTATGTTCTCCCCGTGACCTGCGTGGGTTTTCTCCGGGTGCACTTCAAAGACGACAGGTTTGTCGGTTAATTGGCCTCTGTAAAATTGTCCCTACTGCGTAGGATAGTGCTAGTGTACGGGTACTAGTGTAGTGGTCGGCGTGGACTCTGTGGGCCGACCAGCGATTCCATGCTGTATCTCTAAAGAAAAGTTTAAAGGGAGCTAGTAAAAAGCTCTCACACACTCTTCTCTTCCCACCTTACGTGTCCCCAACCCCCTGCTTCTTCCCCCCTCCCACACACACACATCCTACTGGATCTCAATCCCCCCTATCTCTGTTCCCGAGTCATTCCCACCACCTTCTTTCGAGCTGGCTCGAAGGGCTGAATGGCCTACTCCTGCACTTATTGTCTATGTATCTATGGATCCACCTATGGCTTGCTAGCTCTTGCCACAACCCTCCCTACACCTACACTGGTTCGTTCCCCTCCATTGTGCAAATGTTGCACAGAGTGTTTTGCCAGAGTAGGGCAATCAAAACCAATAGATTTAATAGGAATCTGAGGAATTTATTTTTCACACAAAGGGTGATGGATGTATGGAACAACCTGCTAGAGGAGGTAGTTGAGGCAGGTAGTAATGCATCATTTAGGAAACAGTTAGACAGGTACATGGATAGGACTGGTTTAGAGGGATATGGGCCAAACGCAGGCAGGTGGGACGAGTGTAGTTGGGACATGTGGGTCGGTGTGGGCAAGTTGGGCCGAAGGGCCTGTCTCCATGCTGTATCACTCTCTGACTATTACTTTCAATCCAGATGAAGGGTCTTGACTGGAAATGTGAACTGTCTATTTCCCTCCACAGATGCTGCTTGAACCATTGAGTTCTTCCAGCTTCCCTCCTTTTATAACACCATGGAGTGAAAGGGCTCAGCATGGTATGCCTCCACGACTATCCCTGCAGCGTCTCTGTGTGCAAGACCAACAACATTGCCACATCAGACACTGAACACAAGGCAGAACCTTAGATGATGCAACTATACATGTGATTTGGATGAAGGAATATTTTTGGTAGAGATAGTTTGCTCAAGGTGCTCAGAGAAACATGAAAATTCAAATTGGAGAGAAAAATAATTTCACGGGGTTGAAACAAAAATCTGAAATAAAAATGGTGTAGATGGACCATAACAATCCCGTCACAGCGTTCCATCAAATACTCCCAGGGTTGGTATAATACCGAGCTAACGCAGAATAAAGTTTCCTCCTTATTGCCCTATCAAACCGAAGGTGGTGGCTATATGGATCTTATAGAGGTGTATAAAACTAGAGGGGATGGATGGGGTGAACTCAGAGTCTTTTACTCGGAGTAGAATCAAAAACAAACGTTTAAGGTGAGAGAGGCAAGATTGATCACAATCCTGAGGGGAAATTTTTTCACACAGTGGATGGTGGGTATAGGGAACGAGCTGCCAGAGGAGGTCGTTGGGGAAGGGACTATAACAACATTTAAAAGATATTTGGACAGGTACATGTAGAGGAAATGTTTAGGAAGATATGGGCCAAATGCAGGCATAAACTGATCTGAAACTGAGGTGGGAGTAGTGTAGATGGGGTAATCTTGGTCGGCATGGGAAAGTGGGGCCGAAGGGCCTGTTTCCATGTTTAATGGCTCTATGGCTGTAGGTACTGCATAGATCTGATACAGGGTGAGGCTCCCTCTACATAGTTTCAATGAACACTCCCAGTTTGGTGAGGTCATGAGCAAAATACAAGCGAGGCTGTTTAGAATCTGAGGGAACTGATGTGTAGGTGGGATGTGAGCCGGGTGTAAGCCCCTGTGCACATTTCTGCGATGCGTGTGTGGAGCAGTGGGCTTGCCCAGGACTGTCTGCTCACTCACTATAACTCGTGCAGCAGAGATGGACCTCAAGATGCTGGGCCTGGAGATAGTTCCCATAGCAACTATTCTCATGAAAATATGCTTTGTCAGCTGCTGTTTGCATTTTCTTGTGATGTATGAATCCAGTGCGCCTAATCCGAGTAGTGAAATGTACAAAATCTTACTCAAGAGGGAATACTTGAGTGTTTGAAGTCATAAATCAGTAACAGGAGCGTATTGTGTTACTGAAGTCCAGTTAATGGGCAGAAGCCCCTCCACTGTGTCACATTGCAAATCCCACAGGCTGTGCATGCACTCTGGGACTCCCCTGTTACTGTGTCTGTGAACGTCCTGCCACCGAGTGTATGACATTCCTCCACCGGTTATATTTAACTGCTGCAACCTTCTGAACTCCAATCATTCACTGTTTAAACATCTGCCAAACAAGAGGATCTTCACTATTCTGCTGTGGTTGCACGGGGAAACCATCCTTCAGAAATACCCAGTGATGCTAAAAGCGGCTTCTGAACCGACACTTGCAATCAGCTCCTCGTGTCCACCACTGCAACCCCCACCCACCCTCCAAGATCTAATCTCCGCCGACAGTCCCTCCAAAGATCAGTTTAGTTTATTGTCACGTGTACGGAGATACAGTGAAAAGCTTTTATCGCGTGCTAACCAGTCAACGGAAAGATAATACATGATTACAATCAAGCCATCCACTGAGTACAGGTATATGATAAAGGGAATAACGTTTAGTGCAAGATAAGTCTAATAAAGTCCAATTAAAGATAGTCTGAGGGTCTCCAGTGAGGTGGAAGTAGAGATGGTTGGAAACTTCAATATCACCAACGTCTCCTGGACCACCCATATTGAAGCAACGACCATGAAAGCACACTAAAGCCTCTATTTTCTTAGAAGGCTTAGGAAATTTGACATGTCCCCTACAACTCTCACCAACTTTTATAGGTGCACCATAGAAAGCATTTTATTAGAATGCATCACAGCTTGGTTTGGGAACAGCTCCATCTAAGACCGCAAGAAATTGCAGCGAATTATGGACGCAGCCCAGACCATCACACAAACCAACCTCCCTTCTATTGACTCCATTTATACCTCACGCTGCCTCGGCAAGGCCAGCAGCATAATCAAGGATGAGTCGCACCCTGGCCACTCCCTCTTCTCCCCTCTCCCATCGGGCAAAAAGTACAGAAGCGTGAAAACGCACACCACCAGATTCAAGGATAGTTTCTTTCCAGCTGTTATCAGGCAACTGAATCATCCTACCACAACCTATTGGGAAAGATTAGGAATTAAAAGGGTTGGAGACTTGAATGAAATGGGATTTTTTAAAATCATTTCAACAATTACAATTAAAATACAACTTGAAAAATAACCAATAATTTAAATACCTTCAAATTAGAGATTATTTGAAAAAACACATACAAGGATATCAAATTCTAACTCTAGATTCATTAGATGAAGCAATGAAGGCAGACTCATGCAATTTAATATCATACTTATATAATATCATTTTAAATATAGAATCACCATCGACAGAGGCAATCAGAGCAGATTGGGAACGAGAATTACAGATAAAAATTTTGAGAGAAACATGGGAAAAACACCTGATATACATACATAAATGTTCGATTAATGCAAAACATAATTTAGTTCAATTTAAAATTTTACATAGATTATACTACTCGAAAACTAGACTGAACAAAATCTATCCAAATATCTCTCCCATCTGTGATAAATGCTTATCTGAGAATGCCACTATAACACACTCTTTTGTCTCCTGTATAAAATTTCATAAATTCTGGAATGAAATTTTTGAAATTTTTACAAAACTATTTAATAGAAGAATTGAACCTAATACAGAAAGGATTATCTTTGGATCAATGGAAGATGGGAATAAGCTAAATACGTTTCAAAAATCTCTACTTAATTACGGTTTAATATCGGCAAAAAAACTCATACTTAAATTTTGGAAAAATGCGCCAACCAACACCAACGCTCAAATGTGGGTTTCAAATATGTCGGAAACGGCAAATCTTGAATAAATGCCACTCCTTCTAGCATTTATCTTATTGATTTGGTCTCCCTTTATCGACTTCTTACAAGCATATGATGCAACACAACCATAGAAATAAAATGGTTCAGAATCAGGTGACGGGTGGCCAGGAACATTAAATTGATATATCGCTTTCAATCTCCTTTTTCCCTTTAAAAAAAAAAAAATCTTCTCTATTTCGTCTCTTTCTCTCTCTACTTCTTCTCTCTTCTTTTGGGCTATCTTTCTATTTCACGCAACACTCTATATCAATCTCTTCTTTTCTCCCTTTCTCCCTTACTCTTGCTTTATTATTAAATTAAAAATAAGAAGTTGTATATGAAATGTACATGAAATGTATATGAAATGTAATATATCAACAAGTATTAGGTACTGTGGTACCACATTATTGTACTTACTTCTCACAAAAATTAAAAAAAAGAAAATTAAAATAAAAAAAAAGAAAAGAAAACAGAGAGCAGTGTTGAATCTATCTCTTTGCTGACACTTTGATCGGACTTTACTGGCTTTATCTTGCAGTAAACGTTATTCCCTCATCATGTATCTATAGACTGTCAATGGATCGATTGTAATCATGTTTTGTCGCTACAAAAGCTTTTCACTGTACCTCAGTACATGTGACAATAAATTAAACTGAGATAGTAGTTCGTGGCTGCTTTCTAGTTGTTGATTGAATGGTTCAGTTGCCTGATAACACCTGGGAAGAAACTGTCCCTGAACCTGAAGGTGTGGGTTTTCAAACTTCTGTTTTCAAATCTCTGATGGGAGAGTGGAGAAGAGGGAGTGACTGGGGGGGGGGGGTGAGTCTGGACAAGGCCCTTGACTCTGCAGCTCACATTTACCCAGAAAGCTTCAATTTCCAACAATCGTCCCCACCAGGGATTCTATTTAAAAAAAAACTAATTTCTTTGATTAAAAGGCCCAGACGCACGCATACTCTACATGTAGAGCATCAGCATCAGTATGTAGAGCATCAGCATCCAATGCTCGCGTGAAATTGGTTCAGCAGGTTCAACAAGTGTCCTATTGGTTCTGAAGATTACCTCCACTCCCGTGGGAAGCATCTTCGTACAAATTGTCATGTGTCTGGAATTATCAACCCCAAAAATTGTGAAAGCTCAGTTCAGTAAATTCACAATCGCATATTTGGTATAAAGAGAAACAAAGGAGATGGGGCTATTGCAGGACGGTGGCATTGCAGTAAAAAATGCAGTCCAAGATTTGATTGAAAGACAGAGCAGACTCAAGGGACCAGGTGATCTCCCCTTTAGTAGTTTTTGTTACCTTGATATTTGCTCTCAGAGAAAGACATCATACACCTGTCTCCTTCGGAGTTCCTCGTTCAAACAATCTCTATATCTAGGTTTAGGCATATAATAGTCACGTGTACCAAGGTAGACAAGCTTTGCTATGCATGCTATCCACTCAGATCAGATCATACTATACATCAGTATCATCAAGTCAAACTCAAGTACAATAGGTAGAGCAAAGGGGAAGGTAGAGGGTTCAGAACATACTTCTCAGCATTGTAGTGCATCTGATCCATAGTCAAAGTCCAATGTCCGCAATGGGGTAGAGGTGAAAGTACCCTAGCTTATGGAGTAATGTGGACAGAACCCTAGCTTATGCTCTCATAGACATTGATTCATAGAGCGCAGAAACAGGCCCTTCATCCCAACTCATTCATGCCGACCAAGATGCCCCATCTAAGCTAATCCCATTTTCCCACAGTTGGCCCATATCCCTCTAAACCTTTTGTTTAAGAAGGAACTGCAGATGCTGGAAAATCGAAGGTACACAAAAATGCTGGAGAAACTCAGCGGGTGCAGCAGCATCTATGGAGCGAAGGAAATAGGCAACGTTTTGGGCCGAAACCCTCTAAACCTTTCCTGCCCATGTACCTGTGCAGGTGTCTTTTAAACATTGTTATTGTGTCTGCCACAACAACCTCCTCTGGCAGCTATTTTGATATCCCATCACTCTCTGAATGTGAAAAAGTTGCCCCTCATGTTCCTATTAAATGTTTAACCTCTGACATTAACCTATGCCATCTAGTTCTTGATTGCCATACCCTGGGAAACATTCTGTGCATTCTGTACATGTCTGAAGAGGGTCTTGCCCCGAAACGTCACCCATATCTTCTCTCCAGAGATGCTGCCTGTCCCGCTGAGTCCAGCATTTTGTGTCTACATTCTGTGCATTCGCTCTGTTCCACACATCATTTAATACATCTCTATAAGATCACCTGAATTGTTGCTCCATCACTAATCTTCACCACATCTCCTTCCAGTGCAGAACCCGTATTGGATGTAAGCACTTTGAAACGTGCTGAGGTTGTGACTAATGATATTGTGTAAAAGTTAAGTCTCTTTTTCGCAGTGAATACTAATTGGATACCATCTTCCTTTATTCCTGCAGTCTTAGGGTTTTTTGAGTGGCTGGTGATTTTTCCCTTTCCTGTTGTCTGTCCAGTCGCTGCTTGGCTGTTTTGAACTCAGAGTCTTTCTGTGAAATGTAACTAGGGGCAAGCACCGGGCTATTCTATCAGATTTAGCACTGCGATCGAGTCAAATGGGATATTCATTTCTCCCACACTGGAGCATTTTGGAGCAAGTATCCAAGGTCTCCTTTTCCCTTGTGGTAACAGGCCAATCATGATCAACTGATTGTGGTCTCAATATATGACGGTAATGGTCAAACGACAATCATTTCCCTTGATGATATGTTTTTGCTGTTTATGATTTGATTAACTCTTCTGCCACATTTAATCATAAGAAGATTTTACTTACACTTTCTGTGTCCGTGTACCTTGGCATCTTTCCTTTGTTCTGCTATTAAGTTGTGACTCCCAGCTTTTCTGCTGTTCAGGACGACTAAAAAGTGCCCGCTCTCTGCAGCTCTCAGCGTCTTTCACTTTGTAGACATCTGGCATCTTCCTTGTTCTCTTTCATCCCCGTCGAGATTGGTGTTCTGGGAAGTTCATGTTACATAACAGTGAGTGATTTAAGAAGTGCAGGTTTCTGAAATCAAACCGCTGTACCATCATTTCCCACTTGAGGGCGGCAGTGAGCAGACACCCGCACAACAGCTGATGTAAGGTCCACACGGTGCCTCAAACTGTTGGAGACAAGGTAGGGTTGATGAGGAACAGAAATTGTCTACAAATTATAAACAGCTGAAATATGAGCAAATATGCAAATACTGACCAGTGAATTTATTCACCGGCGCAACTGGTAGAGCTGATGCCTCAGTGCCAGAGAGCTGGGCTTGTGTGCTGTATGTACGGAGTTTGCATGTTCTCCCTATGACCGCATGGGTTTCCTCCGGTTTCTTCCCACATCCCAAAGATGTGCAGGTTTGTAGGTTAATCGGCCCTCTGTAGTGAGTGGATGGGAAAGTGGGATAACAGAGAAGTAGTGTGGGGTGATCGATGATCAGCGTGGACTCGGTGTGCCGAAGGCTCTGTTTCCATGCTGTATCTCTAAAGTAACACTAAAACATTACAGACAATAGACAATATGTGCAGGAGTAGGCCATTCGAGCCTGCACCGCCATTCAATGTGATCATGGCTGATCATCCACAATAAGTTCCTGTCTTCTCTCCATATCCCCTAATTCCGCTATTCCCAAGAGCTCTATCTAACTCTCTCTTGAAAGCATCCAGAGAACCAGCCTCCACCGCCCTCTGAGGCAGAGAATTCCACACACTCACAACTCTGTGTGAAAAAGCTTTTCCTCATCTCCGTTCCAAATGGCTTACCACTTATTCTTAAACTATGGCCCCTGGTTCTGGACTCCCCCAATTCTTTCTCCATTTTGAGTGGTAGTAGGTCGAGGACTCACATGATTGCTTCGGATTGTAAGACTTTCTCAAGGAGTAGGTCAGTCTCCTGGTCCGCATGGGAGACGTTCTAGAGTGATGCGGGAGATTTTTTGTTTAGTTTAGAGATACAGCGCAGAAACAGGCCCTTCAACCCACCGAGTCCACGCTGACCAGCGATCCCCACACATTATCACTATCCTACACACACCAGGGCCAATTTACAATTATACCAAGCCAATAAGCGAGCTCGGTATTCCGACTGCGCATGCCCAGGTCATAGGTCACTCGCTATAAACATTCTCGGAAGCTGTGCTGCTCCTGCGTGTGTGCAGGCCTGCGTTACGTTCGTGGTCGGGCCCGGGTCTCCGCCGCTGCTGATTTGCTGCTGGGCCGTCCCCGTCCCCGTCCCCTCTCGGGTGTTCTGTCCCGGCATGGCATATAAATATAGACTGGAGAAATATAATTACAGAAACTAAAAACGGAACCAGCAGCCCTGCGCGCAACCTCAACCCTCAGGCAACACTGCCCCCTCCTGGCTGTCGGAGATACGGCATACAATTTGCTCTTAGGGAGTAGGACAGTTTCTTCCCCGATTCACCTCTACCAATTTGTCTCTGGAAGTGATGCACTACAATGCTGAGAACTATATTCTGCACTTTGTATCTTCCCCTTTGTTCTATTTATTGTACTGGAGTTTGACTTGATTGAAATTGGATTGCATTGGATAGCATGGATTGTATTGGATCACATGCAAAGCAAAGCTTTTCACTGGACCTCGGTTCATGTGACAAAAATAAACTAAATACCGCAGGACACAGAGTACTGGAGTAACTCAGCGGGTCAGGCAGCATCTGTGGAGAACATGGATAGGTGACGTTTCACAGTGCTGGAGTAACTCAGCGGGTCAGGCAGCATCTGTGGAGAACATGGATAGGTGACGTTTCACAGAGTGCTGGAGTAACTCAGCGGGTCAGGCAGCATCTCTGGAGAACATGGATAGGTGACGTTTCTGGTTGGGACAGACTGATGGTGTCAGATTAGGAAAAGGGGAGGTGCAACGAGACCTTGGTGCCCTTATACATCAGTCACTGAAAGTAAGAATGCCGTTACAGCTGGCAGTAAAGACAGCATATGGCATGTTGGCCTTCATAGTGGATTTGAGTATAGGAGCAAGGAAATCCTACGGCAGTTTTACTGGAAGGATTGCCGTAAAGTGCAGTTTTGGTCTCCTAATTTGAGGAAATACATTCTTGCTATTGAGGGAGAGCAGCGTAGGTTCACCAGGTTAATTCCCGGGATCGCGGGACTTACATATGATGAAATAATGGATCAACTGGGATTATATTCACTGGAATTTAGACGGATGAGAGTGGATCTTATAGAAACAAATTAAATTCTTAAGGGATTGTACAAGCTAGATGCAGGAAATATGCTCCCGATGTTGGGGGGAGTCCATAACCAGGGGTCACAGTTTAAGAATAAGGGGTAGGCCATTTAGGACTGAGATGAGGAAACTTTTTCACCCAGAGAGTTGTGGATCTGTGGAATTCTCTGTCACAGAAGGCAGTTGAGGCCAATTCACTGGATGTATTCAAGAGAGTTAGATTTAGCTCTTAGGGCTAACGGAATCAAGGGGATTGGGGAGAGAGCAGGAACGGGGTACTGATTTTGGATTATCAGTCGTGATATTGAATGGGCCAGTTGGCCTACTCCTGCACCTATTTTCTGTTTGTTGGGGGAGGGGAGGAAATTACAAAAGGGTGTCCTTCATGTAAAGCAGCATCTGCAGTTCACATGATCATGTGATAGGAGTAGAATTAGGCCATTCGGCCCATCAAATCTACTCTGCCATTCATCCGCTGATCTATCTCCCCTTCCTAACCCCACTCTCCAGCATAGTGTAGCTACTTGTCGCTTTACTCCATCCAAGGACCTAAGCAGTCTTTCCAGGTGCGGCAGAGGTTCACCTGCACCTCCTCCAACCTCATCTATTGCATCCGCTGCTCTAGGTGTCAGCTGCTCTACATCGGTGAGACCAAGCTTGGCAATCGCTTCGCCCAACACCTTCGCTCAGTTCGCAATAACCAACCTGATCTCCCGGTGGCTCAGCACTTCAACTCCCCCTCCCATTTCGAATCCGCCCTTTCTGTCCTGGGCCTCCTCCATTCCAGAGTCCCACCGTAAATTGGAGGAGTGGCACCTCATATTTACACCCCAGCGGTATGAACATTGACTTGTCCAATATCAGGTAGTCCTTGCATTCTCCCTTTCCCCTCCCCTTCCCAGCTCTCCCACAGCCCACTCTTTGCCTTTTCCTTTCTTCTTCCTGCCCCCACCACCCCCACATCAGTCTGAAGAAGGGTCTCAACCCAAAACGTCACCTATTCCTTCGCTCTATAGATGCTGCCTCACCCGCCGAGTTTCTCCAGCGTTATCTACCTTCGATTTTTCCAGCATCTGCAGTTCCTTCTTAAACACTGAATATCAGAGCAGCTTGAAGGGCCACACCAGAATTTCCTGCTACTTAACTGCATTTATACAGGACTTGCCAAAAAGGCCTGTGCCAGCTCAAGAACAGAACAGCAAAACTGCAGGTGTTCTGGGTGTTTGTTACCTTTTCGTTTAAACACATCTTGATCGAATGGATTGTCAATTGTGATATTTTGTATATCTGAGTCACTAACAGGTTACACAGAGAAGTCAATTCAGCCCGTCCTGTCCATGTAAATTCAAGAGAAGAGTCAAGTGTTGAATCATCATATGGACCAAGCCGGAACAATGAAATTCTTACTTGCAAGCCGCACAACAGGTTTGTAAATCCAGGGCTCAAAAAATGACATAATAAACATACAAAAAAAAGTTAAATAAAACCTCAATACTGGTGCAAAAAACAAAAACCCGAAGTTCCTCGTGCAATGCAGACTGTAGTTTGAAGTTTAGTTGATGTTTGCAGTGTTCAATAGCCTGATGGCTGTTGGGAAGAAACTGTTCCTGACCCTGGAGGTAATTGTTTTCAGGCTGTGCCTTATTCTCAATGGCAGGAGTGGGATGAGAGCGTGGCCTGCACGCTGTGGGTCTTTAATGGCACTGGCTGTCTTTTTGAGGCAGCTTTTCCAATAGATAGATCCCATTCAATGATGGGGTGGTCAGTCCCCGTGATGGACTATATGAGGGAAGTGCAGCTAAGCCCTTCCCATGGGAATCTTAGACCTTTGTAAGTATTTTAGGGCCAGTGAACTTCCTACATTTTTGTTTGAGATCCATGGTTTATGTTGTTATTTAAAGTTGTGAATATCTTTGAATGTCTAAAGTGCAATCTTTAATGCTTTGTCATTTTCAGTTCAAGTCAAGAGTTTTATTGTCATGTGTCCTTGATAGGACAATGAAATTCTTACTTGCTTTGTGTAGATATCAGACATTTATGCCCCCAGTTTTTGTGGCTTGTTACCTTGTGCTGTGAAATAATATTTCCTGCAGTTTTATTTTAAGTCTTCACAGCACATAGTCTGCTGACAATGTAAGCGTGCATGTATTATCCACCCTGGAAGTCACTGCCAGACGAGGAGATGGAGTCAGACACTTAAATCCAAGATGGTGCCAGAGTGTGATGTCTCTGTGTGCCCGACGAAATTATCTCTGTGCTTCAGAGTTAATTAGAGAGACACTTGAACGGGAAAGGCAAAGAAGAATGCGCTTAGAATATGTGGATAAACGGTTGGCTAGGACACTGTGGGCAATTGGCTCTATTTCTGTGCTGTGCAGTTCTGACACTTATCTGGAAACTATGTGCCCTTGTTGGTTATTCTCCCACTCGTGAAAATATCTCAATATCAACCCGACCAAATCCCGCTAAGATATTTATGTTTCAATAAGATCACTCCGCATCCTGGCAACAATAGATGTGAAACCAGCAGGCCTCTAGTTCGCCCTTCACCCTCGAACTCTCCTGGGATTCAGTGACTTTTGAACAACCTTCACCAATGTCTCCACCACATGTGCCAGTGATTTCTTTATATACAGGCCATCAGTCCTGGCATCTTGATCCTGACTCCCCAGAGTTTCTTAATTCCCCCACGATTGAAAGCAGAGATTGATAGATTCTTGATTAGTGCAGGGGTGTCAGGAGTTATGGGGAGAAGGCAAGAGAATGGGGTTAGGGAGGGAAAGATCAGCCATGATTGAAATGGCAAAGTAAACGTGATGGGCTGAATGGCCTAATTCTGCTCCGATGCCTTATGAATTTTTGACTGGGTATGTTACAAGTTCTTGGATGCTACCAGAAACTAGCCACTATCCCCTCTCTCTTCGGCCATTGTTTTTCCCAGCATTATTTTCCACAGGTCCACAACCTCAGCCACTGTCAGTCTCTGGATGACCTACCTTTCTGACTGGGCCTTTGGCCGCCAGCTCTCACCAAGCCCTGTCCCAGGTTACAGAGGCCCCGCCCCCTGGTTACAGAGGACCCGCCCCCTGGTTACACAGGCCCCGCCCCTGGTTACCACGCCCCCTGGTTGCCGAGGCCACGCCCTGGTTGCCGGGCATGGAGGACACCGCCCCAGGGAAGGCCCGGCCCCCGTTACCGGGTATGGAAGACGCCGCCCCTGATTCCAGTACAGGGGAAGCCTTGCCCCCGGGAATTGAGGCCTCGCCCCCGGGAACTGAGGCCTCGCCCCCGGGAACTGAGGCCTCGCCCCCGGGAACTGAGGCCTCGCCCCCGGGAACTGAGGCCTCGCCCCCGGGAACTGAGGCCTCGCCCCCGGGTAGTGAGGCCTCGCCCCCGGGTAGTGAGGCCTCGCCCCCGGGAACTGAGGCCTCGCCCCCTGTTAACACGGCCCTGTCGTTACAGGACACGGAAAGCTCCGCCCCGAGTTTCGAGGGATGGGAGACCCCACTGTCGCTCGCCCTCACCGGGCTGCGGCCCTCTGTACAGCCCAACGAGGGTCGGATGCTTCGTTTCTGGCGCTCCCTGCCCCGCTCGCGGTCCTCGGTGCAGGCCCCACCCCTTGATAACACCCCGCCCACAGAGCCCCAGGCTCCGACCCTTGACGCCATGGCCTCGCCCCACAGCGACAAGGCTCCACCCCCGGTCGCCGAGGCTCCGCCCCCGGTCGCCGAGGCTCCTCCCCCGGTCGCCGAGGCTCCTCCCCCGGTCGCCGAGGCTCCGCCCCCGGTCGCCGAGGCTCCGCCCCCGGTCGCCGAGGCTCCGCCCCCGGTCGCCGAGGCTCCGCCCCCGGTCGCCGAGGCTCCGCCCCCGGTCGCCGAGGCTCCGCCCCCGGTCGCCGAGGCTCCGCCCCCGGTCGCCGAGGCTCCGCCCCCGGTCGCCGAAGCTCCGCCCCCGGTCGCCGAGGCTCCGCCCTCGGTCGCCGAGGCTCCGCCCCCGGTCGCCGAGGCTCCGCCCCCGGACGTCGAGGCGCCGCCCCCGGTCGCCGAGACTCCGCACCCGGTCGCCGAGACTCCGCCCCCGGTCGCCGAGGCCCCGCCCCCGGTCGCCGAGGCCCCGCCCCCCGGCGAAAAGACCCCGCCCCACGGCGGCAAGGCTCCGAGGACCCCGCGCCATGGCGGCAAGGCCCCGCCCATCGGCGGCAAAGCTCCGCCCCCCGGCGGAAAGCCCCCGCCCCCCGGCGGCAAGCCCCCGCCCCCCGGCGGAAAGCCCCCGCCCCCCGGCGGCAAGCCCCCGCCCCCCGGCAGCAAGCCCCCGCCCCCCGGCGGCAAGCGCTGGACGCGGCCCTCGCTGCAGGACAGGGATAGTTCCGCCTTCGGTGCCCTGGAGATGCTGGCCCTGGACTCGCGGCCTGCCTCGCAACGCAGGGAGAGCTCGATGCTGGACTTCGGCGGTCTGGAGGCGTCGGTGAAGGAAATGTCGGACAGCCCGGCGCTCAGTTACAGCCTGTTGGATGCCCCTGCACCGGCCCGGGCCCGCAAAGTCGGCTCCCGCACCTCGATAAACGCTGGCCGCGGCATCCACCGCGACTCCCGGTCGCAGACCCCCACCCCCTCCTCCACCCGCGCCTCCACCCCTGCCATTGCCCCCGCCCCGTCCCCGGACCCGTCCTCGGGCCTGTCCTCGGGCTTTCTCTCCGTGACCCGCCCCTCGAGCGCGCGCACCGACAGCCCGGCGCCGCCGCGAGCCTGTTGCTGCAACATCCCGTGGTGCAACGCCCGGCCCCACTGGGGCGGCGCCGGCGACGCGGGAGGAGGAGCTGCCGCATTCGGCCACAGAGGCGGCGGCGGCAAGCACGGATTCGACATGCCCGTTAAGATTCACGTCGAGTTCTGGTGCGTGGGCCGCGGTGCGGGGACCGGGACCCGGGGTGTGTGGGCCGCGGTGCTGGGACCGGGACCCGGGGTGTGTGGGCCGCGGTGCGGGGACTGGGACCAGGGGTGTGTGGGCCGCGGTGCTGGGACCGGGACCCGGGGTGTGTGGGCCGCGGTGCTGGGACCGGGACCCGGGGTGTGTGGGCCGCGGTGCTGGGACCGGGACCAGGGGTGTGTGGGCCGCGGTGCGGGGACTGGGACCAGGGGTGTGTGGGCCGCGGTGCGGGGACTGGGACCAGGGGTGTGTGGGCCGCGGTGCGGGGACTGGGACCAGGGGTGTGTGGGCCGCGGTGCGGGTAACGGTATCCGAGGCGGCGGCATTGGGCGGTACATGGGCCGGGCTGGGGCCCGCTCCGTCAGCGCTGCCCGCCCGGAGATGGGTGACGGCCGGCGGGCGAGAGGAGCGGGCTGACAACTCGCCTATCCATATAACCATATAACAATTACAGCACGGAAACAGGCCATCTCGGCCCTTCTAGTCCGTGCCGAACACTTACTCTCACCTACTCCCATCTACCTGTACTCAGACCATAACCCTCCATTCCTTTCCCGTCCATATACCTATCTAACTTATTTTTAAATTATAAAATCGAACCTGCCTCCACCACTTCCACTGGAAGCTCATTCCACACAGCTACCACTCTGAGTAAAGAAGTTGCCCCTCATGTTACCCCTAAACTTTTGTCCCTTAATTCTCAAATCATGTCCTCTTGTTTTGAATCTTCCCTACTCTCAATGGAAAAAGCTTATGCACGTCAACTCTGTCTATCCCTCTCATCATTTTAAAGACCTCTATCAAGTCCCCCCTTAACCTTCTGTGCTCCAAAGAATAAAGACCTATCTTGTTCAGCCTTTCTCTGTAACTTAGGTGCTGAAACCCAGGCAACATTCTAGTAAATCTGTACTCTCTCTATTTTGTTGACATCTTTCCTATAATTTGGCAACCAAAATTGTACACCTTATTCCAGAATTGGCCTCACCAATGCCGTACAATTTTAACATTACATCCCAACTTCTATATTTAATGCTCTGATTTATAAATGCCAGCACACCAAAAGCTTTCTTTACCGCCCTATCTACATGACATTCCACCTTCAGGGAACTATGCACAGTTATTCCTCAATCCCTCTGTTCTACTGCATTCCTCAATTCGCTACCATTTACCATGTACGTCCTATTTTGATTTGTCTTACCAATATGTAGCACCTCACACTTATCATCATTAAACTCCATCTGCCATCTTTCAGCCCACTCTTCCAAATGGCCTAAATCTCTCTGTAGACTTTGAAAATCTACTTCATTATCCACAACACCACCTTAGGATCATCTGCGTACTTACTAATCCAATTTACCACACCATCATCCAGATCATTGATGTATGTGACAAACAACAGTGGACCCAACACAGATCCCTGAGGCACCCCACTAGTCACCGGCCTCCAACCTGACAAACAGTTATCCACCATTACTCTCTGGTATCTCCATGGTATCCAAGTTCCCCAGAGATGCTGCCTGACCCCCTGGGTTCCTCCAGCACTTTGTTTTAAACATAGAAAATAGGTGCAGGAGAAGGCCATTCGGCCCTTCGAACCAGCACCGCCATTCAATATGATCATGGCTGATCATCTAAATTCAGAAACCCGATCCTGCTTTTTCCCCATATCCCTTGATTCCGTTAGCCCGAAGAGCTAAATCTAACTCCCTTCAAAACAGCCTGTGAATTGGCCTCCACTGCATTCTGTGGCAGACAATTCCACAGATTCACAACTGGGTGAAAAAGTGTTTCCTCATCTCAGTCCTAAATGGCCTATCCCTTATTCTTAAACTATAACCCCTGGTTCTGGTCTCCCCCAACATCGGGAAAATTTTTCCTGCACCTAGCCTGTCCAATTCTCCAAGAATTTTAAATGTTTCAATAAGATTCCCTCTCATCCTAAATTCCAGCAAATACAAGCCCAAGTCGACCCATTCTTTCATATTACATCAGTCCCGACGTCTAGGGAATTAACCTGGTGCACCTACGCTGCGCTGCCTCAATAGCAATAATGTCAGTCCTCACATTAGGAGACCAATTTTCCAGGTGTGGTCTCACCAGGGCCCTGTACAACTGCAGTAGGACCTCCTTGCCCCTAAACTCAAATCCTCTTGCAATGAAGGCCAACATGCTATTGGCTTTCTTAACTGCCTGCTATACCTGCATGCTTACTTTCATTGACTGATGTACAAGCACACCCAGGTCTTGTTGCACCCCCCCTTCCATGACACCATTCAGATAATAATCTGCCTTCCTGTTCTTGCCACCAAAGTGGATAACCTCACATCTATCCACATTATTATTGGGGGGGTGCAAATAAAATCAACAAATGGCGTGACGCACGGAGCAGCTCAATCCTTCTGGAGGACATGGCAGCCTCTGGCATACACTCAACACACGAAACACGTACTTTCTTACCTGTTAAAAACGGCCGAAATGGTCAATTCTTGCGCTGTAAATAATTGTGGAGAGACTGAGCGCTCTGAACCAAATACTCTCGTATCTTTGCTCTGAACCCGAGCACCAATGTGTAAGCGGCCGACTCAGACCCCCGGTCAACGCTGTTCGACACAAACGGCCGCCCTCCGCCCACCCTCCCCCTGTGTGTCTGCACTGTCACGGGCTGTGGGTCGGCAGCGCCCACACACAGGGCCGGGTGGAGCAGGGCCGCGGCTCCGGGCAGCGGACACACGTGGACGAAAACCCGGCAACGTCCCCGTCAGCTGCAGCAGAGTTGGGGACAGTCTGGTCCCTCTGCCCACCCAGAGTCACTGACCGTGCTGCACCAGCACCGTGACCACCCCCCCCCCCCCCCCCCCGACAACGTCCCCTTCAGCTGCAGCAGAGTTGGGGACAGTCTGGTCCATCCGACCACCCAGAGTCACTGACCATGCTGCACCGGCACCCCAACCTCCTCCCCCCTGACCCCCCAACCCCGGCCGCGGAGATAGATGGTCCGGGGTCCGCGAGTGTGGAACCAGTCAGCATGGAGTCCGGATGCTGGGACAGAAGAAGGGCCCGGGTACTGGCAGCCATAGTAAGTGCTTACGTGACGTTCACCGCGTGTGCTCCAGAAGGCGTTGCATGGCAACAGTACGGGT
This sequence comes from Malacoraja senta, assembly GCA_038087875.1. Taxonomy (NCBI): domain Eukaryota; kingdom Metazoa; phylum Chordata; class Chondrichthyes; order Rajiformes; family Rajidae; genus Malacoraja; species Malacoraja senta. The sequence continues at coordinate 5,657,272 of CM075986.1, forward strand.
CACGGGTCGTGACCTCGACTGCCGTGCAACTTCCATCTGCCATGCTTCTGTCCACTCACCAAACCTATGCAAGTCACCCTGCAGCCTCATAGCTTCCTCCTCGCAGCTCACACTGCCACCCAGATCTGTTTTGCTTAAATTCCAACATCTGCGGTCACTTGTATCTCCAGGTGAGATACTCCCTTTGTTCATTCCACTTCATCCCTCTTGGCAATTTAAAACATGTGGGTTTTTTTGCATGCCAGTGTTGATAAAGGACATTGTGTGGAAAGGTTAGGTTTGGTTATGGCTCACATGTTTTGAATATTTCTAGTTGTTTTTCTAAACTTTCCTTTCCTTCTGCTTGTTCCAGTAATGGTTACGGAAATGAGAGGGGATCTTTTAGAAACGTATTCAATTATTAAGGGATTGGACACGTTAGATGCAGGAAACATGTTCCCGGTGTTGGGGGAGTCCAGAACCAGGGGCCACAGTTTAAGAATTTAGAACTAAGATGAGGACAAACATTTTCACGCAGAGTTGTGAATTTGTGGAATTCTCTGCCTCAGGCGGCAGTGGAGGCCAATTCACTGGATGCTTTCAAAAGAGAGTTAGATAGAGCTCTTGAGGCTAGCGGAATCAAGGAATATGGGGGAAGGCAGGAACGGGGTACTGATTGTGGATGATCAGTCATGATCACATTGAATGGGTCAAAGGGCCGAATGTCTATTGTCTATGTAACCATGTAATTAATTTGTATAAACAGGGGAGACTGGTTCCGGAGTCAGGATGGACAGTAAGTCTGTGTTTACAGTGCAGTGGAGGTCTGGGGGGAATTTATCACCTGCCCATGTCTCCCTGGGAATTCATGGGGAGTATCTAAGCAATTCCCAAAACAATAGCATAACTGTCATAATATTGTTCTGCAATTTATTATGTTGGTTGCCAAAGAACCTCTGTGAACAGCGGAGAATGTATTTTGCAATGGACCCATTTCCCCACAAGTAATTTGTTGGTGAAGAAATAAAGAACATTGACGTTCACCCCAGTAATGGAGCAGATCTTTTTCCTGGATTTGCTGCTTATCTGGATGGGTGCTGTAAAATGACTCTGATTCCCCAATGGGAAGTGGAGTTAAGTATTGGCATTCTCGTGCATTTCTGTAAGAGTCTTCAGTTGGAGGAGATTGAGAACTGACTTGATCCACTGACTTGACCGCCACAGCCTTCTGTGGCAAAGAATTCCACAGATTCATCGTCCTCTGACTAATGAAATTTCTCCTCATCTTCCGAAAAGAATGTCCTTTATTTTGGAGGCTCTGGCCTCAAGTCCTAGACTCTCCCACTAGTGGAAACATCCTCTCCACATCCACTCCATCCAAGCCTTTCATTATTCAGTAAGTTTCAATGAGGTCACCCCCCTCATCCTTCTAAACTCCAGCGAGTACAGGTCCCCTATGACTGCTGCAAGCATTAACTGCCTCCCTTGTGTGTTTACTGCAGTGGTGCCTGAGGGTATGAATCCCGCTATCAGGATCTCGCCGAGATAATCTTGACGACGTTTCCTGATGCGGCTGTTTCTGGCGATGTTGGGAGGCAAGGTAAAGTTAATACATCGAACGAGTGGTTGCCTTCTGGTGACGGCTTGCAATGATCATGAATTTCTTCATCTTCATCTATGTACAGAGGGGTGAAACCCGTGGTGATTCTGAATGCATGGCAAAGCTGGGGTTTCTCTTTATATTGCAAATGTCGTCATCTGCTGTGATTGGTGCCCACCTGAGGAAGCTTCAATTTGCAGCATTTATTCCCTAAAAGCACATTGTGTATAAGAACACTTAAAAGCACTGACTTTTACACGAACACTTTTAAAAGAACCAAAAGGTAGTTCTTCTCCAAGAACCCTTTTTTGCTTAAGTCCACCCTCCACCACCTCCAGTTTAAATTCCATTTGGAATATTTTGGAGGACCAAGAACCAAGACTCCGCCTCCATTCTGGTTCCCCGATTAACTGCAGAGGGAGTGCCACAAATGGGAGTGGAACAGATGCCCAATGAAGCACATTTTGATGATATTCCCCACAGATTTTCCGTTCTACATTCAGTTCAGTCGCATCTGTATTAACAGGTTGGAATAAAGCATAACGTGGTGCTCCATAGAAAAATAGAAAAAATAGGTGCAGGAGTAGGCCATTTGGCCCTTCGAGCCACCACCACCATTCAATATGATCATGGTTCATCTAAAATCAGAACCCTGTTCCTGGTTTTCCCCCCATATCCCTTGATTCCGTCAGCCCTAAGAGCTAAAACTCTCTTGAAAACATCCAGTGAAGTGGCCTCCACTGTCTTCGGTGGCAGAGAATTCCACAGATTCACAAATCTCTGGGTGAAGAATTTTTTCTTCATCTCAGTCCTAAAGAAGAAGTTTTTCCTCATCTTGGTCGTCCATGTGGAGTAATACTCAGCCGCAGACTTGTGATGACTGGACAGACTTGGATTGTTTTCTCTGGAATGTTGGATGTTGAGGTTGACTTGATAGAAGTCAGATGGTCTGCATCCCAGGGTCCTCAGGGAGGTGGCTCTCGAAATAGTGGACACATCATTTTCCAATGTTCAATGTACTCAGGATCAGTTCTTGTGGATTGGAGGATAGCTAATGTTATCCCACTTTTCAAGAAAGGAACGAGAGAGAAAACGAGGAATTACAGACCAGTTAATTATTAAAGAGGTAATAATGGGGCATTTGGATAGCAGTAAAAGGATTAGTCCAAGTCAGCATGGATTTATGAAACGGAAATCACGCTTGACTAATCTTCTGGAATTTTTTGAGGATGTGACAAGTAAAATAGATGAAGGGGTTCCAGTGGATGTAGTGTATCTAGACTTTCAGAAAACCTTTGATAAGGTCCCGCATGGGAGACTGGTGACTAAAATTAGAGCACATGGTATTGGGGGTAGGGTGTTGACATGGATAGAAAATTGGTTGGCAGACCGGAAGCAAAGAGTAGGAGTGAACGGGTCATTTTCAGAATGGCAGTCACTGGCGAGTGGAGTGCCGTAAGGCTTGGTGTTGGGGCCGCAACTGTTTACCAGATATATTAATGATTTGGAAAAGGGAATTAGGAGCAACACTAGCAAGTTTGCGGATGACACAAAGCTGGGTGGCAGTGTGAACTGTGAAGAGGAGGTTGCAGGGTGACCTGGACAGGTTGAGTGAGTGGGCAGATGCGTGGCAGATGCAGTACAATATAGATAAATGTGAGGTTATCCACTTTGGCGGCAAAAATAAGGGGAGCAGATTATTATCTCAATGGGTTTAGGTTAGGTAAGGGGGAGGTGCAGCGAGACCTGGGCGTCTTTGTACACCAGTCACAAAGTTGGCTTACAGGTACAGCAGGCAGTGAAGAAAGCTAATGGAATGTTGGCCTTCATAACAAGAGGATTTCAGTATCGGAGTAAAGAGGTTCTTCTGCAGTTGTATCAGGCTCTGGTGAGACCACATCTGGAGTATTGTGTACTATTTTGGTCTCCTAATTTGAGGAAGGACATCCTTGTGATTGAGGCAGTGTAGCATAGGTTCACGAGATTGATCCCTGGGATGGCGGGACTGTCATATGAGGAAAGATTGAAAAGTCTAGGCTTGTATTCACTGGAGTTTAGAAGGATGAGGGGGCATCTTATAGAAACATATAAAATTCTAAAAGGACTGGACAAGCTAGATGCAGGAAAAATGTTCCCAATGTTGGGCGAGTCCAGACCCAGGGGCCACAGTCTTAGAATAAAGGGGAGGTCATTTAAGACTGAGGTGAGATTTTTTTTTTTTTCACCTGGAGAGTTGTGAATTTATAGAATTCACTGCCACAGAGGGCAGTGGAGGCAAAGTCACTGGATGGATTTAAGAAAGAGTTAGATAGAGATCTAGGGGCTAGTGGAGTCAAGGGATATGGGGAGAAGGCAGGCACGGGTTATTGATAGGGGACGATCAGCCATGATCACAATGAATGGCGGTGCTGGCTCAAAGGGCCGAATGGCCTCCTCCTGCACCTATTTTCTATGTTTCTATGAAGTATATAAAATTTATCAGAGGCATAGATAGGGTAGACAATCAGAACCTTTTCCCCAGGATGGAAATGTCCAACACTGGAGGGCTCACCTATAAGATGAGTGGAGGGGGGAAGTAATGGAGATGAGTGGGGTAAGTTTTCTGCACAGAGGGTGGTGGGGGCCTGGAACACGCTGCCAGGGGTGGTGCTGGAGGCAGATACTTCTTCTTTTGTGTGGCGTGCACAGTCTAAAGTTGTACGACAACTTGTTGTATTTGATCTTCCGTTTGTGCACGTCGAGTTGATTGCATTAGTCGAAACAGGGCGGACCACGTGAAGGTTGCAAACTTCCACCCCAAGAGGCAGATACGATAGTGGCGTTTAAGAAGCTTTTAGATAGACACATGGATATGCAGGGAATGGAGGGTTATGGATCATTGGAGGGAGATGAGATCAGTCAGCACAAACATAGTCTTTGGTAAATCCTTGAATAAACTTCCCTTGTGCATTGTAAATTATCCTTCAAGGTGACTTCAAAATTTAAAGTTTGCATTTTACTCTCCATTTAACCAAGGGATAATTCTGCAGCATCTTTACTTTGTGCATGTTTAATCCCCTGTGTCTGTTTAATAAACTCTCTGCTTTTGCCAATTAGGCAGCTTTGAGATTGAAGTCAATGGGCAGCTAATCTTCTCCAAACTGGAAACCAATGGGTTCCCTTATGAAAATGATGTAAGTGGACAGTTTAGTTTTTTATAAGGTTGAATCTTTACGATTAAATTACTTGCCATCTGTTTCCTTCCATTATTTTAATTACACCTGTGACATTCATGTGGGCGGTTTGAAAAAGCAGTAGTAGGGGTTGGTATACAGACCTTTTGAGCGGTATAAATCAAGAAGGATGTGTTTATAAATTTAAAATATAGTGATTAATTACAATTTGAACAATCTTGCAACATGAGTTCATCAAATTAGACATGGTAACAGTGAGAATGAATTGGCAGAGTACATATAGGAGAATTTTCTGTAGCAATGTTTTAAACTGTGCATTAGGTGTAGAGTGTTTGACAGCACTGGGCCTATATTTGCTGGAGTTTAGAAGAATGGGGGGGGACCTCTTTGAAACGTACAGAATAGTGAAAGGCTTGGATAGAGTGGATGTGGAGAAGATGTTTCCACTAGTGGGAGAGTAAAGGACGTATCTTTAGGAAGGAGATGAGGAGGAATTTCTTTAGTCAGAGAGTGGTGAATCTGTGGAATTCTTTGCCACAGAAGGCTGTGGAGGCCAAGTCAGTGGATATATTGAAGGCAGAGATAAATAGATGCTTGATTAGTGCGGGTGTCAGAGGTTATGGGGAGATGACAGGAAAATGGGGTTTGGAGGGAGAGATAGATCAGCCATGATTGAATGGTGGAGTAGACTTGATGGGCCGAATGTACTAATTATACTCCTATCACTAATGACCTAATGAAACCCAACATGGGAATGGGCTACTTTGAAACTGGTAATGGTTTATAATCTGAGGGCTAGATTCCCAGTTAAGTGATGATCATAGTATGTTTACATTTAGAATTCGTCTTGAGAACAAAAAGGTATGTGTGAAAGAACCACGTTCAGTAAGGAGAACTACAAAGAAATGAGGGGAAAGTTAGCTAAAGTGGATTGGACAAATAGATTTAAGGATGTGATATGAAAATAAATAATTCATGACGATATATGGCAATGAGGAGTGAGGTTCCAAGGTGGCAGGGAGGTGGAGGATGTACTTGCCATGACTAACCTAGGGAGGAGGGTGGGCGATGAAACTGACCTGAAGCTTGAAATAAATTCAGGATCCAGCATAATAGGAATTTTAAATAGAAATGAAGGGCAAACCGGCAAGATATGTAAAAACTGACAATATGAACTTTACATAAAGGAGAGAGGTGCAAGCGAACATAGGTCTTATAGAGAATGAGGCTGGGGAAATGGTTACAGAAACAAGGAAATACAAGTGGAAATGAACAAGTATTTTGCATCATTCATTCTTGCTCCATTGAAAGGCTATTGATTGTCATAGTCATAGATTCATTCAGCATGGCAAAGGGGCCTTTGGCACAACCCGTCTGCCGACCAAGATATCTAAGCTTGTCTATCTAATTGCACGCGTGTGGCCCATATTCCTTTTTCTTATCCATGTACCTGTCCAAGTGTCTTTGAGATGTTGTTATAGTATCTGCCTCAACTCCCTCTGGCAGCTGATTTCATATACCCACCACCCTCTGGGTGAAGAAGTTGCCCCTCAGGTGTGTATTAAAAATTGCTCCTCTCACCTTAAACATATGTCCTCTTGTTTTTGATATCTGTACCCTGGGTAAACGACTCCATGCACTCACCCTAGCTATTTTCCTCATGATGTTGTACACCCCAAAGATCACCGCTCAGCCTTCTGTGCTCCAAGGAATAAAGTCCCAACCTGCTCAATCTCTTCTGCTACCTCAGCTCCACAAGTCCTGGCAACATCCTTGTAAATCATCCCTGCACACTTTCCAACTTAATGACATCCTACAGAAGGGTGACCAAAACTGAACACACTTATACCAAGTGTGGCCTCGCCCAGATCTTGTGCAGCATTAACATAACATCAAACGTCTATACTCAATATTTCCGACTGAAGGCCAATATACCACCTTGACCATGCCATCTGTGATACCACTTTCAGGAACAATGTACCTGTAGTTGTAGATACCTCGTCTCTAAAACACATCCCAGGGCCAGCTGTTCACCGTGAAGGTCTGCCTTTGACTTCCCCAAATACAACACCTTGCACTTTACCAGCATTAAACTCCATTAGCCATTTCTCAGCCCACCTGCCCAGCTGATCAAGCTGATGTAACTATTGATGGCCAATACCACCCACTTTAATGTTACCTGCAAACTCACTAACCATGGCTTGTACGTTGTCGTCCAAATTGTTGATCCAAACCACAAACAGCAATGGGCCCAGCACTGATCCCTGAGGCTCACCACTAGTCAATAGACAATAGGTGCAGGAGCAGGCCATTTGGCCCTTCGAGCCAGCACCGCCATTCAATGTGATCATGGCTGATCATCCCCAATCAGTACCCCGTTCCTGCCTTCTCCCCATATCCCCTGACTCCGCTATTTTTAAGAGTCACAGGCCTCCAGTCTAAAAAACCTGCTTCCTGCGATGAAGATAATTCTGTATTCAGTTGGGTGAATCTTCCTGGATGGCATGTGATCCAACCTTCCAGAGAATGCAAAACCTTACCAAAGGCCTGAAGTCCATGTGGACAACGTCTGTGGTTCTGCCCTCATTCTTTTTGTTTTGTTCTTCACAAAACTTAATCAAATTCGTAAGTCATGTACAAAACCATGCTAACTATCCCTAATCAGCCCCCTGACTATCCAATGCATTTATCTTATCCCTAAGAATTCTCTTCATTAACTTCCCCACCACAAACGTTAGGCTCTGGTATATAGTTCCTGGGCGTTTCCTTGCAGCCCTTAAATAGAGGCACAACATTAGCCACCTTCCAGTCACCCGGCACATCACGTATCTAACGATGATTCATATATATGTGCCAGGACTCCTGCAATTGTTTTCTCTAGCTTCCCACAGCTTCCCTGGATATATCTGAACATGCCTGGGAAATATACCTACCTTCATATGGAATCTCCTTGACTTCTCCATTACGTGTCCCAAATTCCCCAACCTTTTTGTTTTTCTCCATTGTAAAAACTGAGGACAAATACTCATTGAAGACTTTGCCCACCTCCTGCGGCTCCATACACAGATCTGCTTTGGTTTCTGAGAGGCCCTATTATCTCTCCAGTTGTCCTCTTTCCCTTAATATTCATAATCTCTGGATTAAAAAAAATATTATCTGTGAGCAACTCCTGTCCCCTTTGGCCCTCCTGATTTCCTCAGAAGTATGTTCCTCATTCCCCCAAACACACAGGGATACATGATCCCAGCTGCCTATACCTGGCCCTTGCCTCCTGACACTGATAGCATGCCCAGAGAATTAAGAAAACCCTGCTACAAAATGTTTGGTTGCTTGCTTTGAAGTATGCTTGCATTGTTCACGAGTTGATTGATGGTGTGCTTGAGGGCAGTTAGAATGAGAGGGTGTGGACATTATTTCATCATGAGCTGTAGCAACTTGTCTTTGAAGTATGTGTGCAGAACTACATGGAACTAAGTTGTGTTACTGAGTCGGGTTTTTCTGTGTGACTTTGCTGAGGAATACTTTACCAGCTCTGCTCTTATTTCCCTGTTGCAGGTCATGAATGCAGTCCAGAAAGCTAACGATGGAACAGAAATGCAAAAGATCAGCAATAGCCGGGCTCCTTGTGTCATTCTGTAGCCTTGGCTAAACTGTGCCTTTGTCAGTTGCTAACTTTCTATACTTTCAGCTCTTACAATTCTGCTTTGAGGTAGACTAGTGTAGATAAAGGTAGGCATGGAATGAGTATACTTGCTGGGTCTACTTGCAGTGGTGGGTGGGGGGGGGGCAGCTGAACAATGACTCTGTGGAATCTACATCCTGTATCTTTTATTCTCACTTTGCTTCTGCTGAGACTTTTCTTCCAAGCAACTCGTGACGTATTGAAATTGTTGACATGCTGCATATTTAGAATCTGGTTCTGCGAATGACTATTTTAACTGAAAACATGGTTAATGTATGAAGGAAAATACATCATTTTCTAATGGATTAGCAAGTCAATAACTTCAATGAAGTTTTCATTTAAACAAATAATTATGTGATTTTGAATTTGGTTGTGATACATGAACTAATGAATAAAATGTCACACTCTCAAACCTTGTATAATTAGTTTATTTGTGTAATAACAGGTTGATTCAAAGGAAAGCTGTGAGATGTTGGTGTTGGTCATGGTCCAGTGGATGGTGTTTGGGATGACGCTGGCCTTGGGGAATTCTGAATCATTGGAGGCGGTGATTCTGGCTGGAATTTTGAAGTGGGAATGCAGAGTTGTGTTGCTAATGTATAAGTAGACATTGTGTGGCCCGGGAGCAGAGTTTTGTTGTTATGGTCACGTGCACTAAGATATAGTAAGCAACTCTGTGTGCCATCCAGTCAAATCATATTGTACCATCAATCCATACACAGGTGCTACAGGAAGTGCAAAATAACAAGTGTAGAATATTGTGTGATAGCTACAGAGGAAGTTCAGGGGCCACTTCAAGAGTCAAGCAGGAAAGAAGCTCTTCTTCTGTCCTTGAATCTGATGGCATTTTGTATCTTCTGTACAGTGGGAGGGCGGAGAAGAGGGAATGGCCGGTGTGTGACTGTCATGTTGGCTGCTTTCCTGAGGCGCATGCTTAAAGAAGATAGACACAAAGTGCTGGAGTAACTCAGCGGGACGGGCAGCATCTCTGGAGAGAAGCAATGGGTGATGTTTCGGGTCGAGACCCTTCAGATTAGAGTTATCTCAGCTTTTTGTGTCTATCCGGTTTAAACCAGCATTTGCAGCTCCTTCCTGCGCACGCTTGAAGAGCCTGATGGTTGAAGGGAAGAAGCTGTTAGCACCACGGCTGGAGCTAAGTGGCACTGATAAAACGCACATGAACATCCGTGACCAGACTGGACACACAGCTGTCGCTTGATAGTACTGTCGACACCAGCTTTGTTACGTAGCTGACGATGGAGAACACATTAATTAGCTGGACGATCTGACATCCTTTTGGACATAATTTGCTAATTTTCCACATTATCAGGTAGGTATCAAAGGTATAAGTGCAGTGGAACACTTGGCTGGAGAGACAGCTAAATCTCAGGTCTCAGCTTTGTGGCATTTGTGGAACTCTTCCAATAGATACCAGTCCCACAATGCTGTGGAGGAGGAGTTGACAAGTCTGTGGTACGTGGTGCCAAAGTTAATGCTGAGGGGAAGTTTTACTGAGGGGTTCTGCTACAGCTGAATGGCTGGCACCATCCCCTGGACAAGTGGTGTTTACAGGCCAGGCTGACTAAGCTTGGCACATTTCTAGCCCCCACAGCCAGTAATGAGTGTGATAGACTTTTGCAACAGTCTGGTAATTTTGTGGTCACATAATTTAGGATGGATATTTTAACCCCAGATTATTCATGGTGTACAAACCTCCCAGCTGTGGTGCTGAGATTTGCCCAATGTCTCTGGAGCATATAGAACAGTGCAGCATGGAGACAGGCCCTTCGGCCCACGCTACCGTTCCAAAGTCAAATTAAACACATGAACCCCGTCCCTCCATTACCTGCACATCCATGTGCTTATCTAAAAGCCTCTTAAACATCACTATTGTATCTGACTCCATCACCACCTCTGGCAATATGTTCCAGGCACCCACCACCCACTGTGTATATTTAAAAAACTTTGCCCAAAGCATTGTTCCAAGCTTCTGGGTGAGAGTCATACGCATGGAAACAGTTGCTGGCACAACTCGTTGATGCCGACCAAGATGTCCCACCTGCCTGTGTTTTATCCATACCACGCTAAACCTTTCCGATACATATACCTTGGATTAAAGTGTCTATTACCATGTTATAGTGCCAGCCTCGGCTCCCTCTGACAGCCCGTTCCCTATACCATCACCCTCAGTGTGATAACCTATCCTGTAACCTAAACTTTGTTACTCCAAGACTGATGGTGGAATGGACTCATTGGGCCGAATGGCCTAATCCTGCACCAATTTCTTGTGAACCTAACTCCCAGTTCAAATGTTATTAAACATTCCACCCAACATGAATCAAGATTACTTAATTTTAACATTTAGTTTCCAGTGGATGCCTCTGGATTGACCACCAGCCATCACAAATGGAGAGCAGAATTATCAATCTCAGACACAACCAAAATCATCCCACAGATATTGATGTGATAATGGCAAATAATGTTTTAATGTTGGTTGTGGGATACATTGGCATGAGGAATTACTCCACTTGAGGGGAATTCTGAAGAAGGTTCCTGATCCAAAAGGTCACCTATCCATATTTTCCAGGGGTTGCTGCCTGCTAACCCGCTGAGTTACTCCAGCATGTTGTCTTTCCTTGGTAAGCCAGCATCTGCAGTTCCTTGTTGATACACTACTCCCCTACACTTCTCCAAAGTGTTACCATGGGATCATGCTGTTCGTGGGGGAGGGGGGGGGTGTGGCTCTGGTACAAAATCTCATCAGTAAGGTTGCAAATGCAACAGCTCCATGCTGCCAACAGTGCTGAAAGTGCTCTGAGGTGTAGGGCCTTGAGTGTCTGGAATGGATCACGAGTGTTGGATGGAGAGATTGGTGTTAGTTCCAACTGAGTCTCAGCTGGCTTGTAATTCAGGGATTATAAAATGAACACACCAGATATTATTTCAGTTGAACACTATTTCTCTGGAGACATGTGTTCTTCAGTTCTTTCCAGAATAAAATATCCCATTGTTTGTGCCGTATTCTGCTGTTGCCACCACAGAATGTTGGCTTTACTCAACATTTCAGTTGGATTTGGAAATCTTATCTCAACAGTTTGCATTCTCTCTTCACGACAGGATTATATGACTTACAAGATCTGTAGACTCATTGTCTCCACACAGAAAATAATGTCAGAACAATATTTTGGAGTAACTCAGCGGGTCAGGCAGCATCTCTGGAGAGAAGGAACGGGTGACGTTTCGGGTCAAGACCCTTCAGACTGGTTAGGGATAAGGAAATGAGAGATATAGACGGTGATGAAAAGAGATAAAGACTGATGAATGAAAGATATGCAAAAAAGTAACAATGAAAAAGGAAACAGGACATTGTTAGCTGTTTGTAGGGTGAAAATGAGAAACTAGTGCCACTTGGGTGGGGGAGGGATAGAGAGAGCGGGAGTGCCGGGGTTATCTGAAGTGAGAGAAATCAACGTTCTTGCCGCTAAGCTGCCCAAGCGAAATATAAGATGCTGTTTCTCCAATTTGCATTTAGTCTCACTCTGACAATGGAGGGGATCGAGGACTGAAACGTCTGTGTGGGAATGGGAAGGAGCTTTAAAGTGTCCAGCAACCGGGAGATCAGGTTGGTTCAGGCAGGCTGAGCGAAGGTGTTCCGCGAAACGATCGCCCAGTCTGCGTTTGGTCTCGCCGACCATGTATAAGAGTCCACATCTTGAACAACGGATACAGTAGATGAGGTTGGAGGAGGTACAAGTGAACCTCTGGCTAACATGAAAGGACTGTTGGGGTCCCTGAGCAGAGTCGAGGGAGGAGGTAAAAGGACAGGTGTTGCATCTCCTGCAGGTGCAGGGAAGGTACCTGGGAAGGGGGTGGTTGGAGTGGGAAGGGATGAGTTAACCAGTCAGTTCCAGAGGGAACGGTCTCTGCAGAAGGCAGAAAGGGGTGGAGATGGGAAAATGTGGCTAGTGGTGGGATCCCATTGGAGGTGGCGGAAATTTTGGAGGATTATGTGTTGTATGCGACGGCTGATGGGATGGAGATAAGGACTAGGGGGACTCTGTCTCTGTAATGTCAGCTTTGGTAGAAACAACATCGATCTATGAAAGAGTAATGTCAGATCAATTTGATGATACTGGTGTTGCAGGCACAGGGCGGCAGGGTGGTACATCGGTAGAGCTGCTGCCTCACAGCGTCAGAGACCTGGGTTCCATCCTGACTGCAGGTGCTGTCTGTACAGAGTTTGCACATTCTCCATGTGACCGCATGGGTTTTCCCAGAGTGCTCCAGTTTCCTCTCACACTCCAAAGATGTACAGGTTTGTAGGTTCATTTGTCTTTGGTAAAAATTGTAATTTGTCCCTAGCCTGCAGGATAGTGCCAGTGTACAGGGAACATTAGTTGGCACGGACTCGGTGGGCCTGCTGTACCCTTCAGTCTGGTGTTACCTTAGTCACCGCCCTTTGACGCTCTCATCTCACTGCTTCCCCATCGGGAAGAAGGTGCAGCAGGAAACCCATCATCACCAGGTTCAAGAACAGCTTCTCCCCAGCAATTAATGTCCCAAAAAAACATTTGGACAGGTACATGGATATGAGAGGTTGAGAGGGATAAGGGCCGAACACAGGCTGGCGGGACTAGTGGGCACCTTGGTCAGGCTGGGCCGAAGGGCCTGTTTCCATGCTGTATTAATATAATTATCAGGCTTTTGAACACTGCATAACACCAACCACTGCAACTATGATCTCCCATGGACTGTGGGACTACGGCAAAGACTGGATTTTGAACTATTATTGTTAGCTAGTATTACGCTTCCAAATGTATTGTGCTTTTGATCATTACTTGTCATCTGTGGTGTTACATTTATGGAGTGTGGAGCTACAGCGACTATGAATGTCATTGTTCTGTTGTTGGGTACATGTGACAATGAAGCACTCAATGGGTGGTGTTTGTACAATTCATCACTTCAGCTGGAAGGTTCTATCTCAAGGTCTGCTCAATGCAAACATGAAGAACAGCGGCAACAGTGGGAACTAATATCTTCTGACAAGCTGGAATTAGACTCTTCAAGTCCTCTTTTGATATAAATGTCCATACTTCACCCCTTCTAGTAATGCAAACAAATATACCCTTTATACAATAAATCAAAGTGCAGGAATAGCTCGGTGGATCAGGCAGCATCTATGGAGGACATGGATAGATGGCATTCATATCCTTTTCCCAACCAGAAATATTGCCTTCCATGCCCTTCACAGATGCTTCCTGACTTGCTGAATTACTCCAGCACTTTGTGTTTTAATTAAGATGTCAGCATCTGCAGTTCCTTGTGCCTCCCCTTTATATGCACACAGACATCTGCATCTGCAGGCAGACATGCGCAAGTAAGAGCAGAAGTAGGCCACTCGGCCCCTCGTGTCTGCCCGGCTCCTGGCAATGTTTCACCCCCAGCTGCTTCACAAAGCTTCTATCTGTCCCAGCCTTGAAGACTGCTTCCAACGGCCTTTGGTGAAGAGAGTCAACAGGCTCACAACTCTGATATAAACAATTTTGCCTTATCTCTGCTTTAAATGGGTGACCTTAATGTTTTAACCAGTGAATCCCAAGTACCCGACCCTCTCCTCCCTGAGACGAGCTCTTGGGATCAGATGTCAGAGAGTGAAAGCACACATTTGTTGGGATCCAGCATGAAGACACAGGCCTCCATTGTTCAGTGGACGTCAGATCATTGCTGTCTCTCCTGGCAAAACCTGTCTTCCGACTCTCTAAAATCTACTTCCTACTCTCAGCTGGATTCAGCAGAGCAAACTCCTCCAAACCACAAACGAGGAACTGCAGATGCGGCTTTACAAAGAAAGATACAAGATGACGACATATGTTGGAATCTTTGAAGAAGAATCCAGACCCGCAACCTCACCTATCCATGTTCTCCACAGATGCTGCCTGACCCGCTGAGTTAATCCAGCACTCTGTGAAACGTCACCTATCCATGTTCTCCACAGATGCTGCCTGACCCGTGAGTTAACTCAGCACTCTGTGAAACGTCACCTATCCATGTTCTCCACAGATGCTGCCTGACCCGCTGAGTTACTCCAGCACTCTGTGAAACGTCACCTATCCATGTTCTCCACAGATGCTGCCTGACTCTAGAATTACTCCCGCATTTTGTGTATTTTTTCCCCTCCAAACCAGAGTTCCTGCCTGGTTTACAGCTCACTGCTGCCATCTTCTGGTGTAATAAAATCATGCATCATAGAAACAGGCCTTTCGGCCCAATCAAGTTGCCTAACCAAGCTCGTCCCATTTGCCTTGGCCAGACCCTTTCAAACCTTTCCGATCCATGTATCTGTCAAAGTGTCAAATACAAAGTGTCAAAGTGTCTTTTAAATATTGTAATTGTACCTGCCTCTACCACTTTCACTGACAGCACATTCTACATACCCACATATTTACTGTGTGAATAAGTCACCCCTCAGGTCTCTTTTGAATCTTTCATCTCTCACCTTAACTCTAGGCTCTCTAATTTTGGAGGCCCCTAAAGTGGAATAAAGATGACCATCCACCTTATTTATGCCCCTCTTGATTTAATAAAACTCTATATGGTCACCTCTGAGCCTCCCTCGTTCCAAGGGAAAAGACCCAGCCTATTCAGCCTCTCCTTATAACTGAAGGCCTTCAGTCCAGACAAAATCCATTTGATTTCTGCAGTATGTCTATCAAACAGCCTTACTCATGATCTCAAAAAGACACAAATGCTGGAGCAATTCAGCAGCTCAGGCAGCATCTCTGGAGGACATGGGTAGATAACGTTTCGGGTCGGGACTCTTCTTCAGACCTGCTTGTCTGACCCGCTGAGTTACTCAAGCACATTGTCCTTTTGTAAACCAGCATCTGCAGTTCCTGTGTCAATATTTTACTTGTGATCTCACTGCAGAAGGAACACCCTTGGTGAGGAGCTGAAGGTGCTGGGACTGAACATCTGATCTCCTGGAGCCACGAGGAGTCCTCCAACTCCCTCCATCTCTGTCCACCAGTTGTGACTCCTCTTTTGCATGCTTCTGTTCTGCCACAAACTAGTACAACAGGTAGTGCAAAGCAAAAAAATCCCAGAGAGCAGAATATTGTTTTATAGTATTGCAGCACCAGATCAAGTACAGATTTAAAAAAGTCCAAGGGCCACAATGAGGTAGATTGGGAGATGAGGACTACACCCTTAGCTTATCAGAGGACTGTTCAGCACACTGCAGTGGGGAAGAAGCTGTCCTGAATCTGGTACGTGCACTTTCAAGCTTTAGAGGGATAGGACCAGAGCAGGAGAGAATGGATCCAGCTCATGAAGTTTCCTCCTGTACTGTAGTATTGCTCTGATTCTCTATCACAGTGCTCAGCAGTGATGTGACTGGTACCTGGTCGTGAATATGAAGAATGAGGTAGATGATGAGATGCCTGAGGCTTTGAATCCCTCTCCAGAAGTTCAGAGAATAATCTCAGCTAAAGTCCAGCGTGGAACCAAGGACATACACTTCTTCTAGGAGATGTTTGTATACATGGCCCACCTGGAATTGTTCCTAGGCATTCTGAGGGCGCTCCTGGATGGTTCTGGTTGAATGGTTGGATGGTTGTGTTTTACTAT